>CM043019.1:46025014-46754232 GCA_023690525.1 Holotrichia oblita
TAATAATTCTAAAATAATGAAAACACCATTCGTGATTCGTGATTGTATTTAAAAAATAGATTAAAAGAAGTGTAGAGTTGATAATTTCATCCAGTCACTTCTTTGTTTATTTATCTTTTTCTAAATGCAACATCTGCGGGTGCTTCGACAAACACACGCACAAAATGTAAACACATAAAAATCGATATTTCTTATGTGTGCGTTATATACCAAATAACCAATCTGATACAGTTTTACGTACGCTGTTTTTCTCTCTTCTTGTCTTACTAATTTCAATCATTTTGATCTTATACCAGAGGGAGGTTATTCTCGAATCTGAGGGAATGGAAATTTCAAGAGAATTGTCAAAAAATTCCTACAATTTCAATAGTTCTTATTCTGGAGTTGACTTTCTCACTTTTTCGTAACGAGTAGTATCGAGGAGTGAGCGGTGAAAGTTACTCCCTGGGGGTTATTCTCGAAACAGTGGAAAAATAGCACTCCCAGGAGTAACTTTCACCGCTCACTCCTCGATACTACTCGTTACGAAAAAGTGAGAAAGTCAACTCCAGAATAGGAACTATTGAAATTGTAGGAATTTTTTGACAATTCTCTTGAAATTTCCATTCCCTCAGATTCGAGAATAACCCCCCTGGGAGTGCTATTTTTCCACTGTTTCGAGAATACCCCCCCAGGAGACGGGGCCGATACTGTAGAGCCCGTGGGTAGTGAAATATAAGCATCTAAAGAGCGGGCAGAAAAAAATTATACACGACAACGCGTCAAGTAATCAATGGTAAAGCGTAAGTAAAGTCCATCAGTGAAATAACGAACCTATTTCGCGCGATCGTTGGTATTTTATATAACTGGGCGAACTAGTGCACTTACACCAGTGTCGTTGGTGTATTATAAGGCTTGTTCGTTGCACCTACACTAACTACAATATTGTACAATAGGGCAGGAATTGTAATGTAAAACGTGTTCCTATTGTACAATATTGTAGTTAGTGTAGGTGCAACGAACAAACCTATACTTTCACACCAAGTCTGGAGTAGGAGTGAGGAGTGTAGAGTAGTAAGCATATTTTTGCGAGTAACCGTTGAACCGATCTCGGTAACAGTTATGACGTGACCAGTTACAACCGGTATCCAATAAACAAATTTCGACACGAAAAGGAGAACGGTTACCCAGTGACAGAAAACATTTTGACGTTTGTAAACTGGTACGTGATTTAATTGACAGCAACAAGTATAACAAAAGTAGGATAAAATTATTGTTTAGTACTAGATAAATAATAATAATAACACATGTTTCATTCAAGCAATGCATCGGCAACTAAAGAACATATCGTAGAAAATAAAAATTAAAGTTTATTAATGTTACTTAATCATCACCATTTAGTAACATTTCTGCCGTTTTCATGTCTGTTTGCACCACATAATCTATACCTCCATCGTTCAATATTATTTGCACTGTTTCGTGTTTAGCTTCATCACTAGCCGCCGTTTTCATCTGGTTTTCTTTTAGGTTATAGGTTATACCGCTGATAACATACCTCTCGAGGACGGTAACAAACGTTGTTCAACGGTTACAAACTGTGACGTCATAGGTGTGACTACCCTGACTAATACAGGGTCCAGCAACGAAGCGGGGACGGAAGATTACACGCTTATTTGAAATTTTGTCAAATATTTAGTCATCGGATATTGTTCCGCACCATCAAGTGCACGTTTTAAAAATATTTTGTTTTATACAGGGTGTTCCAGATGGAAATGCCAGACTAAAGTTGCATTTTTTTTAATCGAACACCCTGTATATTAATAGAGAAAATGATCCGCGCTTGAAAACTGGTTACAACGATATAATGTTGTATAGGCCTATAGTTGATAGTTTCTGTGTAAACAATGATTTTACTTGATAAATTGATACATTTCAGTAGGCTATTCTGCATAGGGAAAAACAAAAGATTCGAAACCAACAGAGTAGAATATTTTTTACTAGTATGGACTGTCGTTACTATGTGAAATAAATTCTGCAACTGCTCGCTTTATACAGGGTGTTCATAATTTTGCAAAATCGAAGAAATCTCGAAATTTTTAAATGGAACACCCTGTATATTTTTTGCTCATTGGAAAGCCTTTTTACTACGCTTTCTATTGATACCTCATTTGATGCACCTAGGATAGATCATTTTCTAATTATTTCTTTTTAAAGTTGAATTAATGAGAAATGCTTGTATTTTTAGAAGCTAATTTGCATTTCAAACCTACTGTAAGATCGGATATTCGACAAATCCATAAATGGTCTATAATAAGAAGAAACTCCATTTAGTATGAGAAACAATTGATTTTCACTCAGCGGTGAAAGGTAACATTAATTTAATATAAAGTAAAGGTGTCAGTTTTAAGCTTGTATAATAACCAAGTTGTACAAAATTTCGTTTTGTGTTATACAGTATTTCGTTCAATCTTTAAAAGAAATTGTTATAATGACTAATTTTAGTAGATACTCAACAAACGCAAGCTCCTACCTTCAATAGCTGTTACCTTTGAAATACCATCTATACTTACATCTCTCCACGTACAGAACATTTAGAGCGACTAAGGCCACCTAGAAAAGAGATAAATCTAGAGTGGAGCGGTTGTAAAACATATACGGAATAGCACGCTCGCCAAGGCGTTAATTCCGTATATGTTTTACAACCACCCCACTCTAGATCTATCTCTTTTCTAGCTAGCCTTACTCGCTCTAAATGTTCTGTATGTGGATTTTTCTGTATTGTTAATAATGCGGGCAGTTCGCTTTATTTATTGATTACCGGTTTATTTGTTTCTCCTTCTTGTAGGTTACACCATCAGTTTCTATAAATTTCTCTAATAATCTTTCAAATGCTTCCGGTCTTCTTTCAAGGTTTGGAAATGTCTCTGCATATACTATACTTGCTAGGAGACAATTTCTTGTACACTCCTCGAGAATAAATATCATATTTACCATTTCTTGAGTAGGGGCCTACTAAAATTTGTCAATATAACAACTGCTTTTAAAGATTGAACCGAATACTGTATAACACAAAACGAAATTTTTTACAACTTGGTTATTAAGTATACAAGCTTAAAACACCAGATAACTTGATTAGCAGTGAATCTATTGAAAATGCTATATTACTTTATATTAATTTAATGTTTGCTTTCACCGCTGAATGAAAATCAATTGTTTCTCATACTAAATGGAGTTTCTTCTTGTTATAGACCATTTATGGATTATTTGTTGAATATCCAATCTTACAGTAGGTTTAAAGTGCAAATTAGCTACTAAAAATATAAGCATTTCTCAATAATTCAACTTTAAGAAGAAATAATTAGAAAATGATCTATCCTCGGTGCATCAAATGAGGTATCAATAGAAAGCGTAGTAAATGGGGTTTCCAATGAGCAAAAAAAATACAGGGTGTTCCATTTAAAAATTTCGAGATTTCTTCGATTTTGCAAAATTGTGAACACCCTGTATAAAGCGAGCAGCTGCAGAATTTATTTCACATAGTAACGACAGTCCATACTAGTAAAAAATATTCTACTCTGTTGGTTTCGAATCGTTTGTTTTTCCCTATGCAGAATAGCCTACTGAAATGTATCAATTTATCAAGTAAAATCATTGTTTACACAGAAACTATCAACTTTAGATCTATACAACATTATATCTTTGTAACCAGCTTTTCAAGCGCGGATCACTTTCTGTATTAATATAAAGGGTGTTCCATTTAAAAAATGCAACTTTAGTCTGGCATTTCCATCTGGAACACCCTGTATAAAACAAAATATTTTTAAAACGTGCACTTGATGGTGCGGAAGAATATCCGATGACTAAATATTTGACAAACTTTCAAATAAGCGTGTGATCTCCCGTCCTCGCTTCGTTGCCGGACCCTGTATATCTCGCCAAAACGTTCCGGTCACGTTACCGCTGAAGACTGTTGATAACACGGTCTCTCGCGAAAATATACTTAGTGTATAAGAAGCGGGTAACCAATAAAATAAAAATTATATAGGTATATAATATGAGGATTAGACGGAGAGACGGACGGCCTTTTATTATAAATGAATGTTGTTTATATGACTTGATGGGTAAGTGAATACAGATAAAATGTTACTTAAGTTATTTTAAAAACAAAAACCCGTTCGTTGATACGTGCTCAGTGTAACTTGCACGATTATGCACTACCCACACTAGTGACGTCATTTTACACTACACCATTTAGACAGTGCAACTCGAGCGAACATACCTACTGTAACACTGTTTTCTGACACTGGCATACTTAGTTCTGTATCATCTACTTTTGTTACATAAGAAGAAGATGGCGCTTGTGCATCTATGGTTACATGGTTAAGGCGAATTTACACGTATCAAGTAGCTAAAGGAAGTAACTAAATCAAGTTACTAAATTAAGTTACTTGCGTCGTGTAAATAACTTGATTTAGTACTTACGGAAGTACCTAGTGCATGTAGTAAACGACTTGAGTCAGTAAACGGAAAAAACTTCTATTTACTTGCACAAGTAGCTTTCCCCACCCCTGTTTTGCGGCAACTAAACACGAACTAAACAGGTGTAGACATGTTTGATTAGTAAAGCATGCTAATTCAGAGGTTATATCCAATATACACCTCTGCATTGACAAACGTATAACATCATTTGCAGCCATGTTTAAAATGACAACTAAATAAAATACTGTACAAATGTGTAGACAGTGAACTTCAGTTTTTTAGTAACTTGTTCAAGTTACTTGCTTTAGCTACTTGATACGTGTAAATTCGCCTTTACTCTCGTTGTTATCTGAAACTTTATGCAACAACGTGTTGTGTTTGTTCGAACATTTGCGACAGTGCCGCTTGTTTTAATAATGACCTGGTTTTAGGCAATTTTGACATAGCTTTAATTTGAATATTTCTTTGTATCTTTCTTCTATACCTAAAGTTGGACATTTGTAAATTGCATGAGGTTTCTAACAAAAATAACAAGCTGATTGCTGAGTGATAAATGAATATTGATCATTTTTAGAATTGCCTTTAGAACACGAATTACTAAGTTTGGGGGAGGATGCTTTATTTACTTCAATCGTTTCGAGAATTCTATATCGGTTTTCTAAAAACTCATCGTACGTGGGCAAATTTTCTCCTTTATTAGAAGATTCCCATTCAATCTTAGTTGCATACATTGTCAAATTCCGAAAATAACAAATTTATTTTATCTAATCGTGTTTCAATTTCTCCAAGTTTACTTTTATTGTTTGTATCAGAAATGAAAGTAATAAATCGGGTTAATGTTGCTTTAACGACTTTTTTGCGAGTTTTTAACCAACTCATTGTAATTGTTTAATTAAATATAAACTTATAGCAATACGCAAAATAACGCTCTGTAATTATTCAATACCCCAGATTGAATCTCAAAGAATTGTACACAAATTCAACATACCTGCATACTGCTATTAAGTGAACATGTACGGAAAATGGCATTTACGTATGTATTCAATAAAAAATCGACAAAATTATAAATCGCTAATAAGTATATACTTCGTTATGTATTCAATATTGAAATTGTATCGTTCAAATAGAAATATGGAAATAAGAAAGGACTCACATTGTAATAGTCGCCATTGTACGATTGCATTGACCATGTGGTGTGGACTTGTGTAAAAATGGTATACATTTCTTATTCATCGTCCAAAGGTCGTTAATACTGGCACATCCGATTCGTAGGACCAAAACTTGTTATTGCTTTTTTCGAAGGAGCATGTTTTGTGTGAGATGAGGTGGATAATTTGAAATAACAGCGAAACGTTAATCTCGCATCTATAATACCTTCTTTAAAAAACGTACACACTCTTTTTTACATACTGTGCATGCGCACTACTTAACCTATTATTCCAAATTGCATACATTGCCAACAGATGGCGTAATATACGGCATCATTAAATACACCAATACAAAATTTGTAAAGAAATAATAACAAATTTGTATCAGTCTGAATATAGTTGATACTACGCAACAGTAACAACGTTTAAGGAAAATATGAGCAACCTTATAATAACGTAGACAAATACCGTGTCTGCAACGTATTGTGCACTGCTTTGCGAAAAGTGTCAAATACGGATAAATGTGACCGGTTACAAAAATCCTGTAGCAAATACAGTTGTTGGCACGTGCGTGAGAGGTGTGCGCAACGACTTTTACACCAAATTGTAACCAAACTCATCGTTGCACAACCTAAGTTGTATTACGGTGTTACAAACGTAGTTACACCAAAATTTGCTACTTGGAAAGTTTATTTGCAAGCTCAAGGCTACTGTAATAATTATCCGTAACAACAGTTCGGCCGGCAGACAACAAGTTTTCGAACAACTTATCACAATATTTGTAGCAATATAGTTTTATATTCCATGTATAACCAGCCTCTGCTCAAAGTTTGAAAAGCTTTATCCCATATATTTGTGGGTTTTAGTGGGAATACACTGTTTCATTATCAATCTTCCACGAAATCGTACAAGAGTTGTATCGATAAAAAACTTCCTGCCCAGGGTATAAGCATATTGAAACTTCCTTAAGAGAATATATCAATAAAAGGTTCTATTTTGTAGCCGCGATTGCCTTCTGGGCACATTTCATTATTGCTAAAATGCCATACAGTAAGTAGCAACTCCTAAACCTATTTCTACTCATTACTTGGTTTAGAATACCTACTGACTCGGTACAACTTCTTCTTTTGCGTCAATAATGGCGCAATAAAGGTAATTTCATCAATCCCATGTAATCTAGGATCCCCAAAAAATCCTCATTTCTCTTTTACTTGTTGGTGTCCATGCATGTAAACGATTACCTATGTTCTGCAATGTCTTTATCCATTAGTAAAATTTGTGTGTAAATATTTGTTGTAAGTATTATCTGTAGAAGTTAAATTTGAGGTGCTGGTGATGGTAGAGTTGGCAGAATCTTTTTTATTTCTCATTTTTTCAAGTATCTTGCTATGGTGTCCACTAGTAAGCTTTAGATACGGCTTCAGAGATTCAGATGATGAGAGTGACCTGTTATCTTAATAATATCTTGTAAGTTTGCTCCAGATTGTGTCAAGATGCTAACAGTCAGTGGCGGTTCGTGGTAAAAATTTTAAGGTGTTCTGCAATTTTTGAAAAAAATTAACTTTGTAGGGGGTTGTCTCCCATCGATTTTATCGTCCTTTTTCTCCCCTTCCGTGTTGAAATATTGGATTTCTGGAACGATTGTCAATTGCCACACAAGAAAAGTAAGAGTCACGAGTCACACACTAAGCACTACTTCGCTAACAAAAAATTATTTCTTATAAGTTAAGTTTGTTCGACGTTATTTTCGGTTCGCAAAAAATAAGAGTCTCTAGGCACTACTTATCTAACAAATTATTTCTTATAAATTTAGTCTATTCTACGTTCTTTTCTGTACAACTGTATTACAAAGTTTTAATGCATTTGCTCATATTAGCTCACGGACTTGGATTTAAGTACATATGTACCTGATGTCATGCGCAAGAGAAAAATTACGTGACTATTTTATTTTATTTGTAGGAATAATTGAATGAGATTTTGAATATCGCAAGTAAACTATATTTGGAGTTTTGTCGGCTAGCGTAAAATTCTGCAATAT
This sequence comes from Holotrichia oblita, assembly GCA_023690525.1. Taxonomy (NCBI): domain Eukaryota; kingdom Metazoa; phylum Arthropoda; class Insecta; order Coleoptera; family Scarabaeidae; genus Holotrichia; species Holotrichia oblita. The sequence continues at coordinate 46,032,659 of CM043019.1, forward strand.
TTAGGATTTCAACAAAAGTACGATTTACACACTGATATTTTCAAGGAAATACTTTATTTATTCTAACGTTGTAATTGCTAATCATGCACTACAATGTCACTAAAGGTGCTGAGGATACTGGGAACAAAATGACGCATACTCTTCTCTTCGAGCTACAAGACGGTGGACCCTAAGAATTTATTTTGAAATCATATACATAGCAGCCCTAAATGACTTTGTAGTATTTTCCCAAAGTTTTTCTGATTGGTGTACACATAAAAGGAAAAAGCAGACATTTGCTTCAGTTACTATCTCAACAACTTGCACTTCCCAGCGTGAAAAATAGAGAAAAAAATTCTCGAGGAATGCAAAATCCTGTTCTAGATGCCATTCGACTATTTCTTATAGAAAATGGAGAAACAGTAGCTCCTCAGAGAAATACCATACCTGTTGGCACAAGCCAACGATACCAATTTTGTCCACGAAGAGAAGACATGAAATCAAGAATTAAATGTTCTGAATGTGGCAGGACCGTGTGCAACACACAGAACGGAGGTCAAAAAGTTTTTCTGCGTTGACTGTCAAGATGGTGTCGAATAGTAGAATAACAGTTTAAGCTTTTTTAATACAAGCATAATACAACTTAGTTTTCTTAACTCTATTCTTAAATTATTTGCTTGCAAAATATACGAGATACGTTCTATTGGTACTTTTATTTCAAAAATGGTTTATTTAGAATAACTGTTAGTTCAAAAACCTCAATAACTGAAACATTACTGTGGGGTAAGTTGGTTACCTCGATTGGACGATTTCATAATTGACCAGATCTTGGTCACGCGAGTGTTAAGAGCACCGCACGGTAGAGCCTACAATGGGAGCGTACAGACTGAGAAATACTAACAACTGGAGGACCCACTATGGGTTGGGGCATACCAGAATAGAAATAACAATAAGAAACCCAATCTTTATTGATATGTGCAGCGACATAGCAATCATCTGGATTTCCTACAATAAACCCTTCAAAGTTTTCTTGAATTGGGATGAGTGGAAAAATGGTGAAGGGAGAAAAGCGCACACCCAAACCTCGTACACAGAGGGATCAAGAAGGGGTACTAATTCTGGTGTTGGCGGCTATAAGGAAAACCAGAGTTATAAGGTATGAGAACCACTTCGGCGATACACAACAATATTTCAAGCAGAAATATATGCTATACAAACCTGTGCGTTAAAGAGTCGTCAACCGCGTCGCCAACCGCGAGGGAGGCGATCTGCATTTTCTCTGACAGTCAGGCAGCCTTAAAGGCTCTAGCATCTTATAATATAGCCCCCAAACTAGTGTTGGAATGTCTGCAAAACTCAACTGTTCTGGCCAGAAACAACAAGGTTATGGTTGGGTGCCGCGACATAGGGGTATAGCGGGCAATGAAACTGCAGACCAACTAGCGAAGGAGGCTCCCCAAATGAAATTTACCGGACCGGAGCCAGATCTAGGTATTACAAACAATGAGGTACGTGATGCAATTAATGAGTGGATTGTAAACCAACACCAACTAAATTGGAACCATGTAGCTGGACAAAGGCACAGCAAACGGATGATGGAACGACCGCCACAACGATTAACTGCTGACTTACTAGCATTAAGCAGGACTTAGCTTAGGGCAGTATCATATATGTTAACAGGACACGGCTGTCTAAGAGGTTACCTGCACAAGATTGGGATCTATAAAGATGAACCCCTACGCAGACTCTGTAATATGAGGAGGAGGAAACAGGCTCTCAACTTTGAATGCGTAACACTAAGTCAACGTAGGGTTGCTATGCAGACTGCATTTGATTTACCAGTGGATAAAGATTTACCAAATAGGCTTCTAAACCTGATCGAGGGAGCTAACCTGAGTAAAATGAAATCAAAGTAGGAATAACACAATAGGCCCAGTGGACCGCAGTGTTAGGGATATCTAAAGACTGCCCTGCCTTGATAGTAGCCAATCAATCAATCAATTAAATCCCAGTTAACGGAGAAATTTATAAGAATGCCATAAAAAACAATAGCTTACAGCACTTCTGTTGAAATGTTGTTTAAAAATTTCATTATATAGCTAATAAAGTAAATGATATTCATCCAGCTTAAAATTAACTTAGTCCACAGTTACAGATATCTTTTTATAACTAGAAATATCACGTGGAAAAAGTTGACAGATTACAGGTAAGTAAAAACATAATTAAAACTACCTAGTTAGGTATAATTAAAAGATATGACGTGGAAAGTATGAATGAATTGCATTATAAATATCAAGGCTGGAATTAAAGTAACTCCTAGAAGGATTGAAAACATGTTAAAAACAATCTAAATCTAAAATGGCACAAATTCTTCAAGAAACGTCAGCATATGAATATCAGAAGCTGTTGTTGTGAGGTAGTATTCCTCACAACAACCCAGCCAGATGTCCTATTTAGTAATTAAAAAAGATTTAATCGTCATGGGTCTGAGTGCTTACATTTCTCCAATATTTCTCCTAACACAGGTTTTCTCTAAAGTCAATCTCTTTGGTTTGTTTTACTTTTAATAGTGTTTCTATAAAAAATTCTGTCGCTTTATATGACATTATTTCACATGTGCCTAATCTTTTTAAGATTTGCTTTTTATTTCGGATGTATCCATTCTGGCTAGATTCACGAATATTTCTATACTTAGCCGTTCTCTAGCTTTTAATTTTACCGTAATTTGTCTCAAATTTTTGAAAATCAACCGCTACTGAGGAGGATTTACAAATCTTTTCAGCAGTTTCGAGATTAAAGGCACGTACAAGCATATTTCCCCAAAATATTGTAATTGTGTTTATTGAAGGGTCATTTAAACTTGTGATATTTCTAGAAAGGAGCCTTTTATAAATGAAATTGTAGAAACATAAGCTCTATCCCGAAATTTCTAAATAAGATGTCAATAGAACAATTTCGCTATTATTCGGTAGACTCACATAGCTAAAGTATTAAAGATATAGCACCTTCTAGATTTGGAGCATTTTTTAAATTTTATATTTCCGAAACTACAACAAATATTAAAATTCTCTGTTGCAAAATTATAAACATTGGATGAGGCAGTGACCCAAGATTGGGCGATTTAGCAGTTCAGAAAAATAGGGAGGTGACACCTTCGCTTGTGTGATGTTTTTCAAGACTCAGCATATTTAAATGTTTCCAAAGATGCTGTCGCTGCTGATCCATATTTCCCACTATTAAGTACTAATTGTCACCTATTCTATAATTTGCATGCCAGCATTATGGTATGTCAATTCGTAGGTACATTGTTGACAGTAATTATTGCAACTATCCTTTGTGGATATCCTATACACATCCACAAAGGATATCCTATACTTATATACATATATATATATTCCGTCTAATTTAAGAGGGTCGTCTACCAGCTGATTATTTTACAGCGGTGCCATATCTACATAATTCTATAAATCGTTTGCTTGATTTTATTTCAATATAATTTGAAAATTGGGCTTGATACACAGATTTCTACAAATGTTTTACATCTACATATACAATTTTGTCTATTAATATTCGCTATTAACTTCACAATCTCTTTTCCCGTTTCAGGCCGTTACCTTGATACGGGAATCGAGATTACACTATTAATTTTTAGATTTAATTACTGAAATTTGCTATGAGCATTCAAAATACGTCTTCACATATGTGTATCAAGCCCGATTTTAAAATACGTTTTAAATAAATTATAAAAACATTATAGTATGAAAAAATTTAACTGTGGCAACATCGCCACCTGTCAAACGGTAGTCGGGCCTCTTAAGTTTTAACGAGCGTCAATCTTAGAGGCACTTAGAGGCATCCATTATTTTCATGCGATGATTTGACTTCTTTCCCAAATGTCTCATATTTGCACACATTTGAGAAAGAGGTCATCAAATGTGATATCTATAGATTATCTAAACTCGCATAACACTAAAATGTAAGCACCACAGCACAAAGCGGTATAAACCGTGCGTTATAAAGGATATAAATAAAGTTATGTTTTAGAGGTTATCTTTAGACGCGGTATAGCATATCCCCACATTCAAATTAAAATACGGAAATATTCATAATTACAACCGGTGCTAAAATTACAAAAATAATCAACTTTAGAGGATGTTCTTACTGTTATATTAATTTCAAACTATTGGTTATATCTTGAGAAGAAATGCCTAAATCAATTTAATAATTTGTTTTTGTGTAATAAATATAATACCATTGGTTGGAAAATTATCGTTCTTTAAACATATATGATATTACGATTATTACTATCATTTTCCCATAGTTTCTGTGTAAACTACTCATTCAAATCAACCCATCTTCGTGGACATTGTTTGGATATCCATAGGATAAAGTTTTCCGATGTCCATAAGATGTTGTGATAAGTATATCCACTGGACATCCACTTTATGTCCTGGATATCCGGAACCTAATATGGACCTAAAACGGACATCCATACGATATTGTGTGCTATCTGGGTTATACTGCTGACTTTAGCTGTATGTAGATCAAAATTTATTTCAAATTTGATTGGCTGAAAATTTCAAATTAAGAACATTAAAGAATCAAAATGTAGATTGAATTTAATGAAATACACAATGAAAATTGTTTCTGTTTATTTATTTATCGCTACCTATTAATTGTATCTTAAGGTGCGGTTAAGATATAGGAGAGTGCTCAGTCGGTAACCGAATTAAACTTTTATAGCTTTTGGCCGATTTAGAAAGAATTAATTGTATATTATGTATTAAACATGAAGATATGATGCCTCCGGAGGGACTAAGCTATTTTGTTTGTAAAAATAACGTCATAAATAGCAATGAATTGAAATAATTTTGCATTTAGAATATAAGGAAAAAATCGTAGATGAATGACGAATTGCGAAAACTGTAACTAAAGCATTAGTTTTCGCAAAAGCTATGTAGTAGCTAAGTACAGTAACATACATATATGATTAATATCTGTCAAATTAACTTTGGCACCAAGAATAGTATATTACATCATAGATAATATATACATTTCATTCTCTATAGATTGGACACTTCTAATAAAATTTTGTTGGCGTATTTCTGCGCCATCTACTGAAATGTGTTAAATTTAAAACAGACCATACTGGGTCACGAAAAGCTTGTTTATTATTGAAAATTGAATTTCTAACTTTTAAACTAAAAAACAAAGCGCCGTTATATAGTTTCTGAATATTGCCCTATATTTTCATTAAAAATATTTTTGCAAAAATGTTATCTTCGTGGAACACGACGAAATAAAATTTCATTCCCTAACGCTTCTCGTGAAGTATCAATTCGGATGATATATGTCACGTATACCTGTAATATCGAAACCTAAGGTTAGGTAATTTATAAAAATGATCTCAAAAGATATTCAAGTTTTAACAATCTCGGAAAGCCACTAAGAGAGTACTATTAGAATGTAGGTCTAAACCATAACAGAATTTAATAACACATCTTGTATTTACCTATTAATTGGGTGTTGAATACTGCACTCTACTCTCTACTTGGCGACGTATATTGTATCTGGTGTTATCGCCTTGAAGACATTAAACATTTCTTGTACTGCTTCAATTTGTATGGGATAATGCGATATGAAAATAAAGTGTCACAGGTTTATGTCAAAACTAGTATGTCAGCTCTTGTCAATTTAATAGAAACGATAACTTCATCCTTAAGCGGCATTTAACATTACTATTTAAGGTTTAAACTAAACCACGTCCAACATAATCCTTCATAAATACTATACATACATAATCAAAGACCTCTTATACCCGAAGGTGTCGAGGTGTAAAGTTTCTTAATTTAGTTCCACAGATTCAACAAATTCACGCGACTCTTTCCTGTTTCTGGCTAGGGCCGTCGCCTCGTTCCATGTTTTTCCTCTTTTTTTCAGAAGTTCATCCGTACTGCTGTTCCACGTTTTTCTGGGTCGTCCTCTCCGATTTTTCCCGATTTTTCTTATCTCCCATGCCCGCTTCACCTGTCTACTTTCATTCATTCTGATCAAGTGTCCCCACCATTTCAGTTTCTTTTCTTCTACTTCAGATCTTAATGATTTTGTTGTCAGCATCTGTCTAATGTCACTGGGTTGTAGTCGTTTTGTTTGTCTTTCATCAAGTATCCAATTTTCTGCTCCATAGGTTAAGACTTGTAAGTATACTGCTTGATACACCGTCATTTTTGTTCTTGTTGTTATCTGTTTTTTATTCAAAAAGTTTTTGTAGAGTGCATAATCCTTCAACTTATATTATATCTTCTCCAAGAATATCACAAAAATTACCATATTCTACTAATACTGTTTTTTAAAGACGCTTGCGACACAACATACAAAATCAGAATGACAATATAATGTCATAATGACACTCAATTTCGCGCTTTTCATATTTCAAATTTCAAAAAGCAATGCCAGCGACACCTGGTGAAATGTGTGAGTACCAAAACTTTGACAACAGTACACGGGACCTTCTGCCGTATCTATAGTACGTTAGTATTATATTATCTATGTATTACATTACTAGGAGTAGAAAGCTGTCATTTTTGTGTCGAGTCCAAACGTTTGCTGTCGAGGCGATAGCCGAGACAGTGCAAATTGGGCGAGACGCAAAAAGCTTTCTACTCCGTGTGATGTATACTATTTTTTCTTCAAACGATTTCTATCGCTCTTGCGGAATACACATTTAAATATAACATGTATTATCATTGCTTGCAATCAAGTTCTATGTATCTGTCAAACAACTGTCAACGTACTTTGTTTAAATTTTTATTTATTTATGGTGATATTAAAAGTACAATTATTAACAGAACAATTTTGCATAAGTTGTTTACAATATTTTGTACTATTATTCATTTCAGTATCAGTGTTAATAGTAGTAGTGGTAGCTGCTTCAACTGTATTTACACTGGCACTACAACCAGGTGACGGATTCGTGGTATAGGAGCTATAGTCTGTTGGATTCAGTATTCTCGTTGCTGTAGCTCGTTTATTTGATATTGATTCATCTAGGTACCCTTCAGCAACACTATAGTGCATTTCGTAAATATTTGACACTTGTCAAATAATCGTTCAGTCACTTTAAAGAGTTGTGATTGGTCGGTATATAAATATTATTTTCGACAGCGATTTCTAATAGTTATTTGTAGGTATATCAAGGCCGCGAAAACACACTTTAACGTACGCAGAGAGAAATTGTCGCCGAGGCCGCTTGCGGCCGAGGCAGGACAATCTCGAGTACGTTAAAGGTTTTCGCGGACGAGATATACACAACATTTTTTGGGCAACCGTGCAAATCGTTCCAAAATCGTTCAAACTGTTTTATATAAATTTACACACATCGGAATATTTTTATTGCCAATTTCAAAGTGACTTACTTTATATGCGTTGCCATAGAAATGACACGACTAGAATAAAATACAAATACTTAATTGTTGTCAAAATAAGTCGTAAAATGTCTGAAACTTCTGAAAGTGATAATATTTCTATATCTGGAACTCCTCCGGATATAAAAAGTGCTGCCAATTTCGCAGTTTCTAACTTAATACCCGAAAGATCGAAGAGGCAATACGAAAAATGTTACAACGATTTTAAGGTCTGGTGCAACGCTAAGAAGGTCAAAACTGTGAGCGAAAACGTGCTATTGGCATATTTTATGCAAAAATCGGCGGCCCTAAAAAGTTCCAGCTTATGGAGTTTGTACTCCATGCTTAAAAGCATGCTGAATATAAAGGAACAGATTGATATAAGGACATTTTTAAAATTAATTCCTTTTTTGAAGAAAAAGCAGTAGGCTATAAAGCCAAAAAGTCTAGTGTTAACAATGGAGCAGATTAAATTATTTTTGGAAAATGCTGAGGATGAAAAGTATTTACTGTGGAAGGTACAAAGATATAAACAAGTTCCCTTATAAATTGCTTAATTTACTATTAGTTTTACAGGTAGTTTTAATTATGGGCGTATCAGGTGCCATGAGACGTGACGAGTTAACAAAAATAACCGTTGACAACATTCAAGACACCAGCAATATTCTTATAATTACTGTTCCTGATACAAAGACGGACATAAACCGCACTTTTACAATCACAAATCCAGATTACATAAGACTTTATCACAAATATATTGCTCTTCGTCCGAAATATGTTACCTGTCATAGGCTGTTTTTGAGATACAGGCAAGGAAGATGCTATGCACAAGTTATTGGGGTACATAGCATAGGGAAAATACCGTGTTTGATAGCAAATTATTTGGGGTTGCCGAACAGTGAGCAATATACAGGCCATTGTTTTAGGAGGAGCTCTGATACTCTCCTTGCTAACAGTGGTGCTACAATATCAGTTCTTAAGCGCCACGGTGGCTGGAAATCTGCTACTGTGGCCGAATCGTATGTTGAAGATTCTATAGAAAATAAAAATAAAATTGCTAATTCAATATCCGGTACTTCATCACAATGTATTTACAATCAAAATGAAATCCCATTCCCAATGATCCCATCCAATGCAAATCTCCATTTGATGGAATCTGAAATTTCTGTCAACTGTCATAGGTTGCGCATCTTTATGTATTCCTTCAATCAACGGTTTTAGAATAAATATGTGAAGACGTGTGTATTTATTTTTTAAATAAAATACCTTGGCTAAACCTCCGTATGTCGACCACTGAATTGACAATTTATATGCAGTTTAACGGAAAGTACACGTTTTACTGAGTTCAAAACGACTGCCCTTTTTGCGGAGATCAGTCAGGATACCTAAAAATCGATCTAAAAAGTGCTATTTCTAGCTTATGTTTCACTAGTGTTTTGACATTTCTGCAAGGATTTTCAGTTGATCCAGTCAGAATTACGAAATATCGAGCGGCAATTTAAAACGTCGTTCGGGAATGAAAAAATAATCATTTATATTTTATAGTATCTTTTAATACTGAAAGGTTTCAGCAACTAAAAAACATATCTCCTCTTATATTTTATTAAATTCAGTGCAATTACATTATATAAAATAGGAACGTATCTAAAGAATTAGTTTAGTTTTAATTGCAATTAATAACATTTGAGAGGTTTGGCAAAATGTTAAATCTAATATTAAAAATATCCTCAAATTTAGCCAAAATAGTATCTAAATATTCATAATTTTTTTCTTAATATCAACTTCACATTTAATTATTGTGTATGGCACGTAAATAATTAGTTTAAAAATAAATTTTATACCTTAACATCAAATTTCACTGTAAATTTAATAAAACACAAAAGAAGACATGTTTTTTAGTCACTGAAAGATACTTATTAATTGTATTAAAAGATACTGCAAAATAAAAATTGATTGTTATTTTTATATTCCTGAACAAAGTTTTTAAAATTGCCGCCCGATATTTCGTAATTCTGACTGGTATCAACTGAAAATCCTCACAGAAATGTCGAAACAATAGTGAAACATAACCTAGAAATAACACTTTTTAGAACGATTTTTATGGGGGCACCTTGGGCACCCCCCACCACTCCTATTTTCGCTAGGTGACGGTGGCCTATCCCAAAGTTCTCTCCCTCCCCCTCCTTCCTCTGCCCCTTAAATGCGGCGCGAAGTTTGAAATACAGGCACGGTGTGGGAAGAATTTGAAATTACCAGCGCGGGGTGAGGCAGGGGTGTATTACCCCACGTGACTCGAAATTAACGTCCTTTTGGTTGTAGCTGTTACGGTTAGGGAGTTGGGGGGCGCGCGAGCGCGCTGACTCATCTCATCTGCCTCAAGAAGTAGGGTTAGTGTGTGACCTTGATTGTGCCTATGCGTTGTATCTTGTATAAGCCGCTGGTAAGTTTAAGTTAGGCGCGCTGCGGATACCAATGCGACCTTATCTACGTTTAATATCTCAACGGTTCATATTCTATAAATATTTTGTAATTAAGTAATTGTAGAACCGTTTATAGCGGGCGCAAAAGCCTAAAATAAATTATAGGGAAATACATAGGCTAGTTGTCGAAAAACAAGTATAATTTATCAGTCGTCAAGAGAACCGTATGCACCGTCTTGATCACTGCGGCCACTGCTCGTTTAATTACTGTCTATATAATACAGCTAATACCTACGCATCGTTGTAGAGATGATTTCCTCGCACCCATGCGTGACGACCACTCGGTTTATACTGATGAAGCAAGGACAGATACACCAAACTTATACGCTAATTATAAATATTTACAATATAAACAAGGAAAGAAGTAACGGAGTGCTTTGTAACTATAAGACCAATTTGCGCTTGAAAAAACTCCCTCAAAGAATATGTAGGCAGAAATAAAGATGGAAAACACCTTATTTATTATTTCTTTATTACAAAATACCAAATTTTCGCCCAAAATATGTAGGCTTCATCAGGGTACACTATCGAACAGAAAAAACGAAATACAAGTCAGTCAAAGAACATTAAAACAATAAATAAACTACTTACGTAAAGTGGAATATCATAAAATATAAAAAATATTAAGGTCGTCATGATCACGAACGTACGAATGAGATAACAGTTGACCGCTCTAGAGCGTATATAAAGTAAAGACGAGACATCAGTTGAATGAACTTTTTTTTTTTGTCGGTATACGTCAATACAGATACAAAAGCAATGCTAATGAAAGGAGAAAAATCGCAATGTAGGAAAAACGCTAACAATTGCAAACTAAATGCAATACTAGAAACAGCTGATACAATATAATTACAATATAATCCGTGGAATAAATAGGTGAATAATTATTACGCAATATTTATCATCTGTTCGTACGCGTTTTAACGACCAGATAAACGTGTGTATAAACGCTTTCTTTATACTAATTTCATTATACATAAATACCTTCTTGAAATATAAACAGTATATATATATACAATGAATTATGTCCCATATATTTATCGTTATTTGCACGATAGACATTGTAGAAGTGCTATATTACCCGTCGGATATATGTAATTCGTAAATTAAAATTGATAATTTATTACGCGTTTTGAAAACCGTTGGTGCATCTTGACCATGATAGAGGCACTTAATAGGTGTACATACGTTTAAATACATTGGTTCTTACGGGGACATGTGAATATCGGTCGATACATACGCCTTTTTGCATTGAATCTTATGGAAAATAGACACAATATCACCGCGATAAAAGATAATTATCTCTAGTGTTTTATACGCGGTACGTGTAACTCTTATGTTAACTAGTCAATTACAACGAACAGCATCAATTTACCTAAAGCATCCATATCGCTAACAGCGTAGGTACGGATGACTCATCACTAAGTTCGCGCGGTTTCTTCGAAACCTTTATACCTACTACATTTTTGACCAAAATTTCGTATCATACACACAGATACATGTTTAAAGTGATTGAACAAATAGTTGTACACACCTGAGTTACCTCAATTTTACAAACTTAACACTCAACAGTGGTAAGCAAGCACGAACGCGATAATCGCATGACGTGTCTGTTCTAGCTATTGCAGAACTTTATCGCTACAGACTCTTATCATCAAAGAAGATTCGTCATAGCATTATAAATATACGTTGCACAGTGAGTACTTGATCTTTTTTTTTTATTATTCAAAAATGAGGTGTTTTGGTCTGTACTATTATTTGTATTTGTTAAATTATGAGCCCGATAACACGGTTTTGACAAAATTTTTAGCGTATAAGTATAGAGGTATAATATTTATCGGCTACCCTCACTACCATTGTTTAGAATAATATTATTAGAGATATAAAAGACCACAACAAGTTGTTTTTGCTATTAACTATTAACATTTCACACGGTTAAGACGTATGTTCTTTCTTCAAGAAAACATGGAAAACTACACCGTCGTAAAAGACACCACTAAACTAGTTCGTCGTTTTGGGCTCAGAGGCCGAGCGCTGGAATTTAAAATAAAACCAATACCAGCCGACAAAGATCCTGTTATCTGGATCAAGGACGCTATTGAGCAGATCGTAGAGAGAAGTGTTTCTGGCCTGGAGGCTACTGACAAAGTCGGTTTCACCTTCTGTTCTAAGGACTTTACTCGCGGAGAAGGCTGGACCCGGTTCAAGAACGCTGAAGAGGTTACCTTCGACAGTGTATGGAAGCTGATATCTTCCATATATCAATCAAACTCCTCGGGCCTCTCCACCGAGACATTCTGCCTGAAGACCACGGCGGTGCGTATGCCCACTGGCAAAGGTCGTGGAGGGTTGTACAATACTTTTGAGGAAGAATGTAGGATGCGCAAAGGAATCATTTGCATAAAGAACGAAGATAATCTTTGCTTACCTAGAGCATTAGTTGTTGCTATGTCACACACTACTAAAGACCCCGAACATGCCCGTATACGCCGCGACAGACAAAAACTGCAGACTATAAGAACTCACCAGCTGTTGAAGGATAGCGGTGTGGTCATCCCAGCTGAAGGAGCGGGAATACCAGAATTAAAGCAGTTACAGGCACACCTTACAGGTTATACGATAATTGTCTATAACTACGGTAGTAAAGGTCGAGAAGTGATTTTTAGAGGACATGGAGGCCCAAAGAAATTGAACCTGTTGTGCCACGATGGTCACTATAATGTGATAACATCCCTGACCGCTACCTTCGCATGTGATTATTTCTGCGAGGATTGCAGTGTAGCGTATAACACCAAAGAGAGACATAGATGCGGAGGTACGTGTCCCTGTTGCAGCAGCACACCGCCATGCCCCACCACCGAACCGACTATTAAATGTACAGACTGTAACAGATCATTTCGGGGCGAGACCTGTTACACCTTCCACAAGTCCAAGATGTGTGCCCAGATCCGACGATGCGACAGCTGTCTTAAGACAATAAAGACGGGTCGCGAACACACTTGTGGTGAGGTGTTTTGCAAAGTCTGCAAAAAACACAAACCTGAGGGACACCTATGCTATATTCAACCGGACAACAGGCAACCCACGTTTAAAGACATGTTATTCGTGTTCTACGACCTAGAGACGCGACAGGAGAAAAAACATGGCGACTCTCTTCTTCACACACCTAATCTCTGCGTATTCAAGCAGTGCTGCGACCAGTGTATCGACACAGAGCTGGAGATATGCAAGAAGTGTGGCGTAAGACTGCAGAAAATCTATTGCAGCGACGTAATTAGCCCCTTCGTACACCATATCATGACAATTAGGAAGAAATTTAAAACGGTGGTTGTAATGGGTCACAACGCTGGTGGATTCGACCATCAATTTCTCCTGCATTATATACTAACGCAGACGGACATAACACCCGAACTCATAATGCGGGGGACAAAGTTAATAGTAATGACAACCGGTAATGTGAAATTTCTCGACTCCCTCAATTATTTCCCTATGGCCCTCGCCAAACTACCCACAGTTTTTGGCTTCACCGAGCTCAAGAAAGGCTATTTTCCACACCTGTTCAACAAAGCGGAGAATGAAAACTACGTTGGCCCCCTACCAGCTGTTGAATACTATGACTCCGATAACATGAAGACCGAAGACCGGCAAAAATTCCTCCAGTGGCATGAGGAATTATCAAAAACAGAGTATGTGTTCGACTTTCAAAAGGAGATCGTCGAATATTGTATATCGGACGTAGAGATTCTAACACGGGCCTGCCTGGAGTTTCGTAAGCTACTATTAGAGAGCGGTAACGTGTGTCCATACACCGAAGCAACAACCCTACCATCAGCCTGTAATAAAATATACAGACGAAATTTCCTAGAACCAAATACAGTAGGAATTATCCCTAAAGGGGGCTACCGATGGCGGGACAACCAATCCATAGTAGCTATACAATGGCTTGTGGGGAGGAACAACAGCGTGGAATAAACATCGAACACGCGGCCAAAGACCGGGAGGCTATGATTCACGGCGTGAAAGTGGATGGTTATTGTGTCGAGAGTAGACAGATCTTTGAATTTCACGGATGCTACTACCATGGGTGCCCCAGATGTTTCCCTTACGACAGAGATAGCCCATGCCATGATAACCCCTCAATAACAATGTATACTCGATACGGGGACACACTCGAAAAAACAGCTAGATTACGTTCGAGCGGTTATGAAGTAGTGGAAAAATGGGAATGCGATTTTCGTAATGAGATGACAGAAGAGATGAAAGTTTACGTGGAAAACCATGAACTATTACGTAACACACCGCTCAACCCTCGTGATGCGTTCTATGGCGGTAGGACCGGGGCCAGCAAGCTGTATCATAGAGTCGCAGAAGGTGAAAAAATAAAATACGTCGACGTCTGCTCGCTATACCCGTATACGAACAAGTACGGTAAATACCCCGTTGGTCATCCCAAAGTGTACGTAGGCGAAGACTGCCAAAAGTTGGACCTGCAAACAACAGAAGGCCTAATTAAATGTAAAATCCTACCTCCACAAGACCTATATCACCCAGTACTACCCGTCAAACAAAACCATAAACTTATGTTTTCATTATGTCGCACATGTAGCGAACAACTAAACCAAGGCGAGTGTACATACACAAGAGCAGAGAGCACTGTGTGGTACATGGGTGGTAGATGAGGTTAGGAAGGCAATAGAAAAAGGATATACGGTCTTAGAAACCTACGAGGTGTGGGAGTACCAAATTGTTAAGGGTTTATTCAAAGAATACATCGATGAGTACCTTAAAATAAAGCAGCAAGCGTCTGGATGGCCAGCGGGTTGTGATAATAGCGAAGAGAAACAGAAATATATACAGCAATATCTAGAAAAAGAAGGTGTGCAGCTGAACCCCGATAAAATCGAGAAAAACCCCGGGCTGAGGCAAGTCGGTAAAGCAGTTATAACCAGCTTTTGGGGGAAATTTGGTCAACGAGAAAACCAGCAGAAGACGTCGATTGTCAATAAACCTGAAACGTTTTTTAGCATGCTAGCTAACCCCGCTGTTAACATTAATACTGTACAACCTGTAAACGAAAATGTAGTTGTGGTGGGTTGGGAGTATAAAGAAGAAACTGTTGACCCTCTCCCTACCGTTAACGTTGTTCTAGCAGCTTACACAACGGCACAAGCCCGCCTTAAACTGTATTCCTACCTGGAGCAGCTCGATGAAAGGGTTCTTTACTACGACACTGACAGTGTAATTTACGTCTCAAGATCTGATGAATGGGACGTGCCTCTGGGAAGTTTCCTTGGTGAGATGACGGACGAGCTGGAGTGTTATGGTGAGGGGAGTTATATCACCACATTTGCATCGGGTGGGCCAAAATTGTACACCTATCGTGTATTTTCCCCGGCGAAAGACAAGTATTACGACACGATAAAAGTGAAAGGTATAACCATCAACTATAACACTTCGAAGACGGTAAATTTTGAATCGTTGTGCGGTATGGTCCTGGAAGAAACTGAGCCAAAGTATATAACAACTAAAAACATTCGACGCACCGCCGACCACGACGTTGTTACCTGTGTGGAAACAAAGGTGTTCAGACCAACCTTTAGTAAACGAAAACGTGTCGAAAACTATGACTCTATACCCTATGGCTATAAGAGGGTTAAACAATAAACCGTACTATTTAAGTCGTTAAACACATAACGTAGATTATTAATTAACCTTAATACTATTTATGTATACCTGTAAATATACAATATTTAATTACTTTTTATTATTTTAAGTTTATACGTAGATTATATACTTGCAATTAAAATTACTATAAATAAAACGTGTTTTATTTCTACTAAATAAAGATGTTGCGGGTGATAAGAGTCGAAAATAGTTTAATAGACGAGATTGTAGAAGCCGTCAAGAAGATGAATCAATTTACGGCTTTTTGTTCCAACGAAGGCACCGACAAATTATTTGAAAAATGCAACTGCGCTAATTATGGTATTATAAATGATTGTATCATGTTTAGGTACCCATAACTTTGTATTTTATAGGAAATAAAAGTTTAAAACGTTTATTGTTTTCCTAGAAACATATTAAAACGAACCCTAAAATAATACTATACGGGTATCTCTAAGGGTCGCTACAGAAAGAACTTTGATAGCATTATAGTTATATAAGATGCAATAATCATCAGTGCTACCTACTGTACCATTAGCAGTTGATGGGTGATATATGCATTAAAACCCGCTTACCTACTTCAGACTTCATATACCTGGTTCTAAACACACCTTACCTGTGTTATTTGACAAGAGAATAAATTATACCTATACAACTTCTAGCTGTTCTGAAATTGCGGGAAAAAAAGTCCACACGATACCTAATCAATACGACCGAACACCTTCTGAGCATCTTCTGGCCTACTTCTGGACTACTTCTGGTCCACCTCTGGCCCGCTTCTGATCTATTTAAGCCTATATTCAGCTGTAATAACTCAGTTGCTAGCGTCATTCTACGTAGTACAGACGCAGCTTAGACTTGAATCTCGTGCATCACGAGAATGGAGCAAGTTGAATATGATATGGCATTTCAAGCAAAGATGAAATATTTATAGGCGGAAAGGCGTTTCCGAGGTCAGAGGGCCTACACGAATTAATATTTACTAGAAACCCCCAGAATTTTACATTATTGGACCAGCAATTCTATAAACATATACTTGAATTATGTGGCGCCCACAGAAATAAACGAGGCTATCTGAATCAGCAGGCTGATAAAGTTAAGTTTTCACGGATAATTAAACCGCTGTTTAAAAATAAGACCAACCCGAAGATAAAACTACCTAAGCCGCAAATCGAGGAGGACACACTGGTCGAATGACTGATGTAAAATGATTTGCCGGAAATAAAACTGCCTAAACCACAAGTCGAGGAAGACACGCTGGTCGAGGGTTAACGTAAATGATCTGTCGAAAATAAAACTACCTAAGCCGCAAGTCGAGGAGGACACGTCGGTCGAATGGACTGATGTAAATGATTTAGTAGATATGTGCCGCCGCTTATCAAAAAGCCGCCAGACGTGTGGCGCCAGGTGTGAAGCAGCATACAGGGCGATACAATATGCAGGGTGCCTTGTAAATATGTGACTACATGCGTATACAGGGTGTAAATACTTAAACAAATGTGCGGTGCGTGTTTGAAACCTGCTAGGTTTCCGCTAGATACCTGCTTTGAGCGCTAGGTACCCGCTAGCCGGTATCTAGCGGGTACCTAGCAGGTTTCAAAGCAGGTATCTAGCGGGTACCTAGCAGGTATATGCTTTGTACCTAGCAGGTATCCGCTAGCGGGTACCTAGCAGGTTTCAAAGCAGGTATCTAGCGGGTACCTAGCAGGTTTCAAAACCTGCACGCACCGCACATTTGTTTAAGTATTCACACCCTGTATACGCATGTAGTCACATATTTACAAGGCACCCTGCATATTGTATCGCCCTGTATGCTGCATCACACCTGGCGCCACACGTCTGGCGGCTTCCTTTGATAAGCGGCGGCACATATCTACTAAATCATTTACATCAGTCCATTCGACCGACGTGTCCTCCTCGACTTGCGGCTTAGGTAGTTTTATTTTCGACAGATCATTTACGTTAACCCATTCGACCAGCGTGTCTTCCTCGACTTGTGGTTTAGGCAGTTTTATTTCCGGCAAATCATTTACATCAGTCCATTCGACCAGTGTGTCCTCCTCGATTTGCGGCTTAGGTAGTTTTATCTTCGGGTTGGTCTTATTTTTAAACAGCGGTTTAATTATCCGTGAAAACTTAACTTTATCAGCCTGCTGATTCAGATAGCCTCGTTTATTTCTGTGGGCGCCACATAATTCAAGTATATGTTTATAGAATTGCTGGTCCAATAATGTAAAATTCTGGGGGTTTCTAGTAAATATTAATTCGTGTAGGCCCTCTGACCTCGGAAACGCCTTTCCGCCTATAAATATTTCATCTTTGCTTGAAATGCCATATCATATTCAACTTGCTCCATTCTCGTGATGCACGAGATTCAAGTCTAAGCTGCGTCTGTACTACGTAGAATGACGCTAGCAACTGAGTTATTACAGCTGAATATAGGCTTAAATAGATCAGAAGCGGGCCAGAGGTGGACCAGAAGTAGTCCAGAAGTAGGCCAGAAGATGCTCAGAAGGTGTTCGGTCGTATTGATTAGGTATCGTGTGGACTTTTTTCCGCAATTTCAGAACAGCTAGAAGTTGTATAGGTATAATTTATTCTCTTGTCCAATAACACAGGTAAGGTGTGTTTAGAACCAGGTATATGAAGTCTGAAGTAGGTAAGCGGGTTTTAATGCATATATCACCCATCAACTGCTAATGGTACAGTAGGTAGCACTGATGATTATTGCATCTTATATAACTATAATGCTATCAAAGTTCTTTCTGTAGCGACCCTTAGAGATACCCGTATAGTATTATTTTAGGGTTCGTTTTAATATGTTTCTAGGAAAACAATAAACGTTTTAAACTTTTATTTCCTATAAAATACAAAGTTATGGGTACCTAAACATGATACAATCATTTATAATACCATAATTAGCGCAGTTGCATTTTTCAAATAATTTGTCGGAGCCTTCGTTGGAACAAAAAGCCGTAAATTGATTCATCTTCTTGACGGCTTCTACAATCTCGTCTATTAAACTATTTTCGACTCTTATCACCCGCAACATCTTTATTTAGTAGAAATAAAACACGTTTTATTTATAGTAATTTTAATTGCAAGTATATAATCTACGTATAAACTTAAAATAATAAAAAGTAATTAAATATTGTATATTTACAGGTATACATAAATAGTATTAAGGTTAATTAATAATCTACGTTATGTGTTTAACGACTTAAATAGTACGGTTTATTGTTTAACCCTCTTATAGCCATAGGGTATAGAGTCATAGTTTTCGACACGTTTTCGTTTACTAAAGGTTGGTCTGAACACCTTTGTTTCCACACAGGTAACAACGTCGTGGTCGGCGGTGCGTCGAATGTTTTTAGTTGTTATATACTTTGGCTCAGTTTCTTCCAGGACCATACCGCACAACGATTCAAAATTTACCGTCTTCGAAGTGTTATAGTTGATGGTTATACCTTTCACTTTTATCGTGTCGTAATACTTGTCTTTCGCCGGGGAAAATACACGATAGGTGTACAATTTTGGCCCACCCGATGCAAATGTGGTGATATAACTCCCTCACCATAACACTCCAGCTCGTCCGTCATCTCACCAAGGAAACTTCCCAGAGGCACGTCCCATTCATCAGATCTTGAGACGTAAATTACACTGTCAGTGTCGTAGTAAAGAACCCTTTCATCGAGCTGCTCCAGGTAGGAATACAGTTTAAGGCGGGCTTGTGCCGTTGTGTAAGCTGCTAGAACAACGTTAACGGTAGGGAGAGGGTCAACAGTTTCTTCTTTATACTCCCAACCCACCACAACTACATTTTCGTTTACAGGTTGTACAGTATTAATGTTAACAGCGGGGTTAGCTAGCATGCTAAAAAACGTTTCAGGTTTATTGACAATCGACGTCTTCTGCTGGTTTTCTCGTTGACCAAATTTCCCCCAAAAGCTGGTTATAACTGCTTTACCGACTTGCCTCAGCCCGGGGTTTTTCTCGATTTTATCGGGGTTCAGCTGCACACCTTCTTTTTCTAGATATTGCTGTATATATTTCTGTTTCTCTTCGCTATTATCACAACCCGCTGGCCATCCAGACGCTTGCTGCTTTATTTTAAGGTACTCATCGATGTATTCTTTGAATAAACCCTTAACAATTTGGTACTCCCACACCTCGTAGGTTTCTAAGACCGTATATCCTTTTTCTATTGCCTTCCTAACCTCATCTACCACCCATGTACCACACAGTGCTCTCTGCTCTTGTGTATGTGTACACTCGCCTTGGTTTAGTTGTTCGCTACATGTGCGACATAATGAAAACATAAGTTTATGGTTTTGTTTGACGGGTAGTACTGGGTGATATAGGTCTTGTGGAGGTAGGATTTTACATTTAATTAGGCCTTCTGTTGTTTGCAGGTCCAAATTTTGGCAGTCTTCGCCTACGTACACTTTGGGATGACCAACGGGGTATTTACCGTACTTGTTCGTATACGGGTATAGCGAGCAGACGTCGACGTATTTTATTTTTTCACCTTCTGCGACTCTATGATACAGCTTGCTGGCCCCGGTCCTACCGCCATAGAACGCATCACGAGGGTTGAGCGGTGTGTTACGTAATAGTTCATGGTTTTCCACGTAAACTTTCATCTCTTCTGTCATCTCATTACGAAAATCGCATTCCCATTTTTCCACTACTTCATAACCGCTCGCACGTAATCTAGCTGTTTTTTCGAGTGTGTCCCCGTATCGAGTATACATTGTTATTGAGGGGTTATCATGGCATGGGCTATCTCTGTCGTAAGGAAAACATCTGGGGCACCCATGGTAGTAGCATCCGTGAAATTCAAAGATCTGTCTACTCTCGACACAATAACCATCCACTTTCACGCCGTGAATCATAGCCTCCCGGTCTTTGGCCGCGTGTTCGATGTTTATTCCACGCTGTTGTTCCTCCCACACAAGCCATTGTATAGCTACTATGGATTGGTTGTCCCGCCATCGGTAGCCCCCTTTAGGGATAATTCCTACTGTATTTGGTTCTAGGAAATTTCGTCTGTATATTTTATTACAGGCTGATGGTAGGGTTGTTGCTTCGGTGTATGGACACACGTTACCGCTCTCTAATAGTAGCTTACGAAACTCCAGGCAGGCCCGTGTTAGAATCTCTACGTCCGATATACAATATTCGACGATCTCCTTTTGAAAGTCGAACACATACTCTGTTTTTGATAATTCCTCATGCCACTGGAGGAATTTTTGCCGTTCTTCGGTCTTCATGTTATCGGAGTCATAGTATTCAACAGCTGGTAGGGGGCCAACGTAGTTTTCATTCTCCGCTTTGTTGAACAGGTGTGGAAAATAGCCTTTCTTGAGCTCGGTGAAGCCAAAAACTGTGGGTAGTTTGGCGAGGGCCATAGGGAAATAATTGAGGGAGTCGAGAAATTTCACATTACCGGTTGTCATTACTATTAACTTTGTCCCCCGCATTATGAGTTCGGGTGTTATGTCCGTCTGCGTTAGTATATAATGCAGGAGAAATTGATGGTCGAATCCACCAGCGTTGTGACCCATTACAATCACCGTTTTAAATTTCTTCCTAATTGTCATGATATGGTGTACGAAGGGGCTAATTACGTCGCTGCAATAGATTTTCTGCAGTCTTACGCCACACTTCTTGCATATCTCCAGCTCTGTGTCGATACACTGGTCGCAGCACTGCTTGAATACGCAGAGATTAGGTGTGTGAAGAAGAGAGTCGCCATGTTTTTTCTCCTGTCGCGTCTCTAGGTCGTAGAACACGAATAACATGTCTTTAAACGTGGGTTGCCTGTTGTCCGGTTGAATATAGCATAGGTGTCCCTCAGGTTTGTGTTTTTTGCAGACTTTGCAAAACACCTCACCACAAGTGTGTTCGCGACCCGTCTTTATTGTCTTAAGACAGCTGTCGCATCGTCGGATCTGGGCACACATCTTGGACTTGTGGAAGGTGTAACAGGTCTCGCCCCGAAATGATCTGTTACAGTCTGTACATTTAATAGTCGGTTCGGTGGTGGGGCATGGCGGTGTGCTGCTGCAACAGGGACACGTACCTCCGCATCTATGTCTCTCTTTGGTGTTATACGCTACACTGCAATCCTCGCAGAAATAATCACATGCGAAGGTAGCGGTCAGGGATGTTATCACATTATAGTGACCATCGTGGCACAACAGGTTCAATTTCTTTGGGCCTCCATGTCCTCTAAAAATCACTTCTCGACCTTTACTACCGTAGTTATAGACAATTATCGTATAACCTGTAAGGTGTGCCTGTAACTGCTTTAATTCTGGTATTCCCGCTCCTTCAGCTGGGATGACCACACCGCTATCCTTCAACAGCTGGTGAGTTCTTATAGTCTGCAGTTTTTGTCTGTCGCGGCGTATACGGGCATGTTCGGGGTCTTTAGTAGTGTGTGACATAGCAACAACTAATGCTCTAGGTAAGCAAAGATTATCTTCGTTCTTTATGCAAATGATTCCTTTGCGCATCCTACATTCTTCCTCAAAAGTATTGTACAACCCTCCACGACCTTTGCCAGTGGGCATACGCACCGCCGTGGTCTTCAGGCAGAATGTCTCGGTGGAGAGGCCCGAGGAGTTTGATTGATATATGGAAGATATCAGCTTCCATACACTGTCGAAGGTAACCTCTTCAGCGTTCTTGAACCGGGTCCAACCTTCTCCGCGAGTAAAATCCTTAGAACAGAAGGTGAAACCGACTTTGTCAGTAGCCTCCAGGCCAGAAACACTTCTCTCTACGATCTGCTCAATAGCGTCCTTGATCCAGATAACAGGATCTTTGTCGGCTGGTATTGGTTTTATTTTAAATTCCAGCGCTCGGCCTCTGAGCCCAAAACGACGAACTAGTTTAGTGGTGTCTTTTACGACGGTGTAGTTTTCCATGTTTTCTTGAAGAAAGAACATACGTCTTAACCGTGTGAAATGTTAATAGGTAATAGCAAAAACAACTTGTTGTGGTCTTTTATATCTCTAATAATATTATTCTAAACAATGGTAGTGAGGGTAGCCGATAAATATTATACCTCTATACTTATACGCTAAAAATTTTGTCAAAACCGTGTTATCGGGCTCATAATTTAACAAATACAAATAATAGTACAGACCAAAACACCTCATTTTTGAATAATAAAAAAAATCAAGTACTCACTGTGCAACGTATATTTATAATGCTATGACGAATCTTCTTTGATGATAAGAGTCTGTAGCGATAAAGTTCTGCAATAGCTAGAACAGACACGTCATGCGATTATCGCGTTCGTGCTCGCTTACCACTGTTGAGTGTTAAGTTTGTAAAATTGAGGTAACTCAGGTGTGTACAACTATTTGTTCAATCACTTTAAACATGTATCTGTGTGGATGATACGAAATTTTGGTCAAAAATGTAGTAGGTATAAAGGTTTCGAAGAAACCGCGCGAACTTAGTGATGAGTCATCCGTACCTACGCTGTTAGCGATATGGATGCTTTAGGTAAATTGATGCTGTTCGTTGTAATTGATTAGTTAACATAAGAGTTACACGTACCGCGTATAAAACACTAGAGATAATTATCTTTTATCGCGGTGATATTGTGTCTATTTTCCATAAGATTCAATGCAAAAAGGCGTATGTATCGACCGATATTCACATGTCCCCGTAAGAACCAATGTATTTAAACGTATGTACACCTATTAAGTGCCTCTATCATGGTCAAGATGCACCAACGGTTTTCAAAACGCGTAATAAATTATCAATTTTAATTTACTAATTACATATATCTGACGGGTAATATAGCACTTCTACAATGTCTATCGTGCAAATAACGATAAATATATGGGACATAATTCATTGTATATATATACTGTTTATATTTCAAGAAGGTATTTATGTATAATGAAATTAGTATAAAGAAAGCGTTTATACACACGTTTATCTGGTCGTTAAAACGCGTACGAACAGATGATAAATATTGCGTAATAATTATTCACCTATTTATTCCACGGATTATATTGTAATTATATTGTATCAGCTGTTTCTAGTATTGCATTTAGTTTGCAATTGTTAGCGTTTTTCCTACGTTGCGATTTTTCTCCTTTCATTAGCATTGCTTTTGTATCTGTATTGACGTATACCGACAAAAAAAAAAAAAGTTCATTCAACTGATGTCTCGTCTTTACTTTATATACGCTCTAGAGCGGTCAACTGTTATCTCATTCGTACGTTCGTGATCATGACGACCTTAATATTTTTTATATTTTATGATATTCCACTTTACGTAAGTAGTTTATTTATTGTTTTAATGTTCTTTGACTGACTTGTATTTCGTTTTTTCTGTTCGATAGTGTACCCTGATGAAGCCTACATATTTTGGGCGAAAATTTGGTATTTTGTAATAAAGAAATAATAAATAAGGTGTTTTCCATCTTTATTTCTGCCTACATATTCTTTGAGGGAGTTTTTTCAAGCGCAAATTGGTCTTATAGTTACAAAGCACTCCGTTACTTCTTTCCTTGTTTATATTGTAAATATTTATAATTAGCGTATAAGTTTGGTGTATCTGTTCTTGCTTCATCAGTATAAACCGAGTGGTCGTCACGCATGGGTGCGAGGAAATCATCTCTACAACGATGCGTAGGTATTAGCTGTATTATATAGACAGTAATTAAACGAGCAGTGGCCGCAGTGATCAAGACGGTGCATACGGTTACCTTGACGACTGATAAATTATACTTGTTTTTCGACAACTAGCCTATGTATTTCCCTATAATTTATTTTAGGCTTTTGCGCCCGCTATAAACGGTTCTACAATTACTTAATTACAAAATATTTATAGAATATGAACCGTTGAGATATTAAACGTAGATAAGGTCGCATTGGTATCCGCAGCGCGCCTAACTGAAACTTACCAGCGGCTTATACAAGATACAACGCATAGGCACAATCAAGGTCACACACTAACCCTACTTCTTGAGGCAGGTGAGATGAGTCAGCGCGCTCGCGCGCCCCCAACTCCCTAACCGTAACAGCTACAACCAAAAGGACGTTAATTTCGAGTCACGTGGGGTAATACACCCCTGCCTCACCCCGCGCTGGTAATTTCAAATTCTTCCCACACCGTGCCTGTATTTCAAACTTCGCGCCGCATTTAAGGGGCAGAGGAAGGAGGGGGAGGGAGAGAACTTTGGGATAGGCCACCGTCACCTAGCGAAAATAGGAGTGGTGGGGGGTGCCCAAGGTGCCCCCATACCTACTATCAGCACTCTCCCATCTAGATAGCTGTCCACCATATTATACAAATAGGGGGAAATTGACCTGTTCCTCAGCTCCTTTAGAATCCCTTCCCACGGGGCAGAGTTGAAAGCATTCTCGACGTCTATCGTGATAAGAGCACATAGCTGCCTCGAAGTATAAGGTCCACTTGATGCCTCCAGCGCGAGTTCTTTAACCCTCTTCAGGGCTGTTATCGTGGATCTGCCTTCTCTGAAGCCATGCTGTTCCTGGGATAACCCTCCTTTGCTCTCTACTTCCTTCTTCAGTCTCAGAAGCATGAGTTGTTCCAGCAATTTGTCCAGACCGTCGAGAATGCATAAGGGGCGATACGAGTCTTTCTGTTGCCCCGGCTTCTTTTCTTTTGGTATCAGCACCAGTCTGCCCTTTTTCCATACTTTCGGAAACCTTCCAGCCAAGAGGAGCTTGTTCATAATGTGCAGGCACTCATCCGTGTATCTTTTCACTATTGCCACAATAACTTCCGGTGGGAAGCCGTCCGGTCGCGGGGCCTTCTTCATTCTAAGTTTGCCTATCGCATATGTCATCTCCTCTTTAGTGAACAAAGGGATATCCTCCCGCCTCGCTTGTTGCCTATTCCCTCCTCTCGGTGGGTGTGCAGGGAAGAGGGTTTTGGCAACAGCTGTCTGTTCTTCGTCGCTCATGCTGACTACTGGAGTGTTAAGCTTCTTTCGGACAATTTGGTAGCCGTTACCCCAGATATCTGCATCGAGTTCTTCTATGAGGCTATTCCATGCATTCCGCTTAGCCTTTCCAATAGCCTCTTTAGTAAGGTCCTACAGATCGCATATTTTTCATGGCATTGTTTTTTAATGTTGTTGTCCATGCCTTTGTTACATCTGACAAAGGTTCTCTTACTTCTTAGACATTGTCTCCTTATCTCTGCTACTTCTTCGTACCACCAATATACAGGTTTTCTAGTGGTTAGCCTCTTCTTCGGGAAAGTGTTGTTACATGCCTCGGTTATAAGGCTGGTAAGATCCTCAACAGTCTGGGAAGGTTTGGTCTCTATTAGCTTACCAACTTTCGTCAGTAAGTTATCCATGTACTCACTTCTAACTCTCCATCCTTCCTTTCTAGTACCTTCGACAGCGCGTCCAGGCCTGTGCAGGGCACATTCGAACAGTATATGTTGGTGGAAGCTTAGGCTTTCTCCGTCCAGTACTTGCCAATCGGTGATCTGCGGGGCTATTGCGTATGTACTAAAAGTTATGTCGATATGCGAGCGGCTTTTCCCTCTGATAAATGTTGGGGAGTCTCCTCAATTATGTACTACCAGGTTCTCTTCAGCTAGCCATTCGGCCAATATTCCTCCTCTCCGGTCCTCCTTCTTAGATCCCCGTATGGGAGATTTAGCGTTGAAGTCACCTCCCACGACGCTTTCCTTACTACGTAGCTTCATATCCAGTCTGAGCCTTCATAGGAAATCCGTAAAGATTGTAATTTCTACGTTTGGGGAGATGTAACAGCCATAAACTACGACAGTGTCGGTTTCAATCCATATAAAACCACTGCCCTTACCATGTTTGCGTATCTTGCAGTTCTTATTACAAACCTTAATCGCAACGTCAGATTTTTCGTCAACAATCCATTTCCCATGTTTCATTCTGCTGCGAGTCGGCTCTGCCATGATGATTATATCGGCCCTTTTATCATCTGCAACTTTATGCATTAAATCCATTGCTGCATCTCCTCTGTCGATATTTCCCTGCAGGATCTTTATAGTGCAGTTCTGTTCATAAACCCTGCCTCTATCAGGTAATTAATTAAATACAACTAAACAAAATGATATTGTGAACGTCAGAGTGTCATGTATAATGTAAATGAAAAAAAAAACAGCGGCGTAATTTGAATGTAAAGAAGAAAAGGTAACATAATACCTAACAGAAGAAAAGAACATCAGTACATATGTAAAACATACCACAAGATAAGAAGTAGAACAAGTCAAATAAATGAGAATAATATTGAACCACTAACAGAAAATAGAAAAAGATAAAGAAAGAACTAAAGAAGCAATTAATTGGAACATATAACGAATGGTATAAATTGTTTGACCTTCTACCACAAGAAATAGGAAAGTGTACAGTATGGAATGAACCAAAAGGAAAAACAGCTTTACACGTGGTGACATATCATAGATGCTGCATTTAATATGGAACTACATACAGTCAATAAACCACAATCCATACCTTCGCTAATATGGCATTGAGTAAACAGAGCTTCTGAAAGCTTCCTTTGTAATCGATCTCCATTGGAACCAGCTCCTTTTGATGTACATACAAGATAATTACAGATGCATTAATTAAGCTAGTGGTTTGATTTCCTTGTAATATGCAATCAAAAATGGAGTGACGATGCTATTTCAAATTATCTTATTACAGAAGAAAGGTATGCTTTCTTCGAAACTATTACCATCACTGTAAAGGCTGCAGTTTTACTTCCACAGTTAATACAAATTCATAAGAACGGTGACTCCTCAAAGTTTGTAAATTACCGGGGAATTTTAGTTTTGGTAAACATTTGGCAGTTGACATTAAGTAATACACAGTACTACTACTGACTTTTCTTAGCACTTATGTTCTATATTCTGTTATTATATGGAATTTAGCCCTACATCAGACTTAATGTTAGCAACTTTTGGGTAGTATTATTCACAGTCAATTACTTCTACAGAGAAGACAGTAAACGATAACATCAGCTGTAACCATTTCTATAGTGTATTTATCCTTTTAATCACAGATATAGTTTTTTCTATTGATGAAGTATTTTTAACGAAAACATAATTATGTTCTGGAATAAATAGGATTTTAATTTATTGCTGTTTTATTGATTTACAAGTGGACAGATATCTGGGATTGAAAGGATATTTGACGCCTTTTTAATTTATTTCGAAAATCAGTTTATAATATACTGTCCCCAGACAATTGTTAGGAAACTTTTTTTACAGCTCTATTAAATAGGTCGCCTTATCTAATGTTCTACATTGGTTGGAAACACAATATAAACGGTTATTTTAAGACGCAAATATTATTGATTCATGATGGTCCAATGTGAGTGAATTAGTATGCATTAGAAAAGAAAATATATGTTCTATCTCACAATATGTATTTGTTAAAATATGAACTCTACGTATTTCGGATATATGCCGTCATCGGAAGAGAATAGTCAATGAGCGAAAATGAGAAAAAGTCAAATATTGTAAAATAACGTAAACTATAAATTACAAGAATGCACACGAACATTTAAAATGACAAAATGGACACGTAATTATATTATTCAGTAACCATACTACATCAGCGTCCTGACTGCAAGAAGTATCTGGAAATGCACTACATATAATCCAAAGCTTAGGTATAGGTACATACAACATAGATAAGGGAATATAGTATAGTACAGGCAAATAAAGAAAGTGCAACTATTGAGTTACAGCAAATGGCGTGCTAGTAAGGATTTAAGAAGTGAGGATGCCCCAGAACAATGAGTTCCATTTTCAGTAACATGTTCTTATAAAAAGACGCCGCGACATAGTGGTGGAGGCGCCGGTAGGCAGAATACTTTAGAGCTTCTATATGGAGTACTAACCAATTTATGACGGTAAGTGACCAGCATTTCCTCATTTATGATTATCTTACACAGAGCCCTAATGGACGGTGACTCCGGCGGTTGTTAAAACTGATGAAATATTTGTAAGGATCAAACAGAAGTGATACATCGGCATTATATCGAGAGGAAGGGATACATATATAGATGCGTAAAATTCATGCTATCGATAACTCACGTGAGGTCGTTACTGCTAGTGATAATCATTGGCAATAGGCAAGAAACTATGTACGCAAATCATAATGGACTAATTAGTGGGCATCTAGAGTATAGTCGCACAGTATACAAAATCAAAGGTAGATGGTGTAGAAGTAATAAATTATAACATTATTGTCTGCAACTAAAAATTTGACTGTCACAGGAAATTGCAATCAACCAAAATGTCTGATAAGTGTATGGATATTAACTACTATCTTGGAACATTATAAGGTACCTATATAAATCTTGAGATACATGAATAAATATTTTCATTAATTAATCAAAATTTTCAAGAGATTGTTAAAGTTTGTCAACACAACTAGAGTGATGTAAAGATAATATGCAATACTAAGCAGATACTATAAATTATAACAAATTGGTATATAAACGTCACTAACACATTAAATAATATAAAATACAACCAAGAGGATATTTTAAACAATATGAAAATCTTAAATGCTAGAGGTAACTTCCAATTTATACATGTAAACTTATCTTATAGACAAATTTTCAATTTTCCATCATAGACAAAATCCAAAAAGTGGTACATAGATGCCTCACACTCTATACATCGCTGCCAATGTAGAACAATTAACATCGTCTCCATTATTAGTTTATAAATATGTAGAAGCATATTTCAATGAACAGAGGATACTATTACATGTTTCATAGACGTAAACAGTAATATTGAGGTCAAAACGTTGTTTGTTAAAGGTAAGCGATACTATCGATGTATTCGTATGTATTCGTAGCTCTTAAGCGTCAGGTAGCGTAGTACACTATCTCTACTTGTTGAATTATGCCGACAATTCCACAACTAGTCAAGCTACTTTTTGTCAGTGTTCAATGCTTTCATCAAACATGATTTACACGAAGATACTTAAAACTTTAGGAGATTAATACACCCTCAGTAAAAAGCTTGCTTTAACTACATACAATAGTAAACAGCTGTACTGCATAAACAAGAGCTACTTTTAAAGAACTATTGCAGGATAATTTCAGAAATAACTCATATTTTGCTTAAGGCCATTCGAACCATGCAACGTATTGCAATGTTACTCAATAATTTTTCTTTAACGATGTTAATTTAGTACTTTATATTTATATTAGTATGTTAATAATTTGACATAAAGGTTTCCAATAACGGAAACTGTAAAGTGAAATACAGTAAATTACAAACATATGATAAATGTGTACGTCGTTACATCATCTGATCTGCGTTCAATGCATTTTATATATATTATGTATTTCAATAGTTTTATTGCTGTGATTGCATATGAGCTTAATGTAGTTTAAATATGTTGATTTATTTATTGAAAATATTTTTATATTATAAGAATACTATTTTTAGCGATTAAAAATCAAACAAAAAAAATTAAAACGATAATATGTTAAGTGGTATACAACACTGAAAAATAAGATGTGTATTGCGAACGTATATTTCTCCTCCCATTAACCCCATAAACCCATTTTTAGACGAATTCTACAAAGAAGATGTTTGTCTTTCAAGTGCAAGTAAATCATATTTTGCTAGTTAGATTGATATCAATTCAACAAAACCAAATACACGTGTGGTAATTTTCAAATCGAGTTATTATTACAAGTTCAAAGTGATCAATGTTGTATGAATTGCGGAATATATTTGTGAATATTCAGGAATTATTTGTGTGTGGAGTTAATACAATTTTAACAAAACGAATCGCTATCGGCGTATGAGGTAAGTTGGGTAAGGTAGTATTTACGAATACGGATTTACATCAAAGCAAACATATGTATTATTAACTCTTTTTTTGTTCACAAATGAAATGAGATTCTAATATAATGCGTAATTACATTGCTGTTCAAAGAAGTTAAGATTAGTGGAATAAGTGAAGTTTGAATGTGAATAGAGTTGCAATGAACAGAGGAGCTTCTCTTACTCAATTAGTTTATTAACTTCTCAATAATTTTACAAACGAGTAGCAACAGTAGCAAAAATTCACGGTTTGTTAGTATCCTTGAGAAAACTTTAACTGGATATGGATTGTAATTTCACTTTCCGTTTTTGTGGAATTGTTGTAAAATGCCTTCTAATGATTATTGTAAATGAATCATAAATATTAAGGTGGTCAATTATTACGTTACCTACGTACATATATGTATATAAAAGTAATAAATAATGTACAAAGTAAAGAAAAATGTTCTTAATAATACTTATACGGCTTTTGGTAGTCTAGCAAAATGAATAGATGTGTAAAGTCCTTAAAAAGTCATACTCTAGGTGTTTAATAATTTTTGTAACAAACATACATGTTTAAAAAAATTGTAATCCATTTCTTTTTTTTTCGACTGCACGGACGGAACGAGCCCGAAAGACAAACTTGGCCAAAGCGGACCTATTGTGCCTCCATGCCGTTTTAGTTCTCTCAACCAAGTTGCACCCGGACAAAAAAGTCCGCAACCTGGTCAATAGTTAATTTAATTTTTTTTAAACACAACTTACACACACTAAACTACACCGCAAGAGTTGCAGTGATAGCCAGGTAAGTGATACAGCTTACGGAGTCACTGCAACTAAGCACCCACCACACATTAAAAAAAAATTATTCCGAGATCATCTAATCGATCGACCCCAAAGTATATACACCTTTCCCTGTCTACTGCTGAGCAGTCGGCAAGGACATGCGCTGGAGTTACCTCTACACTCCCGCAGTTTCTACACAGGGGAGAGTTTACTACGCCCATGCGATGCATGTGTTTATTCAGTGCGCAGTGACTGGTTCAGATTCCTGTGAGTAACCTCAGCCTATCTCTGCTCATAAAGATTATCTTGCGAAGTCTTTTCTTATTTGGACGAATCTCGAGTTTTACAATGTTCCACGACGGCAAGTATATATATTCCAGTAGGAGCAATGCCTACCAGCGAGTTTAGATCTGACAATAGCTTTGATGCTGCCATAAGAATTCCGTCACGCCAGTTCTGGAGTTGTGAATAGTCGTTCGCTTCCACCTCTTCTTAGCGTACCAGCTATTTTTCTAACTCTGGTTCCAAAGTGGCTGGACCTCTAATTGTTCGAGCTTCCTATGGCTCTCATGTACTATCTCGAAATCGAACCTGACAGCCTGTAGGGCTCTAAGTGCTGCCTAGCTGTCAGATAGAATTTTTACCGGTTCATTTACATGCGGGCTGTTTAAAATACCCTCTACACAGATCTGGATGGCAATTATTTTGGCTTGAAGCGAAGCGCCCCCAGCTGCTGACTTTGCCATTGGGTTCTATATTTCTCCAAATTCCAATTCCTGTGCTGTTCTGTGTTTTAGAAGCATTTACAAACCAGCGGGAGGATGCTCGCCATGATTTACGAACGCAAGCTTTTGCAGTCCCTTTACTGGAGATGTCTGCAATGTATCTCCCACTGAAACTGAAAACTGGCGATATTTTATCTGTCCTTTTGGACAGCGGTACCATATGTTCGATATATTTCAAAATGCTGGTGTGGTCTTCCGTTTTACAGAAGAAACACTTACATCTACTACACTTCGCTCTGTACGCTTCTAGGTTTGCTTCTGAACACAACAGGAACTTCAACGCAAGGAGCTCAAGGATTGTCTCCATTTCTGCAGTCGGCGTCGAGAATAAGGCCCCGTGATGCCTAGACAGGCAATTCTCTGGACCTTTCTAAGTGCGTCGATTGCATAGCCCAAAATAGCTTTGTGCCATCAGACCTAAGTTATAATCATACTATAGCTGTTGTGTACAGCCAGTGTACTATCAGATATTTCAGACCCAAGTTTTTCTAAACATTCTTTTACAGATCCTAAAGGCGCTCGTGGCTTTATTTGGCATCTTCCAGGTGTGATTTACACGTCAATTTAGCGTCCAAGGCTATCCATAGGTATTTGGCCTCAGTTAATACAAGCATCTTAAAGCCGAAAATGGTCGGAAACTGGAGTTTTGGGAGCTTTCTCCTGTAAATGAACAGAACCATACTTGTTTTTCTAGAGTTAACATTTCAGCCTTCCCTTTTGCACTAGCTCTCCATGAGTCTGAGTGCGACTTGCAGCCTCATCAATCATCGGCATATTCCTGTGCATGGAAGGTCGCCGTACAAAGATCAGAAAGCAGACCGTCCACCACTAGGCACCACATCAAAGGTGACAACACTCCGCCCTGTGGGCAACTAGTTGCTACGGTTGCCTTTACAGAACATAGGTTCTGCGACACATGAATCGTTCTGTTTATTATCATGGCGTCGAACCACGTCCATCGTCATCGTTGGCTCGACGCCACGTTTTTGTCGCGCCTTTTCGATCGAGAGAAAGGACACCCTATCGAAGGCACCCTTAATGTTCAGGAAGGTGGCTATTGTAATCCATAGTAAGACAGGAAAATTCACTCGACTGTACACCTAGATCAAATGCCATATGCCACGGTCGGTAAGCTCGCTTAACCGTCCCATGTAATGTTTTCTTATAATTTAAATTAAATTCAAAATTGCACGCGTACGTTGCTGTGTACCTAATTTGCCATATTTAGTGATAAGTTTTAAAGTCTGCAATGAAAAAAAAACGTACTTTCGTTTTGAAGATAAACTCCAATATACGATATAGTATTTGGAAAATACTGTCAACATGCTTATCAAATGTCTTAAAACTTAAAACGAAGTTTCAATGGTTGTCAAACTTGGATAGTGGTTGTGGTGTAAGTGGTTTGTACGAGGCGGGCAAGCTTTATTTCTACCGGAAATTCATTTCTTTTAATAGATTTATTATAATTATATTAATTGAGCTAAAATGAATCAGTCAAAAGATCATACTAATTAAAATGTAAATGAAACTCTACTATTATACTGTGTAGTGTAGTATTATATCAGAAAATTTTCGTTTCTTCGTAAAAAATAGACATTAAACGCTACAGTATGCACTATTATTCAATAAATTTGTGTTACTTAATGATCTTGCCCATAATTTTTTTAAAGTAATAGGCCATGAAAATTTTTCTCTTACTGATTTCCGCTTTATTAATTCCCCTTTCGTTATATCAAACCACTAAATTTATAAGCTTTTGCGTTAATCTATATAAAGTTCACAGAGTAGTCGCTATTTTTGAGGTATATTTTAGCCATTAAAGGTCTATAAATAGAGTGTGCGAT
Source organism: Holotrichia oblita (assembly GCA_023690525.1). Taxonomy (NCBI): domain Eukaryota; kingdom Metazoa; phylum Arthropoda; class Insecta; order Coleoptera; family Scarabaeidae; genus Holotrichia; species Holotrichia oblita. The sequence goes on from CM043019.1 coordinate 46,066,433, forward strand.
ACGAGTGCTTCTATCACCGCTTATTTTATTTTTACCATGGAAAAAATTACAGTTACGGTGTTTTTAGCGAGACAATTGAAGCGATACACAATGGAACGATATCCAGACAACGGCTTCTCAGAATTTTCCAATTTTTCCCATTATATTGCAGCCGTCCTATATAGATTGACTATTTATAAAGTAAACTTGCAGCATCTCTGTAGTTCGCACTCTGAAAATTGACAGTATCCAGCAAATTGCATCTGTACTATTTATGCGAGATACTTCTATAATCTCGAAGGAAACGGCAATACCTTATTTATGACGGTATATCTGTTTCTCTTGTTATTGTATCGATTCTGATATTTGATAGATACGCATTTGTTACGGGCGAAGTGTACGAGGGAATGTACTAAATATAAATGAAGCTGTTTATTGTATTTGTGGGTAGGATATTGCATGTTGTGTTGTAGCGACTTTTAAGAGTATTGTTGGTTTCTAAGAGTTTAACAATAGAAAGGTATTCCAAAGATCCGATCCAGTAAACATGTCTATTTTAGACCTATTTCATATTATTATTGCATATTGATCGTCTGAACATTAATTCAGACGTGGTTATATTGCGTTATGATTTGTCGTTTTGCAGTTCATTTGCTTTGAAAGCTATTCTAAAGACTGCATAAATTGTTATGGGTGTTATTGATTGTATTTAATAAATTGTTTCTCCCAGTCTACATAGTTCATGTGTGGGTTGTCATACATTTTTCTAATAGCTAATTGAACAACAAATATATACACAATCGTTATTAAATCTAAGAGATATTAGTCGCTACTGGCAGCACTGCATCACTCAAAAAATTCATTTAGTCACCATCGCGGAAAAAAAACCACCCTGTAAGTATAATTTTAAATTATTTGTATTATATAATATTAAACTTAAAAATCTTGGGTACAAGTCAGGTAAGTCAGATTTTGACCGGGTGTTGTAATGGTGATCATTGTTTCACAAAAAATCGGTCCCATTTTTTTATTATAAAGATTAAAAGTTTAAATATATGAAGAGCTGCGAAAGGACGAGTATTTGAATTCTTAAAATGTGAGCTACATCATTTACTGCTATTTATATCTACAACGAAGAATCCAATTTGGGCTAAAATGACCACTGTGTAAAAAGACTACTGTGAGTTAAAATACCCACGACCATTCGCATAATAAAAAGACAATCAAGTATTTTTATTACATATACATATGTTTCCGACCTCTTTCAACTACCAATCTACCTAATCTTGTAGTTTGTAATTGGTATTTAATATATGGTAATTAATACATTAGCTTCTGCTACCAGTATACGAGGCAAATTAACTCAAACTGGCCAACATATTTTCGTAGGAGGATTGAATAGATGTATACACAGAATAAGCAACGTGGTATCTATGTTGGCCTCACGTAAAAATACCGTACTTGTTCACCAGCCTGTCCAGCATCGAATGGTCAAACAGTATTGGAAAACTTAAGAAAATAACTAGCAGACGGTAATTATTTGCATCAAATTTGTCACCCATTTTGTAAAGTGGAATAATGCGGGGCTAGTTAACTATATCAGAAAAACTTGCTAGTTGAAAATAGCTTGGATCCATATCTTTCCGAGAATATACTAGCATCATTGACACCTACATGAAATAGAACAGCAATGGGTAACTTCTCGTCATCCTTCCTAGCTAACGTTTTGATGAGTTGCTTTGACAACAGCCGAGAATTTGAAGGTAAATATTCTCTTAAAGTTTGATCAAGGTATGTGGATGACATTTTCGTAATTTTTGATACTAATAATTAGCTGGTTAAAAAGCGTAGAACTTGACACATTAGTTATAAGAAATAGGAATATTTCAATATTTTATGTCTAGAGGAAGAAAACCAGTACACTTTTCTACGGGCTTTTCTCTTTCTTCTACCTACTTACATGTATTGTTTGCTTCGTTGATCATCTATTATCAATTATGCTTTTAATTTCTTCGACAGCTTCTTTTATTTTCCTCCCTTGCTTCTTCAACGTTTTCCGTAGTGTATTTCAGTGTTTTGCTTTTATTCAGATCGGGTTTTCATCTGATCTTGGATTCCTATCTTCGAGTTTCTAGATATACCTAAGAATTCATTGGTATTCGAATTTTTGTCGGTCGTTTCTCTATGCTCCTTTCATTTTGAAATTGTATTAATCTCGTTCTGTTCGAAATAACTTTTCACTTCTACTTGATCTTTATGTTATGAACTGGTTAGGTGTGACCTGTTAGTTGGTATTAGAGAAGCTGAGTTAACTCTTTCCTTGATTGTTGGCTTAGTCTTAGTCGATGTAGCCAACCTAAAGTTTTAAAACTCCCTGCTTCACCTTTTCTTCCCTATTCTACAAACCTTGTGACGTAGTATATTTTTCGTTTCCGATCGATTTCCTCTAGGCTTATCCCGTGTTTTTAGTTCACTTTTGTCCTGATTGTTACTCGTGGAAGAACAGTGTTTGTGGACGTCTCGACTTTTCACTTTTATAATGGACATTATGTACCATAAAAGTTGGAGGTTTGATTAGTGCTTTCCGGTTGATCTGATATAATCCAATTGGTTCATCCGCTTGAATTTGTTATCTTCTTTGATTTATGATGCTAGAATCTACCATCACCTCGCTTGGTCTATTCTCATTCATAGGAACATGTTCGGAATCCAGAGCATCCGCCTGATCCATGCATTCAATCTCCGTCACATTCGTTTGATCGAATCTTGTTTCCACATCGCGTAAACGCTGCTCCAATTCGTTTGCGCGTTCCTCCAAGCTTCTCGAAGTTTCTACTAGCTTGTGTTCCAAACTTCTCGAAGTTTCTATAATTTCCTCCCTCAAATTCGTGGAATTCTCTGATATTTCCTTCCTTAGGTTTTCTCCTATCTCTTCTTTGAAGGTTACCATTTCTTCTTTCAGTCTTCTAGAATTCTCTAGTATCTCTTCCTTCAGGCTTCCCATATTTTCTTTCAAACTTCTAGAATTTTCTATCATTTCTTCTTTCAAGCTTCTAGAATTTTCTGCCAGCTTTTGTTCGAGGTTTGTAGAATTTTCTATTAGTTCTTCCTTCAGACTTCTGGAATTTTCTACTAGCTTTCGTTCGAGGTTTGTAGAATTTTCTATTAGTTCTTCCTTCAGACTTCTGGAATTTTCTACTAGCTTTCATTCGAGGTTTGTAGAATTTTCTATTAGCTTTTGTTCGAGATTTGTAGAATTTTCTGCTATTATTTTCGTTAATTCATTATTACCTACTTCTTTCGCGAAAATGTGTTTTTCTGGATCCTCGCCATTTTTTTCCATGACTTTCCATAGTCGCTCCTGAAGATCCTTTTTCTTCCCAGTAGTATCTTCATCTCTTTCCTCTAGCTCTCGTTTGAGTTCCATCACTCTTAAGTCCTCGAGCTTGACGAGTATTGTAGCCATTTTATCACAATAATCCCGAAATATCGTCAAATCACACACCTGACACCAGTTGTGATGTTATCGGGTTCAAAGCAAACGATATTCGGTTTAAAACGATATATTGATTAAATAAACACTTAGTACTAATAAAAATAAATAACACGAATAAAACTTAACTAACTATATACGAACAGAATATTTATATTTCCGATTTATAACAATTTATTTATGTCTTCACGACGCGCCCGCTCTTCAATCAAGACTGGCCTCCTCCCCTTAAATGGCCCGTGTATATATGTCTCGGTGATTATTTCTCGATCATTCTATATCGATCTGGACAAGTTCGGCAGGATTACTCATCGGTCGCCGGTCAGGGTGGGTGACGTCATGATCACGCGTGGCGCTGACTCATCACAATATATGTATATGACTTAAAATTGTATTCAAGATTTGACTTTCGAATTATCGTATTGCTCATTTTATGACATTTGTCGGTTTAGAAGATTAATAGCAATTTGAATTTTATGTGATTTAGCTCCATAAGTCTAAGTTTAGGTATGTGTTCCTTCATTTCGTTTTTTTAATTTTTCTTTTCCTTCTTTTTAGAGCTTTTGGTATCTAATATATTTCTACGTAAGCTTTTACTACGTAACGAATTTACAAATTTCCCCCGCGTTTATTACGAATATATATAACAAGGTACACTCCCAAACAACCTGAAGTGACATTGTAATACTGGTTGTAAAACGCGTGGTACTTTTGTTCATCTTTCCGAAACGGTTAAAAATTTGTAATTGTTTATCGAATACAGCCAGCCCTTGGAGCAACTTTGTGCACCATCTCGAACTGATACTTCAGAGTACTACAGGTCAAATTCTTTTCTTAATACCTCTTTTCGAATAAACTCATCGATCACAAGCCTACCAACCTTAAATTTAGAGTAAATCATATAATATAATTATTTCGATTAACAAATTAAATACTGCTTCCATTTTATTCGTATTTCTAAACTATAATTACAACAAGTTTAATTATTAAAAAAAATTTTCACATTCTTTTCTGTATTGGTATATTTTTTTATACATGCGCATAGTTGAATTTAGCTGGGTTTATATACTGTATGACATTGTGAAGTCTCGATCTGTACAGAACATATACAAATAGGGAAATTTCATATCGACTCATTATGTTTCCATATTATCCTATATTAATATATGAACAAAGTTGCCACATCGCTTCTTCGAGAATCGAGCGCTATAGTGGTAGGAGATACATTTTACGACAGTCACAGCGGCACAGCATTCTGCGTTAGGTAGTATGCGAGAGCGTTTGTAACATGTTTCTATTCAGGGTATCGTTTTCATTACTGATCGACATAAAAGTCATAAATGTAACTATAAATGCAATACCTACAATGTATAAAATAAAAGTTTTAATTATGTGAACTTAAACATTTTTCTTAAGTAAATAAGTAATATTGCTGCTAATAATAAATGTATAAATATGATCAGAATAGCGAATACCAGGATACTTTCTTCTATGCATGCATAACTCTCAACGGCGAGCATGATGCTAGATCGCTACTGATAGAATATTACAAGTCAGCACTTGCCGCACCTTCCTTTCACGATACATAAATTTTCCGTACTGGCAACTATGTTTCAGCGCACGATGCTTTCGACCTATGAGTCCATCTTTATTTCCCTAACCGTATATTACAAAATATAAAACATTTTTGGATTTGTATGCAAATAATACGGCATTTAATTGCATTATACATGCATCTCTTGACTCCCCATTCATTTTTGCCAAGGTACGGCTTACGAACTCCCCAAATATTTCGTAGTATTCTTTTTCATTACCTAGTATTCATTTTTGCATGAACTTCGGCAGCTGTAGCTATGCGATTCATTGCTATATCAACTGTCGATTGCAGAGATTCATTTTTTCTTTTCTATTTTTGATATATTACTTCCACTAATATCTGGAGTCTGAGATATACTTGATTCATGTATAGAAGATGTTGGTGTAACAGCTTCACTACTCGCAGAACACAGGAGATATACAATCACTTTTAGCTTCGACAGGGTTTGAAATACTGCTAATCGTTCAAAAACATTTTCATAATTTCATGAAAATGCAGATATTTTTTAATTTTTATCACTTACTTTCTACTTAACATGACATTATCTAAAAAGATAATGCTTTCATTAAATACCATGGTTCAATATGAGATAAGTCTGTACCACTGCAATTTATTTAGTCCAATTTTACTTTTTCTTTTCTGTATTTTTCATGTAATGCCCAACTCTCTGGCCTCTACTATGTCTGCTAAAAGTGAAATTGTATTCAGTACCTTATGCCAAAATCATCTATTGTAAACTTACGTGTTGTTTACAGCTCCGCTGCTAATTCTTTGAAAGCATTCTCTTTCATTATTTTATTTTTAAAGCTCTTGTTTTCTCTTTCCCATACTACTTTATATTCAAACAGCAGTGATGCTAATTTATCATCTAGAGTGCTATTATCAATAGCACTTGACATGATCTCGTTTATTAAATAATGTCGTATTTAGCCGTATCTAAAATAAAGACTACCATAATTATATACTAAAAATGTACTCAAAATAACTCATCAGGGAAAAGGAAACCAAAATTTATATAACGGATTATATTTATGTGTTGACTATAAATGGCAGGAATCTTCATTCACTCATGTATGTATACATTGAAATTAATTAAGAAATACTAACTTTTCGTAAAATCTACCGTCTTCCATAGCTTCAATACAACAAATGTAAACACAACAAAACATCTGATATCGGTAGATTGTTCTGCGCAGGCGCAACGGTATAACTATCAGTAGTGTAGTGGGAAAGTTTGGAGTTTAAGAACTTTGGCACTACTTTTCTACTACCGTTACTGTCGTACTGTTTATGTAAATGCTCTCGTTTAAAAACATGAGAACTAACTTCGGCACTCCACTACTCTTACACTACAATTGTCACTACCCTCTATGTAAATGAAGCTTTAGGCTAACTTAATTCTATATTTGGTGTGAATAACTACGTTTATGCTAAAAATTTACTTCATTGCGGTTATTACTGGATCAAGTCGCTTACAGTAATCCACCACCAGCTAGGTCAGAAGTGTCAGTAGTGGCGACGTCCATAAAAGTTTCTGTAGGTTTGTTCCAACAAAATATTGGCAAGTAGTCGGTGATAAGTGTATGTATCGCTCTACTGCGCATGCTTGGTTGCAGACAAGTTTCGTATTAGGCGATTCAAAAGTACTTGTTGGAACGGTTGGAACATCCACTACTAACTACCTAGTCTGTGATGACAAGGCGCATGCGTTGCAATTGTACTACGTCGATTTGAGAAAAATCTTCAAATCGTTCTGATAGCCGGCAAACTGTCGGCAAATCACAGAAAATTTGTTGGAACGTCTGACCTGTCGTACGTGATCTTTAGTTCGAAGTTGTTGGAACGCACTTCTTATATTACGCATGTGCTATTCGATCACCGACCTGTTTCCAACGTTGTAGGAACAGACCTTGTGTCGTTTGTTGCACCTTCTTTTTTTCTTGATTTAAGTTTACCGGTCGAGTCAAGTTGGTTAGGAAATTTAATTGTAAGAGAAGTTTCAAAGAATCTGCAACTTTTCGTACACATCTAAAATCTGCAGGTTCTTTCTGTTCTTTATGCTGTAATAACCAGTGGGCGGAGAAAATAATACATAATAATGGCAATGAATTCACATAGGCGTAGCGGGCGTATAGCACTATCGCAGTTAGCCCGGTTTACACACATATATTGTCGGAGCGAATGCGAATGATGGGTAGTATCAACAGTACTGCACTGATGTTGCTCCATTCACCCGGCGACCGTGTGAATCATCTTGCCGCGTTTACCGACGAGAACTAAGTTGGGCCGCTGCCTAAGCGTTTTTGCGGTATTAAAACCTCCGCTCACTGGTAATAACAGAATACTAAATATTCGAATTGGCACGACTCCACAGCTAATTACATATTTACCTTATTCGGAAGATCAATAAAGTGATTCGTTATTAGTTTATACATTTTCTTCGATAAAATCTCTATTTCTCGAAGGTAACTGTTTATTAATTGTGTTAACTGTTTTACTCGGGTTTGCAGATATATTTCGATGTTAAAATGGGTAGATTAATTGAATTCTTTTAGACTGTTAACGCGTGCTACACATCAAATTTAGTTATCTGGAAATTGTATTGTTTCACTATTCAGATTTAATTAAATAAGCGGAAAACAGTGTGTTGTTTCATTACAGTTACTATTTTTTTTCTATTTGTTTGTTTGATAGAAAATCAATAGGGTTTGCACAAATTTATTTATAATACTTTGAAATAACGCGGTTCTACTGTTTATTTATACTGACTATTTAATGTTTTTTTGTGAAAAAGTAAAAGTTAAAACAGGTTCTATTTCTGCTAACTACAATTTTTCGTAGTTAGAGATATTTCTTGTAACGAGATAATTTTCTTTTTTATGTGAACATATCTTACTACAATAAAATTTTTAAAACAATATATTAGGAACTGTTATGAGGGCTTCCGGGTTTTGACCGCGTCATAGTAAAGTACATATATAGGTACAGTACAAAATAAAATAAAATAAAAATGAATATGAAAAGTACAAAAAATATATATACAACTTACTCAATCTCGACGTTTCGCTACCAATGTTAAGTGGCTCTTCACGAGCAAATCTAGGTGAGGGGCGCCAGAAGGTCACGGTAAGCCTTTGATATCATTTAACATATTAGGAAATAAACCATTAGTAATACTATGAAAAGTGGATCTCTCACCGTTTTATAGTATTGTCAGATTTGACTTATTAGCATAAGACATAGTATTTATGAGTTAAGCTTTTTGTTGATGGCTGTCATTAAGACAAGAGTCGTAAATAATCACGCATCGGAAAACAGTATAATTGTGTACATATCTAGTCAAGATCTAAGAAACTAGGTTTTGACAAGATAGGCACAAACAATGAATTATTATTACTGTATTTACCTGTTCAGGGGTAGGTGAATTGACATTAAGAGAAGTTGACTAGTTTGGTTAGGGCCATATTATGAAATGGTCAGTAAGGTGTAGTGTAATGTGAAGATTTCTCTTTTATTTTGAAAACTACGTCACAGTCTCCATAGCTTCTGCCTCAGATTCGCGATTATTGTTTGAAGTATTTTATTATAGTATTTATTAATGCTTTAAATACTAGTGATATATTATCATATATCATTTTATATAGATACGTTTGTTGAGGCAAGGCAAAAGGTGATACGATTTGTTATTTATCTTTATCAATTTATTCTACTCACATTTATTCACTCAACAAAAACAGAACTTACGCATTATAGAATAATCTGATTTATAGTTCAGTTGTCGCTTCATACATCAAAATACGAAATTCGATCAAGAAAGATTAACTCGATGTTGTAGTTAGGTTTGTTGTATAATTTTTAAAAGTTATATCAAAAGAGCCATTCGAGTTACGACATTTGAATAACTTAAGTATGCCACAAGACTTTTTTAAGGGAAACCTTTGGTTTATCTAATATTAAATAAGCTCGTTCAACTAAAAGCTTGACGCCTATAACTAAATAAAAACTCTCCGAAACGAACTTCTTAAAACGGATGTTTTAAAGAGAGGCGAACGTATAAATAAATCTTAACTTTTCGTTCTTGACAAAAGTTTTTATTGTACTGCTAATCTGACAGAGAGTTTTCACGCATTTTAAATTCATGTCGCATCCGAAGTCGTTAAAACATTAGCAGATAAAAGTATTATGCCACGTCCGTTGCTGCACGGCAGAGATTTGTTTTATTTGTGGCGGTTCTTTAACTGAATTGATAATAGTTTGTACAGGGATGAACAAGATTCGACAAAATGAAACAGGACGAGAACTATAAGGAGGTTTGTATGAAAAAAAGTAGTTGAATGTCAGTCAGTGGGCTGTGACACTAAGTAAAAAAAATATTGACATTGACAAAAACAATAAAGAATAGACATATAAATAAATCAGACATCACGATTGCATGGCAATTTCCATACAAACAGTGTCTCAATTTTGTTGTATGGAAGCGATATGTTCTAGATTTGACAACAATGCTTTCATGTAAAGGCATTATTTAGCAAGGGTTTATAATATAATGACACTTAAAACTACGTTAACTTTAAATAATTACAACAATTTTTGAATGAAAATCTTTTGAAACTCCGTGTAGGTATATGTGACGGAAAGTTAAAAATTTGATATCTTTTATGTCAAAGGGTTCAATTTTTTACACATAAGCGTCAGCGCAAAGCAAACTGTGCGTAGATATTCGTAAAATTCGAGCTCTGTTCCGTTATCCGTTTAAAATTTTTCACCATATGAATATTGCATGAGAACTTTAATGTAATAGAAGGTACTTTCAGTATTTTATTCATGGAAAAGTTACGCCAGAGCCATCTGTTAAATGAAAACGAAGCTGTCTGTAAAAACACCAAGAGTAAGAACGGAAGGCTTATTTATTCCCGTGTAGTGTAAATATTTCCATAAAGGATGCATGAATATTCCCATCTAGTACCAGAATGTTCTCTACTAAAGTAGAGTTGTATACTCGGCGGAGAAATTATTTGAACGGATATACTAGTTGTACTCATTTTGTTCTCATTGTTACGTAGAAAATTAGTCTTTCGGAACTGTTATATCAGCTTTACAGTAAGAACGAAGCTAAAGTAGTATAGTTGGTAGTTTAGAGGAATAATCCCTCGTTATTGTACCAAATTTGGGAGAGAAAATTCAAAATTGTTCAAACTGAAATATGTGTGCAGGTAGCACGTTAGCATCTTCGTCAATCTTTTAATGAATTATTTTTGATAAATCATAAAATTTTTACCATGTATCAACTGCATTGTCCCACTTATCCTTTATATTTCACTATTTGTCAATAACATTCTCATTTTGGCAAATCTGCTTCATTATTTGTCAATTGTGTTGCATTTTATTGGTCGTCTTTTAATTATCGGTAATACCAGATAATAAATAGCACATGATTTCAATAATAATGTTATAATATTGTTAGGTATTCCTTTTATATGGATCAGTTGAAAATAACTGATATTTTCTACCTCCACTCCATAAATTAAGTACTAATGCTTAACGTTGTGATTTATTATATACAGGGTGCCCGGGAAAATGTGAGAAATCCCTTGGATGCAGATAGAACATGAACAAATAAGATGATAAGTGCCTATACAGGCCTTTCCTACGGTGATATGCGTCCCTGCAGGTCGCCGCTGGAAATCGGTTTTTCTTGAATTTTCCTGGACACTCTGTTAGATCAGTACAAGCTAGGCTCGTTAAGTTTACATATTAACCAGTTTGAAAGGTATAATTTTTTTTGTTTTAATTTTCTCGTTTTAAAAATGCACGAAATAGCGTTAAATAATTACGAAAACTTGATATTAAGTGATGAAACAATTGTTTCAGTAAAAGAAATTCGTAAATTATCTCAACTTATATACAAAAATGAATTGTGTGCGGAAAAAGAAATTTATTATGGAAAACTCATCTAATAACTTAACTATAAATAAGCATGAAAACAAACTGGTCAATAATGGAAATAAAATGGACAACAATGAATATAGTCACAAATACATTGGGCTATAATTCAACGATGGTGTTTCTTTGAAAGCCGCTATGAACAACTCCATTACCCTTAGAGGAGAAAACGTTCTTCGGAGAAAATTTCAAAGGATTTATTAAGTCAAAATATATCAGTGTGAATATATGTATAGATATGATTAATCTAGCCTAGATAGTGGTACTATATGTACTTGCTCCTTGACAAGCACGGAGAGGCAACATCTTAAATTGGTACTCAGATGCAGATGGAGAAATAGCGCATTGCCGATGCTCCTCTCACAACCTGTTGGAATATGTTAAGTTGTGGATTATTTTTATAATAAAATACTATAAAGATAATTTTAACTTAACTGTTATGGAAAATGGCAACATTTTGCTACGAATTCATAAATGTACAAAAGATGATAAACGTCAAACGAGAAGTGACCTGACAATTTTTTGACGGACTAGATGAACTACTTGGATATTAGCCAAGTAACTCAGTCCCACTTTCAATGCACGAAGTAGATGAAAAGTGAAAACGATGTATCAGTTTTACTGATGCATGATTAAACCTTGGAAAAGAACGAACTGCGTAAAAATTTAAAATCAAGCAATAATAGTTTATTGCAGGCATATGTTTCAGGTCATACAAAAAAGTAATATAAGAATTATCTAAAATCTAAATTAATACTAAAATATTCTCTAACAGGATAAAAATTGTAATAATGCAGTATTTTCTTAACCCCTATTTTAAATCTGGAGATAGAAAGCTTAGTAAAATTTACAGGCAATTTGTTGTAAAGCTTAATTCCAAGTACCGCAGGAGAATCTTCCGTTAAATTTAACCTATTTTTCTTAGGCAACTTGGAATTACCTCTTGTGAAATGATCATGCAATCAACGTGCATTTAGTTCAAATTTACGGGTATGCACTAACAAGCAAACCTCTAATATGTCGAAACGAGCTTAGGGAAGGATATTTAATTTACAAAATTGTAGTGGACATGATTCTATTGGTTTCACCTTTAGTATATTTCGAATTATACGCTTCTGAATTAAAAATTCTTGATAAGCATGTGGTAAATTACCCCAAAATACAATACCATTGATTGTACACTCGGTTGATTTAGAATCGACTCAAACTGCCATAAAACCAGATAAAAGTATGCTTTATTGCGGTACCCGAATGCAAAGCAGTAATAGTATGGTCAACTGTATGTAAATTACTATTTATATGTATATACAATATATTTTTCTATTAAATCCAGTTTTATATGCAAGGGATCATTTATAAATTCCTAAACCGATAATTTATTAATGCGATCTTAACATACAGTCGCGACCAAATGTAAAAGGCAGGGTATATTTTTTCGCTAGTTTACTGATACAACCTACATAAATAGAACTAATAAAAAGGCATTGCTGTTTGTTATAGTATTTTATTATAATTATAATTATATATTATTATATTATTATAATTCTTAATGACTTTAGAATATATTTACTTTATTAGGGTAACTATAACAATTGGCCCCAGCTGTATAGTTAAATCGCTATCGCATAAAATTTCACTATATTTCTAAGTATTTATGTAATTAAGACATTACATGAGTAAGAATATGTATGGGGGCAAGATATAAAAGTTTATTACATATACTACATAGAGAATGAATGTTCGCATGATGGTGCAGAAAATGTCCTTCAGAACCAACCAATAATTAAAAAGTTTTTTCTGTGTATTAATTTGTTTTCAGTTTGACTACCTTTTCGTTTACCTTCTTTATTATTTTAAATAAATTATTATTTGTTGACTGTGTGTTTTGTTATTAATTCTAGAATAAAATCAGTGTTTTTAACGAAACAAACTTAAGATGAACATAGATTTCTGTCTATATGCTTCGATAAATAATTTTTCTTATGGTTCTAAAATTGATTTGTAGCATATTATTAAATTCAGTTAAGTAGGGATAAGAAGAAATACAATAATTATTTTATTTGCGTTTATATGTCATTAATGGTAATGGGTTTTGGCAGATACTATAAGTACTACGTAATAATGCAGATATTAAAAGTATTTGAAAAAGAATATATTTCTGCAGCGATCTCCCCATTCATTTCGCATTACGTAGCTATTTTAGCTGTTCATAAGCAAATTGCTTTATTACTACAAACATCCAGTTAAATGTTGAAAGTTTATGTGTGCGACGTTAGGTCTACGTCGCTTGTCGGGTGAGTCGGTTTTAAATCAACCGAGTGTACATAACTAAGGTACAATATTCTAATAATGCTTAGGTCTAGAACACCATACAATATTCGAATTTGGTCTACACTTCTACTTAATTTAACATACAAATTTACAGTGTAGTTTCCATGATTAACTGTCAGTAAAATAAATTCCTAGAAAATGTGCATCCTTTTCGAGATTTAAGCAAGTGTTATTATATGTAAATCGTAAATTATAATTAATTAATCAGGTATGAAACAAGATACAGCAGTTTTGGGAGGATTTAAATACAGTTTATTAGCCTAAAACCACTTAAAAAGATCCCCTAAAAGTAAACTGCCAGCTCTAGCTACATCCTCTTCTCATTTCCTGATAGAAATAGCTAAGGTATTATCCGCATTAATTGCAATAAAGTAACCAATTAAATATGTAACGATATCATTGAGATACAAAGCAAATAAAGTAGGACACAAAATAGATCCTTGCGGAACTCCCAGCACAATAGGAACACTGTTTGACTTGTAAATACCGCCTTTCTTGTATATGGTAATTTGCATAGACTGAGACCTTTCTTTCAAGTACGAAGTAAACCATTACCCAGGTCTTTCACGAATATGCTACTCATTTAATTTATATAGCAATTGTTTATGTGGAACACAATAAAACCCACGACTGAAGTCACAAAATACGCCAACAGGAAAATGTTTATTTTCGATTGAATTTAACAGTACATTGCAAAATTCATAAATAAAAGATGCTGTAGATTTTCCAGCGAGAAAGCTATGCTGGGAACAACTAATACTTACATTATTTATTATTTATTTAAGAAGGAGTTAAGTTTTCTAAACATGCCATATTCTAATAGCCTAGGTACAGCAGATGTCACGGACACTGGATGATAATTCTGCATACATTTTTTGTCGCCCTTCTTATGTATCGGTCTTACAAGCTTTAATGATTTTGGAAAAATTTCAAACCGAAATGATTCGTTCATGAGATATGTAAGTGGTTTACACAAGAAAACTCTCATCTCTGTAATAAGAAACGAAGGCACATCCTTTGGATTGCATCTCTTATTCTTTAAACAGTTAAAAACCAAAAGGAGTTTCCTCTTCTGAGTATTCTATAAGAGCCATAGAGCCTCCATTTTGACGAATTGAACACGAAATGAGCATGAAATAAAAGTATAATGAATGGGAAACTGAAACAATAAATATTTTAGAGAAGATTTAAAAGAAAATTTACTTTTAAAACAAAGTAAATTGGAGAAAAAAGTTACAAAATAATACAGAAACTTTTAGAAAAAATAAAATGAGAAATTTGTTGGTAATTTTGTGTTTGTTGTATCTGGATAGTACATTTATTTAAAAATTTTGTATGTCAAATTATGTTATTTATATTACTGTGCAAGAAGAAAACGCCTATAAATATATAGTACATACATATGCTTTTATTCCAACTACTCGTATATTTCTTAATCGTTACTTAACCAAATATAATAATTAAACTTGCAGGTAGTGGCCAAATAGTGAACTAGTTGCTATTAGTTACCTGTTAATTGAATATTAATCTGCGATTACTAAGATTAATAATAAGATAGCGTATGTATACATATGAGATTTATGTGATATAAAATACATTCTTTTACTGCATGAAATAGATGTAATCTAAAAATTCATTTCAGATAAGTCGGTTCACTTCCTACTGATATGAAATATAAATGAAAGACGAGTGTGTCAACTATAACACGAATACGAAATATAGAAATTACTAATGATGTATTCGCTTAAATTATTAGGTTTAAAAGTTGCGGATTATTTTTTATTAATGTTGGAAATCATTTTTGTATAAAGCCCAACACAGAAAAAAAACCTCAATATTGGTGGAAACACCTGAACAAACAAACAGCAGCATAATGGGAGTCTATTAGAAGTAAAATGGTCAACACTCACTACTACTTGGGTGTTTTAAATAGTTTATGGAGCAGAACTATTCGAGTTAGATATGGATATTAATACCAGTATTTAACTCTGCAATTGTGATTAACGGACAATGTACATTCCATTTTGTAAAGCTTTTTGAAGTCGGATACATTGACTACGTTCGTGAGAACTGGCGTTCTATGCTCTTTATTTACTATAGTTTTAGTGTGCTGTATGTAGTTGTAACAACTCTACAAAATCTATCGCTTAACGTGACTATTGCAGTAGTTTGTAGGTATACCCATTACGACTAGTCAGTCAATTTTATTGCTTTAACCGTAGATCCTTTATTGTTTCCGATGTTGCTCTTGTTTGTGCTATATATATATTTGCAGTCTAAATTATTCATTTATGGTATTATCCAGTCACACTTACTGAGCTACTTGAGTGAAACCTCATTCTTGTCCAATTTAATAATTAATCTTCTGCTGTATATATTTATTAGATATAATTTTACATGTTTGACAATACTTATCAATGGATCATTTCTATAAAGTTTAGTTTCAGGTTGGAACTGAACATGATATTGCTTCAACATAAATAGACCCAGTTTGGATTACTTTCAAATGAGATAATTGCTTGCTATTGGCAGATTCCAAATACAACTACTGTACTTGAATATTGATACATGGACTGCAGAGTAGCTTTACTAAAGATCTATCAGTTTTCCCTTTTTTAACTGTACATACTATATCACACATTTTTTGCAACATTATAATCAAAATTATGTTGTGATGGCTGACTAGGCGCATAATTTGTAACACTTGTAACATCTACATACATCAACCAACTGACCTTCAATTATTTTGTTTGTACCAGATAATATTCAATAATCAACCTGAAGATACGTGTTTTGGCTTTCTATAGCCTCATATGTACTAAATGTGATTCATCTTGCAATGCCAGTTAAATTTCGACACATAATATATGCGGGCGTTTATTTAATATCTGTTGGCAGAACAACTCCATGTACCTACATAAGTTGTAGTATTCACACATAAATACTACTAGAATAATAATCCTTACAACGCTTAACTCCTTTAGCTTTTGTTGTAAAGTAGGCCATCACTACCCCATATCAGTTACTGAATTGAGTGCTCGTTCTATTGACACTTTCTGAAAATTCTGCATGATTCACTCAAAATTTTTTTACCAATTTATGTTATGATTAAACAAAAAAATATTTCAGACCTTTTGTCCTCTTTAGCTTGGCTTAATGGCTTTTTATAATAATTATTGCGTTGTATATTTAACGTTTCGGTATATTTTTTCAAAAATACATGAATGTCGCTTATTGTTTTTTTAAACTCTACCAACAACTAGTGACATTCAAACGAAATGCAAATAACATAAAAACTGTTGTAATTTTGAGAAAAGTACAAAAAAATGTATCGAAACGTTGTAGGTATAATGAAATAATTGTTGGCCTAAAGACCGGCAGGGATGTATTTGATTTTGCTACAAATTCTAAAACAATTTGTTTTATACTGCTATATTTGTTTGTATTATCTACTAGGTAGTCTCTCAAAAGTGGTTTAGCAAGATAGATGTACACATTTCTAGCTGAATTTTTTGAACTTAAATAAGTATAATTTCGTTCCTGTTGAAAAACCATTGCAAAAATAAAGTTATTGTCATATTCAACATAATATTCTGAATTAAATATGCTCCCTTTCGTGCACTATATTTTATTTGATCGAATAAAACAGTAATCGAAACCTACGATGTAATGGAACATCCTGTACATTCCTCATGTAATATTCATATTGCGGAAACGCTTAAACATATAACTCCAAGTGAACAACGGGATAAAGTTCGAATCTCGCTATATCTAGCAGAGATCTGAGAATATGGCTTGCGAATTCCATTAAGCGCGAAACAGGACGCAAATAACGAATTGTACAGTAAAAAGTTCGCGTAATAAAAAGGCGGGAAAACAAGTAAGGAAGTGTGTGTGAAAGGGGAACAATATATTTGTTTCTTATTTCCGAGGATACTTGGCTGCTTGTCCCGGATTCAAGTTATAAATGAAATGCTCTCGCCGGGAAATATTACGGAATGCAATGTCATTAAATTTTCGTTTTATTTACAATGCAAATTGTGCTTCTTACGTTTGAGATAGATTTACATAAATGTGTGTGCCGGGTTGTCGTTCTTCTTTTGTACTTGACAAAAATGAATGCTTTACATACAGTGTTTCCTTGAAAATGCACGAATTATTTAGTTTCGAATGTAAGAATAACAGCAAGAAGCTAGAGATTTGCATAATTTTAATGAAATTTATACTCCAATAAGATTATATTCATTTTTCATTTAACCGCAGCAATGCAGAGCAGATATTACGATACAACATGACAAGTTAGTAAAAGTAATTCGGAATTTTTTGGCTGAAATTAATTAGACTAACTCGTAGAAGATATGTATCTGATGTATTTTAAGCTTCACCAAATATATACAGTAACTTCTCTATATCTTTTTTCATGCATTAATGAATTAGTACTGATGTTATGTTCTCTCAAAATTCTTGTTTGTTTCACCCATAGCATAGACGTAGTGCTTGACGTAGAGCATTATCTGTCAATAATACAGCCTTCTTCAATTGTTTTAAATTCACAGTAACTCAATTTTGAAAACTGATCGTTGGAGCATTTTAATTTCGTTTCTCACTTTTGCTTGTACTATTGAAAAAGAGAATGTCAAAGCATGCCACTGCCCTGATGCTACGGATTAAGTTGCAAATTAAGAAATTTATACTGGTGCGGAAGTGGATTATAAAAGCAAAGAAAGCTCTAAATTGGAAGATTCTACTCGCATTGTCTTACGTCTGGCCATAGTCATACAGTTGTATCCAACATATTATGTACGGGTATAATTGTCAATGCAATTCTGTATAACCAACGCATTCCGGAAACTTTCTTTCAGTACATATATATATTTATCATAAAGCTATTCCTATTCGTGTTTCTGGAAATAACTTTAAACTGCATAAATGTTACAAATAACTTTCTTAAGTTGTAGGGACGTGAGTTTCTCGAATATCTTTCTTTGAAGGAAGTGTCTGCTAACTGTAAATAATAGATTTTCGCATTTCTCTACGTAGAAAGTTTCGCTCTCATGAACAAAAAAGATAAGATGTATCGTTTCATACATAAAGTAGGTACTCGATTTAAAGTTTTGAATTTTAAAGTTTATGTACTCGCTTTCTTATGATCGGCGATAGATGCTAAACTTTGACTCTTCTTAGATGGTGTTCGAATAACTTGATGCGAAAAGAAATTTGAACCTAAATTATGAAAGCCGTAGCGGTATAGGAAAGGAAGAGTATGTGTAAAAACTCGGAAATTGTGGGATTGCGATAGGTTGATGCATATTATTATAGACATTAGAAGATTAAAGACGACAGGATGAATGAGAGGTAATGTTGGTACATTTTCAAGTTGTACGATATTTTGTAACATTGCACTTAGCTTAAATGTAACTTTGGCATATTTGTATGAATGGTTCATAAACTTTCAGACGTATGTGAAAAGTAATGACTAAGCGGATCTCCTCTCGTAGTTTTCTTGTTTCTGTGAATGTCTTATTAGAAAATAAGTTCACACAGACGTGGTTGGATGTGCAAAATTTCTAATACGGTTTTCCTTTTTTTACGCTGCCTTGTCACAATTATTGGATACCCTACAAATTTTACATATGTAAGGTATCAACCTATTTAGAAAGTTGCTAATGTGGAGTATTAGGATCTACTAGGACCTAATGCATAAATGCAATACAATACAAAATAAAATAGGTGTTAGAGTTCTCTGCATGAGTCCTAGCTTAATCGTTTACGTTCTACATTAGTATTTGCTACAGAAGTATGTAGTACGTAAGAAGATGAATTGAGTAAAATTATAGATTCCTTTTCCGAAAATTTTACTTCTGTCCTTCGTTAAATTGTTATTTTCTATAATAAACCTTCGTACAAGTGATTTTCTAAAGTTTTGAAAGTGAGTTAGGATTACATTCGTCTGCAGACAAGGTAAATTTTGAAGGATTGGAACGTGTGATCTAGTAATGTATTTACAACACAAAATGCCTCACATTTCCGCACCATCATGGTTTTCTACGGTGAAGTTCAACAGTAATCAGTCTAGTATCCCTTACACAATCGATATGTTAAAAATTGAATAATCAAGACCAAATGGGTACAATCTACACCGATTTCAGTTGTGCCTATGATACCGTGCATCATGAAATTTTATTGCACAAACTTTTCAACTTTGACACTAGTCGTACTTTGCTAAAACTTCTATGTGTATACTTGTCTGATAGATGCAACTACGTATTTATAATGGTTTCAAGTCATTTGAATTTTAGGACCTGGATATGTTGTTCGACTATAGTATAGGTGTTGCCTATTAGATTAATTAGATCTACATTTCGCAAACATTGGTTTTTGTCATACGGTGTTGTAAATTCTCCGCGACTGTAATATTTTTGAAAACACTGTACATCATCTTTATCACTAGTTGGTGCTTGCTTTATTTGAAAACTGCGATGGTTAATAATAATAATAATATACCTTTATTGCGGTAATTAAGTAAATACACTTAATTCAGCAAACGTAAGGCAAGAAAAGAATGAAAATGAAAAGAGACAAACATAATCAATATTATATACAATTATTTATAATTTAAATAATCTTCTATACTATATGGTTCTATGGTACATAACAAGTTAAATATCTTATTTCTGAATGCGTACACATTATTAACATTTCTGATATTGACAGGTAATTTATTAAAGAATTTGATGCCAGAGTATACTAGACCACTCTCGCTCCGCGTCAGCTTATGTAATGGATAGCAGTAGCGATCCCCATTCCGAGTATTGTATTCGTGTCGAGAGATATTTTGCACGAAAAGTTGTCTGTTCTTAAAAAGAAATATCAACACTTCAATATATAATATAAATTCCAAAAACGGTTAAAATATTATTGTATTTAAAGTGGCCTCTGCAATATTGCATGAAATTTAGTTTGTACATGGTGCGTATAATTCTCTTTTGAATTTTAAATAACTTGGGAAGATCGCTACTGCCCCTTCCCTCCCCCCAAACGACGATGCCAAATCTAAGGTGGAAATGGCAGCCACCGTAGAAAGCTGCGCGAAGTACGTGCCGGCTAACTAGATCTCTCATCCGTCGTACCCCATAGCAGAAACCACATAGTTTCTTACACAGTATGTCTATGTGGGCCTTCCATTTGAGAGACCCATCCATCGTAACCCCGAGCAAGCGAGCATTCGACTGAGTAATATACTGACAGTTGTTGAATTCTACGTAAGTGGGATAGTTTTGCTGTGCCAGTTTAAAGAATAATATATTTGTTTTGTTCCTCGATTTCTTTCATACAAACGCTGGCTGCCCTTTCCAGATGGTTATATGAGCGAGCCTCTACCAGAAGGGCTGTATTGTCAGCATAGTTTATGGTGAAAAGATTATCGCTGCTGAGTAAGCTTTCGTGTTCGATGTTATCGAAGGCTTTGGATAGATCTAGGAATATACCACATGGGATAATTCGTGGGTAAGGTTGGTTATGTGGATGTATGTCATGCATTTATTGCTTTGTATTACAATTGGGTAACCTTTGGACAAGTATATCCTGTAATTATTATTACGGGTAGATAACCGTAGTGGTGAGACGGCTACCCAGAGATGTGAGAGATCGCTGGCGTTTGTGTTCCAATTCTACAAGGGAACAGTGATATTTTTCTCGGAGAATTGCATTCTTACTATTTGTTATTGGGAGCAAAGTGATTAACATAGTAGTATTATAAACCACGAAGTAGTGCCGTAACAAGTTCATTACACACATTTACACGCAAAGTACACAGCAAGAGCTGCAGTGTTAGCAAGACAAGCAATATAGCTTAAGAAGCCGCTGAAATTAATAAACACCACAAATAAAGAATCGTTATTATTGTTATACACAACCTTTAAATTCATAAAGAGGAATTTAATTGTTGGCTGGGCACACATACTTTACAGTCAAGTTATTCGACATTCAATCCTCTCTCGATATTGTAGTTTAGCTGAAGTGTTGTTCTTGACAGACTGTGATTAATACTATTCTTGATAAGAATAGAATGGAAGCAATCAATAACTGTGTCAGATCTATTACATTCGTACTACGGTTACTATTCATAATGCAGTAGTATTTTAAAATAAAATGGTTTTGCTATATTAATATATGTTTTGTAAGCAGATCTTATTTTATTGTATCAACCTTTAAATATTTCCGATAGATAATTTTCGTAAGGTAACTATGTAGTTATCTCGTTTGCAAAATCATCTAACCGATAATGTCATCAGTCCCGTTTGGAGAACGTTATGTAATTTATACATTAATCTTGGAAACACGATTAATCTAGATTGGCAGACAAAGAATTTGGGTAAGATAAACTGAAACTAATAGCTTCGGGTCACATGTTTACAAAGTCCTGTCAGGCCCTATCTAGCCGCAGAACACCTTTTTTGTGATGTGTTTATCGTTCGATGTTTTCTCTTTCATGCATCCCCGCCTTTTTATGTGTCAATTTAAATATTTCGCCGGCGTTGCGTCAAAAAAGTACAGCCTGTCCATTAACGAGCCGCGGCAACAGGAAGCTGTTTCTAGACCGGAAATCCGATTGACTGGTTCACTACGTTACAATCGTAGTTAATTCGCTTGATTCATCGTTTTCGGGTCATTCACTCGTAATTGCTACAATAGAGTCGATTTGGCAATAAATATGTAACAATTGGTATGCACTGTGGATTGTGATTTATGGATGATTTCTTTTGATATGGAAAAAAAACCTCTACAATTTTAATTACAGAAGTATAAAATAAACTGTTTTGGAAAACATTCTACACGGACATATTGTATCCTGATATATTAGGTGAATTAGCAAAATAATTCTTGAAAGGTAAGTGATGCTGTTTGAAATGTTTACTTATACGGCTTCTAATATTCTTATTAAGTTCAAACGGGTCGATGGCCGCAGTGGTTAGGCGGCTGACTATTGTTGTGAGAGGACGATAGGTGCCGGGGTTCAATTCTCTGGAGGGACGGTGACATTTTTTCAGAGAGTTTAATCCCGGATCGACTTGCCATTCGCTGTTGGGAGCAAAGTGATTAACAGCGCGGCATCATAAAAGGCGATATGATGCTGTCACAAAGCCATTTAAACACAACTTACACACACTAAACTACACCGCAAGAGTTGCAGTGATAGCCAGACAAGTAATACAGCTTACGGAGTCACTGCAACTAAGCACCCACCACACATTAAAAAAAAAAAGTTAAATTAATTTTTCTGGTAAAAATGGGATGGAATGCTGTAAGAATGCATTCGTACTCACTTATTTCCAAACATAGGATCTAGAAGGTACACTTTTTAGCATGGATTGTACTTAAATGAATTTAATTTCACCTGGGAAGATACATTTGGGTTAATTATAGTGCAACAAAGTAGAGTTGAGACCTGAAACAGCACCATTGAGGAAGAATAGGTAGGGAGACGCCATCACGTGGTTAAAGCGGGTACAGGTCGGCCATATTGGTACTACACTTACGTCAAATACATAGATTATACTGTATATGTTTGCATTAAATAAAATATTAGAAGACATTATGGTTTCTTGTGCTCTACGTAGTTGTAACAGTAGAAACAGCGTTTACAAGAAAAATTCGTGTAGAATAACATTTCATAGGTCAGTGTATGAAACAAAAGCAATGTGCAGAACCGTAATTGAAAAATTTCACACATAAATAAACTATTACATATTGAGTGTTTATGTTGTCAAATTATGACGTTTATGGGCCTTGGGCTTAACAGATGTGGGATGAATTAATTATGTAATTAATTTTAAATAAAGCCATCTGTTAAGTGGAGGCTTAAAATTATACTTATAATTTTCAGTAGTCCGGACCTGCTGAGGCAGCCATATTGGTGCTACACTTAGCCCCGCCCAATGCTGTCGTTTTGAACATACAGCAAATATGCTTTATAGCGTCTCCTTAGCTAGCTCAATGAGCAGCACTGTCGAATCAAGCGGAGACAAAAGTTTTGTGGCGTAAAATTTGAATCTTTAACAGATAAATAGCGAAATAGAGATAAATAAGCAGTAAACAAACGGAACAGGATTGTACTTGATTGTCAAATGTGAAAAATGAGGGTGTGCGTATGAATGCGGTAAGGGGACTGATAAATTAGTTCGCATATTTTCCGGGTTCCGAATTTATTTAGTCGCACTCTAAGTATACATGACAATTACTACGCAAGCATGCAGTTGAAAAATATGGAATATGCAACAGAACAAATGAAATGAATGGCCGGGAAAAGTACTTGACCTTCTGATTTCTATTTACATCATCACGAAATAATTCGATTTTATTGTTTTATACAGATTACTTTCTATATGATTTTCCAAATCATTAATTACTCTAGACTCTGTACTGTTTGATAAGACAACCAAGTCAATTTTATTTACAGCTTTCTCCAAGTATACATTTTGTGTTATCGTTTGCACGGAGTCTACCAAGTAACTATTCCGGAGTTATCGTACTTACTAATCAATTTATTCCTTTTACGTGAGTTTCAAAAATATCTACGTATATGAACTACTCTTCTCCTTACAGTTACCATTAAGAATTACAACCGAAAACCAAATAACGATATTAACTGAAATATTTGTAAAAGCAAAAACGAAAACGGGAACGACAACTATTAATTTCTCTTATCGGTTTTAACTGCTTTCATCAATTAAACATTCAACACATTAACATTAAAATACTTAATAAAACAAATGCATAGTACATATTTTGAAAATGTTGCTGTGGGCAGCGTAATTACTGTTTCCTGAAAATCGAACATATAAGCATAACACGTCTTATGCAAGAAAAAAACTTCTTAAATAGTGTAAGTCCGCTATTGAAAGTTTGGTTCTTGCTTTAACCGCTCAGGAGTTAAACTGACAAAAAGACTTTTGCGAGATTTTTACACCTAGAATATGCATCTTGATTGCAATGCTTTCGAGTACTAGAAGTTTTTCGAAAGTACCTAGCTACCAACTAACTTGTCTATAAGGAATGTAGAGTCGTGTCACGATACTATTGATATGCAAATACACATGTGACCCACCTTAACTCGTTTGACGGTAAATCTTGATGGCGTTTACAAATTCACAAAATTTCGATGGACGATTCACACTTTGGAATTTTCATTCTCAGTAAATCGACGCTTACAATTTTGACAGGGCTCGTGGATTGACGAATCATAGACAAAAACTAGGGACGTATGAAAGTAAAGACTGATTGGATAGTATAATTTTTATCACTTACAATATTGGATGTACTATAGTCTAAAAAAATAATCAAGTAATCTGGTTGTTATAGTAATTATTAATTTGTTATTAAATATAGCAGACAACATTGTCACTTGTACTTTGAAGCAGCGCGTTATTACTTGGCTGTAAGTGATAATTCAGGAAGAAGAAGTGCGGTTACAACAAAAGTCGTTCTGATCATTATTCAACGTGTTGACGATATGATCAAGTATAATAATGTAGTTGCTGCTACATAAATACCAAAAAGTGCTAACTTAATTGCTGGATCAGTTGTAAATATCAACTACAAACATCTTTCATACTTAGTCTCAAGTACTCAACTGTTTCAACGAGGAAGGATAGATTCAGAGTGGCCAAAATTAAAGGGGTCTGGTGTGAATACAGAAGTACAAATACTTACAGAAAAGTAAATTACTAATATATTCTACTTTTTATTTAACAGTATCTACAGAATATTATGAACAACATACTGAACACGTCTCAACATGTTTTCGAAAACTTGTTCCAGTTCAATTGCTGTAATTTCCGCAATTGTATTGCGAATATTCGTTTCCAACTCTTCAATTGTATGCGGGTTGTTACTGTATACTTTATATTTCAAGTTACTCTACAAATAAAAATTGCAGGTCAATACGTCGGTCGATCTGGGAGGCTATAAACCTGCGAAAACTGTACGTTCTTCTCCGAAAATGTCAACAATATGAACGCATGCTAGTGAAAACCGTGAAGTATGCGCCGTGGCACCACCTTGCTGAAAAAGTCATATTCTCGTTGCAACAATTCCGTCACATACATTCCACAGTTCACGGTGTTATTAAGAGGATGGGGTTCCGTTGGGCCAAAACTGCACACCAATTGCCAATTTTGGCATCATACAGAGACACCTCAAAGCGTTCCCTGGGATTGACCGTTGGCCAATAACGAGTATTTTAGAATAGTAAACACTTCAACCCACTAAACACCAAACAAGTTTTAACTAAAACACCGACGCGTTTCGACAGCAACACTGTCATTATCAAGGGGATAATAAAACAGTTTTATAATCGCCTTGATAATGACAGGTGTTTAGTGGGTTGACGTGTTTAGTGTTCTACTTCTGCACCAAGAGATCCAGTGAAGAACTTCACGAGTATTTTAACAGTTCACGTACCCGCTAAGGTGGAACCATGCTTCATCTGTGATAAAATAAAGATTTGGATCCACATAATATATAGGTTGTAATGTTTGCATCAGCCTTACTTTGTATGCTCGCATATTCAATTGCTTCAACATGTTCTGGCATGACCGTCGTTTGATTTTTAGTTGGGACGATAGGCGTCTAGTTAATTTTTGTAGACCTTTTAGCATAGTCTCTTGACGTTCAAGACGTTCAATATTTTCTTGCGAACAAACAGTCTTGATACGGTTACGTTTGGCGTTAGCAACTGAACCTGTAGCTTTAAGTTTAGTAATCATTTTCTGCACAACCCTTTTACAAAAAGCAGCTGTCTGTGGATATCTCATCAAAAAACTTTTCATCTAATGGTACGAACGATTTACATTCAAAATAAGTTTCAACAATAAACACTCTTTGTTCGCTTGTAAACGGCATTCTGCAAAACTCAACACAACCACCATTAAGAACTGACAACGCAACACTAACAAACGAAATAGTGGCTGGACACGTAATTCCGAGCGGGTGTTTTGAAACATATCATAACAAGATGACTGGGAAACATGTTCATGTCTATTTTCTCGAACCAAGTCAGAAAATAAACTGTACACTGAAAAAAAAATCATATACAACAGCATTCTGAAATATACAGAAAAATCAATGTATGTTGAGGTTGTATAGAGATTGTATGTAAGTTACAAGGAACCTTGTGGAACGTATAAATGTTACGTATGATGCTTGTAAAAGTTTTACAACATTGTAGATTTCTAAAAGTATACATAAATTCACGAACTAATAAAAGTTGGTTCGAGACATTTTTATGTAAACACAGTAAACACATGCACTGTGATTCTTTTTTGTTAGGTTAGTGGTTGATAATTAGTACTGCTGCTGTATTATAAGTAGATATATAAATAACCATCTTTATATAAGTATACAAGTACCAAAGATTTTCATATACATACTGTGATTACACAACTTATGTAAAAATTTATACAAATTTTTGTTGACAACGTACACGTAAAAATTTATAAATGCGAATGAGAATACACGTGAAAATTATACTAAATCCAATAACTGGCTCTTGAGTATTTGAAAAATTTGAAAGTATTTGAAGTATTGTACCTGCTCTTTTTTCAGAAAATTGTAGTCGAGGTTTAAGAGTTAAAAACGTTTACAAATTTAGAGATTTTTCTAATAATGGAGGAAAACGATACACATATAGGATGTTTAGGTCGTAAAATGTTTCTCTTTTATAGTTTGTGTGTGTTTCTTAAAACGTTAGTTAGCAATAATGGCGGCACTTACTATATTGTTATTGTGGAACCTGCACAGATTAACTTCTCTGTTTCTAATTTTAAACTAAAAGTTAAGAGTCTTGTAGTCTCAATGATACACTAACTGTAGACAATATATTCTACTTATTCTTAATAAACCAAAAATTTTGAGTATCGTGGTGTTAAAATATTTTTTAATCTGAAGGAACAATATAAATAACTATAAAAACTAATAAGCCAAATGTATCTAAACGTTTCAATGTGGTAGCCCTATTAAATAAATTAAGCTAAAGTAGTTATTACTTTGATTTGAAAAAAAATAAGTTGAAAAATAAAAACAGTAATATCACACAAGTAAAGGATATTTTTCACTCTGTTCAGACGAATAACACATAAAGAAAGGATTTTTCCTTAAGAGAAACTATCAATAGTATTCATCTACAGATATCGATATAAGGCAAAGGCCATTAAGGGACTCACCGATCACCGTGAGATGTATAAAATGGCTGAGATGTGGGGTCGAGGACACCTGGCATTCATAAATCCCAGAGTCTCTGTGCTGGGGATACTTTATCTGCAGCGTCCAGTCCTCCGAATGCGGTTGATGTATGGCGCGAAATCGCTGGTCGCTCGTGTAGGTGTAATGGCCCACTGTTAAGAGATGGACGTCACGATGCCTTACCCAGGACACCTGTAGAGACATCTGAAAGGTATTTAGGAGTCACCGCACTAGAATTAAATGCTATTTAGAACAATTAAGCGAACTACAATTCGGAAAGTGGATAAATATAGTATAAAGAACAAATACTTCTACAAGAAAGGTCTACTATAGAGTATGTAATAGAAAAGAGTTATGTAAGAGAGATTACTTTTATTTTTTATCACAGTTAAAATAATACATATTTTATTAATTGTAAACGACCACGTAATCCAACATATTCAGATTGAGGCCTAAACTACTTTTCAGATTATGGTAAATATTTAGTCTTGTTGGGTAATGCCATAATAAATATAAATAAATTGTGGTTTCGCATAAATTGTTCACTATTTAACAGTATACGGAACGTTTACAATTTTTTAAACTACATAATTGTTGCTTTTATAAAGTTATATCTTTAACATAATCTTCATTTGAGATATTGCTTAATACTTTCCAATGTGACGCACGTAAAGTACTTATCGATCGTTGGAAAACCTTATCGCGAAGCTTATTAATACGATTTCTCTAGAGGCGGAATGATTGGGGTCGAACCGTGAGAATTAAAAGGAATTACCTTCGCAGTTGTTTTCACTCAATTTTCTTAAAACTTCTTTACTGATTTATGCCGAAACTGGGCGGTTCACGTAATATACAAACCAAAGCTTTAGGAATCTCTAGTTGACGTAATAATTATGTTCAATTTCAAAATTAAGTATATTTATATGTAAGTATGTACATATTTCTTAAATTTAAAATAGGTCCAAGAAAAAAAATCATAGTCAGAATGGCAATAATAATAATAAAATCTATTGTTGCTAAACACAAAGAGGTAGTATATGAAAGTATTATTCACAAAAAACTTTATTTAATTTACAAATTTAATTTGTAGTCGATTTGGCTCGTCGAAATCTAACAAAACAACTTTTAAGCTAAGACTATAAATTCTTCTATAGTTGTATGGCTTATAATCTTTTCTGAAATCAACTAACAAAGTAATAAATCCAATCGTACAATGCACATATGTAGATGTAAACAAAACTAAAATATCCAGTGTTTAATGCATTCGACAAACTTTTACACAAAAGTCAAGAAAATCTGTTTAGAAATTTTCGAGATAATCGAAGTGCATTGGAAAGCAGAAACCAGTTTAGGACGAACGTTAACTTTAGAATGGTAATAGTAGTACAATAAAAAATGTCCTTGTTGCTATCATGCCACCATATTAGACTTCGCTCACAGCTTTGTGTTTGTAATTTATGCAAAAAATTAAAATATATCTTTTTAAACGAACCAAAGTCCATGTTAATCGTTGCTTAAGTACAAATATTTGTTACCGGAATAGAGTGGAATTTGTCTTTTAGGAAAAAATATATCACTGTATATGTTCTGGAATTAATAAAAGTAAAGTCACAAACAATATACATAAAAGCAACCTCCTTGGCATGGATTAGCTTAGAGGCGTTTTGTGTGATTGTTTAAAGTTCTGAAAGTGTATTGAGAGCTAGTTTTATATTAAATGATATCAAAATTAAACATCTGTTCGAAGAAAAAGAATAACTCATAGACGAGGTATGCATTGTATAGATGACACTAAAATTGATGAAAGTTATTATCGTAATCAATTTGATGTATTTTTTTCTGCTCTTATGAGGGTTTAACAGGAGCTTCTTAACAATAGCTTCGTTCAAGTATTTATCATTTGTTTATGGGCTGGGTTATAATATATTTTCTTATTTTATATTGTTAAAGCTAATTTAATATATACACTACTTTCTCCATAAATGTCTCAGTTATTTTGGTCCTGGTTCTTTTATTTTCTACATAATCTAGACTAAATACCAGTTCCATAGTTCGACTTTTTAAACTATTTGCTATTTTAATTGCCAATTGTAGTACTAGTACTTCTTCCTCCTGTATTTATAGCTCTTCTTATAGTAATTTTTTATTGATATGATTACTATTTGTTCCTGCAATTTGTTACTCAGGTTTATAAATAAATGACCGTCTTCACTTTTCCCATACTAGCCTACCAATCTATATCGCTCTTACGATTAGCTTTACTTTGGTTCTTGAACCTGTGCAATTTTAGATTTTTCTTCGTTTACTTTTGAAACTATGTTTTTGCCTTCATTCACTGTGTCGCTCAACATCGTTTCTATTTTATCCCTGCTTTACTACAAATTAATTTTCTTTCGTTAATATAAAAGTGCTCTTCTGTGTACATATCTTGTATTGCGTATGTTGGTGCTGGTTGGGTAATTTCCTGTATCAAAGAAGTAGTTACTGTTTATGATAAATGTTCCAAAAATATATACTAATATTATACTATTACTGCCAATCAAGGAACGGTCTTACTTTACGCAACAAGAATATTTAGTCAAGTATAAAAGGGTTTTAAATCAATGATCTAAAAATAAGAAGTTAAACATACTCCACGTAGCTTAAAAGCTTTTTCAATCTTAATTTAATATTTATAGGCAACTAATGCCAAGGTTGTGTAGCTAATATTAGAAATCGTAAAGGTGGGAAATGCTGTCTTCCTCTAGGTCAATGCTCATGAAATAAATTCTATGAAAATATATACCGTGCGCAAAATATTCCGTAAAAGCAGTAAAAGTCTGTGTTTACATCTAACAAGGGAATATTCTCAAGCAGTATTCGTTGAGTATGTAAATGGTCGCTTTTTGGCAAAATCTGCATTTAAAGGTGAAGTTTAGTCTAACCATTTTTGTAGCAGGAATTGATAGTGAATCAAAGATGAATAAAGATCAATTTTATTGTTATTTCGTTGATGTAAATTTGTATCAATATTGGCAAGTATAGCTTGATGGCGAAACGTTTTCACAGATACATGGAATACAGCTTCCAGCCAATAAAACTATAGGCTATTCATTTCATACTATCTGTAAAAGTTCCAGACTGTTCGGTGTATTAGGAGTTTTTGCACGAGCGGAGATAAAGAAATATTTATCGGAATGTAGATGAGAAATTCTGAGAGGTTTAGGTGTTATTTATTTTTGTTAGGCAAACACAAACTTAGCACAGTTTGGGAGGCTCATGCAGGTCGAATTCAGCAATATATAGTATCAATTATTATTGCTTCAAAGTACATATAAATTGTCATGAAGTAAAAGTTGACAAAGCTGTTGGTGTGATTTTCGCCCTCTAAATCACCGATTGAGCTGCAACAGACGATGATTTGCAACATGCTATGAGTCCTAGTACGACAAACCTATCAAGTTTTAGTTAAAGCAACGAGAATTGGGAATGATATAAGGTAAGTAATACGTCTTCTTTGCCTAGATTGCATCCTGTGGAATCTGTTTCTTATGTTTGGTCCAATAATTTTTTATTTCGTCCGGATAACTGTGTTAGAAGCACACGTTTGGCCACTTTTTTCTCCATTCCGATTAGGTTAAATCTTTCTGAGTAAATTAGAATAACAGAAGCAAGTAAGGCTATTCTTCTTTGCCAATGGGACCCTACAAGTTAGCAGACGATCTATTATGTAAAATGGGCTGAATTTTTAATTTCAGATAGAACATGTCTTAAAACTGTAGTTTGTTGTTTCATTTTGTATTTTATCCTCTACGATACGTTATATTCCACTACTTTTACTATTGTGTGTTCGCATGTGTCATCTACTGTTCACAGCAGCTTTATCATAGTAATGCATTGACCATAGTAGAATTATTACGTCAGGCATTCCACGTTCAAATTCTCCGAATGAATTATGATACTGGTAGGAACTGCATGTGACAAAGTAGTTTAACAATTACACTCCAGTGTTTTACTGCAATTGTAACAAGAAAATATAGTACATAGGTATATTACGTGTTAAACGTATATATGTATGCATGTACTACGTACACATTCGTTTTAATTTTGCTGCTTTTATCACTATTGCATTTGCTTTACTAATTTAGTTTCCTGTATTATGTTAGATTATCTTATTTTTGAGGATTCTTGTAATATATTGTACTTAGGAAGGTGGCGTTACAGATATGACTGTATCCTCTTCGAGGTTCAAACAATAGATAGAATCACTAGATATTTGATTTAGGAATTGGATCATTAAATTACACCAACTGTTAATATTTGTTCAAAGAAAATTTTGTATGTGGTATTTTCGCTTTAATAAGTTGCATGTTATTGTGTGACACAGTCAGCTAATTTTCAGTATGAAGGTTAATCTTCTTGAATGGTTGACGATCAACGCGGAAATATACATATATTTCCGGATATACATATATCAGCTCACTTCTTATTTTTGGTATAGTAAGATTTTGGGTGTGTATGTCTTTGTATAGGCTAATGCGGGTGTTTTTCTTAGTGGTTATAATATAATATGATGTGATGCTCTGGCGAAATATTTATTCGCATGTGTCGTGGAACGTTGCTGAAGTAGAATACAAAATCTATGCAAAGGCAAATAAAAATGATTGAATAGCATGGGCGAAATATTGTGTGAGGTGAACCAGTATACAAACTTTCGAGAAAATCGGCAATGAACGTCGTTAACAATAAGTTTGAACATAATCTTTAGAGGTAGGTGTGTGATTTCTGGTCAGAAGTCACTATGCGTGATTATGTATGTTTATTTCTCGAAAAAAGTCGGGCTGTATATTTGTTCTAGTTCAATAAAATGTTAATTACATCGAAATAAAATTAAGGAAAAATGTTGCTACAATAAATAGTTATAAAATGGTTAGAACTCCTGATTTTAAGTCAGCTAATTGGTTGAACAAATGACATCTACGTCAGCAAGCAACTTATCAACATCAACATCAAAAATTTTTGTTAGTAAATAAAATTTGGGGTGTCACCCTATTTTGCTCCAAATCTCCTGGTACACCTACGGTCTTCTCTCTTCGTCCAATATTATATAAATATAATGATAATGTTTTAAACTGAACTTGCAAAAAGGTGAAGGAGGGGAGCAGGGGAAGGGGAGAGGGGTGAGTGTGTGAGTATTCTTAATGTATGCCTAAAACTATCAATTAATCTTCACAATAAATATCGTATTAGGATCATATATTAGTGATTACTCAGTGGTGCTCTATACCATATGTGAAGGTTGCCCTACATTCCAGCTTAAAATGCATCTCCCAGACGCACTACAAAAGTATTTTAAAATTTCGATAACATCACATGAAATAGCAGAACCACTTCAAACGTATTTGATGAATAAAATAAAAAATTATTAAAAATTCAACAAATAATATTTTGAAATAATTGAAATTATTTTTTGTAGACATTTCAAATTTCGCATGTGGGTCTAACATAAAATTGTAAACAACTTTTTTGGTCATCTTTAAAACTTAACTTCACTTTCTGCCCATTCATTATCAATTTTTGCCGGCATATTGGTGGTTACATAGCATATGTCAAATTCGATTTTTAGGTTTTCCAAAAGAAGTTCTAATGATAGTTCTGTTCCTGTCTTTGTTTTGAAGACCGCTTCGTTTATCCAAAATTTTCGATATAGCTTAAAAAAATATTGACGATTCGCAGTATAGGGCGCAGAATACTCCTTGATACAATATTGATGGTTTTCTATGTATTAGGTACGCTTCTAATATATTGCATTTTTTTAATGAATAACCACCATATATTTGAAATGACAACGCTTAAGCACTTTCACAGGAAGCTTTTGTTAGTACTAAGACAGTGGTAAAATAAACAGATTAAACTGTTTGTTCATAGTTAGCTTGCTCTATTTTAAATAAGTATAGAATATTATTATTATTTTTCTTAGTTGTGTATTAAAGCTGTTGGCATCTATATATTCTATGTTTTCATAAAATCATTTGATCAATGGAACAAACTGACCTTTAATATGCGCCGAATAATATTAAAACATATAGCCATGCTTATCAATAAAAAAATCTAAGTACAAAGATATTTATAGACTCTCACAAAAAATATCTATCCCTATGACAATGTTTTTCTATTGAAGAGCTCGTCGGAAAAAACCTAGTTAAGCATTTAATTTAATAAAATTCAGGCGTTAATTAAATTATTGTAAATGTCACTAGCATCATTAATATCAGTTTTGAAATTGACTGCGTTGTTTTCCTTTTTGATTAATTATTTTTCTTTATAGTTATTTTTCTTTTTTGAAAACTCTATTTTCGAAATCAAAATTATTTGATGTAATTTTGGAGTACTTTATTTATGTAATACGCGTATTTACCAAAAAGGTTGTACTACAGGTAATGAAAATAAAATTCTTTAAAAAAAGGGAAGTAGTAAAATTTGTTGTATTAGAAACTTGGTGCGATAGCCACGTCTACATGTCTTTTCTGTTAAGACTACATCTGGAGAATTAAATAAGAACACACGATCAAATATTCGCCGTCATGCCTTTAAACAATCTATAAAAGAGAAATAAGTACTGCGGCAGAAATTATTGGTAGAAGTCTATAGTTGTTGGTGACAGATAGGTACTAAGGCTTCTCAACATCTTTAAGTTTAAAATTTGTCTGAATGATAGCGTTGAGAATTTTCCTACAATTTTATTAGAAAGTTGATGACATTTTATGCATCCCACTAATAGATAGATAATCAGTTGGCTTTTTAACTATTCCAGCAGTTATATGCGATTTACACATGAAACTGAGAATAATAGCCGAATACTGTTTCTTGATGATCTAGTTATTAGAGTGAACTTGATTGTCTGACACTCTGGCATACATACATACATAAACTATCACTCAAATCATACCATTAGTTACAAGTTTAATATCACCTAATCATTAAATATCAGAATTGTAAGAGTTTCACCTAATGATTCAGTAAAAGAATATAAACAAGTTTTGAAATATTTTAGTAATGAATGGTTTTTTCAAGTACTTTGTTAATAGGAGAATTTCCCCGTTCATTTAAATCTAGACTGATGTCAATCTGGATGGTAGATTTAAGGCAATGTACTTGAATTAAGACAACACTGTACGCTTTCTAGTATAAAAAATCAATTCAATTACTTATCAGTTTTCTTGCGCAGAATAACATTGTAATTTTTATACAGAACATTTAGAGTGACTAAGGTCAGTTAGAAAAGAGATACATAGATCTAGAGTGGGGCGATTTTAAAACATATACGGAATAGCTCGCTTGCCAATGCTTTAATTCCATATATGTTTTACAACCGCCCCAGTCTAGATCTATCTCTTTTCTAGCCGGTCTCAGTCGCTCTGAATGTACTGTATATAAAATTAATTGAAAACTTGATATTACTGCAACTAATACAGTAATATCATATGGGTGTCTTCTTTTAATTTAAATGAAATTATGTTATTAGTTGCAGTAATATCAAGTTTAAATAATAGTCTAGAACTGTCAGTGTCTGAACTGATCAAGTTTTAAAAGTTTTATTAAGTTAATTGTATATTTCCTAGATTCCAAGCTATTTACATTCACTGTACTATATAATTCAAATGTAATACATAAACTTCTGTACATGTTTTGTGAACAGATATGTATAGTCCAAACATCTAGCTAGCTTAAAACAATCGCGGTGCTTAAACAGCGTTTTATTCAGAAACAACGTCTCTCACTAAAAGAATTTAGATCAAGTTAGGATTGGATGTAATCGATTTTTATTCAAGTGTAAGAAAGCACAATGTAAAGAGCATATAATATTGAATTAGAAGAAATTTTTGTGTTAACTGGTTATTTTCGACCCATTTTGGAGTATGATTTCGTAACTATAGGTTATTTTAATATTTTTGGAAAGAAAATGTTTTGTTATTTATTTAAATGGTTTCATTAAATCGTTTGACCGTATTACATAATTTTAGCTTAGTGCAAGTTCGTTCAGTTACAGCTGACAACAGATTTTAAGTTGGTTAATCGTCCGGAAATGATTCCAAACCAGACCTAAGAATGTTACTCCCGAGAGACAAGTCGGGAATATTGTGCTACAAAATTCTGCACAGGATGTTGTCGCAAGACTAATGACTAGGACGTGTCACGTCAAGATGGAGATTTAACATTGGAAGTGATGGAAGCGTAATGTCCTGGTTTCGATCGTTGAGTTCCACGTAAAAACATACGTTCTTTAATTCAGATAATCTATTAATACCCGTAACGTTCGGAGCTTTTTTCCTCGTATTACATCAATCACACTCGTTACTTTTACCAATTGGTTACTTAAACGTAAGACGACAAATTCGTCTTCTGAGATTTCTATACGCTCTTCGAGGTCATTAATACACTTGTCGAAGGATATTTGTCTACGGATACAAGCCGTCTATTGTTTTCATTCCATTACTGAGTAGATATCTCAAACGTATTGAGATATCGTACAATAAATATTCCAGTTTTGATCAAAACAATTTCTGGTAATGGCTTTTACGAAATTAAGACGTATTCATGTGCGCGTGTTAGCACTGACAGGAATTGAATCGTTGATTTCTAAACATAAAATTGTAAAGCCGTTTGTCCTACTAAGAGAAGTACGGAGGTGACAACTCAAACTGTTAGTACTAGTAACTGTAGTAATGTCAGTGTTCCTTGCACATTTTAGTTAACTAGAAAAAGACGTATGGAAGAATCTCGGACAGCCTAACCTACCACAACTTTACAGAAGAACAGGTGGCAGAAGCAATGTGTCTGGTCAGGTAATGTAGCGGTCATCAAACCAGCCTAAGTAGGAGGAAAGACTGGGATTTTCCATTAACTAAGGTCGACTAAAACCAAGTGGTGAAAAAGAATTTGTACAAAAAGGGTGTATTTATCTTTAAAGACAATGATGCGGGGACGATATGGTTGCGTTATTTATCCAAAGGGGCAATTTGGCTGTAACGATAGCATCAACCATAGATGATGTTAATAAGTGTTTCAACAATATATTATCAACTTTATAAGAATTTGGAAGTGACTTCATATACAATTACGATGAAACTAACATAATAGACCCTGGAGCACTAAGAGTCATTGCTCCCAGAAGTTGCAAAAGAATGAAAAGGATTTAGAATTTATCGAAAACGGTAATGTCATCATGGTGTGCGAAACCGCGCGTGGCGATCATCTGCATTCCATAGTTGTTTATAAATCGTTTCACTTCTATGAAAATTGGTATGTCGGCGGGCCTATAAAAACGGTCTATAGAAACAATCCAACTGGATGGTTGGATGGTAATCTGTTTAAGATATGGTCTTGTAAAATTTTGCTGCCAAACATCCGATATACAAGGGAACTGGATAAAAGAGTCATCGTAGTTGGTGATTACTTGGCTAGTCATTTTGCTCTAAATATCACTCAGGTTCAAGAACATAACATTCATATACTACGATTTCCATCCAGCCTCCGAATGTTGCAGTTTCTTCGCCCATGAGAAGAAAGTGGCGACAAATTCTAAATACATGGCGAAAGGA
Source organism: Holotrichia oblita (assembly GCA_023690525.1). Classification (NCBI taxonomy): domain Eukaryota; kingdom Metazoa; phylum Arthropoda; class Insecta; order Coleoptera; family Scarabaeidae; genus Holotrichia; species Holotrichia oblita. The sequence goes on from CM043019.1 coordinate 46,103,598, forward strand.
GAGCAGAAACACGTGGAACGTTTACTGAATATAAGTCTTGTTCAGCTATTGCAAAAACACAGGAGTGTTGTTACTAAGCAGACCACCAAACGAAAACGTGGAAGAAACTTTGCAGCTGGAATTTGAATGGATTGTGCCTTTATCTATAACTGTTGATGCTCAAAACAGCCTGTAAAATCCATCTTATGATCAGACATCATCAACATTAGGAGTAGCGGGATCTTCCAGGGTCGAAAAGAAGAGAGGCCACAAATCAAAGCAGTCTTTAAAAGAAACTACAGCACCAGCAGTTTCCAACGATAGGAAGAACATTTCAGAGTGAATAAAACACTCGAAGAAGGCAGAATTTATAAGCCGCTTTGCAACGAAGACAGTAAGGTCCCCTATTTTATGTGTGCACCATATAGAATGATGATTCAACTGATGAAGATACGTGAGTTTCGGTGCCCAAGAGGAATAATATTTACGGTTATGAATGTTCCTTACGCTTTTCTAAATAGAATTTTACACTTACTTCGAGTTTTAGCCCTTAAGTGTTTATTATTATTAAGATTTACGTAAAAGGGATGCCTTTACGTCATTATGATATGGAAACGTTTGCGTTTTATAACAAGAATATATTTGTTATTTACCCTAAAATACCTAGGAAATATAACACGTAAATAATATTTGATAAAATTTTGTGTACGAAATGCATAAACAAGGTAATCGGAATTTCTTTGTTTATGAATTAAGTTATGTTTTAAAATATAGGTTATCCGTGAGATCAAGAGACGGAGTGCTGCAAAAATCACAAGGGAGAAAACAAGGGAATGAAATGCGTCTAATTACAAGAATTGGTGAAGGTAGCTCTTATGTATGTACACTATATAACTTTTTAAATGCGAATCGAGGTGGCGTAGGAGCTAGGCAGCCAATTTAGCAAACCGCAAGAAGGTCATATAGAAGTGATGCGTAATGTAGTAATTATCTTAGACTATTTTTTTCATGATGCGGTGTTCTTTATTATTATTTTTTTTTACTCACAGTCAAATGTATGTAATTACCGCGTGGAACATAGCTAGTTGAAAGGTTTACTTAACATTTGAAAATTTAATAAATAGCGACTATAATAACAGTGCGTATGACAGAAAGAAAGAAGCGCTTGAGAGAGAAACACCGCATATACCTGTGATACAATCCATCTATTCTCCGTTACGTGTTTGTTTTAGATAAGGCATAAGTTCCCACATATTTGACGAAATGGTCATCCTTATTTTACGAGATCGTAATGCACTCACACAGGTATAATAAATAGTGCGGTATATACTTTTATTGGAAATGCGAAGTAGTGTCAGTCCTTGCGGTGATATATTTGTGATACGCATGAGATAAATAGAAATTATTTTAGTCATCCAAATGTGTTAAAGTTACACAGAATTCTATTTTTTATATTAAATTTATTCTTAAGTTAAAAGATTATATTAATAAAAGCGATTACAATAAAAATGATACAAAAGTAATAATACAGCCCGTAACATACTCGATAAGCATTGACGCATAGAAAGTAAAGAAAAACAATAATTGTAACTCAAGAAGGATTTATTAGAAAAAAATTCGAAATACAATTATGAAGAAACAGAACTATTTACAAAAAGAAAGAAAAAAAAGAAATATTTCCAAAAGAAGGTCTACAAAACTTAAAAAAAGGAAACAGCTAATATAGGGAAAGCACTTAATATTTGGTCCAAAAACCATTGTTGGATATGGTGTCTCTCAATCTTCTCGGCATTGAATTCACGAGATTCTCGCAGATTCTTGTAGTTCTGTAATGCTCCCAAATTCTAGCCGCATGTTCATACAGTTGGACGGCAGTTCGCAGTTGATCATCACCGCGGAAATCATCCCATCGATTACCAATGCTACCGCATAAATTTTCGATGGGATTCATATCTGGGGACTTTGCCGGCCAGTCCAACAGAGTAAATTGAGGATGGGCCTGAAACCACTGCCTAACTCTACGCGATGAATGTACCGCACTGTTGTCCTAAACGAAAACTAATAGCTCGTCTCCATAGGTCGCTCGTACACTTGGCAACATAGCGGTTTCCAAAATGTTGACGTATTCATTGGCATTCATTCTAGGCCCAGTTCTCCCTAACTCACCCGAGCCTGCTGCTGACATCCAACCCCATAGACCCAAGCAAATCCGACCACTGCATCTTGTTCTTACAATATTGCAGAGCTACTTTATAATCGATATTTTAGAACAAACTGCGTATTTAACTGTGTTAACGTTTCTTTGTAGGTGTATTGTTGTCTTATGACTGCGAATGTTATTTTTCTGCTTCTGGAACCAACTGTAAATTTTAAGAACATTCTGCAGAAATATTTTATTATGTTTTATCTATTTAAATAATAGTTTTATAAATGTTTCATAGTTTCGTCTTAAGAGGCCCGACTACCGTTTGATAGTTAGCGATGTTGCCACAGTTAAATTTTTTCATAATATAATGTTTTTATAATTTATTTAAAACGTATTTTAAAATCGGGCTTCATACACACATGTGTAGACGTATTTTGAATGCTCATTGTAAATTTCAGCAATTAAATCTGAAAATTAGTGGTGTAATCTCAATTTTCGTATTAAATATAAACGAGGAAAGAGATCGTGAAGTTAATATTGAATATTAATAGACAAAATTGTATATGTAGACCTAAAACATTTGTAGAAATATGTGTATGACACCGATTTTCGAATTTTATTAAAATAAAATCGAGCAAACGATTTATAGAATTATTTAGATATGGCAGGCGGCATTCGATATGGAAATATTTCTTTTGTTTTTCTTTCTTTTTGTAAATAGTTCTCTTTCTTGATAATTAATTGTATTTCGATTTTTTTTTCTAATAAATCCTTCTTGAGTTACAATTACTGTTTTTCTTTACCTCTAATATGCGTCAATGCTTATTATACGTAGCGCCCTTATTATTACTTTAGTATCATTTTCATTGTAATCTCTTTTATTAATATAATCTTTTAACTTAAGAATAAATTTAATATAAAAAATAGAATTCTGTGTAAGTTTAACACATAAAGAAATTTTGGATGACTAAAATAATTTCTATTTATCTCATTCGCATCACAAATATTATCACCGCAAGGACTGACGCTACTTTGCATTTCTAATAAAAGTATATACCGCACTATTTATTATACCTGTGAGTGCATTACGATCTCGTAAAATAAAGATGACCATTTCGTCAAATATGTAGAAACTTATGCCTTATCTAAAACAAACACGTAACCGAGAATAGATGGATTGTATCACAGGTATATACGGTCCTTCTCTCTCAAGCGCTTCTTTCTTTCTGTTACACGCACTGATATTATAGTCACTATTTATTAAATTTTCAAATGTTAAGTAAACCTTTCAACTAGCTATGTTCCACGCGGTAATTACCTACATTTGACTGTGAGTAAAAAAAAAATTAATAATAATAAAGAACACCGCATCATGAAAAAAATAGTCTCAGATAATTCCTACATTACGCATCACTATATGACCTTCTTGCGGTTTGCTAAATTGGCTGCCTATCTCCTACGCCACCTCGATTCGCATTTAAAAAGTTATATAGTGTACATGAAAAGTTATTTGCAATAGCAACTATTACTATTTTGTATTGATTTAGTTTGGTTGTACAGAGTGATCTAAATTAAATTCTGGTTAATTAGTATGCAATTAACAAAAAAAATATTGAACAAACAGGATATCAATGTTTAGACGTTATACGTCAAAATCTCTATTTTCCGCTAAAGAAAGCGGTAACTACATGCCAGTGCAAAATTACTTAGATATCACATTTATCAATAAATGGATCAGTGCATTAACGGTCGAATTACTTGAATTACTTCAGGATATATACAAAAATGGTTAAAAAGTTGATGTTTCGAAGTTTTGAGTTTGAGTGAATTTGTACCAATTCCGTTAGGTATTTGTGTACTATAAAGGAAAGCAGTTATTACAGATTAAAAAGGGACATGATATTTTCATCAGTTATTTTAGGTTAATAATGTATTAATAATTCTATATCAAGCATAAAGTTACTTTTATAATGTTTGAAAATATTCTAGGTGATCCATGCTTGAAGTAAATATTATTTTCTATTATTTAACACCGTTATAATTTTTTCTTAATCCTGTACTACTAACTCGATGTTGACGTAATTTTTACAATAATATAATGTAAGGAACTAGTAACAGAACGAAATTCTGAAAAATTATATATAACGAAAGTAACTGTCTAGACAAATTATTTTAATGTTAAAATTTGCCATCATAATATACATATATCCTTTTTTAGGGGTGGCAAATGCATGAAATTGCTAGAAAGTGCACTACAGATCAAGACTGTTATTTGGTCGACACTAACACAAAACTAGAAAATTGTATCATTAGAGAGCACTGATTTGATTTCGTCAAACTTATTTTTATATAGAAATTTGTGAAAAATAACCGATTGAAAGAGGAGGCTGGCATCTAGTTGGAAGACTACATCAAAAACTATTTTATTTATTATTATATTTTATTTTGTAAATTTTGTCATTGCTTAATGATTATGATTGTAACAGTTCATTCGTTTCTCATTTTCAGGAGCTTATGTTGTTATATAATACAAACTATTGGGTGAGTCACGACTATTCCGTCGGTCTTTTGCGTCTAAACGCTAAAAGATATGAGTTTCAAATTTTAGTGAAATATGTAGGACGATAAGGAGCACATTTTGAAATTATTTGCAAGTATACCGGGTGATTAAGAAAAGTACAGCATATCAAAGTTAGGTTATTTTTAATGGGATACCCTATATTGTATACCATTTTTGTATTCTACGTTATAAATTAGGATAACTTTGTTTATAGATCCCTATACCTATCTGCTGCCAATTTCGAGAAAATTTGATTTTTATGAAAATGTAGGCATTCGCGAAAAAATTAAAAACAGGAAAATTGTATGGCTTGGACGATTTACATTTGTAAGAAGTTATTTTGACAAAGCATGTTTTTAAGAAACCGATAGAGTATTTTGATATTAGTTACATGATTTTAAGCAAAACAATTTATGCTTTATATTTTTTCAACCATATAACTCTTTTAAGTTAAATGGAACATCCTGTATTTATCCCTGCTATATGAAAGCACATTAAACCCCCTATCAAAAACTGCAAAGATGTTTATATCTAAATTTGGCGATTAAAATGTTATTTACGATATTCTCTAAAAACCTCCCAAAACCAATGCTTTTTTCATCTAAATATGCCATGCTGCTTTAAAATTAGCATATGTTCACCTAGTTGCGACTGTCATTTCTACGTATAAATCGTATATTTTGAACAATTATTACGTCTAGTAGATGAAGAATGAAACAAACAAACAATGCTCTAGCTACCATTCCTGAAGATATGAAACTAACATAAAAAATGATGTTATTTCAGAACCTGTGGTCTCGTATGATACAAATACAAATTTGCCTATTAGCCCGTGAAACATGTGTCCTGAATGAATTAATTAAGCGTTGTCGTGTTGGCGTTACCGATTTTTATTTGTATTATAAATAATGTTAACAAAAATGCATTTCATTCAATCACTCCAGGCATTTTACGGAAGAAAATTTTTCTGGTGCTTATAACATTATGTATAAAATAAGATGGTCAATCAATGTGGACATCTACTGCACCTAATCTTTTTCATGAAATAATTTATTTATATTCATTCAATTCAAACGAACATTTAGTACAGTAGATATTTTTTTGTGAAGAACTTATTAAATTCATTTCAATCGAATATGTAAAAATTGAATGTGTCTGACAATTTTATATCTTACTTACACATTTTTTTTTGTCTAACGTATTTGTAATTTTATTAATTTGTTTATGATATTGGTTACTTAATTACTTTATTTTCAGTTCTACCATACTATAACTTGTAATACCATAACGTGCAATATATCAATATATTATAAACTAAAAGGGGAGTTTTCGATATTTTGATATTCAAATATTCCTTCGATTGAAACAAATAATATTCAAATACTCGACGAATAGTCAATTACTTGAATGATTCATTTGAATCGGATATTCAAATTATTTCAACATAATTTCCAGCTTTATTTATCATTAGAATACTTACAAGGAATATAATAATATAAACACACAAGTAATTGAAACCATACCCTATTTAGATGAGAAAAAGCATCAGCTTTAGAGCGTTTTTGAAGAATTTCATTACCAACATTTTAATCGTTAAATTTAGATATAGTTTTTGGTAAGGGGTTTAATATGCTTTCATATAGCCTGGATAAATACAGGGTGTTCCATTTAACTTAAAAGAGTTATTGATGGTTGAAAAAATATAGTATAAATAATAAATAAATAAAAGTATAAATTGTTTTGGTTAATGCCATGTAGCCAATATCAAAATACTCTACCGCTTTATTGAAAGCACGCTTTGTCAAAATAACTTCTTTCGAATGCAAATCGTCCAAGTCATACAGTTTTCCTGTTTTTAATTTTTTCGCGCATGCCGACATTTTTATAAAAATCAAATTTTCTCGAAATTGGCAGGAGATTAGTATAGGGAACTATCAACAAGGTTATCCTAATTTATCACGTAGAATCTAGAACTTTGATATGCTGTACTTTTTTAATCACCCTGTATACTTCCAAATAATTTTAAAATGTGCTCCTTATCGCCCTGCATATTTGATTAAAATTTGAAACTCATATCTTTTAGCGTTTAGATATAGGAGACCGAGGGAATAGTCGTGACTCACCCTGTATAGAAAATTTGTGAAGTATTATTTCTCGAAAGCATTGAGTTGCACTTTCTATAAATTCTACATATTCAAATTAAATGAAGGATCAAAGTATGTAATAAACTTTTGGTGCGTTAATGCTATTAGTCTATACCCGAACTACATATATTAATTTCTATGATTGATATCTATCTATTTCAGTATGATTCTGCTCTTATTTGTGTATCATATTCAAACTAACGTAAGTATTATTATCGAATAAGAAATATACTCTTATTGCTTATGCTTTTCATGGAATTCAATAAAAAAATATCATTTTTGAAAACTATAAATGTTTTGGAGAATCTGAGAATTTAGCATTACATTTCTCCATTCAATTATTAAACTAGCAATAAGTAAAAGGTCAAGGTAACATGCAAATAATTTTAACGCAATTAACTACAAAACTAGATATAGGTATTGAAAGGAAACATCTAGCGCAGCTTTCGTCGAATGGCTTCGTGTCTCGGTCACTCATTCCTTGGACCCAAATCGCTAATGATTAAGCTCCAGTTGAGGCAACCAAAATAGTTCAGTCTTTTTGGAGTAGCATCGTTGCAATTGTGCAGTTGTGAAGTTGAAAGGGCGCTCGGTGGATGTCTTGTGAAGTGGGTAGAAAAGCACCTTCATTTGATAAGAATCACATGTAGCAGCTTATTTTATTGCTAGCGTACTTTCAGTTTTCAATTTGTAAGACAGTAGTCGTGTCGTTATGTTGGAAAATATGTTGCAAAGTAATTTTAAATTAAGGGACGACGAATCACGTGAAGAACCCGACATAAAAGTTTTTAGTTGATTGACAGAGAGGAATTGGTTACACATGGACTATTCATAGTATTGTTACTAATGATAGTTTATAGTACTCATATTTCGGAAGAGTGACATATTAGCCGTATCAAGCCTACAATGATATTTTAAAAAGGTTTGCCTTTGAGTTGGTTCGTTTAAGTATGTGTTTCATTTCTTTAAAATAAATAAATAAAGCCACTCGATTTTCTCTAACGTTGTATAATTGTGCTTTATGTTAGAGGAATTCAGAATGTGTTCTGAATAAGTTAGTCTAAAGTAAAAGTTAATTATTTACAAAATGAGCAAGAAAAGATCATTCTTGAATGTAATTTGTAAAACAAATTTGCAAATTATTCGTTCTAACGACAAGCAACGGCGCCGATGTAAACTAATGCATTATTCATCGATTTCATAAAAGAATTCGAGAAGGACACACAAAGGGACGTTATCCTTCCTGGCAAATAGGTGAACGACGAAAAATACATAAAAGCTCATCTCTTCACCTTTAGGTTATTTATGACGTTAGATGCTATTATGTTTGAAAGAGAAGTCTACAAACTTTGAGGTAGGTTTGCATTTAAAATTCAGTGATAATAACACCGTATGTTTAGATTTTAATGGTTCAAGTTCAAAACTGTTGGCATTGATAATTTACTTCACATTTTGAGATCTGCTTTATAATATCCCTTTACCAGAACAAGTGTTGTAATGAAGACTCGTGTGAGTAAACTTATGTCAAACTCTATCTTATTTCTCTTGCATTTATTATAATAATATTACTAAGATTGCTAATAAACATGCCTTGTTATGATATGTTATTTTATTATTTTATTTTTTTTGAAATGGCATGGTTGTTGGAACTGCACCGTTGTAGAACTGAAAAGTTTGTTCGACGGATTACAGCAATTTTTGTATATATGTTTCGCCGAATAGTGTGGGGAGTCTAAATAACGTGAATTTGGGCATGTTTGTGACGAAGATGATCAGCTTGAAGTTTTATAGCTAGTACAAGAAAATCATCATTCAACACTGACCTAATTGGCTTTTGTTTACAATATGGGAACATCTACAGTTTACAAAATATGGAAACAGTATCATCGCTTTGAAGTGTACCATGTCCATGAACTTTGATGAGTAAATATTTTTATGCGAAATATCGTTTCTTTTCTGACAAAGCTAGTTATGTTTTGAACGACCATGTGAATAAGTAAAAAAGCCGTTATTAGATTACTGAAAATTCTCAGCCAGAAAAAAGATTTTCTTTCCAACTAGATGCAGCACTTCCACGTTAAACAGCTTCTGTCCCCACTAGATCCGCCGGATCGCCAGATTTAACAGCCCTGAACTTTTTATGGAAATATTTAAAAGATACAGTGTATGTTTACAGGTCAGAGAAGTTAGGAGCTTAAATAGCAACAATTCGTCATAATTTGAATGTTCTAAAGGAATTTATTTATCGTTTGTTTACTATCCAGTAGTCAACGGGGCACAGGTTCAAAATTTATTTTAATGTTTTTCTAGATATTGCTTTAAATTTCAGATTTCAAGAAATTGACTTTTTGAGCGATTTCACCAGGTGTTTCGCATTCTTAAGAGTTGACATGTTAATGGCCAAGTTGCCCTGCTATCTTCACCTTTTCTCTCTGAAGAAGTCTTTTTTGAGAAAGTTCACACGTAAATCCCCTTTCCTTTGATTATTATCTTTCTATACGCCCATTTATTTATTTTCGATAATTTCCATTTACACTTACTCCCATTTTTCTTCGTTGCATTTATATTGTAGTCTCTTTCCAATTTCTTCAGTTAAAATAAATTTTCGCTCTTTTCCTTTCTTGTTGTTTTTATTAACGTGACTGCTTATTTGTTTGGAGAATTTCAAATTCCGTTTGTTATGCAATTTAAAACTTATTTATTAGCCAATTTGGAGAGCACGCAAAAATATAACACTGCAACTATTACAATATATAGCATATAATCGTACATATGCTACATGACATTAATAGTATCTAATATCTTATATAATTTACCACCAGTTTGCAACTAATTAGTAGCAAAATGTTAATAAGTGATATGTGTATTTGAAGTAACAGCCTCTAAGGTATCCATTTACAGTTAGTGCATCTCCTCAAATTCGACAGGCCTGCATTACAAATTTTCACATATAGCATTGATTGTTAAGACTACAACTGCAGCTCTTTCTCTGTAATTTGTGTACGTAAATGTGTTTAGATGGGTCTGCTACAGCATTATCTCGCCATTCATAAAATTACACTGATAGTAACGTTTGAACGGCAAACAATAGATCAACCGGAGCACCAATCTAGCGGGACGCGCCAGCTTCACCAACAAGATTCGAAACGAATTCGATCGTATGGATTGTCTTATGTATAATTAGTTGTTTTTATTTATGCAACTATCGAGCTGATAATAATAATTTTATGTGCCATTCAGGCCAGTAAAATATAAAACAGATTGAAGATTTTACTTGATGAAAACGAAGACTTCTGAAGAATCTAAAAGATACAAAACATCAGGTTTTCCGTTAACATGGCAAGCAGTAGCGTAGATAAGTCTCAAATGCAAGCAAGATTGTTTAACATTGTTTTTGTCAGTAATACTTAAGTCTACAAATAACTTTATGTTATCGAATTTTAGGGTCTTTTTCTATATCACTACCATCGGTTATGTCAGTATTGTAGTGTAGGTACAGGCTTACATTTATCAATGGTTAGTCATTAGTGAGGTTTCTCGCCCTTGAGAAATTACATATCAGTAAATTGTTTTTAGACAAGTTGTTATTGATTTGACGTTACAGCATATTGTAAGATAACGAGTTTTGAAATAATTAAAGTATACTTGGTATATACTCTATAAAAAATGCACTTTGTCATCTACGATATTTTGATGTATGAATATTAATTGACAAATTTACTAAAATAATTTCAAGCCAACCTTCGAGATGATGTGCAGTATCGCTAAGATTTATTAAACTCATAGAGTCTGTGAAAGCGAAATGTCAATCTTAGTATAATTAAAAATAAATGATTGTGGTATAAAAAATAATCCATTAGATTTTGAAAGTTCAAACCACGCTTTTTTACTGTGTATAATAGATGCCATTTTCCAAACCGGAAAAAAAAACCGAAATGTTTTGACGTGGGCAGCGGAAATCGATTCACAATTTCAACTTAACTTGACTCGGTGATGTAAATAAATGTACGAAATACTTTTTATACAAAACCACTTCTCAATAGAAGTATTTCGCTTCATACCATAGCAACCAATAATTCGAATATTTCGCAAATAGTTTTCCACGTGCGGTCAAGTAGAAAACTACTGTTAAACGGCAAACAAAACAGTGCTTCTAGGCTTTAATTGAACTTTTTGGATGTAAACAATTTTGTTCAACGCATTTGTAAACAATGCATGTACATTTTAATTTATTTGCGTTTCGCCGTAATTTTAGTTGTTTTACTTTTAATATAATTCTTGTTTGTAATAACAAACACAGCATATTGTATATTTAACTGACTATTCTTGCTTCTAGGCATGTAGGCTTTAGCTTTGGTGATGTTGATTTATTGTGTATTGTCATAGTATGCGACAAAATTTTATGAATTCACTAACGCTAATTAAATCAAGGCTCCCTTAGAGCGGAAGTTTGAAATGGATAGCATGGATCACCTCGTATAGTAAATTGAATTTCTCGAAAATAATATCCGGTTGAAAAATGACGTGAATAAATAAAGCATTTCCAAAATAATTTTGTAGTCTATTGAAGACTAGATTTGAATAGTGCTAATATTACAGTTACTTAGAATATTTACAATTTGTATGTTAAACTGCATGTTTATATGAATAACTAGAAATTATTACTAAACTTGGATAACCGTATCTGGTCGGTAGGTTTCCTCGCATAATGAGCGAGGTCTCTCGTAGGTGGGTGTTCCGAGTCAAATGGCTGCTGACAAATACCATGAGAAAATGTATGCTGCCGCACCTAACAGAATCATGTAGTAATTATAATAAGTATTATGTAGAAGTACTATAATATAATGCTGTGTAACACTGTAATTAGAGAAAAAAGTTAATTCAAAGTAATTTTATAACTTGGTGAAATTAGAAAAAAATTTGCAGGAACAGGTGCTTCCATACTTGCTTCAGCGAAGCTTGCTGTTCGTGACGAAGGCATATCCTTATATTCAGGGAATATCGTTATGTATGCCAATATTACCTATTAGCATGCTGATGATTTCTGCAGGGTGCTGACGAAGGCGCAAGCTATCACTACTTAATCTTCTAATCTATCTTCCGTATACCGAGAAAATTGCATTGGTCTTATTCAAGATAGAGGACGAAGTTCTCCTTTATGACGTAATAATTCCTAGATAAACAGCAGAATCAAAAACAGTACTGATAAATGCTGTCAGAACTTATAAACACAAGAAATACATAATGTGATACTGCTCTTTTTTCTTTGCTCATTTTTCTTTTGGTAATGGTATTCTATCATACAGATGCCTTGCTAAAAACGTGCGCCCTGCTCATCATTTACGGTCCCCAAAATTTTCGAGGTTAATTAAAGTAATTAAAGTGAGTAAAAACTCAGTTTTAAGCGATATTCTACATGCCATTGTCTTGTTGCTCTCCAACGGTTCATTCACAATGGAAACATAGTTATCATTTTTTCTGTTGCCCCTTCACAATTTTTGTGAAAGAGAACCATGCAAGTAATTTGATATTTATCAGTTTAATAGCAAATAGTGGATTTTCAACATTTTTTTTATTTGTTGATTCAATCAAAATACTGTCTTTCACATTTGCCTCACTCAATTTGGAAAATCTTTCTTTCAAATGATTGACGGCGGGACGAAACCATAGCTTTTACAAATTTCTTCATGAGGCCTAATTTGACAAGAAGAGAAAACAAAGTGATTTTATCGGTCTCAATGAAATACTTTTTAAATTTATCTTGCTAGTAACATGATTTCCTTGTAGACCATTCTTTGACTGTATAGTAGTTCTAGCCAAAAAGACCAGCTTTACTGTAATCAATAAGTAGTCACCACTGCTGCGGATTCGATTGTACACCCAGTTGCATCATCAGCGCGTCGATATATGTATCTACATACATTTATTGAATTCTATATGTCGAAATAGTGAGTGAAGGAGGTACCTCCTGATCTAAAACAGAAATTTTTTGTCCCTGGAATTAGAAGGTTTCATTGTAGCAGTCTCGAGTTCAACTTGCTGCTTCGAAAGTTTCAAAAGCAAAACTTAGTCGTTCAGTTCCTTTTGATTACATAGTTGAAGCGACGAATCAGAAGACTAAGGGTAGCACTGTTTTATATCTTCGATACCGTCTGATTCACTTGACTCTGGATTTGATTTCGTGATTTCAAAACTGCAAATATTACGTTCAAGCATACACCATACCATAGAAACCATAAATGACAGCTCGATATTTTCCTTCCAACGGTTGGTTAACATAGTAATACAGTTCACATAGTCACCAAGCGAATAATAAAGATGTAGTTTATGTGTTCTTTAGTAAATCAGTGATTGACATTGTTTGGGGTTTCTTAGGTAAATTTCCCATCCACCAAACAAAAGTTATCGGTATGACGCATGACGGGACAATCCTAATCTCCGTGATCGGATGATGCCAGTCACATGACTATATTTATGCTGCTTAGTCGGCAGCAGCATCATGAAAAATTTTGCAATTTCTTCGAAAATAAGAACTATTGTTGTCAGCATTGTTGCTGTTATATTCATGACCAATTTAATTTGAAATCTTAATGGCTATTCGGAGTGATACCGTTCACCAGCTGAAAATGATGACGATGGTCAGAATTTTTGCCATTATCATGGCAAAGATAGTAAGCTAGTAATACTGTAATCAGGAAATTTGAACACTAACCAAGACAAGAAAAAATCTGGTATCAGTGTTCAGTTAAAAAGTTCATCTACTTTACTTTTAGTTTTTGATAGATACAACGTAGATAACTAAGCAGGTGTTCCCCTTTTATTATACCTATTTTCTGACCTTTATGTATTTACCTACGTTTTAACTCCTGAAATATGTCCATTTGTAGGTCAATAATTAATTAAATACCAATTTATTCCAGAACATATAATATTATGTTTTCGTTAAAAAGACTTCTTCACTGGAAGAAATCGACATTTAATATGTGTCAAATTACATATAAATGTCAATTTCTTCTTCTGGAAATATTTAAGGAATTGAATAAAGTTGACGGTGCAGTGAATTGCATTAAGGAATTTTAATTAAATTCTCAAATTTTGGAGAAGATTATATGGAACTTACGACTATAGATAGATATGTAAAAGCGTTTTCTTAAACTGGTACTCTTTTAAGACACTCAAAGAAGCAAACGAATTTGCTATGACTTATTTCATTCAGAACTTTAACTGCTCACAAAAATGTTGTAACCACTTGCCTATCACTTGCATGATGATGAAATGCAAAATGTATATTTTCAACAAGATGCGGCACATTGTCTGCACCATAGGAAGGCTGGATTATTTAAATACTAAAATGCCTTGTCGTGCACACTCATAGAAACATCTTGCAACATCTTTTTCTGGCCTCATCTAGAGAGTGAGATATTTCAAACATTGAATTTTATTAATCTGTAGAAATGCATGGGAATTTGCAACAAGTAATGTTGTGAGAGGAAAGGTGTGCGAGAAAAATGCTTACTGATTCCATTGGGAAAGCTACTGCACTATATCCTTGAGCAAATAAAACTTTTTATAGTTAAAGTCTTATTAACAAGTCTTTTTAACAAGTTTGGCATTATTTTAGTTTATTTTTCACAGTTGCTTATGTTTAAAAATTTAAACCTCGGTTGTAGACAAAAGATATCAATTTCCCAAGTAATCAAAGGAATGAATTCCATAGTAGAAAAATCTCTGAATACGAATTTTTGCTTTCCAAAATTGTGTCTTAACGATTTTTTTCTACTACTTTATTAATTGACTTTTAGAAAATGTGCACATATAACATACAAAGCATTTCGTAATCTAGATTGATTATAGGACGTCATGTGCATTTTTATTACATTCATCATGACAAATCTATTGATCCTTATTTTATTTATAATTTTTTGAAGCGTGTGTTCGTTCATAGAGTATGGGCCGGTAATTAGGATGCTTTGAATGTAGCTTTGTTGTAATCAATTATTACTACTATTTAGATTTCCGCATACATTAAATTTCTCTTTATACAGGGTGTATCATAAGGTTTTCCCCCTGGTTAATGGAGGAGATTCCAGACTTTACGTAGAGCAAAAACCGTAAATACAGTAATGGGATGACATCCATAATTAAGGACCTATAACAAATTTTCGAGCTTCTTTACAACGAATGATGCGCCAGACATGTGTGCGTAGGCCAACCGATCTATCACTAAGCAATAGGCGAGTGGTTGCCATAACAACAACTGGTTGTTTAATTTGCAGTCGTTGTTTACTGTTTTTATCTGTTGTGTACATTGCGATGCCTTGCAAGTTTTTTTCTGAGGAATACCCCAATGCGAACACTGCTGTTGCCGAATATTACCGTCGGTATCCTAATCAAGTTCCAAGACATTTAGTGGAACATATCCAACTACATGATTATGCCAACCGTTTGTACTTTTGTAACTGGTTAACCGAAAATCAGCAGCGCTATCACTTCATAATGTTCACTGATGAAGCACACTTTACAAGAGATGGAATAAATAACAGCCACAACAGGCATGCCTGGGCGGATGAAAATGCCCATGCCACGGTAGAATCTAATTTTCAACGGAGATTCAGTGTCAATGTCTGGTATGGTGTTGTGTATGACCAGTTGAGTTCATTCTCCCGGAAAATTTAACTGGTGCGATGTACGTTCACTTTCTACAAGAGGAATTACCGCAGCTTCTTGAAGATGATCCTCTAGAAACAAGACGCCAAATGTACGTCCAACATGACAGGGCGCCGGTACTTATCTACCATGAGGTAACAGCTTATCTGAATCAGGAATTTTTTCATTGCTAAATTGGTCGCGAAGGCCCAATAAACTGGCCTGCCAGATTTCCAGATTTAACATACCCTCGATGCTGCCCCGACAATAAGGCACGAACACATGAAGTTACAAAATGTTACACGCGCTGTTCACATACGTGCGAATCTTTGCCTTCAGGTGCAGCGAGGAAATTTTGAATATTTGCTGTAAATTTGTTTTTATTCTAACTATAATTTTTTTTCTGTTTTCTTCATATTACCGTAACTCCTCAATTATAAATGTCATCCCATTACTGTATTTACACTTTTTGCTCCACATAACACCAAGAATCACGTCCATAAACCGGGGAAAACCTCATGATACACCCTGTATATGTCTGTGATTATGGCAGTTAAATGAATACATAATCCTACTTTTCGATATTCATGCTCCCACAAAATCTACTCACTCTTCTTGTCCACCTACCCCTTGGATAACTGACAATATTAAATTATTAATGTCTTTAAGAGACAAGGCCCTAAAAAAAATTAAACAAACTAATACACCTCCTCATAGGGATGAATACAAATCTTAGACATTACACTTCGTCGGCTGTTAAACGTGAAAAGAAGGCTTATTTTGAATACAAGCTAAGAGATTCCGATAGAAAAAGTATTTGGAAAGATTTTCGCGATTTAAACATTTATCGAAGGCCCTCTGCAGATATTCCTGATCATCTTCTAAATGCAGATGAATTAAATAAATATTTTTGTGCTGTGTCAAATGCTGGTATTCTTCCTGTACCCGATGTTACAAATTTTTATAAGTTTGATGTCAAACCCGGAGTGGACATGTTCTCCCTTATCGAAACTTCTGATGCAGAAGTAGAATCTATCATTAATCATATGTCATCCAGTTCGTGTGGCGTCGATAATGTATCTCCACGTATGTTGTCGCTGTGTTGTCCTACTATCTTTCCTATCTTGACACATTTGTTTAACTTTTGTTTAATCTGCAATGTATTTCCGTCTATGTGGAAAACTGCACGCGTTATTCCAATACCCAAAAATAATCATCCAACTAGCTATACGGATCTAAGGCCTATAAGCATCTTACCGGTTTTGTCGAAAATCTTGGAAAGAATCGTTGAGAGACAGCTACGTGACCACATCTCCCGCTTTCACTTACTTTCTGGTACTCAGTCCGGTTTTAGACCCGGTTTCAGTTGTGCATCCGCCCTTGCTAATATTACTGATGATATAATATCTGCCACTGACCGTGGTCAAGTTACAGGTTTTGTTGGATTTCTCCAAGGCCTTTGATACTATTAATCATAATCTCTTGCTGAGTATCCTCCACTTCATTGGAATGAGTCCGGACGCTGTTAGCTTTTTGGAAGTTATTTTAGGGACAGGAAGCAACGGGTTTTTGTTGGCACTTCCGGTTCGGATACAGTTTGTATGACGGCCGGGGTACCTCAAGGCTCTATTTTAGGACCCTTACTGTTTTCTATTTACACGTCTCACTTATTTTTCTTCCACAACATTTATTGTTCTTACCATCTATGTATATGCGGATGATACGCAGTTGTATTCTTCCTTTTTTCCTGAAAATGTGCAGCTTGTTATTCAAAAGATTAATCAAGATCTACAAGGTTTGTTTGATATTGCTAGACGTCACTGCTTGTCCTTGAACGAGGGAAAATCGTGCTGTGTAGTGTTCGGTGGTGCCGCGAGTCGCTCGCGTGTTCTTGACGATGTTAAATTATATGTTAACGGTTTTCAACTTGCCCTTAAGGATGATGTTCGAAATTTAGGATTACACATTGATAATAATTTACGATTTAAAAACCACATTAATTTGTGTATTCGTCGTGCTTACTGCAATTTGAAAATGTTGTATCCTCATAGGCATGAAGTGTGTGTGAATGTTAGCAGCTTTGCGACTCTTTGGTACTATCACATTTTAATTTCTGCGATACAGTTGGAAGCTGCTTGGATCAGGCTGACATTCGGAGGATTCAGGTGGCGCAGAATTCATGTTTGCGATTTATTTTTGGTATTCGTAGAAAACATAGAATTTCTTATAAACTTATAGAATTGGGATGGCTCAATATGATTAGACGCAGGAAACTGCATTTTCTTTGTTTTGCTTATAACATTGTTAACAATAATGTTCCGCCGTATCTTACTAATAAAATCAAATTTAGAACTGACGTGCACAACATTAACATCCGTAGGAAAGATATTATTGATATTCCTAAACACCGCACCCAGCAATTTCAGAGACGTTTCAGGTATCATTGTGCCCGTATGCTTAACCAGTTGTCCGTCTCTGTCAAGCAGCTCAGCTATGTTGCTTTTAGACGCTCTGTTTCGGATCTGCTTAAGAGTGAGCAATTCTTTGCAACCTTTAATTGAATACTTTATTTAGTTACGTTACTACTCATTGCAATTTTTTTTTCTTTCTCTGATGTATTATCTTGAAGGGTCGTCATTAATAGCAGGATGCTCTTTTGAGCTACTGACAACGATCCTGTTGGCTTTTTGTTTTGCTTTTTCTTGTGATGTATCTATTTATTTTTTTTTGCCAATAAATGATTTATTATTATTATTATTAAAAACATATTATCTAATTGTATCTAATCTTGTATTATCTAATTGTAATGAAAGAAAATGGCTTCATTTTCATATTAATCTAGATATTTTATTATTGCTTCTTTTCATTGCATATGTGTGTTCTTTTGTCATATTATTTTAGATCTCTCTAAAAGCATATATACGGAGATTTTTCTCGTTAGGTTTTATTTTACAAATATTGTATAACTGTTTTTCAAGAAAATAATAAATAGCAACAAACCTTAGTACATATAAGCTTCGATGTAAAACATTATTTGTTGGCGTTATAAACTATGTGAACCATTGATGATTTCCCAGGAGTACACAGTAGGTATTTTCCATTTAAAACCAAACAAAGCGACGTCTGTTGTAAAATGAAAATAGGGTAACAGACAAACGTAAACTTGTGTATGTTTCTGGCATATCACCGCTGATTTAGATAAGTAGTTAATGACGTATCACCATTAATTTTATTACTGCAGGTTCGAAATAGACATACCAGCAGCATCTATTCATTTGTATTACATCTACTCATAAATATTTCACAGAATTTGTTGAAAGTTTACGGAAATGGAACAAATTGAAAAGTAAAAGAAATTTGAAGGATATATGACTACACTTTTACATGCTAGGACCTCTATGTAGTCATACCTACCTTTCCTTTTAATACTACTTACCGTTCTATTTGCTAAATTTTTTACTCGGCAATTAAGGTAAGCTGTTTTTCCTAAGAGTGCTGTGACGTTTCTCGATGCACTCGTGTCGAAATGCGGCCCTCTGTTCGGTGAACTGTCGCTGACTGAATTCCCTGCTGCCCCGCCACCCGACTGCACTGCACCCAGCACTGCGGACAAGCAAGAACAGAAAGTTAGTTATAATTGTAAGTACCACCTGAAGCATAAAGGTATCGTAGTACTAGACGTGTTGGATATATTATTAAGTTTTTGAAATGAGGGGCGACAACCAGGTGCTTTAGGAGGGTGTTTAACAGTTGAACTTTTCCTAGCGCTCTTCCATCAACGAAAGCGGAACGGTAAAAACCAAGAAAAAGTATTGCAATTAAAAATTAATTAAAAACTTAATTAAAAGTGGAAGTGAGGAACCTCTACTCTGTCTCTAATTTTTCTCCTCTATACGCCGAAATGATGAAGCGTCGATGCTTTTTATTTTTATATGATGAGATTGGGAATTGAGAGATTGGAAAATACTGGATATAAAGAAGGCAAACTCATTAAGGTCGTAACATACAGCTTAGTGTATCTTAATGCAATACACAAATTATAAAACAAGCAATAGTAATAATTACAACAAAACAATTCTATTCGTTGTATAAAGTATTGTATAAATCATTTCTGTAATATGTTGAATGTTATAAGTAGCATTTTCTCTTGAAACTGTTCTGTAACTGGAACGATTGTATATGAAATAATCAATGCGTCTAGGAGCAGACATGTCGTAGAACGATGTGAATAAAAGGCAGTAGTTGAATAGCAACTACGATGTGAA
The DNA here is from genome assembly GCA_023690525.1 of Holotrichia oblita. Lineage (NCBI taxonomy): Eukaryota > Metazoa > Arthropoda > Insecta > Coleoptera > Scarabaeidae > Holotrichia > Holotrichia oblita. Next base: position 46,123,338 of record CM043019.1, read on the forward strand.
TAACAGTTTCGTACCAAACTACATTCAGCTTTTATTATATCCAAAAAGCTAGTAACATTATATGGGTGGTGCGCACCGTATTAGGTTGTACATACTTTCAGTAAAATGCGAGCTGGATGTGTTTAGAATGGGAGAAATGATATTACCCTTGTTCAATTTGAATGCATTACAATATAATTTAATAGTATTAGATGAGAAGCAATCTTTTTTTTCCGTCGTAAATAATGTGAAGGTATTTTTCAAACTGCGATAAGAGTCGCATCATCTTAGTAAATTTAAGACATTTTCATACGTCGATGATAAACTATTTAAGCACGGCTCACAAAAGTAGAAGTTTGGCGACGAAATGTGTCTGAAGCCAATGTTCAGTAAAATTGTCGAATTGCACAGGAACCAAAGTCTAACGTAATGACGCCTATGACATTATGAGTGCATTTTCGTACGATCCTGAAACTGTAAGTTCAGCGAATTTAAACTTTTCAGAAATGAGCTAGGAGGAACAAAAATGGCGATGTAAAAACGCGCGATCCCTCAAGAAAGACTGGAGTCGAGTCGCCACCTTTGAAGCGCATAAACAATAGGAGTGATTGGATACATTACGCTGGATTAGTAATTTGATCTCATATAAACAAATTTTAGTCAGTATGCCAGAATTTTATTATGGGTCGTGGGCTAAATACAAGTCGTTTTGCGATGTTCTTCACTGGATCTTTTGGTGCAGAAATAGAACGCTAAACACTTCAACCCGCAAAACATCAAGAAATGTTTTACCAAAACACCGACGCGTTTCGACGGCAAAGCTGTAATTATCATGGCCATAATAAACCAAGTCGTTTTGTCAAATACTTAATTTATTTTATTCCCAGATTTGTAACCAATGACAATCCTGAAAGCTATAGTGAGTTAGTGCCTTACCAACTAAACACAATGAAAGGATAGGCAAAATAAAAGGACGAAATGATACTATAATAGCAACATGTTACAAACGGGTTCTCATTTTACGGAGGAAGGATCTCTAATCCACTGGGTACACTCTGTAAAGTGCTGATAAAATTACTTGTTTAAATGACACCTATTTCTAAGAATCTTTTTCATGAAGTATTATTAAAACAAAATGACTGCAAACGTTGAACTACTCTATAATAATTCCCTTATATGCGGTTCATCAAACTTCATTATAAATAAAGATGGTAATAATCCGGAGATGTAAGAACATTAGACTAAATGTAAATGGAGTTATTAGCGATCCAAAACTAGTAGCAGAATGCTTTCATAAATATTTTAATAAAATCGCTGAAAATCACTTACCATTACATCAATGTATTTTTTATCTAATTGTATTCATTATTTGTCGATCCGGTCTATGAAAATGAAATTATTTGTAGTGTAAACCAGTTAAAAAAAACGTACATATTCGTATCAATATGACAAAATAAGTACAAACTTACTGAATGAGTGTATCACTTAAATTGCTTGCTCACTGGTGGAAATCATTAACAACTTGTAGTTCTGGAAAGCTAACAATTTTAAAAATAAAACTTTTCTTTAAAAGTCGCTCTGAGCAGTCAGTATCAAGCTATCTACCAATATCTTTATTAAGCTCATATTATAAAATATCTGAACAGGAAATGGCGTCTAGAATAATACAGTTTTTAGACAAGTATGCTGTACTAAATAAGAATCATTTTGGATTAAGCGAAGGTCGTAATATATGAAAACGTCGAGAAATGCCACAATATAAAAACCAAAAAAAATGCCTGTAGTAGACGCTCGTGGTATATTGTTGGTGCAATGAAAATAGATCAAATGTTTAGAAGCGAACCATGTAGTTTCGACTTTCTAGGTCTCGTCAGCGCAACTACGAATGGAAGATCTAATTTCATCGCCCTTTACGTCTCAACTTTATTTGTACAATACTTCCGACAGTGGGCTAATTCAAACCAAACACCCTCTAGTGGGTAAGGTGGCAAGTACCACACCGCAGTGTACTACACAACACAAGTCGGTACAGCAGATACCGATTTAGCTCGGACAATTCGCGGACTGTCATTCCGCCCAGATGTCTCGATCTGCTAAGCAGTCAATGGTAAATTCCGTATATGGCTTACCACGACGTAACATATCAAAACGTCGAAATGCCACAATATAAAAACCAAAAAAAATGCCTATAATAGGCGCTCATGTTATATCGCCCTTTACGTCTCAACTTTATTTGTACAATACTTCCGACCGTGGGCTAATTCAAACCAAACACCCTCTAGTGGGTAAGGTGGGAAGTACCACACCGCAGTGTACTACACAACACAAGTCGGTACAGCAGATACCGATTTAGCTCGGACAATTCGCGGACTGTCATTCCGCCCAGATGTCTCGATCTGCTAAGCAGTCAATGGTGAATTCCGTATATGGCTTACCACGACGTAACATATCAAAACGTAGAAATGCCACAATATAAAAACCAAAAAAAATGCCTATAATAGGCGCTCATGTTATATTGTTGGAAATCATCCTGCGAATGACTGCAATGAAAATAGATCAAGTATTACCTTCCCAGTCTCGTCAGCGTAACTACGAATGCAAGATCTAATTTCATGTCCTTAAAATCTCAACTTTAATTGCATAATGCTTGATCTAATTTCGTTGCACTCATTCGCAGGGTGATTTCCAACAATATACCGTGAGCGCCTTTTATGGGCATTATTTTGCTTTTATAGAAGGTCGTAATACTTCAATCGCTACAATTTCTCTTTTGAAACCTGTGTATGATGATCAAGGATGAAACATGCATAGTCATTTTATTAGATTTGAGTAAAATTCTCGAGTTCGTTAATCGTAAGATATTTCTAAATAAATTGTATTGCTACCGAGTAAGAGGTAACGTGTGATTTACTTGGAGAGGGGGGGGAGGTACTCTATGTCGATGTAAATAACATATGTTTTGGTGAACTGTCATTGAAGGTAGGTGTACTATACGGTATTGTTCTTAGCTCTCTAATACATACTATCAATATATCCACGGAAAGAACCGTTTTATTTATTGAAGATTCCTCCTTATTAGCGAACACAATAAATTAAGCCCTATATACAAGACATAGATAGTTTGGTAATAAAGTTAAATAATAAGAAGACTGCTTTCATAGAATTTAAGACGACTTCATGTAAAAAGTTGCACCAATGTGTTATATACTGGGACGACTCAAATCAGAACGATGGCATACTTTTTATGTATTACTTTTTTATTATTTTCATATGCAACGATAACCCTTTTACTCAACTAAGCGAGGATACAGTTTATATAAGCACCTCCTTAAAATATACATTTGATTGTTATATTGTGTTTATTTGCATTATGTTATCCGTGGGGATGTATACTTTTGATGTTTCATGTTTATTATTTTAATCATTTTATAATACATTTGTGTTTTGAAGCGCCCTGTAATCAGTTTTCGCAATATTGGCATATTAATTATAAAACGGTAACAATATAAAAAAGTCATTCAGGTACAAAAAGAATTTCAAGTTGTTCCGTGTGGAATACACAGGACGTTGAACACGCAATGACTTTGAGACAAAATTGACCATAACTTTTGAAATCTCGGTATAACTTAGTGAAACCTGATATCGAATGAATATGAAAGATTATAGTCTAAGTTGAAGATTTCACACGACTTAAAGGCTGCAAATGTAGAAAGTATCTTATAAAAGTTGGATTGCAAATAGGAATGAATATCTTACTAGAAGAATTTCGACAAATCTTTGTTGGAGCTGTGAGTGAATAATGGAAAATTTGAAATTATATTGATAATAATTTACAATCTTTTGAAAGAATACAACGCAGACAACTAGCACGGAAAATATAAGAAGGTCCCAATTATCTTCTATGATATTGATAAAATACTCAATAGGTATGTTGGTAAAGAGACTCACCACATCAAATGAAACAAGACTATAATTTTGGGGGATTGAAAGGCCATTAACTCTTTCAGAGAAGACAAACGAGTCTTGGACCCGAAATTCTTTATAATCGATAAAGGCATTTTTAAGCGTATCAGCCAGGAACTTGGCAAGATGTTTAGTGTGTCCGTCTACGTTACTGATAATTGGTCTTAATGGGCAACCATCTTTGTGTATTTTGGGAATACCATATATTCTAGGGGTGGCAGAATTACGTTTGGTTAGATTTTTATATTGAATTTCATTGATAAGGTAATTATCTTTAAGTTCTCTTATTAACTTGTTAGTTTTCCTTTCAAAAGAAAAAGTAGGGTCTGAATTAAGTTTTTCATATGTTTCTGTATCATTTAGCAATTCTCGGATTTTATTATGATAATCTTCCTTATACATACAAACTGTGACATTGCTCTTGTCTGATATTGTGATAATGATGTCTTTGTGTTGTTTAAGGAATGAAAATGTATCACTTTGATCCACCGGTCTGTGATAACTGTTTTTGGATTTGAGAAACTTATTAGTGTAATATGCTATATCCGATCTAATATTATCCTTATATTCTGAAGGAATTTCACTGAGGATGTCTTCACAATCGGCAAGAAGACGATGTAAGGGTAAATTGCTAGCATTAACTGGTAAAGAAAATTTAGGACCTTTAGCTAAAACGTTTATTATATGTTGTGGAATGGCAATGTCGGTTAAGTTTTTGAAGAAAAGATTATCATTACTGACGTCACTTGAGACAATCCTGGTATTAGCATTTTGACTGTTTATTTGAGAAACATTAGCAAAAAAAAAAATTGCAAACGTTCTTCAATTTTTCCAAACCATATAATTAATAGTTTCAAATCACTAGATTATTGTGCAGTTGGGTGCAACACACGTTTCATTGAAGAATCATATAAAATTTCACATAAGTTCAAGGCAAGAGTACTTAATTGGGAGATAGACAATACATGTCATCATGTCAACTAATTAATCAATCAAAGGAAACAACTTATGACCTACAGCAAACTTCATATTCCAATTTACGGAAAAAACAGTATCTACAAGAATTTTACAAAATCAAAAAAGCCAACCAAAACAAATTCTTTATATTAAAAGCCAACAACAACAACAAACACAAAGCGGCAACCGACCGTTCACACCAAGTACAACACACTCATCCCATCTTTCAGTCAAGCAATAATAATTCTGAAATTGCTAATGTTTCTCAAATAAACAGTCAAAATGCTAATACCAGGATTGTCTCAAGTGACGTCAGTAATGATAATCTTTTCTTCAAAAACTTAACCGACATTGCCATTCCACAACATATAATAAACGTTTTAGCTAAAGGTCCTAAATTTTCTTTACCAGTTAATGCTAGCAATTTACCCTTACATCGTCTTCTTGCCGATTGTGAAGACATCCTCAGTGAAGTTCCTTCAGAACATAAGGATAATATTAGATGGGATATAGCATATTACACTAATAAGTTTCTCAAATCCAAAAACAGTTATCACAGACCGGTGGATCAAAGTGATACATTTTCATTCCTTAAACAACACAAAGACATCATTATCACAATATCAGACAAGAGCAATGTCACAGTTTGTATGTATAAGGAAGATTATCATAATAAAATCCGAGAATTGCTAAATGATACAGAAACATATCAAAAACTTAATTCAGACCCTACTTTTTCTTTTGAAAGGAAAACTAACAAGTTAATAAAAGAACTTAAAAATAATTACCTTATCAATGAAATTCAATATAAAAATCTAACCAAACGTAATTCTGCCACCCCTCGAATATATGGTATTCCCAAAATACACAAAGATGGTTGCCCATTAAGACCAATTATCAGTAACGTAGACGGACACACTAAACATCTTGCCAAGTTCCTGGCTGAGACGCTTAAAAATGCCTTTATCGATTATAAAGAATTTCGGGTCCAAGACTCGTTTGTCTTCTCTGAAAGAGTTAATGGCCTTTCAATCCCCCCAAATTATAGTCTTGTTTCATTTGATGTAGTGAGTCTCTTTACCAACATACCTATTGAGTATTTTATCAATATCATAGAAGATAATTGGGACCTTCTTGATCCCATCACTCGAATACCTAAAGATAACTTCATTAAATTGTTAGCATGGGTATTTAACTCAGTATATTTCAAATATGAAGGGGGCTATTACCTTCAGATTCATGGGACACCAATGGGAAGCCCACTGTCACCTATAGTAGCCGATATAGTGATGAATACCGTACTTAAAAAAATCAAAGGTCAAGTTCCTTTCAAATTCATTTTCCTGTATCAGTATGTTGATGATTTGGCGTGTGTTTTACCTTCAAATGAAATTATTAATACTTTAAATTTGTTCAATAACATCAATGATAAACTAAGGTTTACTTACGAAGTTGAACAGGATGGTTGCCTACCCTTTCTTGATACTGTCATGCACAGACACGATAATATTGTCAAATTGCGTTGGTATAGAAAGCCCTCAAACTCCAATAGATTGCTTAATTTCAATTCAGCCTGCCCCATTAAATATAAAGCCAATTTGGTCTTAGCTATGAAAAATCGCATTGAAAAAATTAGTCATAAAGATTTCATTAATGATGACTTACACATACTTTACGACATCTTGCGGAAGAATGACTTCCCATCACACTTCACCAAACGACTACTTTTTTCAACCAGCCACAAAAAGCAAGCTACCCGTATGATCGATACTGCCGGTACTAACAGCACTACTGACCATCTTAAATATAAATCTTTAATTTACGTACCCGGACTTACCGATCGAATCAAACAACTTTTTAAGAATACTTCCGTCAAAATAGCCTTTACTTCGGCTGTTCCCTGTAGTAGGTTTTTCTCCAGGCTTAAATCACCCTTACCAACAGACCAACGCACCAACATAGTATACGCTGTCAAATGTAGAGACTGTCACAACTTTTACGTCGGGCAAACGACCCAACATTGGAGGGAGCGCAAAACACAACACAGAAGTGATTCCCGGGTACAGCCTAAAAAGTGCGCCTTAGCCTCCGACATTAACAAAACTAAACACACAGTTGATCTTGACAATCCAACCTTTTTATTCACAGAAAATAATTACAGTAAAAGATTGGTTCTAGAAAATTTGGCTATAATCAAAATTACTAACAATTTGAATACTAAAGAACAATCATCCTTGTTATCTAACATCTATATTAATATTATTAATAACATTAAATTACATATGAAATAGGAAAAAAAAAATTTTTACCTAATTACTTTTGAGTCCAGCCTGGTATGGTCACAGTTGTTTCCTTTAGAATATTTTTCATTTTCAATAAATATATTTTTTGCTTGTTCTATCCTTTACATTCAAATGTACACCTACACGACGTGTGTTCTCTGTCTGTTGTGCCCAACTATTTGATTTATCATTTTAATATTTTAACTTGTTCGTGTAAGTTTGTCTTAGTCAATGTTATAAATTTTAATTTACAATTTTAATTTAATACCATCACTGCACATCACTTTGGTTAGAAAATGTGCATATTTTAAGTATCAAATTAGGTACTTTTTCTTAACCTTTAACGACCATGAGTTTTTCTGCTCTCAACTATCTCAAATGAATTGAAGTCTACTGTAAGTTTAAAATTTTTTTTTTTTTACCTTTACTTTTATTATAATTAACGATTTAATGTAGGTCTGAAGAAGGTGAAAATATACTCGCCGAAACTGTCACGTTGACTTAAACAGCTATTTAATTTCAAAACCCAAATTCTGCTCTTGTTGACTGTGTTGGTGCCGCAACTGGTTTCCATTAAAGTTATGTACGATACTGAAAAAGGTACATTGAGATTGATTTTAATTGCATTCTACATATACTCGGTTTTTCTTCCAGCATTGTTGTAATTGTGCGAGGAAAATGATTTATTTATGTAATTGTAGACTTCACATAACAATGACCTAACTAAGCATATTTCTATTTTGTACATAAAGTATAAATTAAACCGTCCATACTGCAGTAATAACTTACTTAATGTTTTAACAATTTCACTTTTCTATCTAAATTGAATGCAACCGCCTATACATACAGTATATATACAAGAATCTATTCTATTGCTGAAATCGTGGAATCAAATACGCGAGGGCGATATATTATCAATTCATTCGGGGCTGATACGTGCCAAAATAAGGAGTCACGTTGGTGCTCCGACGACCGGGATAGCTTAGACGCGACGAGAGTTGATGCCATGGTTTGATGCGATGAAATTTGCAGTTCACGCTGAGAGTTAAAGCTAATCCTCCAAGGCATAGTTCCGATTGCACTACCGCAGTAACGTCGTTCAGTTGTGCATCCTATTCGCCATTCTTACGCTACTGCGCTCCAATTATTGTGCCATCTCTCATTATTACAGGGCTAATGCATCAGCCAGCGTCTCCATAGGTGCACAATAACCGCATAGGGAGTGCATTAGCTATTCCTTGTGCCTAATGAAATTGGATACAATGTGATTAAAGGATAATTGATGGTATTCTGCAGAGTATGTATAAATAGCGTGTATGTGTTAGATTATGCGACTAATTAACCAATGGTGTTGATTTCTTGGGTATTGATTTGCATGTAGCATCACTGGAGAGTAATATTGTGTTTATAAAAACTAAATTAATTTAGGAAAATCTAGTTTCATTCTGTTCTGATTCTGTGCATGCGTGTGTAAATTTGTGGAACACGTATATACCTTTTTAACGCTGAATTAATTTATTAACTGTCAAATAATGCTCTATATCGACATATAAAAAAAGCAATGTTCTATATGATGTTCAAGAAACGACTTAATCTAATCTTTCTACTATAATTTTGTGTTTTCCGATGCTTTTTAGATCTTTTTTCCACCTACATTGTTCAACTGTCTTCTAAACTACCACAATAACTGTGATTATTGTGCATATTGGCTGTAATAATTTATAAATGGTAATGGAATAAGACAAAATTGAAACAGGTAAAATAATCTTTATTTTTAGGTCAAAGCTAGTAAGACTTTTTGATGTGTATGGCAAAGTACAAACGAATATTCTTTCACGGTTTTTCTTATTTGTCGACCTCTGGCATGAACACGCATTTCTTTGGTTGACGTCAATGTTTTGTAATATTATCACGAAAACTAGTCTCTCAATTTTCTACACCCAATTATTTCATTTATTATGTATATCTGATGTATGTATCACTAACAGAAAGCAATTGGTTGGATTTTGGTTTAGTTCTACTTCGTTGTCAATTCATTAATCAATTTATACCAAAACACAATGTCACGTGTAATTTATTCACGGTCATATAATATTCTATGTGTACATATGTACATAAAAAGCAATGTTTCCGGGTGATATTCAAAAATCGATTTAATCTAATCTTTCTACTACAGTTTTGTGTATTTTCCGACGCTTTTCAGATCTTTTTATACATATACATTGTCCAACTATCTTCGAAACTACCACGGTAATTGTCATGATCTTGCACTATTGGCTGTTATAATTAATAATTGAAGTCTACGGAATAAAATAAAATTGTAACTTTAGGTAGAATAAACCTTATAGGCAGAATCTGAACATTTAGAAAGTCAAAATTTAGATTCGTTTCACTACATAATTTGTTACGCTGTCATCGTAAATTTTAGTTGCTTTCACTCAGTTAACACTTCATAATATTTTTGTGAAAGAATATATTTTCAGACCGAAGCTAATAAGACTTTTTGATGTGTATGGCAAAGTACAGACGAATATTCTTTCACGGTTTTCTTATTTGTCGACCTCTGACATGAACACGCATTGCTTTGGTTGACGTCGGCGTTTTGTAATATTTTCGCGAAAACCAACCTCTCAATTTTCCCTTTATTTACATGGAAGAGGACCTAATTTGATTTGATACACGTTGCGGAGAGTAACTTAAAATTTCAAAGATGTTGCCTGAGGTTACAAAAGATGGTATATACATCTCTTTACAAACACGCGCACATAGCTTTATCACATGCGTCTCTCGTTTTACATTTAGATACGCTTTTGCTTTGTGAAATATTAAGAAGGAAACCGTTTCAGAGCCCGCAACACGGTAGAACTCTACCCGTGAATGTAATTACTAGTGGGCGTACGTTAGTGTATGTATAAAATATCAACTCTCCAACATATCGAACGTAATCCCCAAGTCAAGAATATACAGGCTGTTTCAAGTAAAATAATCCAATTTAGCTGTCTCGCAAAAAATACGAATATTGCAGTTTTGGAAACGATATGATACGTATGTATATTTACTGGATATAAAACACCTTCCTTACTAAAACTGCTGTTACGCTACAATTTCGATAAAATGAATACTTCATGTGAGTGGATACGTTCAGAAAAGCTAGAAGTTTGTGTTTAGCACGCTTTTGATGATACGAGATACAGGAAATTTTATTAGGTAAGTAGCATTTGCCGTTCTACGGAATGATACTGTACGGGTTGGTATAAAATTTATTTTGAGAACAGAAAAACTTAATAAATAGCCTTTTTACCGGAATTTGGAAGATATTAGGCTAATTATAAGTGTGGTATTAAAACCATTTTGCACTCCGCTAAGGTGGTCTCTACTACGCTTAGACCGCCTATTATTGTCTTGACTACACTATGTATTAAAAACATAGATAACAATCTAGTTCACTACACTACAGATACAAAAGTGCCGTACACAACTGCAGTCCTATAATATTAACGCTATTAATTAATAATGTAGCTCACATTGGCTAAAATTTGAAATTGAAGCTATCGAGCATTTAACCAATGTAATATTGTTTCTAGTGGTTAGAATTTGAAATTTTGCAATATGTTATTGGTATATAAAAAATGAAGGAAATAATCGTAATCACTTTACTAAAGCAACATGTTATATTGTTATTGTTTTTGTGTGCTACTTTAATGTCATATTTTACGGACATTTTATTTAATTTTTCTGACAATCCTTTGATATAGGTTAAACTTAAATACTTAGTTATATATAATTAATATATAATAATGTATAATTAATGTTGTTATAGTGTTAGCTAGATATCATTAAAACCTTGTTTTCAATATAAATTTCTTAAATCTAATTTAGAATTTCAAATATTTCTAAGTTAAGTATCGTATAAACAATAACATACAATAATATTAAAAATATATACATACAAATAATACGATATACAATCAAATAGATCCGTACGCTATAGGCGGCTGTATTAACAGCCTTGTCAAAGAGTACTTTGCAGGTGATGCAGTGTCCGTGAGGTTTCTTTCTTCAGTCGTCCATTTCATAATTCTGGGCTATTCCACGAAGGAACTCTACAGTATTCCTGTTGTCTTGTCGGAGAATTCGTATAATTCTATCGTCAGCATTCCGATACTTTTTCAGTTTAAGTGGTGGATTAAGTCCTGCTACGAATTGTTCGTAGAAGAGATTCTGCCATGTTGAACTTTCCTAAGGCTCTCAATAAATATCCACATTGTTGGTTTCGTCATTCCCAATTCAGTTTGTAGTCGGCGGTGAGCTGCTTCCACGTGATTATTCGTACGGTCTTCGCCTCGCAAGCTTCGTTCATAGACGCTCCAGATTTCTACTGGAAACAGGGGTGCACGGCGACCATTTCCTCTACGATTTCTTCTTCCAATATAGGTATCTTCAAACCAATCCAAAATAGGTTGCAACTCGTTCGGTAATCCCCTAGTTCCTGTACTGCATCTTCTAAGTTAATTATTGGAACAAAGGCAATGGACGTAATCATTCTTGCTTGTAGAGCAAACATTGCGTCGTTGTTATATGAATTTTGGAGACCGGCTGATGAGAGGTGTTTTTTTAAATTTTGGGCAAGATGGAAAAAGCATCCACGGATTTCTGCAGTTGGAAATTTTTCGCTTACACTTTCAAACGCTGCTATCTCATAGTCACAGTATATATGCCGGGGTCGCAGATGAGGCATCAAAGTATGAAGTTGCTCGAAAAGGCGATCATAAGTTATTCTTTTCTTATTTGGAAGCAGGGCATATATAATGGGAAACACACCACCGTATTTCAACCCGGACACAGTATACAATTGGTAGAATAGTCTTGGAGAAATGTTAAACGTTCCGTCCATAAATAAAGTAGTAGTACCCATAAAACACTCCATATTGCTTCGCCTTCCAAAAATTAAAATTCTTTCTTCAGTTGGCCCACTATCATATAACAGGAAATCTTCTGATTCGCCCTCACGAATTTTATAGATTCGATAGTTTTCCGGAATTTCTAAGGATTCCAAATCTAGAGGATCAGGTGGAGCACCATTGATGTTGTTCCTCTGTCTTCTTATTACTTTTCTTAACGCTGACTGATTCGGTAGAGTTCCTTGGCAAGCTTGACTGGCGTTAGTAATACAACTATTTATAATCTGGGATGTTGGTTCCATAGTCTGCTCGGCTCTCTCTTTCATACTTGTCACCAGAATATTCGCCTCAATCTTGGCTGCGTTCACACCGTGTGAATGAAAATTAATTTTTTTTACCACAATTCTATCGTTCACATGGACTCTGGCCTTACACTCCCCTCTTCTTTCACATCGCCAGAATTCGGTTGATCCATCTACTGATGTTTTGTCGAAAACATATAGGAAACCATCATCGATGAATTTCTTCTTGTCACGTTTAGATTTCACTAATACTTGCTCCATTTTGTAACAGTTATGGTCAAGAATAACACATAAATAATTCTAACGTTTAAAAGGTGAGCTTATATACCATCGCTGTCATTTCAGCCCTTCTTTCGACAATTATATTTAAATCCCCAATTAAAAGAGTAGTATATTTGGCTAATGACCGGTGTTATTATTACAATTTGAAGTATTCCATTTTCATAATTAAGTAAGATGCAAATATGGCACAAACAAAAACAGATAATAATATGAACCAAAATATTCGTATTACTTGTTATTGTTTGTACGATACTTAATTAAGAAATATTTGAAATACTAAATTAGATTTATGAAATTTATATTGAAAACAAGGTTTTAATAATATCTAGCTAACACTATAACAACATTAATTATATATTATTATACAGGGTCCGGCAACGAAGCGGGGACGGAAGATTACACGCTTATTTGAAAGTTTGTCAAATATTTAGTCATCGGATATTCTTCCGCATCATCAAGTGCACGTTTTAAAAATATTTTGTTTTATACAGGGTGTTCCAGATGGAAATGCCAGACTAAAGTTGCATTTTTTTAAATGGAACACCCTGTATATTAATAGAGAAAATGATCCGCGCTTGAAAGCTGGTTACAACGATATGATGTTGTATAGGTCTAAAGTTGATAGTTTCTATGCAAACAATTATTTTACTTGATAAATTGATACATTTCAGTAGGCTATTCTGCATAGGGAAAAACAAAAGATTCGAAACCAACAGAGCAGAATATTTTTTACTAGTATGGACTGTCGTTACTATGTGAAATAAATTCTGCAACTGTTCGCTTTATACAGGGTGTTCACAATTTTGCAAAATCGAAGAAATCTCAAAAATTTTAAATGGAACACCCTGTATATTGTCAGCTCATTGGAAAGCCCTTTTACTACGCTTTCTATTGATACCTCATTTGATGCATTTAGGATAGATCATTTTCTAATTATTTCTTTTTAAAGTTGAATTAATGAGAAATGCTTGTATTCTTAGAAGCTAACTTGCACTTCAAACCTACTGTAAGATCGGATATTCAACAAATAATCCATAAATGATCTATAACAAGGAGAAACTCAATTTAGTATGAGAAACAATTGATTTTCACTCAGCGGTGTCAGTTTTAAGCTTGTATACTAATAACCAAGTTGTAAAAATTTCGTTTTGTGTTATACAGTATTTCGTTCAATTTTTAAAATAAATTATTATAATGATTAATTTTAGTAGATACTCAACAAAGACGAGCTCCTACTTTCAATAGCTGTTACCTTTGAAATACCATCTATACTTACATCTCTCCACATACAGAACATTTAGAGCGACTAAGGCCAGCTAGAAAAGAGATAGATCTAGAGTGGAGCGGTTGTAAAACATACAGAATAGCACGCTCGCCAATGCGTTAATTTCGTATATGTTTTATAACCGCCCCACTCTAGATCTATCTCTTTTCTAGCTGGCCTTACTCGCTCTAAATGTTCTGAATGTGGATTTTCCTGTATTGTTAATAATACGGCCAGTTCGCTTTGTTTATTGATTACCAGTTTGTTGGTTTCGCCCTTCTTCTAGGTTACACCATCAGTTTCTATAAATTACTCTAATAATCTTTCAATACTTCCGGTCTTCTTTCAAGGTTTGGAAATCTCTCTGCATATACTCTACTTGCTAGGAAACAATTTGTTGTACACTCCTCAAGAATAAATATCATATTTACCATTTCTTGAGTAGGTACCTACTAAAATTAGTCAATATAACAATTGCTTTTAAAGATGGAGCGAAATACTGTAGGTATAACACAAAATGAATTTTTTTACAACTTGGTTATTAAGTATACAAGCTTAAAACACCAGATAACTTGATTAGCAGTGAATCCATTGAAAATGCTATATTACTTTATATTAATTTAATGTTTGCTTTCACCGCTGAATGAAAATCAATTGTCTCTCATACTAAATGGAGTTTCTCCTTGTTATAGACCATTTATGGATTATTTGTTGAATATTCGATCTTATAGTAGGTTTGAAGTGCAAGTTAGCTTCTAAGAATACAAGTATTTCTCATTAATTCAACTTTAAAAAGAAATAATTAGAAAATGATCTATCCTAAATGCATCAAATAAGGTATCAATAGAAAGCGTAGTAAAAGGGCTTTCCAATGAGCTGACAATATACAGGGTGTTCCATTTAAAATTTTTGAGATTTCTTCGATTTTGCAAAATTGTGAACACCCTGTATAAAGCGAGCAGTTGCAGAATTTATTTCACATAGTAACGACAGTCCATACTAGTAAAAAATATTCTACTCTGTTGGTTTCGAATCTTTTGTTTTTCCCTATGCAGAATAGCCTACTGAAATGTATCAATTTATCAAGTAAAATAATTGTTTACATAGAAACTATCAACTTTAGACCTATACAACATTATATCGTTGTAACCAGCTTTTAAGCGCGGATCATTTTCTCTATTAATATATAGGGTGTTCCATTAAAAAAAATGCAACTTTAGTCTGGCATTTCCATCTGGAACACCCTGTATAAAACAAAATATTTTTAAAACGTGCACTTGATGGTGCGGAAGAATATCCCATGACTAAATATTTGATAAACTTTCAAATAAGCGTGTAATCTTCCGTCCCCGCTTCGTTGCCGGACCCTGTATATTAATTATATATAACTAAGTATTTAAGTTTACCCAATATTAAAGGATTGTCAGAAAAATTAAATAAAATGTCCGTAAAATATGACATTAAAGTAGCACACAAAAACAATAACAATATAACATATTGCTTTAGTAAAGTGATTACGATTATTTCCTTCATTTTTATCTACCAATAACATATTGCAAAATTTCAAATTCTAACCACTAGGAACAATATTACATTGATTAAATGCTCTATAGCTTCAATTTCAAATTTTAGCCAATGTGAGCTATATTATTAATTAAAATACTTCTAGCTTTTGAGTGCTTTCAGCGGCTGTAATAATGTGTCCGCAGGATATACGTTTGTATGTACATATGTACAGCAAAAAATATACGGGCGGCAAAACGTCCTCGCGGCGAAACGTCCCGGCGGCGAAACGTCCTCGCGGCGAAACGGCTGCGTCAACGGCTGGCCTACAGAGTGACATATTTTCGTGTTTTCGAGGGTTCTAGAGAATCTATGGGAACCTGTGATTCATTTGTATAGAAATATATTTTCCCCAAAATGGAAAGAGTTCATTTCAATATGTATAGAATTTCACGTCTAGTAAGCATATAAAAAGAAGAAGTTTGATGTTTTATATATTGTTGATTCTGGAGATTTGTTGTCTAACTTAATATTACAAAGTAAGTAATACGAAATAAAACCCATTATATATGAAGTTAGGCCTATGTCAACAAGAAGAGATTCTTATTGAAAAGTTAATCACTCTAGCCTCTCCCACTATTGAGCTGTCCAATATAAAGCAAACATTGAATTCTGGTTTAATTGAGTTACCTAGTAATATTTATATATCACATAAAATGCCAATCTTGATTTTGCATTTTCTCAGTTAGAGGAAGAATATCGAAATTTGAACTAAACGAGAATGAAAAACTTGTAATAAGCGGCTAATGAATACTCATCCAAAAATTTAGACTAAGTATTAGAACGTGGAAAGTGGAGAAATGCCCACAAAAAATTAGCGACAAATGATGTGATGTTTTCTATTTACTGTTTTAAATATTTTAGATATTAACATATTTAAAAAGGTTATTACAGATTCCCTTATTTTTCATATAATGGCTTCATATATCTTTTCCATTTTGTATTCGTTTTAAGTTTGACAAACATTATTCGTCTACCGCATGTGCCACAATAACAAAATTGAATCTAGTCTGTGTCGCACATAGCGTGGACTACAGCCGATGCACTATTTATATTTATTATAAAATTGATTAGTATGTATAAACCTCTGGGTATGTAAGAAGGCTCTAAGGATGAAAACTATCACCTCATTTATTTTCGGTTATAAATATCATCAACAAATCAAAAACCGGTCGACTGTCGTTGTGGCGGAACGATAGGAACCAGGCTTACCATTCGCTGTTGGAAGCAAAGTGATTAACAGCGGGACATTATAAAAGGCTGTATAATGCTGTCACAAAGCCATTTGAACACAATACAGGCGACACAACTTACGGAGTTGCTGCAACTAACCACTCACCATGTCTAGCAAGGACCATTCACACTAACACTTAAACATTATATTCGCGGCTTTTTTACATCCTCGTTTCGGAAATATTTGGAGGTTATATACGAAGAAGCATGTAAGATTGATTGTATAAAGATATTCCTTTATGTTTATTGTTTACGAAGGAAAGTTAATCTTATCCACCATCAGTACCATGGACGGTAACGATAGAGCAAAAATATTAGTTGCTATAAAGAAATGTCAGACTAGAATCTAGATTTCGCTAATAACGCTGTGTACTATATACTGTCGTTAATCATTGTCTTAGAACAACTTCAGTTTCTTAAGCCACTAGGACACGAAACAATAAAAACGTAGAAGTATTTGGTAATGTACAATACACTTCTTTTAATATGTTACCTATTAAATTATGGGCACTGAAAGCGACACAAAATCAACTTTTTTCTGGTAAAAGTTCAATTTATGTTACTTAAAAAAATGTAATTTTTTCATTCGAAACCCAACATTTTAGTTGGTTATCGGCAATAGTTCTGGAGAAGTTTTTAAAGACACTCAGATTGTCTGTCCACCAATACGCTTTTATATTGCTTTTTGTAGCGATCGCTTACAATTATTTTTAAATTGTTAACGAATTTGTCAATGAGAAACTATTGCAGATAATCAAACAATATTTTGGATTTTGAATGAAGAAACTGCATTCTTTTATTTTATTACTATAAATTTAACCCTACCTTCACAACAAAAAAGTTGATTTTGTATTTTCGGAGTTTAGTGGTCGTAATTTTCAAAAATTGTATTGCATATTATTAAGTTATATACATATTTGTTTGTGCATAGAATGTTTTTCAGAATTTTGTATCGTGTCAGCCTGACTTATGAAAGGTAAGTGGGTCTAACTCAATGGTGAACGACTGTATATTAGACTATCATGAATTCTTACTAAGCGGTGTTAGCTGCTATGCATACATAATTTTGCAGTGCAATAAATTCTAGCAGTAATCTACAAATCACATGCTGAGGGCATCTGCGTTAGGAATTTCTGAATATTGATACGGCGTTAGGAAGTAACAATGACGATATTTATATATTATTGTACTTACATGATTGAAACATAAATATGTGCTGCAGCAATTCTGCAGTACCGCAATAATAAATACCGTTATGACTGTTCGTGACGTTTAATTTATTGTCCAGTGATTAAGCTTGTAATTACGTTGGAAAATAGTATTTGTAATTACGTTGTAAAATATTATTCAGTATAATAATATAAATAGCACATATTGCAATCGCATTAATATCTGTTTGTCACCATCAGTTATCAAATATACTATCGTATGCAATTTAACAATGCGATCATTTTTACTATGTTTTTTACTATGTTTTTTATTATGTGTCAACTTCTTCGTCCGGCATTATCTTTAACTTGACAATCAATAAAGGCTAGCCGATAACTTCGAGATATTGGCTTAGTTATAAGTATTTGTATCGTGTAAATATGGTGGATGCGCCGAGAAATACACCCAAATATATGTATTTATAATAATATAGCCGCATTAAATCTATTGGTAATATGTATGTTTTGACCTTTATGTAGTAATTTTTTTTCCTTATATCAATCCAGTGGTAAGTTAAAATAAAAACTAACTAAGACTCAAATTATTTCAAAATATTATAGGAGTAATTATGTTTTTGTAAAATTCCCTTATCACCAAAATAGCCCCTGTAAAATTTGCGTTAGTATATTCTTATACGTACACTAGCTGGAGAATTACTAGTGTAGATATGTAAAGTTCAGCAATTCCTGGAGAATAGTTTAAAAAAAAGGATAGTATGTAAACATACATGGGCCATAGGTGCTTTCGCGGTATCGGATGTTACGTTCTTCTTTTCAATTCTATATTTATATACGTTGAGACATACAGACAAAAATAATATATGGGCGTTAACTACTTGTATTACAAATATTATGCGCTGTCATTCACAAAACTGTGAAGATACAAAACACTAGACCAATGTGGGCTGTATGAAACGATAGAGAAAAGGTAATGCAATGAAATGAAGGCTTTGCACAATTATTTCTGTTTCCTAGAGGACTCTCATCAACTTTTACAAAATTTAGTTAATTGGGAGTGCTGTTGTAAGACGAACCGGTTAATAGAAAGATTCATTGATACAAAAATTTGAGAGAGATAACGAAAAAATTTATTTGGTAATTTCTATATTACCAAAATATTTTCTATCTAAACGCTATTTCTATTGCTAACAAATAAAAAAAATTTCAACACATTAGAACATCTTAAACAACACTTTAAATTTTGCTTTCCTACAATAATTTCGTGAATATGAGTACATTCAGTCAAACCAGGCAATAGAAATACTGACAAGAATTGAGCATGCACTTCTAAGTAAGATAATTTTGGAATTATACCTGATACTAGTTAATATATTACAAATAACTAATATAATGATCGGGTCGCCGAGGAATATGGTTGCCGATCTGTTACAGAACGAACTATCACTTAACAAAGGCTAATCTGTGTCAAGACTGACTTAAAATTATATTATAATTATTCGGCATTGAATGGCGATATCACTCTCAAAATAATACTCGGGGAATCATTGAACTGGAAGCAGTGAAGAAAATATAGATAGACTGACAGTTGTCGGTCTAGGAAATGTTTCAAAGAAAGTTTGTCGGTGAATGACGATTATATAAAGTCTGATAAAGTGTATCCTTCTTGATTCATATATATGGTTTCGCGAATTTTCTGCTTGCTACTTCTATTGTTCGTATATAACTTACACAGGGCCCATTATGTCGAATGTTTCGCGATAATGTTTTTCCTGTGATATAGCTTCAAGTATACTGGTATTTCCGTTTCATATTATTTAGCTTCGAAGCTATCAGTGGCTATATTTTTATTTTTTCGAAGTTAGTTTAGTATTCCGAACATCAAACGCACAATCACACATCCACACGTTGTAAAACATATTTCTTCCTATAACAACGTCTCATTTCATAGATATACATGCATATATGTATAATCGGATAAAATTTTGCAACGAATCGTGTAGAAATTGTTCAGTATAGCAGTCGGATCACTTCACAAACTTTAAGTTCAAAGACGCGGCACGTTTCTGTAAAACTGACTCACATACGTCTGTAATCTGAATATGTGCACTCGAACTGAAGTATTGAAGCGGATAAAGTGGATTTAAGCTGAGAGAGTTGTGAAACAATAGAGTTTGAAATTCAATCCACACTCAGAATCCATCTATGGTACAATTTAATAATAAATTAAGTTTTGGCTTATCCGTGTTTTCTGGAAAAGTTTAGTTCTTATTTAGTGTTTCAATAGTATATGTTCAATCACCGCTTAGGATACGCACATTTTTTAGATTGTACATACGTATTTGTAACCTTCGACCTACAAATGCAAATAAATAAACGAAATTTTGGCAGCAAACCTTCTTTATGTTTCAGTAATGTAGATTTAACTGAATTTTCACTGCAAATATGTACAATTGCTTTATATTTGTTACTGCAAATCTACACAAGTGAGGAAAAATTATTTCTATTGAAAAATCATAATACGAATTCTTGCGCTTCAATTCTTTCAAATATTTAGACACATACAAAAGTAGGTTTGGTAGAAAACTGCTCGTTACAACATACCAATTCCTCTAAATAAATGTTAGAAAAGATTATCGTATTGCTATGAGGAATTTCATACTTAAACAAATCATTTCCATTTAGTTCGTTGTATTAGATACACAATTCCTTACTTATGTTTACATATTACCAATAGTAATAACCGAGCGAAAACTTAGACTGGCAGGTTTTACCGACTCTATTTACGAAATGATAACAATTTCATATAAGTATTACAAGTGGCATTACAATTCTCTTCTGTGTTTGTTGCCCATTCAGCTAGTCTTTTAAAGTATGGTTCGTTATGTTTGATTCGTTTTTTTAATGCTCGCGCTTTATATGGGGCGGCAATACTTTGATTGTCGATGTTATAAATTTTATATATTGTTTTAGAGACTGGTTGAAAAACTGTAAA
The DNA here is from genome assembly GCA_023690525.1 of Holotrichia oblita. Classification (NCBI taxonomy): domain Eukaryota; kingdom Metazoa; phylum Arthropoda; class Insecta; order Coleoptera; family Scarabaeidae; genus Holotrichia; species Holotrichia oblita. The sequence continues at coordinate 46,144,225 of CM043019.1, forward strand.
TACAGTTCTACATATAATTATATCAGCATCATTAAACATAGCTTATATTTCACGAAATTTGAAGAAAGAACATTTCTGTCATCAGAAATTAATTAAATGTTTCACAAAAAAATTAATTTTCTACATTGTATTACAACAATTGATAGAGAAGGTGTAATAAAAATTTATTACACCTAAATTATATATACATATATATATACAGGTTACAGTAATCACTACTACCAATATCAGGATAGTCAGTAGCAGTTCACTGCAGGTTCAAGGTTTTTACCAACTATATATATATATAAGTATATATAAATATTACCTTATATTTACAGTCCGTTCATGATACAAGGAACAAATTCGTTTAAATCTTAGGTAATTATTTTACAGGAAAAGGCTCAGACACGTCGATTAGTATTTTTAGTTACGAATTTTTTGACATCAGAAAATTGTACTATATACAGGAGAGATAAGATTTTACATTTTATTTAAAATTGTAATCGTATATGGTACTTATATTTTGAATATTTTTGGCAGTGTCTAATAAAATGTAGCAATTTTAAATAGAACACCTCGTATATTATCTTTTTTTTTTTTTAGATTCCTGTTCTCATTCTACACCACTCTCTTTCATTATTCCCGTACGTTCCGATATAGTCGAAGTAATTTTACATTTTGCTATAATGTGAGATATTCTTTAAACAATTATACATTAATATTGATTGTGTGTATTGTGGAATATAGGTTATCAAGGTACTATATAATAAGATATGGAAGGAGCAAAAAATACCCGAGGACTGGGAGGTAGGAATATTGGTACCCTTGTATAAAAAAGGAGACAACAAAGAATGCAAAAGTTATCGAGGAATTACCCTACTGAGTACTATGCTAAAAATATACGAGAGAATTCTGGAGAAAAGATTGAAAGTAATAACCGAAGTTCAACTTGAGGAAGCACAGTGTGGTTTCAGGAAGGGCCGAGGAGTACAGGACAACATATTTATACTAAAGCAACTAATAGAGAAAAACACAGGTGACGATAATATATATGTAGCTTTTATAGACATAGAGAAGGCTTTTGACTGTATACCATGGGACCTAATATGGAAATGTCTGAGAAAAACAGGAATAAATAGCAAATTAAAAAACGCAATTGCTAGTATATATAATAAAACCAGAAATTATGTAAGAGTGGGTGGTATGCAGTCCGAAGAATTTCTAACAAAAGAAGGATTGCGTCAAGGGGGAGTACTTAGCCAGACTCTTTTCAATGTAGTGCTTGATGACATTTTGAAAGAGATCAACAAACAAACAAAAAAACTACAAATAGGGTATAAAAACATGAGGATAGTGGAAATTGCAGAAAGTGCCTTTGCCGACGACTTAGTAGTGTACGCGAGGAATGAAAAGGATCTGCAAGTAAACTTGAATATATGGGAAACAGCTCTAAAAAAGAAAATATGAGGATAAATGCAGAAAAGACTAAAGTCATGTCAATAGGGAAACACAATGAGAAAATAAAAACTTATATAGATGGAAAGGTTATAGAACAAGTAGAAATATTCAAATACCTCGGAATAACTATACATCACGAAGATAAAGAGGAAGCAGAAATTAGCAACAGACTGGAAAGTGGAATAAAATTATATTATGCAATGAACAACACCTTTATAAAAAAGAAGGAAATTTCCAAGAAAACAAAAATGACTGTGTTTAACACAATATTCAAACCTATATTGACATACGGCTGCGAAAGTTGGGTTCTAAATAACCAATCTAAGAGTAAAATACAAGCGTTGGAGATGAGGTATTTAAGAGCGGTTAAAGGGGTCACTCGGAGGGACAGAATATACAACGAGAAGATCAGAGAAGAATTAGGAGTAGAGCCGATCCTAGAAAGCATAGAGAGGCAGAAACTCAAATGGTTTGGGCATATGTCGCGGATGGAAGAAGAAAGATAGACGAAAAGAGTATGGCTGGAAAGATCAAGAAACAAACGCAAAAGAGGGAGGCCGAGAAAAACATGGGATTGTACAGTAGAAGAAAGCTTAAGAAAAAGAGGGATATCCTGGAATGAAGCACGAAGAATGGCAAGAAACAAAAAAGAATGGTCATCTCTTATTTATAAGAAATAAGGTAGTATATAAGAATTTACCTTTACACCCGTAGGGTAATTAAGGTCCCTGATTATATATATATATTGATTGTGTTAGATTCTATGTTATTTTGTGGGCTGATTTACATATGTATATGTTACTTTGTTCTGAGACAATATGGAATTGCCTTGACTTTATAAAGAATTAGAAGTAATCTAATAAATATTCCAAGCTTTGTTAAGTAAAAGCTGATTTCTTATAATTGAACAATACAACACAGGTTATAGTTGGAATTATCCACCAATGTATACGATGTTAGTTTATAATGTGTCAGAACAAAGTATAGATATATCCATATCTTTCAGCATAGAAGAAGAAAATATATTTACACGCAAAAATTATTCAGATATATTTTTTTCAGAGCCGCATGTAAGTTAATAACAATCACTAATACAAAGCTAGAAATTTGGATTGTCTACATCGGCCACAGCATATTGCCATTTAATAAGCTATCTGACGATATTAAGTCTACATACTAAATAGAATATGTTCAAAGCTGAAGTTAGGAATTGTTGTCTGCAAATTGTTATTCTTTAAATAATTACATAGTTATTTTCTGCATTTGTAATAAACGCTTGTAGTATAATTGCAGGAATGAGCCTATTAGCAAGAGAAATAGATCAATCATTAGAAGCGGAATGTGTTGTTTTGGCCTTTCCGACCTCATAAATGTGAGAGATTGTCATCGCTTCTTGACTGATCTGTATTGTACAACGGGTCGCACAGTAAACCAATTCTAAACCCATTCACTTTATGAACATTTTTTTCGATGTTCAATATCAGTAGTTTTACTTAGATTGCTATTTGTCTAATTTTTATTCTATGTTGATAATATTACACAAAGCAATTCCACTTGTTCTAGTGTTGGTATCCAGGTTGATCTACAACTAGGAACAATTGATATCGAGTATCAACTACAGCAAAAAATTACCCACACTATGGAGGAAGGAACTGGCTGGGACGATATTCTGAGCGTACTCGACGAAGTGTGGCCAGATGAATACTTGAAAAAATTAGAATTGCAACACTGCGCACTTTAGGCTTAATGATGGATGAAAACTGTGTTGTCATAGTCAACCCAACTAAGCCAGAGGGAAGTGGTATGATGGAAGGTATGGCACACAAATACCCAGAAATTAACGAATTAATCCAAGAAAGCGATGGGCAAATTAATTACTTGATTGAGGATGCTGAAGGCATATACAAAGGAACGGACGCGCTTAGGAAGACCCTCTGACAAGATTAATATGCTGTTGAATGATCGAGTGGACTTAAACCATCTGCGAAAAACCACAGAGTATGTTTCGTGAGAAAGTACAGATTATTACCCTGATACTTCCCGGAAGTAATCCCGTGGACACAAGGAGTAAAACATCGAGACCCCGACCTGGAAAAGTGGTAGTAAAACGAGGAAAAACTACCTATGCAGACCTACTAAAGAATGTGAAGGATGACGTAAATATTAAGAAAGTGGGTGTGCAAGTAAGATCCATTAAGAAAACTGCCAAGGGAGATTTACTACTGGAAGTTGAAGGCGGTCAAGCCAAGGTGAGTGAACTAAAGCAGGCAATTAAAGAAAAGGTGAACAACGAGGTCCAAATAACAAACAGTGAGATGGTGCTGCACGTGTTCGACATTAACTCTATCACCTCATTAGATGAAGTAGGAAAGGCAGTTAGGAAAATGGTTGGGCAAAGAAATGCTAACCTGGTTAGAGTGCAATCTATGAGACCAACCCGTGATGGCAACCAGATAGCAATGGTACATGTGGCGAGAAGTCTGGCAAAGATGCTAATAGATATGAAAGTCATAAAGATCGGATGGGTGAGCTGTAGACTTAAAGAAAGAATCCAAGTTACCAGGTGTTTTAAATGTCTAGAATTTGGACACAAGGCCGTTGAATGCAAAGGGCCGCATCGTTCAAACGTGTGCGTAAATTGCAATCACACAGGACACAAAGTAAGAGATTGTAAGCATACTGTCCATGTCAAAGTGACGAACACAAAATGTCCAAAATTCAGGCAGATAATCAAGGAACAGGCAAAACTCAAAGCAGCGAACCAAAGGTGAGACAGCTATGGTGGGAAAGGTAATAGAAATGACTAGTCATCAAGAAATATGCGGTTTATGAACAGAACTGCACTATAAAGATCCTCCAGGGAAATATCGACAGAGGGAATGCAGCAGTGAATTTAATGCATAAAGTTGCAGAAGAAAAAAGTGCTGATATTATTATCAGAGCAGAGCAGAGGGGAATGGATTGTTGACGAAAGATCTGAAGTTGCGATTAAGGTTTGCAATAAGAACTACAAGATACGCAAACATGGTAGGGATAGTGGTTTCGTATGGATCGAAATCGACACAGTAGTTTACAGCTGCTATATCTCCCCAAATGTAGAAATTACAATATTCATGGATTTCTTACGAAGGCTAAGACAGGATATGAAGCTACGCACTAAGGAAAGCGTCGTGGAAGGTGACTTCAACGCCAAATCTTCCATATGGGATCTAGGAAGGAGGGCCGGAGAGGAGGGATATTGGCTGAATGGCTAGCTGAAGAAAACCCGGTCGTATACAATCGAGAAGACGCACCAACTTTCATTAGAGGGGAAAGCCAATCGAATATTGACGTCATATTTACTACGTATGGAATAGCCGGACAGATTACTAATTGGCAAGTACTAGGGAAGGAAAGTCTAAGCTGTCATCAACATATCCTGTAAGAATATATCTTCCACAAGTTGAAGGATATGGCTAACCGAAACAGAAATGTACGATGGAGAGTTCAAAGTGAGAAAATGGACAGTCTCGTGATGGAGGCTGGTAGACTAATACGAATAAGTTCTCATGAGCAAATGACCGCTGAAAACCTAACAAGTTGTATCTCAGCGACATATAACAACACCTTCCCTAAGAAGAAGCCATCCTCCAGGAAACCTGTATATTGGTGGTCCGAACAAGTCGCAGAAACGAGAAGAAAATGCCTGAAAAGCAAAAGATTACTAGTCAGAAGCAACAAAGGGGCAAACAGCAGCAGAAAAAGGCAATGTCATGAAGCATACGCTATAATGAGGTCGAGGCTGAAGGAAGCCATTCAAAAAGCCAAACGAGATGCGTGGAAAAATCTCATAGTAGAAGTTGATCCAGACATCTGGGGCAAAGGGTACCAAATTGTACGCAAAAAATTCGAAACCCTGCCTACAATTGGCATGAGTGACGAAGAACGGCTGACTGTTGTCAAAACTCTTTTCCCTGCACATCCACAGAGAAGCAGAAGGAAGCAACATGTGAAGCAAGTATCCCCCTATTCACCAAAGAGATGCTACAAGTGGTAGACAAAATTAAGCAAAAGAGAGCCCCAGCATCGGATGGCCTCCCACCGGAGGTTGTGGTGGCAGTGGTGCGGCGTCACACGAAAGGGTGTGAAAAGGTGTTTGACTACCATGAACGAACTCCTAGTAGCGGGCATATTCCCGGAAATATGGAAGAAGGCCAGACTAATACTGATCCCAAAGTATAAGAAGTCAGACCAACAGATCAACTCTTATCGGCCCTTATGTATAAACAATGTCTCCTCCTAGAACATCTGGTGCCGATGAGGCTGCGGAAGGGAATCGAAGACAATGGCGGGTTATCTCAGGAGCAGCATGGCTTCAGAGAGGGAAGGTCTACTCTGACCGCATTGAGAAGAGTAAAAGAACTTGCGCAGGATGCATATAGCGGTCCGTACAGCTCAATGCAACTATCTGCACTCATAACAATAGATTTACAGCGCGCTTCAAATTTCATGCGACGTACCGCAGGGTTCTGTGCTGGGCTCAATACTGTGGAACGTGTACTATAACGGTATTCTCGAACTCAGTACCATCGGGGGTACACTCGATAGGGTATGCGGACGATTTGGCGGTGCTAGTGACGGCAAGAAACGCTCAAGACATTGAAGAACGGGCTGAGGAAACTTTGAACAGTGTCGTAAAAGGTGGCTAGAAACTAAAATACTTAGGTTTGCAGCTCAAAAAACTGAAGCAGTGCTTTTGGTGGGTGGAAGAAACGTCAAACAAATAAGTGTCGGAGTGAAGGACGTAATAATACAAAGCAGAGAGAGTTTGCGATACCTTGGAATCCACTTACAAAGGAATCTTAGATGGACAGAACACACAACCCAAACAGCAGAGAAAGCACATAGAACTCTGGGCTCTCTCTGTAGATTGATGCCCAAAATAGGGGGCTTAAGCGAATGTAGTAGGAGGCTAGTGTGCACTACGGTACAGTCGGTCTTGCTATATGGTTCATCCATTTGGTTTAAAGCCATGCAGATTGACTAAAGCTGATGAGTATACAACGGAAAATAGCTATCAGCATTGTGCGGGCTTATATAACGACGTCATTAAAAGCATTACTCGTAGTCGCCGAACTGACGTGGAGAACGGAGGCGCTGCCTGCAAAGTGACTGCGGTGGAGAACCTCCTGACTACCTGGCAGGAAAGATGGAGGATAGACAATGGAAGGGCCAAGTGGACCAAGACACTGATAAAGGAATTGAGACCTTGGATGAATCGGAGGCATGGAGAAGTGGGGTACTACATGTCTCAATTTTTAACGGGACACGCATGCTTTCAGGCTTATCTACATAGATTTGCACTGAGCCGAACGCAGAAGTGTCGGTACATTGATTTCGTTATTGTTATCTATTTTAACTCTTAATAGCAATACTGCAAAGGCATTTAACGGATAATTATTAACTAACAAGCATCAAACGACGAAAAGTGATTTTGAGGTTAGACTTTGACAATAAATCTTTGAGAACGTTTATTTTCCATGGCACACTGGATAAGTATCGCTGACTTATGGGTGCAAGTTTTCAAAACATCTAATTATCTCCTAAAGTATCAATTTTAGGTATAGAACATGTGGGACATAAAAGATGTAGAATTGGACCGCGAAGACCACTAAATAATAAAATATGGAGACAGCCGTTTGAAAAAATGAAAGTTATGGTTCTTCAAAATTTCGAAGAGTTAACATGCCATAGTAAAGTAACCACGCATTGTAGACAGCTGTCCTTGGCGCTTAAATATACTCCAACATGTTGTTTAAGTATATTATGAATTTTAAATTGATATCCCAAAAATCGAGTGCTGATTTTTTGAATAAATGTCTGCTATAGCAATTTTTTTCAGAAAAAATCGAATAACTACCAAACGTCCGGTCAAATTGCAAAAAGTAAAGATATTCATAAAGCCTAAAAATAGGGGAATGCAAGTATGTAAAAATATACAGGATGTTCCATTAAATATAATAAAGTAGATGGCGACTTCCGGTATAGCCGGAAGAGGTAAAAATCTAATAATATTTTCATTGAACAGAACATAATCGAGTATATATAATTATAAATTTTCAAATTTATATTTTGACTAGAACGCCACAAACTTCTAATGAACGGTCTCGCTGAGACACCCTGTATACACGAAACCTTTAGACAGTAAATGTACATACGGTATATTTGGGGTTGGTATATGCAAACGATTCAGGAAAATGTAGTATATTCGACTTGCTCAGTAATTTACTTACTAATATATTAGGAGATATTCAGTTATTAAATGTCTCACTAATTTACGCGACATCTATGGTGAGACTTACAATTCACAACATCCAATAGTTCATTAGTAATGCGTTTAGTAGAAGCAAATCACGTCTATAATTGTGCATGCTGACGTGCAACAATTCAACCTTACACATACTCATACATATGCACGACTATATACATAGTGTAACATGTCCATTAGGGAGCCATATTACAAATTTTGTACCGTACTAATAATTGCTTTTCAACAAAGGCTCAAATATCTGGGCAAATTTGAAATGGCGAATACAAAGCAAATATTAAGTAGTGCAATTAAGACAATAGCATATTCTATACTGTTTGTTTCACGAAAAACTATAGTGAGTGGAAGAGATGAATCAAATTATGTTGCCAATGATATTCCTATTATGCAATAGGGACATTGGCCACCGTTTTTTTTGTTTTCTATTACGACATTCTTCAATTTAGTTCAATTGCAGTGATGATTGAATAGAATAAGTACATATATAAAATTATAAAAGACTGTGCACTAATAATGTAGATTGTCGAATAATGAAAGCACAGAATGCATCGAATTTCTGAAAAAAACGTGCGAAACAAAACTCTTGGGGTTTTCATAACTCTATAATTTTTTAATAGCCTCTAGTAGTTCTATGAACATCAAAGTTCTGCCACAGTAGGTGCTTATTTTTACTTATCTATAGTCTTATAATGCTGCGCTATTAAGCACTTTCCTCCCAACAGCGAATGATAAATCGATCCGGATTTTCAGCACTCCCAAAGAATGTCTCCGCTCTCCGGAGCATTGAAACCCGGCTACTATCGTTTCGCCACAACAATATCGGCTATCGACCCGTTTTTTTTAATTTACATAAATCTATTTTTATTTATTCAAGTATTACCATTGTTGTGTTGTATATGACCCTAATGTAACTTACTCATTTAAATTCACTTATTTACTTTGACTAGAACAACTCTTATGTAACAGCCAATGTTGGGTATAGTATAAAGGAGTAAAGAAGACGATATCGTTTATAATCTGCTACAGTTACAACAACAGCATACATCTAATACCTAATTAAACAAGAGCTCCCGCGAGATATTCTAAACGGAGAATTTACCTAGAGTGAGGAGAGCAAGCAAAACTAATTTAATTAATTTTAAATTTCAATGGAATCTGTTTTTATATATATTTTTGAGTAAATTTCAGAAATAATTCTCAATATTTAATTGGCTGAGTATGCTATAGCGCTGGTCAGAGAATCCTTCAAAAAGCATCGCAGGTGAATCTAGTCATCCAAAACCTCAGAGGTCTACACTTTAACAGGTGTCCGGGTCTAGCTCTGGTCTGTTCGGTACCATTGAGCTAGTATACTAAGGAGGCGCTTCCGGTATGTTCAAAACGGCCCACTGGGCGGGGCTTAAGTGGAGGACCAATATGGCTACCTCACCATGTCCGAATTATTGAAAATTATAAGTATAATTTTAAGACTCTACTTAACAGATGGTTTTATTTATAATTAATTACGTCATTCCACGCCTGTTACGCCCAATGCCCATAAATATCATAATTTGATAATATAAACGCTCAATATGTAATAGTTTATTTATGGACCTACATTCAGGCGCTCCAATTGAAATTTTCCAATTACGGCCCTGCACATTGTTTTTATGTCAAACACTGACCTATGAAATGATATTTTCGACCAATTCTTCGTGTTAATGCTGTTTCTACTCTTGAAACTAGGTAGAGTACAAGAAACCATAATGTCTTCTAGTAGTTTGCTATATCATATAACCGTAGATAACTGAAATAATCAATTAATGCAAACATACATGACGCATACTGTAACGGGACGCGATATTTTATATTATTTTATTTTTCAATCGCATTAACTTAATAAGGGAAACAGGTATTTATTAAATGTAGTAAAGAATGTTATTTATGATTTAAGAAATGAGATGCACCTATTTGAATATATTCCGTAATTATATATATAAGTTCCCTATGTTAAATCATTCATATAATTATAATAGTTTGAAATTGTAATAGTTTTAACCGTCAACTGTAAAACATGTGACTTATGGTGTAAGCTGTACCTGCGTAGGGATTCGCATCGCTTCCTCCGCTAAAAAAGAACACTTTTCGCTAGGCCACCACAGAGAGTAGTTCGCTTCGCAGTTAGTTATACATATTTGCCAGTTCAGGGCTAGTTAGTGTACCAGTGCTATTACGTTTGTTCAATAAATCAGTACAAAAAGGCCGTGTTCACGGGGATACCCCGCACGAAGTCACAAATAAAAATACTGATAAGCAGCAAACAAGAAAGGACACGCCCGAAGCCCATAGACTAGGCGAAGAAGGAAGCGGACATCTTGGTGGATCGAATCAACGCCAGCAAGTATACGCAGATAAGCGAAGAATACGTATGTACGTACAGGTATTTGGCCAATAAACTATTATATGCTACGAATACGAGCTCGTAATAAATAGAATCATTTGTATTAAAGTTAAATTGATTCCGCGTTCGTTGTTAAGTTCACTATCACGTATATATATATATATATTTTTCCGTTGTAATTATTTAGAAATTAAACGCGTGCGTAGTTATAGTAAGAGTAAGATAGGTGCATCGTTAATGTTAAGATTCTGTTCAATATTTTCTAACTTTTGTATTTACATATTTATTCAGTTATTTTATTTAATATATTTGTTATTCGTTCATTTGTTGCATTTTCATTTATTCAGTGGTAAATCAGATTGCATGTTTTGTGTTATTAATTATTGTTTAAATACTGTAAATCCTCCATTTACCGCACGCACCTGAGAACGTATTAGGAAAAGATTATAAGAAAGTCTGTAAAGTAAGTATCTGTTTTCTTGATTACGTTAGAGCGATTGCTACCGACATTTTGCTAGTCAGGGGAATTAGTTTATTCTTTCGGTATCAGTAACGTCCGTCGTTGTGGGTTCACAGGGGGATTTGTTAACTTACCGTGGCGCCCAAGATTATAAACACATATTAGCACAAAATAAGTCGGTTTCTTCACAATATGGCGACCAACTAAGGGCTCGTTTGGAGGTATATTCGAATTTTTATTTGTGCAATTTTAATATTTTGTGTAAAATATTGTGTTTAAATTATTTTATGAATTTTCGTGAGTTGTTTTGTATTTATTTTAATATTTTGTGTAATATTTTATCGGAACGCAAAATACACTTCTGGTCATAAGTGACGGATCATTTCAAAATACACTAGTGGTCATAAGTGACGGATCGTTTCAAAATAGGCACGGTGACGTATAAAGACGTGATTTTTCGCTAGTAAATGTTAAATATACAGTGTGACTCGGAATATTGTCGCGTTAAAGTATTTTTTTAATTAAGGAGTGTTTATTGGAATTAAATTTTTGAATTGGACAACGATTTATGTACTGAGTGTGTCGTATCGAACGGGTTACAATAAAATTATTTTGTGCAGAAAATATCAAATATACAGAGGGGTACGAAAGTGTTAGGCGATATTCATACTGGACGTGTCAAATATAAGGTGGGGTTTTGAAAATACAGTGTTGATCATAAGTGACGGTGAAATTTTATTTAGTGAATTATCATATACAGGGTGTGTCGAAAGTGTATGTACACGCTAGGGGGGTGATCAGGAGTAGAAATTCAAGATTTTTTCTTCGTATTTAGCCTTGTTGTATTATTTTAAATTTTGTTGCATTTTTATCTGAGCCGTGTTGTATTTAGTATATTGTTATTAAATAAAGAGGTAAAAAAGATATTGGTATTTTTTGTTAATAACAAAGGAAATTAATAAAATAAAGGAGTTTATGTACCTAAGAAGCGGAAGAACGCTAAGAAGAAAAGAAATGGCAACCATCGAACCTGTCGTTGAAGACACTACTAGTCAGAAGGATCAGGAGGAATTTGGAAGCACGGACTCAATGAATGCATTGGAAGATATGCCAGTAGCCCAGGCAAGGGACAATCCGAAGAGTATCATGGATATGTTGGAACTAATGACCAGAAAAATGGACGACATGGCTGAGAAACAAACAAAAAAGATAGACGACACGGCCGAAAAACAAACGAAAAAGATAGATGATATAAGACTACAAAATGAAAAGAATTGTGAGCAATTGAATAGGAAGTTAGACGACGTGAGGAGACAAACCAGAAAAGATATTGAAGAATCGCACCAACAAATATATAATAAGATGTTAAAGAAGCAGGAAGAAATGCAAGAAGAATTGGAAGAGTTTAAAGAAAAGACTAAAACCAAATTGGAAAAAGACTTAGAAATAAAAGTCCAGAAGCAAACATCAATATTAAGAAAGGAATGGGAAATTACATGGAACGATGAGAGAGAAGAAATTAACCATGAAGTAAATAAAAAAGTGGAAGCGATTCAACATGACTTTGAAAAGACCAAGCAAGAAGTTGAAAAGAAGATTGAAGGAGTTAGAAACGGAGCGCCGATAAATATTGGAAGAGTAATAGAAGAAAGGAAACTCCCTACATATAACGCCAGTAACAAAGGCACCCAACCCCAGGAATTCCTGGAAGCCCTAGAAAGACATTTCAAGATCAGGGCGACGCCTGAAGATCGAAAACTGGATTTTGCCATGGACCAACTGGAAGGTGATGTGGCAATATGGGCAAACAGTAAAAAGAGCCAGTGGTCTACCTGGGAAGATCTTAAGCAAGACCTATTAAAAAAGTATTGGTCCGACGGAGTCCAGAAAAGGGTCTTGGCGGAATTGTTAAGGCCTAGAATTTATAATAGCCGCTTCGGTACAATGACTCATCACGCATGGTACTGGGTAAAGAAGACGTATTATATGGACCCACCGATCAGTCAATCTCTATTGATAGAAGCCTTAATAAAGCATTTCCCATTTGAAGTAGAGAATATCTTATTAGGAGCCAAAATTGAAAAGGTGGAGGAATTGATAAACATACTGGAGAGAATCCAAGATAGAGATTACAGGCCAAATAGGGGAGACGATAGACGCGACAACCCAAGAAACATCCAGATGTTCAATAGAGGTAGAAATTCTAATAAAGGAAGGGGCCATGATAGGGGCAGGAGACCTCGCAATCCGTCACCCTACTCCGATTCGGGAAACGAGGAAAGGCAGAAGTAAGAGCTCCCAACCTTCTGCATTTAAAATTAGCGGAGCCTATGAAACGAGTTAACTTACAAAAATATACACCTGATCGAGACACCCAAATACAAGAACGAGAGAGGTACCTACAGCAATTGGCATCAATACTAAAGAAAAACTGCTTTGAACACGAAGATGAGACTCAAACTCAAGCAATAGTGCCGAGAATCAAAATAGGCATTGGAAAGGAGGAATATGAAGCTCTGATTGATACAGGAAGCACCATTAGCGTGATATCAGAGGAAATGGTAAAACAACTGAAAGAAAAGCAGGTCGATATCCCAGAATTACCAGTAGTAAACCTGACAGTACAAGGAGCAACTGGTAAAATAGTAAAGGTTCAAAGACAGGTTATGCCAGTAATGCAAATTAGCGGTCAAGAAATACCAGTCATATTATTTGTTGTTCGAGGACTAGTCACTCAGGTTATCTTGGGAACTGATTGGCTGAAGAAGTATACGGCGAAGATCGATTTTCACGGAGATAGTTTTAAGTTCCAGTATGACGAAATTAATATTAACCTTCCATTGATTAGACAAGATAAGGAAAAAAACGAAGAGGAAGTGATCAGACCCCAGTTTGCAATAGAAACAAACCAGGAAAATAGTATAACGGTGACCACCCAGATGAATCAAGACGTGTTGTGTTTCAGGTGGGAGAAAATGCGATACGAGCGAGCCAAGAAAAAACAAGAAGCCGAAGAAAAAGAACTTAATGACTGGGTAGAGAAATATATGGAGGTCCGACCATGGGCACCTGTATGTGAGAAATCCGCTGGCGTAAAATCCCATAATGTATTTATAAACCAACGGGGTCAGGAAAATAGGGTGGAACGAGCGATATTGGATTACGGGGATATATTTTCAAATAAACCAGGAAAGTGTAATATGTATAAGTGCAATTTGAAAATGAGTGATAAAAATCCATTCGTGCAAAGATCTTATCCGATACCATTTTCAAAAAAGGATGCCGTACGCTGTGAGATCAACCGCATGATGAACTGGGGTATAATAGAAAGATCTAGCTCACCCTATTCAAACCCGATCGTGATTGTGACGAAAAAAGACCACACAGTAAGGCTTTGTTTGGACGCCAGAAGACTAAATCAGTCAATCATACCCGATCAGGAATCACCGCCAATGATGGAAGATCTATTGAGAAGATTCCACGGGAAAAAATATTTCAGTTCACTTGATTTAACCTGCGGTTATTGGCAGCTGCCTTTAGATGAGGAATCACGTGAGTGTACGGCTTTCCTGGTCGATGGGAAAAGTTATCAATTCCGCGTACTGCCTTTCGGTCTGAATGTATCTGTGGCAATGTTTAACAAATGCTTGGAAAGAGTATTGGGACCAGAAGTACTCTCATTTGCAACAGTTTTTGTAGACGATATTCTCATTGCGTCGCAAAGTTTGGAAGAACATGAGGACCAATTAAGAAGAGTGTTCGAACGTCTAAGAAGAGCAGGAATGACGATTAAACGAGAAAAGTGCAAATTTCTGAAAGAAGAAGTAAAATTTTTGGGACATATCATCACTGCCGACGGGATTAAGGTTGATCAAGAGAAAATTAAAGCCATCCAAGAGTGTGCACCACCGAAAAATAAAAAGATCTACAATCCTTCGTGGGACTTTGCAATTTCTATAGACAATTTGTGCCGCACCACTCTGAATTGGTCAGCCAACTATCTCATTTGTTAGACAAAAAATCGACGTGGCACTGGGGAAAGAAAGAAGAAGAGATTTTTCAACAGATCAAGAAAAAGTTTCTAGAAACTGTAATACTCAAGCACCCAGATTTCACTAAACCATTTTATCTAGCTACCGACGCCTCAACACAAGCCTTAGGAGCACACCTGTTCCAAAGGGGGCAGAAAGGTGAAATATTAAACATCTCTTTTGCGAGTAGGAAATTAGCGAATGCTGAGAGAAATTATACCATAACCGAACTCGAATTACTAGGGATAGTATTCGCGTGCGATAAATTTCGGACTTATATTTTGGGGTACCCAACCATTATATTAACAGATCATAGAGCGTTGTCATTCCTCTTCAATTGCAAAGTGTTGAGCGGTAGATTAATGCGATGGGTATTGCAACTCACAGAATATCAATTGCAAATAGAATATATTAAAGGCACAGACAATGTAGTTGCAGATTTTTTATCAAGATACGGCCATGATGATGTAAGAAAAGGAGAGCCGATTACCATTAACGTAACAATAGCAGGAGCACCGCAGTTAAGAAACGGCTTAAAGAACCTACCACGAAAACAAAAATCGGACAAGACTTTGAATTGGATACTTGCCGAAATGGAGACTAACACCCATGGTAAAAGAGCAAATTTGGAAAAGAATTATTGTATATACGAAAAAGTGCTATTTAGACGGAGCCCACGCACTCAAGACTGGTGGATAGCATATGTTCCGTCAACACAAGTCCAGCCAGTAATTCAGGCATATCACGAAGTTTTCGGTCATTGCGGATCAGCAAAATGTACTGCTCTGTTGGCTGAATCAGTTTATTTCCCAAACATGGCGAGAAAAGTAAAAGAATATGTATCATCGTGTGATATTTGCCAAAAAGTAAAACCGCCTAATCAAGCGAGTAAGGGTCTTATGAAGAATGTACTGGCCAGTCGACCACTTGAAAAGGTATCAGTAGACCTGTATGGACCACTACCCCAAGGACGTGGAGGGGTATGTTACATTTTTGTACTAATGGATTTATTCACCAAGTACGTTAAATTGTATACCGTGAAAAGAGCTACAGCGGTGAGTTTGAAGAAACGTGTGTTGCAAGACTATGTATCACAAGTAGGAAAACCGGAAGCGATCCTATCAGATCATGGATCTCAGTTCACTAGCGCGGTGTGGACAAATGGATTAAAGGAAGCCAATATACAGGTAAAATACTCATCAGTGTATCATCCACAGTCGAACCCAGTCGAACGAGTAATGCGCGAGTTGGGCAAAGGATTTAGGACGTACTGTATAAAAAAGCACACAACCTGGCCTAACTACGTGGAAACCATTGAAAACTGGATCAACTGTACAGAACATGATTCCACGGGATTCACACCCTATGAACTTATGAAGGGTGAACGGCCTGAGCGTCTGATCGAACAGCTGATCGAGTATCCGACCCGAACAGATAACACCACAGACGCAAAAATATTACTAGCTCGAGAGCGCTTACAAAGCAGAGCCGCTAAAAGAAAGGACAGACACAATCAAAAAATTAATCCAGTAGCGTACGCCGAGGGAGATTTAGTGTTGGTAAAAAATCATAATTATTCTTCCTCATTAACAAAGGAAATTAAGAAATTCTTCCATTTATATAACGGATCACTTGTAGTGTTGCGACGGGTAAGCGAGAATGCCTATTGGCTAGGAGACCCGGCGACCAAGGAATACAAGACCACTCAAAATATTGTAAATTTGAAAAAATATAAGAAACCAATTAAAGACCCAACGGATGTCAAGGATGACACTATAAACAAGGACTAGAAATTAATTACTTTTTCCTTGATAACTAACGAGGACGCTACGGTATCGCGAAAAAAGTAAGGGGGTACTGTAACGGGACGCGATATTTTATATTATTTTATTTTTCAATCGCATTAACTTAATAAGGGAAACAGGTATTTATTAAATGTAGTAAAGAATGTTATTTATGATTTAAGAAATGAGATGCACCTATTTGAATATATTCCGTAATTATATATATAAGTTCCCTATGTTAAATCATTCATATAATTATAATAGTTTGAAATTGTAATAGTTTTAACCGTCAACTGTAAAACATGTGACTTATGGTGTAAGCTGTACCTGCGTAGGGATTCGCATCGCTTCCTCCGCTAAAAAAGAACACTTTTCGCTAGGCCACCACAGAGAGTAGTTCGCTTCGCAGTTAGTTATACATATTTGCCAGTTCAGGGCTAGTTAGTGTACCAGTGCTATTACGTTTGTTCAATAAATCAGTACAAAAAGGCCGTGTTCACGGGGATACCCCGCACGAAGTCACAAATAAAAATACTGCTCCATCAATACACTGTTACACATAACGTCACCGCTGAAACTGCTTTATCTAAGCACTCTAAAGATAGACGACATAATTTTGATTTTCAAAACACTAAAATATTAAAAAAGGAAAATAATTATAAAAAAAGATTAATTTACGAAATGATATACATTAAGAAAGATGAAAACGCGGTAAATTTTAGAACGGATATTGATAATTTAAGCGTTATTTACAATAATTTAATTCACGCATGAATTTTATTAATTTTAAGCTCTTGACTAGGTTTTTTTGCCATGTTTTTCCCTAGTCCTTGAACAGAATTGTTAGAGCTTGACAAAAAATAGATTGATATACGAATAATTCAAATCATTTCAATTTCTAATGTTGTATTAAATCATTATTCCTTCATTATTACTTGTGAATATAATTAAAATTCGATATATCAATGAATTCTTTGTTTTTTAGATAATTTTGTTGATAGGCATGGCAATTTATATTTATATTATTAGTAATTTGACACATATTAAATGTCAATTTCTTCCACTGAAGAAGTTATTTAACGAAAGCATATTATTATATGTTATGGAATAAATTGGTATTTAATTATTTATTGTTTTATTGACCTCTAAGTGGAAATAAATCAGGAATATAAAGATAAGTACATAAAGGTCAAAAAATACATATATTAATTGTAATAAATAGAATCATTTGTATTAAAGTTAAATTGATTCCGCGTTCGTTGTTAAGTTCACTATCACGTATATATATATATATATTTTTCCGTTGTAATTATTTAGAAATTAAACGCGTGCGTAGTTATAGTAAGAGTAAGATAGGTGCATCGTTAATGTTAAGATTCTGTTCAATATTTTCTAACTTTTGTATTTACATATTTATTCAGTTATTTTATTTAATATATTTGTTATTCGTTCATTTGTTGCATTTTCATTTATTCAGTGGTAAATCAGATTGCATGTTTTGTGTTATTAATTATTGTTTAAATACTGTAAATCCTCCATTTACCGCACGCACCTGAGAACGTATTAGGAAAAGATTATAAGAAAGTCTGTAAAGTAAGTATCTGTTTTCTTGATTACGTTAGAGCGATTGCTACCGACATTTTGCTAGTCAGGGGAATTAGTTTATTCTTTCGGTATCAGTAACGTCCGTCGTTGTGGGTTCACAGGGGGATTTGTTAACTTACCGTGGCGCCCAAGATTATAAACACATATTAGCACAAAATAAGTCGGTTTCTTCACAATACACTATAATCTAAGTGTTTGAAGTGGAGCACCAATATGGCCAGCCTGCGTCGTTTTAGCCACGTGATAGCGTCTCCCTACTTATTGTATCTCAATGGTTGGTACCAAGTGTATCTTCAAGCTTAATACCTAGGACTGTGCTAAGAGAACCTGAGGAGCCCGCTCATTCTTTGGTTCAGCCTCAACAATACACAAAGCCTTATGACTTCTTAGTGAGTTTTCCTATCTTCCACCATCGATTTGAATGTTCTACGTCCCACGTGGTGCAGCTATCTAGCTCAGTATACAAACTTAAACAGGTAACGCTTACCTCTGGCTCAATACATCTGGCTTACAAACTTAGAAGAATTAGAAGGCTTGATTCTATATTTCCTTAAATTTATCTATATCATTAAAAACATGTATATTTGAATGTAATTTGATATAAAATTTCACAAACAGACAAAAAGACAAGAAAAGGTGATTTAACTAATATCTCAATATAACAAATTATAATATATCTGAAAATATTTATTTACTAACAATAAAAACCGTAAATCTACCTTAATAAACTGGTTTTCAAATCTAATGCCAGACATTACAGTATTTTCGTTCAAATAAATCTGCTTACGAAAAATTTTGTATATTTGAAAAAAGGTGGTACTATCTGCAGGCATGACACAGTCTTCGTGATAAAGTGCCTTACTTTCATCAAGCGCGAAAGACATAGAAACTATAAAATATCGACATAGTGTAACATAAAAATAAATATCAATTTAATAAGAAATATTATCTCCGAGATACTGCTGCGGAAGAAACATGAGAAAGAACAAACCAAAACAAAATTCTACTTTATTATGTTTTTGTATGGAGCTGACTTGCAACTTTCACGTATAGTTAGTTTTATCAAGATAGATCAAAACTGACGTCTTCGCGTTTGGAAACTTAATTTTGTGAAAGTAATACGATAGAGAGGAATATATACGCTTACGTGAATCACGGAAATCAGACGAGTTGTGATACACAGCTGAAATGATACAGAAAGCTTACAGTTGATGTGCGGAACTTCTAATTAAATGCTGCAGAATCTTTTATGTATTTATGTATGTGCACGAATTCCATGAGATTAAAAGCATTTTCAAACATCTACGCGTACAACAAATTTTATGTTGCTTATAATTGCTTTAATAGTACTAATAGTAATCAATAAATTTTTAGTAGAAATTAGTTGGTAGAGACCATAAGTACGTAACATTCAGTAGAATTACTAGAAAGTGCACTGTTTTCGAGCAATACCATATTTCAGTAATAAAAGTTATAATTGCGCTGTTAAAGAGGACTGGCAATGATAGCTCTGGTAGAATGGTAAACGTTTAGCTTCTTATTTAATGAACATCAGCAAATTTAATTAGATTCATGTTGTCTTAGAACTGAACCTAAATCGTAGTTTTATCGTATTATTTTTACACGCGTTAGTTTCCTGGATGGTTCTGTAACACACTTTAAACAATTACGCATGTTAATTCAACGATTGTCACAAAATTTTTGACCAAATATTATTTTATTTTGTTGGGAGATATTATATTTGCATTTAATTTAAGTGGATTTTTTTTTGCAAATAGTAATTAAAACTTAACGGACCCTCAAAGTAATATCTGAAATAAAGTAAAAAAGCTTCCAGAAAATATTACTTTTTACATATTTATTTAGAAAAGGTCGGGAATTATTGCGATCTAAAAGACGGAATTTCTGTCAAAGGTATGATTTTCTTCCACGAAAACACTTTCAGTTTAACATAAAGCAAAAAATAAACGGCTACCCGATCCTGCGTTGAATTTAAAAGGAATTTTATTACACGTATCTTCGTTCAAGGCTATCGAGTTCTTCAAGTTGTTTTGAATTCATTATAAAAGCTCAGCATCATTATCGATAATAAACATTTTAATGCACGTTCGAAATGTGATTCTTCGCTGTTGTTGCTATTGTTTTACTTCAACAAGTATTAAATATATTTAGCGATTATTGAGTAACCTACTAAACTTAGTTTTGATATACATATATGGTTGTATTTCCTTGTTTATTGTTGATGATTTTCGTAAAATAACTAAAACTTTCGGTTTTTATCCGACTTAAAATTAGAAATACGATGAAATTAGTGGAGTATCCAGCAACAATACTTTGAATTAGATAGTATTCTAAAACCGAACCTTGATATGTATATTTTAAACAATTACGACATTTCTTACTATGTTCTACAATTTTATATAATGTATTTAATTCAAAAGAATCCAACGATTCAATCAACAATTATGATAGGAAGTAGGTTAATATCCTGAAGGTTACAGAAGACTTTACACAAGCAAGTCGTTGTAACTTTAATGCACGATGGGTATGTAAATAAATTGTACCTAGATATACATATGATAAAAAAAATATTGCTGTTGATATTCCGTCGTTCCAGTTGTTTGAGAGTTTAGTTATAAAGTCACAAGTTACTTTTTTTAAGAGTTAATAGCACGTAGATGCGACTAGACTAGTAGTAAAGGTTAAATTAGTTAATGTCTTCCACAATTCACTAGCTTCCGTGTGGTATGGTTGACATATATTCATACGGTGTGACATACATAGGTTTTCAACGATATCTATTTGTAGTCGCTTTGATACCTCTAATACTGCATGGAAGTCTTCTGTAAACATAACGATATGTGCATTGTATGCTGCTGTTAATGCGAGGATAGGATTTCTGATTGATTTCAATAGATACTTGTAGGATGCTCTGATTCACAATGTATTCCATATTAACGGGTCGATGGACGTTGTGGTTAGGCGTCTGACTATCGTTGTGGTGGGACGACAGAAATTGGGCTTGAATTTTTCTGAGAAACGGTGACATTTTTTCGGAGAGTTGAAAATCCGGATCGACATACCATTCGCTGTTGGGAGCGAAGTGATTAACAGCGCAGCATTATAAAAGGCGGTATGATTCTGTCACAAAACCATTTCAACACAATTTACACGCACAAAACTACACCGCGAGAATTGCATTGATAGGCAGACAAATAATGCAGTCGCCGTAACTAAGCACCCGCCACACATAAAAAGTCATAGCTTTCTGCGCAATGTTTCAATAATAATGTTCGCTTTTTATTTTGCTGTAATCTTGAATTAAACAAGTATAACAGCATTTTCTTTTAGTCTGAAGTGCAATCAGTAACGACCGCAAGTGTGGTTCGGTAGCAGGGGCGTAACTACATCGGCTTTACCGAAATAAAAATGGGTGTTATTTAGAGAAGCTTTATATTAGAATTAATGAAACCACTGACATAATATACAACGTTACCTTATTACCAAACAAACACGATGAAGCATTTTCACGAACTTTCGACATTTTAAATGCGTTGCAACCGAACCATAGTTACACGTACTTGCAATGCATGATCAATAATCATGCAACAAAACCGTACCATGACTGCCTACAAACTACGTCTTTCATTAGATATATACTCGTACGATAGGCGCGGGCTGTTATGGTCGCTCCTGATGTACTGCCGCTTGAACCGAATCAATTCTTGCGGTCTTTAGTAATCAGACTTTAAGCACTGTAACATTTTAGAACAGAAGTAAAGTGGTGAAAACATAAATTAAGTAGTCACTACTTATGGATCGCGAAGTTTCGATTGTAGACTTGTTAATTATATCAACAATTTCAATTTTGTCCTATTGAACAATTTAATTATGTTTTGAACAAACTATATTTCTGTGAATGGTGCATGGTGACTTGGTTAGTTTTTTTTGTCAGCTTCTCTTGAGCAAAGGTGACAATTTGGTTTTCTTAACGCTTCAGGTGCAGCACAGAATGTGAAGTACTACCAAGTTTATCACTAAAGCCATTCCGAGACTTCTACAAATATTTCTTTGTGTTCTTCGTCTGAGTAATTAATACTTAGGATTATGTAGAAAATTGCCATTGATACTTCGTAAAACCTTAGTATAGTTAGCCCCGAGTTGATCTAGGGCATATACACTTACTCTATGAATATTACAGTCCATAATGTTATCACGTTTATTTATTGTCTCATCAGGTTTTGATCCCGAATACAAAACATGATATTGCTTCTAAACGCAGGAGTAATTTAGAGTTTATTTTGTTGTGCCTCCATTTTACAGATATTAAGCGTAACTAATTATAACAGACGATATTTCTATTTGTACCTCAGGTGGTATAAGTGTAGACAAACACATTATACAAATTGAAAGTTCTGGAATAGCATAGAAAAAATAAATCTGCTTTGTTGCCAAAAGGAACTAACATTTTGTCTCTGGCAAGATTGGTATCAGGTATGAAATACTTTTGCACATTGCATATAAGAGATAAAAAAATGTTTCTCGCTGCAACTAGATTGTCATTTGTTTTTCTAGCTTGTCTTGTAGTAAATAATACAAAGAAGACAAAGTATACATAAATTGACGAACAATCGTGGCACGAAATATATCACGACCTGTTCCATCCTCAGCAGAAAGTACTAAAATTGGGATCGGTAAATTTGCTGAGAGGATTTATCCTAAAGTCTTGCAACGTCTGTTTTATTGTAGATATATGTGGATGTTATTTGAAAAATATATTTAGTGATAAATAATCGCCATAAAGAACGTGTATCGTATGGGTTGCCTCATTTTTTTGTACAAAATATTTGAAGAATTGTACTATAAGCGCATGCAGTTATTTCAGATGCTTCCTTTAAACATATATAACGGTTTTTCTTATCGGTTTATTACATGCGTTCTCGTTTACCTTAATCATTGGTATATCTTCACATTCATCTTCTGGGTCACCACTTTCTACATAGTATCATGGTTATTAAATATATGTTTGTGTGTATTACTTTCTACGAATCAAAAATTCCTGATATGGTTATTCTGGTTCGCTAGAATTTCAACACATGCGCGTGGTAAAAAATTAGTTGAAATCACTTAGTCGTTGATTGCAACAGTACAGCTTAAATTTTATGTGGTGGAGTCTCCTAAGGCAGCACAATACCACTCATCGTACTGGAAATCAGAACTACTATATTTTAGCTCTTCCTATTGCAAAATAGTATACATACTTTGCGATTGCAAAAATTATTCAAAACATAAAATGTACATAAGGACCGAAATAAGTAAGTATATATATTTGCGTATTTAGGAAATTTCAAATTAAAAGGATGCGGAAGTGCATTTCCCAGATGTATTTTTTCCTAAGTATTTCGTGACAGGAATACTTCTACGTCTGAAAGCATTTATCGTTATCACACGACTGGTATGTGCCGGAAATACATAAATGCACACGCAATGCTGTTCTTCAGTCGGCCATAGAAAGGTACCAGTGATGAATTAGACGGCATTATAATTTTTTTACACAAGGCTAGAGGTTGAAACATCTTTTAGTACTATCAATATTGGCTGATGAATGATAACATTCTGTAAAATTTTTTGGTTTTTTTGGTAATGTTTGAAACTTACATTCCTGTACTTTCCTAAACATGCAATTTAGGGATTTTAAAAGTGCGGCTAAATATTTAATTGTAAATGGTGTAATGATTTTTTGTGGTTAATTCAGCTATAGCGTAGCAAGCTGTATTGCTTGTCAAAACTACCCATTCCAGCTCTTGTATAAATTGTGTCTGTAAATGTGTTTCAATTGCTTTATTATATATGTATCCCTCTGTAAATGATGTTGTGCCGTTTTAAGCTAGCGAGAAGTTGCCACAAGCGGCACTGACCATAAGCATTGCTCTGTTTTACAGATAAGATATACGCTCGCATACCTTATTAAACTATATGTCTAGAATTGGGAGTCCTTTCATGCAAATTAAGAAAGCCAACCATTACATTGACTTACAAAAAAACGGCTAATCAGATACGAATAATATCCTAAATCTTTGAGGAAATATTTTATATTCGAATGTATAATTTTCTAAATCCTTCTAATATCGACAACATGGAGTAAAATGGTTTCATGTAGGCAGGAAACGCACCGAGCAATGTACCAAGTAGTTCATGAAAAATTGTCAAATCTCTGTATTGTACGCCGATGATACCATTGTTTTTGTACAATACATTGAATAACTTCGATGTGTAGTTCATAGAAAATGATTTAAAATCAAACACAGAGAACAGAACACAATATGTTGTGTTTTGATTGGTGCATACAGAGTAAGTAAGAAATCGAATATTGAGACAAAATACTAACTTCTTTCGAAGAGGAAAAGTTTCTAAGCATAACTATCGATTGTCAGCTAAAATATAGAGCACAGGTAGAGTAAATAGCTCCAAAGTTATGTTAAATTTGGTTAAGCATAAAAACAAACTCTAGAACTGCAAATATTGAAGCGGAAATCGTGCGTATTATGTGTTTTTGTACTCCAGGATTAAATATGGTATCATATTCTGGAGTAATTTCTCACAGTTTTATTGTTTAAAACCAATGTTTCCAGCATTTATGTATATGAATACGCTAGACTCCTACACGAACACTAAGAAAGGTTTAGTACATAGTAAACAACTAGCACATCACTATAATACATGTGATATGAGTTACGGTCATCTCTTTCCAGTTCAAAGCATGTCTTTAGTGGGCAGAAATTAATAATACAAGTTGTTTATAAAAGTACAAACATTTTGTTTGCCATAGACTATGTAATTTCCTATGTTTTGTTAATATAAAAAAACACTATAATCACTATTGGTTTAATAGGAAGTTCCTGACACTATTGATATTTAATCGTGGATAGTAGAAATCATGCCCTGAGTGGCAGTGAGTCATGTAAGAAGACATGATCACAAACAGTGTGTTCAGAACAGAGTGTACAATTCAACTACTTACGAGACAGTGCCAGTTACTTTCTTAGTGGAATATACTGCACAGTTCCATATAGAATGACAGGGCATTATATTCTCTTTCACCCAGCCATACGTGTTTTATAACAGTATCTGTTCATTTTCGTGCAAGACTGTGCAAGTAACTGAGAATTTAATACTTACCATCTCTCATTTATTTTCGAGATTTCAAGCAAAACTGATTTCCATTAAAATGGCATTGCTAACAGCAATTGTTTTTTAATACACAACGCTTCAATATAAACAACTCCAATTAAATTTTATTTGTAGTGTGTGAGTTAAATAGAAAGTTATTGTGCTGTATGTATGTGATGTATTTGTCTCCTTTGCCCTATCTTTTGAGGTGAAGTAGAAATGGAAGAGAGAAAAGAAAAAATATGCGGAAAAGAAAACTTATTAATTAGATATTTGTTTGCAATCTTCTGATTAAAGTTTCCAAAAAATTGCTTAAAATTGTTCGAGCTAATTGTCTTTCATATTTAAAAATGTAAAAAGTAAATTTGGTTGGTAGTTTCTAAATTAGCAAAGGCATAAGCAAAATATGGACTTAAGATTCAGGCTCGAACTTATATATATATAATCCCATTAAATTCGTAGATTTGTCGTAGTTTTAGAAGTTTTCTAAAAATGTTACCTGTTCTCAATTATATACTTTTTTAAAGTTGTTATTGAAAAGATAGTTGTGGATCCTATTAATGATTCATTAATTCATTTGCAAGCAGAGAAATTCCCACACTGAATAATTTTAAATCATATTGCTACTACTTTTTGAAACAAAAGATACTTTATTCATTCAATTTTATAACTGGCAAACAAAGATGACGTGTTATAAATTGAAAGGAAAAAAATAAGCTTTAAATTTGCCAGAACTTATTAAAACTGCTATACAGACTACAAATTAATTTTTTCCAAGAAAAGACGACCTCCACACTTTCGAATAAAAGACAAGGTGAATGAAGAAGTACTTCTTAATGGGAGACTACAGAGCTCTCGAACGGAACACTTCATTAAATTCAAGATACGTATTCAGCGCTTTTAGTGTGCAAAAAAAATCTAAACATTCTCCCACTTTGTATCGTACATAATCAATAAAGTTAAGGCTCGTAGGTATATGGTTCGGCAAATGGATTCATCGTCGGATGGTACATAATTTTCCGCAATATATATACCCGCCCTAACAACAGCAGCACACACTGACAAAAAGGAGTTGGCGTTAAAAATATTTACGATAATATTTTGCCATGAGAAATATGGTGCAATTCAACGGTGTGTATAAATCCGTAATAAATTTTCATTTGCCGTATTTACATTTAGGACAGAGTTTTGAAAGAGTACAAGGTGAGTTAACACCGGAATAAATTTGCGCCAGAAGTAAATTTACAACGTATAAATTAGGTTTAAGGTGTAGAATTATAATTAAATTTCTTAATAGAACTGTACGCACGCAGTTAATTAAACGACTCGACGGTGCTTCCTTAAGGATGTTTTATTTTACCTGCGAAATAATGTAGTCTCCGGTGGCATTTATTATTTTCACTGAAATTGTATACAGCAAATCCGCTAACCTAGCCATAATTGATGGTATTTTATAATATGTCGTCTGCTTTTTGCATTAATAGGATTTCGAAAGCAGTACCTTGGCGTAATAATTTTAACTGGTTTATAAATATTTATGAACATTTACATAAAAGTAACCTGCGAAAGGAATTTAGAGAAATAAATGGAAATAAATGTACATACATACATATATACAATTCTCTTATATTTATTGAAAATGAGAAAAAATCGTTAATGACCATGGAAAATTTTAATTTTGTGGTCACATTTGTTTGTGAAACGAGCAGATTATGTAAATTTGGATTGAATAAAATATCGCTAGCATTTTTGAAAGACAATAAACCAGAATTTAAGACAAAGTATAAAATTCTCGATCAGCGCTTATTCTAATTATATAATTAAATAGCTTTTCTAGATCTTAGATAATTTAGATTTTGCATAAAAACCAAGAAAGCTACATTCAAAATATTAAGCCAGATGTGCATTGAAAATCGCGCTTTTAATAATATTAAAGACATTTCTGACGATTTGACGGATCAATTTGTATAAGCTCGTTTATGCTTAAACAACTATATGCATCTTAGCTATGAAAGAAATCGTAATTTAATAATATATTGCGTTCATATTTTTGAAGATGTAACAAGGATATTCATTGAGAACTGCATGCCACCAACTAAAAGATTGTGTTGCAGTTCTTTCCAATAATCGTTCATTTGCTTCCATTAATACAATAAGCAAACCTTGTTTCTTAAACTAATTTAGGAAGAAAGTGTTCATATTTAATTGTAAGTTTGATATAACAAACAAGAAATTATTGATATTATTTTTTCTTCCGAATTAAAAAGTACTGGTTTTTCTTAACTACACATAATTTAAATATCCTGGCTTGCCAGAAAATAATAAATGACGCCTTTCTGTTGTATTTCGCCTGTGAAGCATCTCTCTTGATGGCCCACCAATAATCAGTTAGCATAAGGACTTTCTTTTTCTTCTTCTATACTTCCTTTTTGTCCTTATATCTTTTTATGTTTTAGTGTATCCTGTGCTCGTTGCTCACAGAATGCAGATTTTCTAGGTGCAAGTGAAGAAAGTGAAGGACATTGTACAATATAAATTTTTGTAAGATGTTGTAAGTACATTGACAATATTACGGTAATTTTCCGTTTTTCGATTTTTCAAAAAAACTGTGAGTGGAATGCGTGCCAAGCTGGTTTCTCTAATAGTTTCTAGGCCCTCAAAGTCTTAATAATGCTAATTTAGTAATAGTATTTACGGACCCACAAATATTCCAATAAATAAAGTTCAGATGACTAACTTCTGGAGGTTTTGGTATAGCAAATTTTCCATAGTGTGCAATTGATCTCATTGCAGAAGTTATGGTACGGTATGTTTTTATTTTGATGTAACCACTTTAATACTTGTTAAGAAGTGATAACAGCCAGAAGAGTGATCTTTGGGTTCTCTCTAAATTAGAGAAATAGCAAATGCCATGTGTTGTGTGCCATTTTCTCACACAGCGAGAATCCTATTACACGATGAAGAACAGATATTATATGGGACAGTGGTCGTTGTTTGGTTACCCATTTTGTTGTTAGTATAACGAGCAAATGTTTTGTAACTAATGACTAATTGAACTAAATAAATTTAATACAAAATAATTCAGATGCACAAAGCACTTACAACGACGTGTTTACCGGTTTGCTGCTATCTCAGAGCTGGCATCGGTTTGAGCAATATGTGCTACACAGATCACGTCTGTACATGTTGGCAGCTGCACAATACTACCAATGCGACCATTTGAGTTAGGTTACTTGGTTCCATCATATTTACAATCATATTTACAATCACATAAATTAAAAACAAATAATTTTAGCTTTACAAATTTGACTTAGTATGAGAAAACCTAAATCCTTGTCAATAATACTTTCAAATAACACATAACCACAATTTTTTATCTTTCAATTCTGCTTTAATTCTTTCTTCAATATAGTCACGAGTAGATAGCATAACGTTTCTTATCGATGTCCGACTTGGTAATGTACCATATAATCCAAATATTTGCTCCAGAAGGAGACAAATACGTCTTGGTCTAGTAAAGTGAACGGTAGATTACATAGAATAAAACAAACATCTATATTAAATGTTTATCGTTTGTTGTATCTTTGTCACTGATTAGAGAACAGCATTTTATACTTTTTAGATGGCTTTCATATTCCACATACTGGTACACGTCAAATAGTTGTGGCACCTTATGTATTTAATTCTATTACTTTCGTTTTCTAAATCCGGAATAGTCGCCATTACGTGTTCTGAATTCTTCGAAGTACACCGTTTCGGAAACGTACCTAACTGCGACATTATCTTTGTATGTGTGTACTGATAAGCACTCACAACGACCAGTGGAATAATATTGAAAAAGTGTACTTTCATACGGATGCTCGAGTTTCGGTGCGACCCCTCGACATTGCTCATTGCACTTCATTGAAAATTTTCCTTTTTTGTCAAGTCTAGTGATAAGTATGATGATTAGGTACATATAACTTATATTTAAGTATGTGCTGTTATTGTAACTATAAAATTTATAGTTATTTTAAAATTACGATTTGTCATAAAATATTCGGACAATATTCAAAGTTTAAATTTTGTTAAAATTCAATATTATTTATTATGCGTGTTTGCGTATAAACTTCTGCTTTTCAGCTGATCGCACTTGTTTTGTTAGCCAGAATAAAGCCCTATTCAGTAAAATCCACTTGTGATAACATCGGAAATCATTATCTGAACTTACGGCAAAATTATTTTCAGTATATTTAAATTGTCAAATCATAGGAAACAGTATTTACGATGTTTTGACGTCATACGCACATGTTACATGGAAATTACCGTCTAGCTCAACGACAAATTGGATTCACAAGCGAGAGAAGATTTTCCCTCGAGATTTTCGCATAAAAGGATTAAGCTGACGATCGGGAGTGCGAGACATGCGTCCAAGAACATAAAGTAAAATAAGTCAGTGGAAAATATATAAGTTAAGAGGATAGGTGGCAAAAAGTTAGTTTCGATAGGAAATCTCAAAATTTTATCCATTTAATATAAATCAAATTAGTAACTGACTATGTTGTAACGAAAATCGACTAGACTGGAGAAGTTGTACGGGCATGATCAGTAAAGTTGGTTGCAATCAAGTGGAAATAACTGAAAGGAAAGACTCATACACACATAAGGTAAGAGGGGTAGTTAGATCGCGTCTTTACTTTGTAATGGTTTTTTGTGTACATGAAATATAGTGACCGGTAACATTATTACCTTGATTTCATTTTATCAGGCTAATTATTAAAAAAGTATATCAAAAGTAGAATACCTCAGTATTGCTATGGAAAGTAATATAGAATTCATATTAAATGAAATGGAATTATTTACAACTTAATATCTATCAATAATATGGCCTATAGCAAAATAAATAACGTTACTTAAGCTCGAAGTTAATGTGAAATGAAATGTAGATAAGAGTTTGTGTAGAATTTTCAGTAAGTTTGAGTTAGTCCGTCCATACAGAAAATTAATTCAGGATTCCCTGTAATTTTTGTTTGTGTATTTTAATTTCTGATCTAAATTTATGGATCTGAATCTAAATACAGACACTTTTACTTTACTAGTAGAAATATTAAGCTTAGTACACTTGAAAATAGTAATTAACTTTTCCAATACTTCTGGTTTCTTCTATAATTATAATTTCAGCACTAAAATGCGTATTACAGCACAGTAATTTAAATGAAGAGCCATCGTATGATTGCGACGAAGAATATAAGTACATAATACGTATGCAAGCACTACAATAACTGGCTTACACCTTAATTCTTTCTAAGGGATTATGGCGCAAATTTCGACTTGCATTCGCATTGCATCCATTACTTAGGCGTTCTACTTTGTTAGATTATTACATCCTTTCAAATGTAATTTTGTAAAGAGAATACGAAACACAATAATGGTTTATCTGATATACGAGTATGCAGTTAGAATTATCATTTACTGCATTTTGTACGCTACTAACGTTATATTCTGTATAATGTATGCAACTTATTTCTCATTTATATAGGAATAAACGTATTTGTTCTGACTGATCATATTAATAATTATTAGATATACAGATGTATGTACAATATGACAAAAAAATATATAATGAGATCGTTGGTAGTACAAGTGCAATGTGCACTAGACTGATGCAATTTTTCTATTTAAAACTACAGAGTCAACAAAAGTATTATGTTGATACACATAGGGTAGATACACCAAAGTTAAGAAAAATAATATTTAACACAATTCCAATATAAATTGCCAAAGCTGTTACGATGCTAGCCACTAGAAACTAAGTATAAGCTAAGATGTATACTAGACTACCGGTAATTCAGTGAGAGACCATAAAATAAGAAATCCAACTTGCACTGGAGTGATGGAAATTTTTACTATTTAGAATACCATTCTTTTAAATAGTAGGAAATTAGCATTATTCAAGTTAGGATTCCTATTCTCAATATCTCACTTGTACTAGGTGTGATTTGCCTACATATATATTTAGGTTATACCAACCAATAGGCCACGTTTGGCGATGAAATCCGTTTGAAATTTAGCAACCGTATCACACAGACGTGCTAATGAGCGTTAATATAAAACGCGTCTGTTTTAGTGAGCACCTTTTCATAGTACGATCCAAAATTTAGCTACCGTATCATACAGCCCATATTGAAGGGGTGAAATCATGCCAACTGTTTCCTTTTATATACAGGGTAGGATTAAAAAGTAGCAAGACTGAGTTGATTAAATTTTTTTTATTGAACTAATCGGCACAAATCTTTAGTAGTCCTCGAAATAGCACCCTTGTGCTTCGACACAACGCGTATAACGCGATTCCCACTGCGCTTGTGCCTTCTGGAACTCGCTTTGCGCGATCTTCTTCAGAGATGCCGGCAAATCTCCTTGGAGGTCTTCTATTGAGCTGTATTGGTTTTCCTTGTGGTCCCGCTTGAGCCGGGCAAAGAGGAAGAAGTCGGGCGGTGCCAAATCTGTACAAGTGAAATGTTTCCACTTGTAGGTCAATAAAACAACAATTAATTAAATACCAATTTATTCCAGAACACATAATATTATGTTTTCGTTAAAAAGACTTCTTCAGTGGAAGAAATTGACATTTAGTATGTGTCAAAATACGAATAATATAAATGGCCATGCCTATCATCAAAAATATCTAAAAAACAATGAATTCATTGATATATCGAATTTTAATTACATTCGCAAATAATAATGAAGCATATATTGACAACTACAAAAATTAAAATGATTTGAATTTTTCTGGAATAAATTGGTATTTCATTAACGTTTTGCTTCCTAGTGGTTACAGAGTACAACCACATCTTTAAGTTTGTTTTCCTATCTTCCTCCTAAGTGGAGTGTAAAACATACTCCCACCCATTGACTCCTGCCTTCGCGTTTGAATCAGTGCATCATTGCAACGGTTATATCTTATTTTTTACCACGTGGAGCATGCAGATATGACAGTAATTGTTTATAAAATAGATTTTGGGCTTATTTATGAAGATGGCTGGTAAGTAAATGTTAAATATTAGTAAAAATGTATGCCTTGCACTTATAGCAAGTGAGAATATTTGTTTATCTTAGTAGATGAGGTTATGTTTTATACACAAATGTGGTGGTCGCGGTACAAACCACAAGGAACCATATTTTTTATAATAATACTTTTTTCAGCTAAAAACTCTATATATTCTATTCAAGAATTGGAAGCGCTTGGGCAGGACGAATTGTATACATTGGTAGAGATGAGTCGGAGATCAATGATGAAAGCGAGAAAGAAGATGAAGGTGTCGCGGATCAGCCATTTGATATCAATGCTATGGATATCATAATTGCTGGTGAAAATTATCGTTTTGTATAAGATGATGGGTGGGATAGCGAAGATGAAATTCCATTGATCAACATTCAAGCTGATTTGATACGAGTAAACCAAAGGAAAAATACTATATGGACTCATGACCCACATCACACACAGAATATTCCCAGACGTACTTTCACTAGTGACAGTGGGTGTAGTGTACATGAAGAAGTCGAAACACCAACAGATATTTCTTTACATTTATTTTCAAACACTTTGATAGAATACATTGCACTCCAGACAAATCTTTATGTTTTACAGAAGAACGGTGGTAATCATAATTTCCAGAGAACAAATTCTGAAAAAATAAAAAAGTTTATTGCTATAAACCTTTTTATGGGGATCAAACGCTTGCCAAGCTATCGAGACTATTGGTCGTCAAGGTTGGAACTACGAGATAATCTTCGATAATGTCAAGAGATATATTTGACTGGTTACTAGCGAACATTCGTTTGAACGATAATGCACTACAACCACTGCGAAAAACTGTAGGATACGATAAGCTTTACAACGTTCGACCACTGCTAGACAAGCTTTCAGATACATTTCTTATTTCATACTAACCCTCAAAAAATCAAGCCATTGACGAGCCTATAATCAAATTTAAAGGTAGAAGTAGTTTTCGCCAATATATGCCACTGAAACCGATAAAACGCGGATATAAAGTGTAGATTAGAGCAGATGAAAGCGGCTATGTGCACCAATTCCAGATTTATGTAGGCAAATCCAGCAATGAAGTTGAGAAAAATTTAGGTGCTAGAGTGGCAAAAGATCTAACTCGAAGTTCAGTTGGAAAAGGACATCATTTATATTTTAATAACTTTTTCAACTCAGTCGAACTAGAAAAAGACTTGCACGATAACATGATTTACGCCCGTGGAACATTTGGGTTTTAGATTTTTAGGTAGAAAAGACATGCCAAAAGTCTTGAAAGAAGACAAAGTCATGCAAAGGGGAGATTCTAACTGGAGAGTTTCAACTTGCGGATTAACATTCTTGAAATAGAAGGATCGAAAATCAGTGTTCTTCTTGAGTAATTTTCATGATACATCTGTTGTTGAAACAGTATCAAGAAAACATAAAGATGGTTCACGAGAAGAAATAGCTTGTACCATATTAGTGAAGGACTACAATAGCTGTATAGGGTATGTGGACAAAATGGATATGCTCAAAAGTTGCTATGAAATTGATAGAAAGTCCAAGAAATGGTGGCATAGCATAATGTTTTTATTGATGTGGCGTTAGTAAATGCATTGACAATTTATAAAAATCCATGCAGTGAGAAAGTTGAAACTTTGAAGCTGTTTAGGTTGTCGCTTATAATAGGCCTAATTGGTGTCGATCAAAATGAACAAAAGAAAGGTAGACGAAACGCTGCACAACCTCCAAACAATTTTAAAATTACAGTACCATACGAAATTAGGTATGACAAATGTGCACATGTTCCAGTTCATGGAAAATGAAGGTGTGCACTATGTAGTGCACGTGCGAAACTCCACAGAACCGTTTGGAGCTGTTCTGTCTACCAAGTAGACTTAC
The DNA here is from genome assembly GCA_023690525.1 of Holotrichia oblita. NCBI lineage: Eukaryota > Metazoa > Arthropoda > Insecta > Coleoptera > Scarabaeidae > Holotrichia > Holotrichia oblita. Next base: position 46,178,307 of record CM043019.1, read on the forward strand.
GTCTAAGCAAAAGCAAAAATTGTTTTACACAATTTCATACCAAGTAATTTTTTACATGAATTAGTTTTATTGAGATTTTGTGGCTCATTTTCCTTATGGTTACACCCCGAGACCACGGCCTATAAAAAAATCAAATTTTGATAATTAGTCTTACTATATGTAGGTATTTTTTGACCTTTGTGTACTTATCTTTTAATTCCTGATTTATTCCCACTTAGAGGTCAATAAAACAATAAATAATTAAATACCAATTTATTCCATAACATATAATAATATGTTTTCGTTAAATAACTTCTTCAGCGGAAGAAATTGACATTTAATATGTGTCATTTAATATGAAGAAGTTATTTAACGAAAACATATTATTATATGTTATGGAATAAATTGGTATTTAATTATTTATTGTTTTATTGACCTCTAAGTGGGAATAAATCAGGAATTAAAAGATAATTAGTCTTGTTGCATTTTCGCTCATAAATAAAGCATTTTTTTAAATGTCGGCCGCAAAGGGTTAATTGTTGTTTTATTGACCTACAAGTGGAAATATTTCAGGAATTGAACGGTAAAATTTAAAGCTAATTATTTTCCGCCTTAGCAGTGAATTGTTAATGCCCAAGAAGTTTGAAATATTAATTAGCTTTGCAACCTAATGTTAAGAACAACGCACACAACGTCTCTTTTTACATCGAGTGCAATTAGTAGCGATTGCTGATGTAGTGATTTATATTTATATATTATGGAAAGCATTAGGTGTCGGACTCTGTCAGCACATTTGAATAATGATTTAATTAATCCGCAGTTCAACAACTTCATTATAGCAATTATCTAATGTACATACCCAACGCTCGTAGATTATACAATCTGAATTCTCAGCGGTACCTACTGGGTTAAATTATAGGGATCGCATGTAATAGTGGTATAAAGCAAAATAATTCCGCAATTAATCTGCACATGTACTGTAAGTGTTCGCATTATTTACACTACATATCGTAGTTTAATACTTTAAGAGTATATTGTGTACTATGTACTGCTCCAGGTTATCTACTTAGATTTCCAAATTATGCAAGGCGGTTTACAACGCAGTCAATATATATCTAGTGACGTATGATCTACATACTTTAATTTAATTTAGTCTAGTTTATTCAAATTCTGTCTGTAATTTTGGTTATTAAACCGTTCGCTTTCAAGAGTGAGCGTATGTTTAATATTTTGAGGTAGTTTATCAGTAATTGTATTAAGAATACCTCTAAACATACATATATATGATAATAATAATTTATTTATTTCTTAATACTCCACAAAAGTATTGTATAAGCGTGTCAGCGATCAGATCAATCATTTAAAATAATTAATAAAGTCATCAATAGAGTAAGCATTGATTTGCAAAATGCACTTTTTCAATTTATTCCTACAAATCGGTAGTCTCAATTTATTCAGCAAAACATTAAACAATTTACATCCTATAAACATCAAGCTTTTATTGATAACAAGTCGTCCCAGGGCAGGTGGGCAAAATATAATTAGCACGACCGGTGTTATAATTACATATGTGGCAAAGTATAGTTAAAATAGTCACGATATTTATAGATAAAACACAGTACTTCAAGCACATCATAAAAACTGAAAATACCATTAGCTTAAAATCATCTTTAAAGGAGTCACGCTCTTGCAGATTGAACATAGTTCTAATTGGTCGTTTCTGTAATAAAACTATACGGGACACACCACTACCTATGTCCCAATGTATTATGCCGGAATGCAATTATGAATACAAGTCAGAGTAAGAGAATGCTTTAAGAGTAAAGAAACTACATGATTTTCTCAGTTGAAACAATCCGTGGCATGAGCTTACTTCGAGCACAACTAGCCTACATGATGATGTAACTTTAAGTCTTCCTGAACGAAGACATGTAGCAAAGTACATTGGGTTTTATTAACCTTTCAGTAGTCGCGCGAAAGTTCAAGACATGAGTAGTCGCACCGGTGTCACAGACCGTATAACAAATATAGCCCAAAGAAATTCATTGGAACATACTTTTTGGAAACAACATGGAGGATGTTTTAACATGACAATTGGTTTACTAAAAAAAAATATTGACCTATATTGACCCATTTGTCTAAATCTAGCTCCAAATTTTAAAAAACATTTTTTTTGAACATCATACTTTTTTAAATTGAAATAAAAAAAACAAACATTGAAAATGGAAATTAAAAAGTGTTTTTCAACAAAACAAAGGTTCTTTTACAACAAAACAAAAACAAAATAATTTTGAAAATGGTTTAGGGCATTTCTCGGCACTCTTGGCAAATGCCTATTATATGCTCCAAACACGTATTTTTTTGCACTTATGACAATTAAACCGTATTTTACGGTTTTTTTTTGCGGTACATCTACCCGGTACACCATTATCTGGGACTTCAGGTTCCATATTTACCCCCGATAGTTCTTTTAGCCTACATTTCAAACTTCGAGGAATGTTGTTCATAGTGGAACGTACTTGTAGATGAGGTCTGAGCAGTTCATTGGAGAGTTGTCTCAAATAATTCCTTCTCAAAATCTTGATGTGAGGGTGGTTTGAGAGGTATATTATTTGCGAATTGATGCCAGCTATATTTAAAAGAGAATATAGAACGGCCATCTGCGGGTGTTTCAATTGTGACTTGCACATAATTTATCCACAACACACCCCCTTTAGTGGCGTTGTAAGACGTAATCATCACTAGTTTTCGCGCGTCTCCTGTTCCTGCATCGATTTCATCATCAAAGTGCATACTAGAAAATAGCAGGACATTCTTCTTTTTTTTGGGAAAATAAGAAAGAAGAGTGCACTCTTTCGAAAAAGCGAACATGCTGGAATGTTCTGGTCGCGTAGCCGGTTGGGAAAATTCTAAGGGCAATTCTTTTTTTTTTTTTTTTTCTGACAGTTCCAAGTACTGCGAGCTTATGGTCAATGAATAGTGAATGGGAATGTGAACCAGTTGTCCATCGTTATATTACGACCTGATTCAACAATATGTTCACAAAGTCGTAGAACAACATCGTAAAGACTATTTGAAACTCTGTAGGGTCCTTCTGGTTGTGTTCCGACGTACACTTCTATCTTGCTTGTATAAAACATTTTTGCATTACATAATACTAGAATTTTTATCCCGTATTTGTTTGGTTTAGAAGCAATAAATTGGCGAAAACTGCACCTTCCACGAAATCCTGGAAGCATCTCGTCTACGGTTACAAACTCTGAGTGACAGTAGCCAGTCTGACAATTAGCAACGAATTGGTCAAAAATAGCACGTATAGGTGCCAATTTATCTGATGCTCTTCGAATTGCTCGAGTTTCTTGGCTATTAAATCTTAGACAACGAAGTAGACATCTAAATCTTCGCAGACTCATGGTGAGGCGAAATATTTCTACACCAGACTCATCGATAGCCCACAAATCTTCTCCATTTAGACGATTTTCATGATATATACCAGCCATATAAAGTAGTCCAAACAGAGCACAACAACTCTGCTGCGAGCAAAGTTGTTGGCAACAGATTCAATGTACTCATTGGTACATTACACAATGATATTGATCATCTCGTCATTGAAGAAATGTTCCCATATCTCGAGACGCCCGTCGAAGTTTTTTGTGGCCAATGTGGAACCAGGCAAACGTTTGACGATATTCTCTTGCCGCGTTCGAGCTGATTTTGGTTATGACACAAATTTTCTCCAACGCGTAATTTTGTCTTTTCCGATGAATAACAATGTGTTGCTGTTGCTGTCTTCTCGTTGTTCATGATCAGAAATTTCTTGTTCAGAATCACTATTTTCAAGTTGTTGCTCTTCATGGTCCGATTCATCCGTATCTGATTCTTCTTGATCCGAATGATTGTCACACGCGATTTCTTGATCTTCATTTCTCATAACTTCATCCAACAGATTTTGCAAGTATTGCTGTTCTTTTTCGTAAGACCCCATGGCTAAGAAACAATAACGCTTGAGTTTTTTTGTGTAATTCAACATAAAATAACGCAAATCTAACCTGATTGAAATAGCTCAAAAAGAAACAGGAATAGTCTCGTCGGTCTCTGACACCGTGGGCGGGTCTAACTATGCACAACCACCACCTGCAACACTGTCACTAGTACTGCATCTCCGTAGCATGTTATTGAGAAGGTACATAGAGGGCGGAGTTGCTGCGTCTTAGTATTTCAAAATGCGGCGCAAAATATTGTGTGACCGGTCTCACAGGCCGGGCGCGACTACTGGAAAGTTAATATTTATGAGAAGCCTGTCAACCCTATCTATTCCCTGTTGCATCGGCCGTAAAAAGATCGTCAACATTTTTGACGAAATTATTAAATTAGTATCATCTGCATGTAGCGACACATTGGCAACCTTGTTGACAGAATTTGGAAAGTCATTACAACCAGGAACAATGGTGGGACCTAATACGGAATCCTGCGGAATACCCAAATGTGTATGAACCTTGCCGAATGTAATACCGCTTATGGATACACATAAAAAATGATCAGCTAATATTCTTTATTTATTATAACTTGTTCGGTTGCAAATACTACTTATTCTATAATAAATAATTATCAAATTGCTATAAATACTGATAGGAGGTGTACGAGGTATTATTATTATTATTATTGTAGATAAAAATTAAGTTAGTGTAAGTTAATTCTGACGATAATTGTGCAACGCGTTAAAAATGATTAAAAAGATACAAATAATGTTTCAAGAGAACTTCATTTTTACTACAAAACATTGTTGAAGACTGCAATAGTAAAATTTTCACAAAATGAGAAAAAAATTCAAAACCACTAATCGTCGTGTCTTTCATAACCAACCTACTAAAAAGGAGAATTCACTTTTTAATAAATAAAACAGATAAATAAATTGGAAGAACAATCTGTAGTTCCACACTGGATTTTTGGGTATTTGTTTACATATGAACTCGGAGATATTTAAAAAACTAGAAAAAAAAACTAATTGTACCAGTAAAATAAACAATAATTTATTGGTTATATTATTTTGTGATCTTCGGTAATATACTTTTGTGTGAGCATAATAATTTATTCCTAACAAATAGCAGCTTCTAGTGGCCTCAGGTTAAGCGTTTAAGAACGAATCGCTCAATTTTTACTGGTTTGTCGGATCGCTTAGCAATTTAGGTAGGAATAAGATGACAAATTTGTTCGGAACCTCTAGGAACTACTACAATATGTTTGGGAATTATATGTTAATATATAAATGGGGTTAAGAAATGTTGTTTTTCCTAACTGTCAAGTGATGATGTTTATGTAGAACATTAGTCAGGAAGAGCTTAGGCTTAGTGAAAGTATTTATCTAGCGGATTGTTATAGCAATTTCGTTATAGTTGTATTTAACTACAAGTGAGAAACATTTTTTTATGTAATAGTTTCATTCAGTGTCAATTCAAAAGCTGCAATACATTAAGCTGGGTCAACTAAATTGTTTTCTAATATAAAACATACAAGTAGATGCATTCATTTCAGAAATTACAAGGTTCATCTAAATCACATAAGAGAAATTATTGATCGATATTCAGAATCAGACCTAGGTTTTCGTTTAGTATCACAGGTTTTATTTAGAATGTTAGTAGTTGTAGTTAAATGAAGCTGTTGTAGACTGCTTTAATTGCTGAATTGTATACTCACAAGCATATGCCTGCCTGGTTACAGTTTCCATTAACATTGTTTAGTACCAACGCGTAGTATTCTTAACATTAATTGAAAATTAATGTTGGGAAAACAAGTTCATTGCACGCAACAACGCTTTTCGTTAGCAATTTCAAACAATCTTTCGTAGAGAATCGCTTTTTCTACAGAAAATATTGCATTTTATATAATCCCAGCAACATCGGGAAAAGACACGATAGCAATTATAACCGATGAGCTTGTGATACAGCAATGTTCTCTCATCTATGTTTATACACTGGATGTATCTGAAGCAAGGTTTACGCTTCCACTTATCCCAAAACATGTACTTCGGCAAAGGCTCCCCAAGGATCCGGACTTACTTGAACAACATCGACGGAGCTGTATGGTGTAATATTTTTAGAAAATCGGGTAAACTAATTAAGGCAGGTAAAGCGAGGTTAATTTCTTTTAAGTATCGCTTCGGCAACGTTTCGAGGATGACGTTGATTAACATTTTTCGAGGGAAAGTAAATTTCGATCTCTTTAAGGTCGTTCTACACGAATCCAAATTATAAAATTGTAAGTATCTCAAAGAGTAGTAGCTGCAAAATTGAAAGAAACCGTTTCACAATATGCTCTAATTACACAAGGATACGGATTTCTAGGGATAATTTCCTGGGAAAAAATATTCAAACTGTCATCATCATTTAATATGGGCCGTAATTATGTCGTTTGTATTACGATGGTGTTTAAAGCAGTTTATATGATTCTCACGTATCTAACGCTTTGAATAAAAGACGACTTCTCTAATACACGTAATGTACTTTACTAATGGAATGCAATTTGAAATTTAAATCGACGCGTGCTAAAAGTATGAAATGTAAAGAGTTTGGAGGTGGTACATATGTATATAATACATAATTAATATATGTATTTTTTGACCTTTATGTACTTATCTTTATATTCCTGATTTATTTCCACTTAGAGGTCAATAAAACAATAAATAATTAAATACCAATTTATTCCATAACATATAATAATATGCTTTCGTTAAATAACTTCTTCAGTGGAAGAAATTGACATTTAATATGTGTCAAATTACTAATAATATAAATATAAATTGCCATGCCTATCAACAAAATTATCTAAAAAACAAAGAATTCATTGATATATCGAATTTTAATTATATTCACAAGTAATAATGAAGGAATAATGATTTAATACAACATTAGAAATTGAAATGATTTGAATTATTCGTATATCAATCTATTTTTTGTCAAGCTCTAACAATTCTGTTCAAGGACTAGGGAAAAACATGGCAAAAAAACCTAGTCAAGAGCTTAAAATTAATAAAATTCATGCGTGAATTAAATTATTGTAAATAACGCTTAAATTATCAATATCCGTTCTAAAATTTACCGCGTTTTCATCTTTCTTAATGTATATCATTTCGTAAATTAATCTTTTTTTATAATTATTTTCCTTTTTTAATATTTTAGTGTTTTGAAAATCAAAATTATGTCGTCTATCTTTAGAGTGCTTAGATAAAGCAGTTTCAGCGGTGACGTTATGTGTAACAGTGTATTGATGGTTATAAATTCGTTTCTTTAAATATTGTTTGGTTTGTCCGATATAACATTTATTACAATCTTTGCAATCTAATTTATAAACGACATTACTTTGATTATCATGTTTAATGGGTGTTTTTAAATTTGTGAATAAATGTCTATTGTTGGTAGGTATAAAAGTTATGTGAATGTTTGATTTTTTTAATTCGTGTTTTATTGTGTCGCTTAAATTGTTTATATATGGTATAGTGTGGTATATGTTATTATTTGACTTTGTACCTGTGTTATATATTTTATTTATTCTTTTTGTGATTAATTTATTGTAAAACTCTTTAGGATAACTATTTTTTTCTAGTATTGTTTTTACTTTGCTTAAATTTTCTTTTCTAAAATCAGGGTGAGCTAATTTAATAGCCTGATCTACTAAACTGTTAATTACGCTTTTTTTAAAATTTACCGAAGTGTTTGAAAAATAGTTTAAATGCCTACTACTACTAGTGTCTTTAATGTACCAGTTTGTTTTTATTTGTGTGTTATCATGTAGTATCTTTACATTTAAAAAGTTTATAGAATTTTGATTTTCTCTTTCAAAAGTAAATTTTAACCTATCATGATATGTGTTAAATGTGTGCAGAACATGTTCAATTTTATCATTTGGTATGCAGCATATACAATCATCTACATACCGCTTATAAAATTGCACATGACAGTTTAGTTTGTCAAGTGAGACCTGCTCTAAGTCCTCCATTACTAAATTTGCTATAACAGCAGATAATGGAGAACCCATTGCTGTACCGAATATTTGTTTATATATTGTGTCATTGTACTGAAAATATGTAGAATTTAAGCAAAGTTTTGCAGCCAACATGAATTCATTTTTTGGTAAATTTGTATAATTTTGAATTAAATTCCATTTTTTGTTTATAATGTTTAATGCCAAATCTGTAGGAACATTTGTGAATAAAGATACAACGTCTAAACTGATAATTTCATGATTACACGGTACGGATTTTTTGTTAATGAAATTAACAAATTCCCACGAATTTTTTACATGATACTCTGTATTTCCTACAACATTACTGAGAATTTTGGATCCAAAATTTAGTTTAGACGTTGTATCTTTATTCACAAATGTTCCTACAGATTTGGCATTAAACATTATAAACAAAAAATGGAATTTAATTCAAAATTATACAAATTTACCAAAAAATGAATTCATGTTGGCTGCAAAACTTTGCTTAAATTCTACATATTTTCAGTACAATGACACAATATATAAACAAATATTCGGTACAGCAATGGGTTCTCCATTATCTGCTGTTATAGCAAATTTAGTAATGGAGGACTTAGAGCAGGTCTCACTTGACAAACTAAACTGTCATGTGCAATTTTATAAGCGGTATGTAGATGATTGTATATGCTGCATACCAAATGATAAAATTGAACATGTTCTGCACACATTTAACACATATCATGATAGGTTAAAATTTACTTTTGAAAGAGAAAATCAAAATTCTATAAACTTTTTAAATGTAAAGATACTACATGATAACACACAAATAAAAACAAACTGGTACATTAAAGACACTAGTAGTAGTAGGCATTTAAACTATTTTTCAAACACTTCGGTAAATTTTAAAAAAAGCGTAATTAACAGTTTAGTAGATCAGGCTATTAAATTAGCTCACCCTGATTTTAGAAAAGAAAATTTAAGCAAAGTAAAAACAATACTAGAAAAAAATAGTTATCCTAAAGAGTTTTACAATAAATTAATCACAAAAAGAATAAATAAAATATATAACACAGGTACAAAGTCAAATAATAACATATACCACACTATACCATATATAAACAATTTAAGCGACACAATAAAACACGAATTAAAAAAATCAAACATTCACATAACTTTTATACCTACCAACAATAGACATTTATTCACAAATTTAAAAACACCCATTAAACATGATAATCAAAGTAATGTCGTTTATAAATTAGATTGCAAAGATTGTAATAAATGTTATATCGGACAAACCAAACAATATTTAAAGAAACGAATTTATAACCATCAATACACTGTTACACATAACGTCACCGCTGAAACTGCTTTATCTAAGCACTCTAAAGATAGACGACATAATTTTGATTTTCAAAACACTAAAATATTAAAAAAGGAAAATAATTATAAAAAAAGATTAATTTACGAAATGATATACATTAAGAAAGATGAAAACGCGGTAAATTTTAGAACGGATATTGATAATTTAAGCGTTATTTACAATAATTTAATTCACGCATGAATTTTATTAATTTTAAGCTCTTGACTAGGTTTTTTTGCCATGTTTTTCCCTAGTCCTTGAACAGAATTGTTAGAGCTTGACAAAAAATAGATTGATATACGAATAATTCAAATCATTTCAATTTCTAATGTTGTATTAAATCATTATTCCTTCATTATTACTTGTGAATATAATTAAAATTCGATATATCAATGAATTCTTTGTTTTTTAGATAATTTTGTTGATAGGCATGGCAATTTATATTTATATTATTAGTAATTTGACACATATTAAATGTCAATTTCTTCCACTGAAGAAGTTATTTAACGAAAGCATATTATTATATGTTATGGAATAAATTGGTATTTAATTATTTATTGTTTTATTGACCTCTAAGTGGAAATAAATCAGGAATATAAAGATAATACATAATAAATATATATGTTCGAAATATGTATTACATAAAACATGTTCTTTGGGAGGTGCTACAGTCGCATGATTCGAAGAAGATGAGGTCGCTTTATTAAAGGTACCGCATACAAATCTCAAATATTTTCTAATGTTATTATGGACAATGTCAAAATATTTTAGTTCAAAATGGTTTTCAATCAAAGAATCACATCTAATTCTATTTTTCAGCAACGCTAGTTTAATAATGTTTTCAATGGCTTTCCAGTAACAACGACTAATAATTGTGGCGTAATTTCATTTACCAGGCATATATTCCGCACTTACCTATATATAAATTGAAATGACATAGTTTCAATAGAGCTCGTTTCCCCCAGTTGGGAATTGAATTTCAAAAAATACCGAAGCACGTGTGTAATGAATTCGTTACAAACTTTGGTGGAATTTAAAAAATTGCTTCTTAAATTACACCTACAATATAAATTCAACATATATTCAAATTTCTACGCTTAGTGGGTTAGACAGAACGGCGATGTGTTTGTCGGGACCGAGCCTTATAAATGTATGTGTATATAGATATGGATAACTTAAAGCTATGTGTAAATACTACAAATGTATTGAAAGTCTGCAAATATACTAAGAAAAGAGTAAACGTTTCTAAATAGGCCATTATCCGTCAAAAATCAACAGCCTTCCTCGATGATATCATCAGCTGTTTGCCGAGAAAAGGAATTGATCAATACGACATGCAGCTGAGCTACGCCAACACCGGATCGTTTGATTTCATCTGAGTTTTACTTCTTCTACAGCATCAGTTTGTATCAGCGTTTAGTGGTGATTGTGTTGTCATATGTCAGGTATCACCACTACTTACTAGACATTCACCTACAAATACATTTTATACACGATGAAGCTACGTCGAATTTTTTTCACCAAATGATTAGCAGTATTTAAGTAACCCTAACCTGGCTTCTCCATTCCCGTCATTTAAATCCTCTAAAGAAAAAACGCTTAGGCAGCGGCCCAACTTAGTTCTCGTCGGTAAACGCGATAAGATGATTCACACGGTCGCCGGGCGAATGGAGCAACATCAGTGCAGTACTGTCGATACTACCCATCATTCGCATTCGCTCTGACAATATATGTAAACCGGGCGAACTGCGATAGTGCTATACGCCCGCTACGCCTATGTGAATTCATTGCCATTATTATGTATTATTTTCTCCGCCCACTGGTTATAACCGATATAAAAAATACAGACTTGAGAAACAATATCATCAAGTATGCCGCTCCAATTGGTCAACAAGACGTGTTCCCCCTAATGCGTGAGCTGGGCTCGCCTGAATATGCGTGTCGGTGGTAGCAATTGTAAACAATTACTTTACAGCTCGAGAAATTCTGAAAACATTAGTGTCTAAAGCACCGAAAGCATCCGATCTTTTTTCTTCTCCAATCCCTGTATACTTTATGCCTTCTTATAAATAATTTTCATTCGAAACCCGTTTAAAATGTTGATATCGGCGCAGCCGTCCTACTAAAAAGTATTTCAAGGAACATGAGTATTATATTTATTTCATTCACATTCAGATAATTTACATATTCGGCTTAGACTCTGAAATTCACAAGTATCAAATTTATTGAAGACTGTGGTGTATCTTCTGGTATACATTTTCAAAATATTTAAATTGAAGAGTACAAAGGTTGCTTTTAATGTAAACCTATTTGAACTACATCAGTAATTATTTGTTCGTAGTTAATCAGGATATTTTCATATATGTACTTGTTCACTACATTTCTAGTGATAACCATCTCCAATAAGAATAGAAACCTTCACGTGCACATGTTAAACTCGAAAAAGGAATCATGTAGTCGGATTTCCGTTATTTGAGTTTGTTAATGGCAAACAGTCTAGTCTGTTTAATTAGTTCTCTACAGACAATGATTAACCGGTTTTAGGTGTTTGCCAACGAAGTTGCTTTGTGTGTGTATTTTGTGTATAGACAGTACTAGATGAAAGGTTGCTTAGTGCTCGAATGTCAGTTGTTTAGTGCGCGCGTGTGTGTATTAGTACATGTATACTCAAACAAAAAAGAAGTAGGACAGTTACAATATCTTACTCTCGTCGTGCGGGGTACCGCATTGTCTCATATCTTTTTTTCTCCGACTCTACTTTCAACGGCTGCTTTACGCTCTTTCTTTTATGCATATTCTTGGGCAGTGCAAAGTTAGTCGTGTAACTGATTAGTGCTAAAAATATTAGGAAACAGAATAGTGTTGTCGTGGAGCATTTTTTTATACTTTTTCCTGTTAACTCTCAGTAGGCATAGAAAGGACGATTTTGTGTTTTTCGTAACATTCTTCATTTTCTTGCTTACATATTATCATTTTGTAAGACAGCGAGATAGAATTGATATAGTTTTATGAACCAACTAAATTTTATTGGCAGTATTATCGATAACTGCTTAGTTTATAATACATAATTGTGCTAATGTATGTATATTTTATTGAAAATGCCAATGTGTGCGTCTATAGAAGACTCGACTACTGTTATACAATAACCTTTTCTCAGTTTCTCAGTTACCCTTGAGAGTACTTGAAGGAGTCTTAACAATAAAAAGTATACGACTATACACTTCTAGTCCTTCCCAATTGAATTTTAAAAACATTTCTGCGGGAAGAACGTTTAATTTTTACTTAGGTAAAAAAGGAAGGATCACAAAACCCGACATATACCTTCTGTATTTCATTATTCGCTTTTGACGTCTTTCATTCCTTTTTTATTCCTTGGTCTAAATAATTTAGTTATATCTATATGTGACTGAGGTAGGAAAGAACAAAAAAATTATTCTGTTTTTATGTAGCATGAGAGGGTAACATAATAATACATTCCATTCCTTTACGCGCAAGGAAAATTGAAATATTTTCTTCTACTTTCCTTGACATTTTATTCTTGAAGAATAGCGGTCATGGCATTTCTTTGAGTATAAGTATGTACGTTAATATTGCACGTATTCTAGATATGTCAGAATAGTATTAAAATATAACTAGATGTTGTAAGGGATGAACGTAAGCATTTTGTACATTTTTATTTTTATAACGAATAGTTGGCAGAAACTCTCCTTGTCGGAATATAATCAAAATAAAGATATATCGTGCATATACATTTTAGAGAGGCTTCAAGCTCTTTCACCGGTACACATACCTGGAGTACAATACCGCTGAAACAAGTTTGAGACTTTTATTTTCTCGAATAATAAAATAATAGGTTACATATAACCAAAGTGGTGGCAGGTGTTTTCATAATTTGTAAACAAAAAATACACAGTATGTATACAATACAAACCTTATATATTATTTAATTTCCTGTACAAATGCTTAATAATTTTTAAAGTATGCAGCTATAAGTGGATATTTAAATTGCGCTGCGTATGGAGAGTTTCTATCTAATATTCAAAATTATAATCTAAAGTGCTGACAACCGACATTACCGCAAATTTAAGGAAGTTGCGAGATAGCTGCGCCTTTTGTTGAATCCTTACTTACATTAGAGTTGTTTATAATGGGCGTTAATGTATCCTGTGGCCGCGCAGGTGTGAATACAATAAGTACTTCGCTATAGTACGTCGCTTAATATTTTACAACGAACGTTGCTCGTTTATTATTTAGCCTTCTAATAACACCCTAAGACGTGCACACAGCCAGCGTATCGACGCGAAAAACGTTTCACCTATAAAATACTATCTTGAAACGTATACGGCAAGAGTGAGTACGGCATCGATTGCAGTGAATTATTTATGTCATTTTAATAGACCGTCCGTAGGTATGTGTTGGTATATCATTAGTCGTATTTCATGACATAAAGTTGAAGCTCATATAGAAGCTCATATTTAAGCTTTCCGCTTAAATAAAGTTGGAAATAGTTTAATTTGAATGTTTGATGGTCTTCTATACCACATATAAAAATGCGAGTAGCTGTTACATTAATCGCATTAATGTTTGTGAGGTCACATTATTATTATTATTATTTAACGGCTCGATGGCCGCAGTGGTTAGGCGGCTGACTATTGTTGTGAGAGGACGATAGGTGCCGGGGTTCAATTCTCTGGAGGGACGGTGACATTTTTTCAGAGAGTTTAATCCCGGATCGACTTGCCATTCGCTGTTGGGAGCAAAGTGATTAACAGCGCGGCATCATAAAAGGCGATATGATGCTGTCACAAAGCCATTTAAACACAACTTACACACACTAAACTACACCGCAAGAGTTGCAGTGATAGCCAGACAAGTAATACAGCTTACGGAGTCACTGCAACTAAGCACCCACCACACATTAAAAAAAAAATTATTATGGTTCCATTGGTCTCATAGTGCTCATAGTGCGACCAGAGTCTGTTGCGTTCATTATGATAATTCTTCAAATAATTTCGCGCTATATAGAAATCGTAAAATATCTTCGCTGGAATATCTCTACACTTCTACAAACATCACTTCCTTAACGCAAGGGTTTGTTTCTTAATGTTACTGTTTGCACATTGTCTGCATAATAATATCATGTATGAATGATTCTTCATTGCTCGAACATTCTTTGTAAACATTATTATTAACTGCTTAAACTAGGTATGTACTCCAGAATTATCGATCATATTTTCATATTTGATTAGTTTATGCGTACAAACTAGTATTTTTGCAGACTTGCCTTAATTAATTAAAATGATCTTAGTTGAATTAATATGAATTCGAACATATGTTTTGCAAACTAAATCTGTATTATATTCAAGCCAAACAAAATTCATGTTATATCTTCATTTCTTAGTAGCAAGGAAATATTTTGAAAGCTAATTGAGGTTAACTTTCAGTGTGCACGGTACAGGGCTTGAGAATATGACGTAAGGTAGAATATTCAAATCGCTGTAATTTAAAACCACGTTGTTATGATTCAAATGAACGGCTATGCCAAACCCCAAACTGCTCGTTATAATATTATTAGTCGACGAAGCGTAATACAGTAATTAAATGTGAACGTTGTATGGGCATATAAAGAAAACAAAAGCGTTTCGTTTAGACGACCGAATATAAAACGCATTTCGGAAATGTACTTTTTTCTGTATTCGCGTGCTTTCGTAAAAATTAGTCTCCTGTCATTTGCATAAAGTCTAACGATGCGAAATTAACTCTAAAATCTGGGCGAAACAAATTATACAACATAACGTTAGAGACCAAAAGAGCTGGGGTATGATTTGTCAAACGGCGAAAAAAGTGGACACCCAGACAATTATAAAAGCCAAAGAACGAAAAGTTAATTAAAATGTAATTAGAGAGCTGCTAACAACTGACAGCTTCTTTTTAGCCGGATACGTCTACTATTTTTTGGAAAAGGAGACGCCCAATTGTGTGAGTTTGATTGATTTTCTTAATTGAAAAATGCTTTATAGCCTCTGTTAAATGCGGTTACAAATAAAGAGGATCTCTTTCAATATCATTACTAAAACACCCCAAATGTTACCGATTTGAAGTATTTGAACATTTACCAATGAATTATAATTGTTCGAATTTATTATATCTTTTGCGTTTGCAACTTTTCATACACTTTATAAAACGATCAGCGTGTTCCGAAAATATTGATGTAGTAAGAGTTAATATCCATATGAATTGGAAAGATACAGTCCTACATCGTTTTGAAAGATTAGTTGAATTATGCGTTAATATTTAAGTATCTATTTAAGTTTCCTAAGTATCTTAAGTTCATTCAGGAGCGGCAATGAGCTGGGCATCCAATGTCTTTTAGATTACGTAGGTTAGCTTGTAACGTAACTCAAAGTAGAGCCAAATTTTGATAGATGAGAGACATTAACCATAATAGTACAACGACATTATTTCGAATGACATGAAAATGTAATTTTATGACTTATACTTCTCATCTTGTCCTGAATGAACAAAAATCATGTTCTCTAAATTTTTTTTTCTATTTCATACTATACAGGGTCCGGCAACGAAGCGGGGACGGAAGATTACACGCTTATTTGAAAGTTTGTCAAATATTTAGTCGTCGGATATTCTTCCGCACCCTCAGGTGCACGTTTTAAAAATATTTTGTTTTATACAAGGTGTTCCAGATGGCAATGCCAGACTAAACTTGCATTTTAAAAAATGGAACACCCTGTATATTAATAGAGAAAATGATCCGCGCTTGAAAGCTGGTTACAACGATATAATGTTGTATAGGTCTAAAGTTGATAGTTTCTGTGTAAACAATGATTTTACTTGATAAATTGATACATTTCAGTAGACTATTATGCATAGAGAAAAACAAAATATTCGAAACGGAGTAGAATATTTTTTACTAGTATGGACTGTCGTTACTATGTGAAATAAATTCTGCAACTGCTCGCTTTATATAGGGTGTTCACAATTTTGCAAAATCGAAGAAATCTCGACATTTTTAAATGGAACACCCTGTATATTTTTTGCCCATTGGAAAGTTCTTTTACTACGCTTTCTATTGATAGCTCATTTGATGGACCTAGGATAGATCATTTTCTAATTATTTCTTCTAATAGGTCATTCTCACCAATCACTCTATAAAAATATATAAATTAATCATTACAAACCGCAAATTTTCAACTACTTAAAAAGGAGTTATTAGGAAACTACTATGATCGTAATCCAGGAACGGCCGTCATTTTTGAGAAATTTGGTCAACGCGATATCTTTCTCCTATTACTTGTGGGAGTGCTTAGTAAGTATTTTTGTACTTCAACACAACAACTTTTATAAAAATGTTTTATTATGTTTACGTTTGTATTATTTCTTCTCTTCATATTTTTTTGTAATTGCAACAACACAGTTAAACGTAGAAAAGAAAATAAATTTGAGGTATAAGTAATTTTACTTACAAGGGAACACCGGCAGGTGTGAATTCCCGATTCCGATGAAACTTTGCAGACTTAAAGAGTACCTAAAAATAAGATGTACGTATTTTTTTAGTGGCTCAATGGCCCCGGCTCCCTCCAAAGTTTCCGCAATTTTTTAATTTTTACTTTAACAGATATTAAAAGATTATTTTAATAAAATTTTCAGCATATACATGGTCTTAATGATTGTGTAGCTGGAAAAAAATTTCGTGAACGGAATTGGATGTGCTTCTGATTTTAGTTGAAATTTGATCTGATATTGTGCCCAAAGTATCGTGAGTGTAGTTTTTCTTATATATATTAGCTTTGTACAGTATTTGTTGCTACTAACTTGTTTGCAATTGATAAAACGCATTTAAATTTAGTACGCTTGGAATCCTAACCTAACTTATCACGTTTTCCTAACCATGTCTGAAACATCATCCTTGGGTGACGAACTCCCTCCTCCAAAAATTACGATCTCTGGCAATGTCCTTGTTCTTTCTCCTTAATAGTTCGCAAAATTTAGTCAATGAAATTAAATCTCAAGCTAATCGTGAGGATTCAGCAGGGGAAGACGTTAATATGGAAGGCGAAACAATTACTACACGCAGAGAACTATTATCTTGAGTTAAAACAGATTGTTTCAGTTCAAAAACAATCCCGTATTTGTATATCCGCAAAACTATATAGTGTTATCACAAGAATATTATTTTCTAAGGAAATTGTCGTGACGCAAAACAACATTGTTTTAATGTAAGAATATAATGGATTTGTAAGATTTCCGTATGTCGACCACTGAATTGACAATTTATAGGCAATTTAACCGAAAGTACAGGTTTTACTGAGTCCAAAACGGCCCCCTTTTCTTGCGGAGATTAGTCTAAGATACCTAAAAATCGTTCTAAAAAGTGTTATTTCTAGGTTATGTTTCGCTAGTGTTTTGACATTTCTGCCAGGATTATCAGGTAATATCCAGTCAGAATTACGAAATATCGAGCGGCAATTTAAAAAAACTTCGTCCAGGAATATAAAAATAATAATCATTTTTTTATTTTGCAGTATCTACAATTAATAAGTAATATATATTTCAGTGACTAAAAAACATATCTTCTTTTGTCTTTTATTAAATTTACACAGTGTAATTTGATGTTAATGCATGAAATTTATTTTTAAAATAATTATTTACGTGTCATACACAATAATTAAATGTGTGAGTTAATATTAAGAAGAAAATTATGAATATTTAGATACTATTTTGACTAAATTTGAAGATATTTTTAATCTATTAAACGTTATTAATTACAATTAAAACTAAGCTAATTCTTTAGATACGTTGCTATTTTATGTATTTGCACTGAATTTAATAAAATACAAGAAGAGATGTTTTTTAGTTACTGAAACTCATCAATTAATTGTATTAAAAGATACTAATGATAATTTTTTCATTCCCGAACAACGTTTCAAAATTGCTGCTCGATATTTCGTAATTCTGACTGGATATCAACTGAAAATCCTCGCAGAAATGTCAAAACACCAGTGAAACATAACCTAGAAATAACACTTTTTAGAACGATTTCTAGGTATCTTAGACTGATCTCCGCGAGAAACGGGGGTCCGTTTTGGACTCAGTGAAACTTGTACTTTCCGCTAAATTGCTTATAAATTGTCAATTCAGTGGTCGACATTCGAAAGTTTAGCCAGTGGATTTACTTCAAATACAACGTTTGGTTGAAATTATTCCTCCAATTCCCATGAAGCTAAAATACACTTCACATAATGCATTATTAAATATGCACTTTTATTACTGCAAATGTCCACGCCTTCACTATAAGAAACTTATATGTATCTAATTCTTGCAAAATGGTGCACGCAGATAAAAATGCACGTATAAACGCTTCATATACACATATAATCTCGAACGCAGCTGCTCGAAATTTGCAATTCAGCTATTTCACAAATAGGGAAGTTATTCAGATCAAATACGTATTTTACAACAAATATAGTCTAGATTGTATTAAACGCATTTACTTATTGCAAGAAAATGTGTTTCAATCAAAACAGAAATATTCTAGAATTAAAAATATTTGGGTAAAACAGTATATTATCTTAATTCAAGAACATTTTTCTCTGTGTGTACATATAATCCTCAGACTAATGAAGTATATATCACCTATTCCATCCCAATATAATTCAAAGGCTGTTGGCCCATTTACAGTATATATGCAGTACAGAACAGATTCGGAGCAAACTGGCTCAATACACCCTATGATAATTGGTAAGATTCTGAAAAACGAAAATATTGGTGGAATTAAAACCATAGAGAAAAAAAGTAAGAATAGGCTAGGTGTTTCATTTATCTAGTTGTGCTAAAAGTGCAAATAACTTTATAAAATGCCAACAATTACAATCGCACAAACTTATGGCCTTCACATCTAGTTTCTCGCCAAGGCATTATTAGACAGGTTCATTCTTCCCTATCGGAGGAAGATATTTTGAATAACATTCAAGCCCCTTTTAAAGTGTTAAGAGTTCGTAGACTTAATAGGAGAACGGTTGTTGATGGAGTAACATCATATATACCTACAGGTACAGTGGCAGTAACTTTTGAGGGGACTATATTACCAAACAAAGTTTTTCTCTTCTTTACACCAATAGATGTAGAGCTTTACAAGTTTGCTATCACACAGTGTTATAAGTGTATGTATTATGGACACACTGCGAAACAATGCAAAGGTAAGAGTAATTGTAGCCGTTGTGGTGAATCTCATGATAGAAAAGACTGCCAAAATAAAAAGACTCGCTGCTTCCATTGTGTTCTATTTACAGCTTCATGGTCCCCATCATGAAGCTGTAAATAGAACTTGCCCAGAAATTACTAGACAAAAAAATTAAAGAATACATGGCTGTATATAATGTCTATCCTTGCAACTGCATGTTCCCTCTACAACTAGTTTTCTAAAACTCCCAAGTTCACCTTCTACCTCTCATTCCCAGGCAGCTAAAAGGAAGAAGACACTTTCGACACCCGGGAATAGTACAGAGAGCCACAATCATAACCCATTTAACAATAATGGAAGAATTCCAGATGTAAGAACTGATCCAGTATATATGTACGCTCAACCGTCTCAAAATAACAGTAATCCGGCATTGCCAAGTCCTATGACCCAGCTTTATAATTCCGACAAAAACGGTGCTTCCTTTACACTGATTATAAAAAACTTAAAAGAAACACTGCAAAATTCTCTTAAAGAAAGCCCCTTGCTCCCTGTTATTTTACAAATGTTAGACTCGCTTACAGCTTTAGTTTCTAATGCAGCACTATAGATTTGTATCAACTAGTTTGCACTATCCATGCTTCGCTTGGCACCCATTTTTACCTGTTCAAAATACAATGACATTAAAATGTTTACAGTGAAATATAAGATCTTTACCTAGCAATAAATGTGATTTACTATACCTGTTAAAGGAATCTGACATATCTATCGCACTTTTAAGCGAAACATGGTTAAATCCAGAGGAGAGATGTTACATACCCAATTATCACGTAATCAGGAAAGATAGCGCAGATGGAAGAGGAGGAGCTGCAATATTAATAAGGAGGAATATTCCATTCAGAGAACTCGATGGAAGAATAAACACACATGAATGCCAATTTGTCTCAGTACAGATATTTAACATTTCAATTGGAAATTTCTATATCACCCTTAATGCAAGAATAGGAGCAGAAACCTTGGAGCGCTTATTTAGAGGACTAAATAAACCATGCATGATTGGAGGGGATTTCAATGCTTTACACCCGCCATGGGGTTGTAAATCTAGGAATCATTTGGGCGAGATAGTCTATCAGACTGTCATGAATCTAGATCTTAACATACTTAATAATAGCGATTATACTAGATTAGGAAGACCTAATCAAGCACATAACGTACTAGATCTATCTATATGCTCTCCCGAGATTTATTTTGACACCACTTGGACGATGTTAGACACTTTTGGAAACGACCACCTCCCTATTATTATAAACATGGCAAACGACAACTCTACTGCTCCGCTTGTGCGTAACAGCCTTAGCTGGAGAAGAATTGATTGGGTGAAATTTAAAACTGAGATCCACGACACATTTTCTCAATTACCGGAACAGTCAAATTATGGTGAAGCAATACAAAATATAATAACCCAAGCAGCGCGTAACTCCATTAAGAACCAGAAGAAAAAA
The DNA here is from genome assembly GCA_023690525.1 of Holotrichia oblita. Classification (NCBI taxonomy): domain Eukaryota; kingdom Metazoa; phylum Arthropoda; class Insecta; order Coleoptera; family Scarabaeidae; genus Holotrichia; species Holotrichia oblita. The sequence goes on from CM043019.1 coordinate 46,199,323, forward strand.
TTTGTTAAGGCTTCGCTCCCTTGGTGGGATGACAGCTGCACAAATTTAATTACTGAACGTAAACAGGCTATAGCAGAGTATAATAGAAATCCTAGTGAGCAACAATATGTCCAAGCCAGAAGAATAATCGCAATATCAAAGTTTAAACTAAAACAAAAGAAGAAAAAATCCTTCCAGGATTACTGCAAAACTTTGAACAAAGATACCCCAATTTCAGAGATATGGAAAAAGATTCAACGCTTCCGAGGTAGCTTAAACCCTATCCCGAGCATCCCTTTGGATAGAAGTTGGATTCAGGAGTTCCTTAACAATTTAACACCTTCTTCGGCATATCCCAATGATTTGGAGATCGCAAATGATGCCCCAAGACACTTTCTGTCAAATTTATTTACCCTGGAAGAACTTGAAAGCTGCTGTAACTCGCTTAAAAACTCCTCTCCGGGTTCAGATTACATACATTATTCTATGATCAGAAACCTTCCTCTCAATGCTAAAGCCGTTCTTTTGCACCCCTTTAATTCTTTCCTTAATGGTGATCCGATACCCACATCTTGGAAGGAAAACATTATAATCCCCTCCCTTAAAACCTGGCAAAAGGAATGATCTTGCATCCTCTTATAGACCGATTAGCCTGGCCTCATGTCTGCTGAAAACCCTAGAATCAATGATTAAGAATAGGTTAGAGTGGTGGGCAGAGAACAACAGCCTCCTTCCGGACTCACAATTCGGCTTCAGAAAAGGACGTAGTACAAGAGATAGTATATCGATCTTTTTATCCCATATCTATCAAGCATTTATGAAGAAGGAATACTTGATTGCAGCCTTTTTAGATATTAAAGGGGCGTTTGACCATGTGGACTGGAATATTTTGGTCAGGCTTAAAAGAGTTTGGGTGTCCCGACAAATTGATAAGATTAATCATGAATGTTATCACAGAGAGGTCTTTGACTGTCAAATTTCACACCACTACAGAAGGTCCTAGAAATAATTCAATGAGGTTGCCACAAGGTTCAGTACTGAGCCCTCTATTATATGCGGTTTATACATCTACACTGGAGGCCACAGTGAACACAATTTGTCCGACTTTGCAATTTGCTGATGATATAGTCATTTTTTTGTCAGACACTGACATTAATGAGGCCATTTCGGGCTTAAACGAAGGCTTGGAGAAGGTAAAAAGTTGGGTAGAAGCACACGATCTATAAATTTCAAGTTCTAAGTGTCGTGCGGTGATATACTCAAGAAGAAGAACTGCGATGAGGAGAACAGGTGTGGTACTAGGAGATTCAATTATTCCATTCAGCTCCGAAGCAAAATTTCTGGGTATTACAATAGATAATAAACTTGGGTTTGATTCAGAAATCGATTACTTAATCTCTAAGTGTTCAAAGGGGTTAAACATCCTTAGAGGTCTGTGTAAGACATGGTGGGGAGCAGACCCATCAACACTTCTCTCCGTGTATAGAGCCATAGTATTATCTCACCTGGATTATTCAGGTATGTTCATTTACCCACTATCTCAAAAGAAATCCCTGAGGTTACAGAAAATTCAGTATGCTGGCCTACGCATATGTTTAGGGGCGATGAAATCTACACCAACTCTAGCTCTTTTGAATGAGGTAGCGGAACTTCCAATACATCTACGATTTAGGAAGTTGGCAAACAAAATTTTAATCACGAGAATGGAACGTAACAATGCAGCAGGGAATTTCCTAATGGAAACTGCGTTACTAGCAACTCGTCCTAGATTCAATATCTGGAGGAAAAAGGAGCCGCCCATGTTAATTCAACTCTCAAATGCGTTAAATTTATACAAAGGGGCACTAAACAATAGCGATGGGTTAACGTGTCACAAAACTGATTTCTTCCACCAAATAAAACCTCTCCCTACACATCTAAAATTTGCACATGTCTACAATATTGTCAATCTTCCTTATAATATAATCAATCCCGCTTTCAATTCTATAGTACAAGCCAAGTGGCCAGGTTTCTTATCAATATATACAGATGCCTCCAAAAGTTCCAATCCTGAATCGGTAGGAATCGGCGTGTTAGTAAAAGAATCTTTGACATGAACTCAAATTGGACCCAAGAATTAACATTACAAGTGCTGAGATGATTGCCGTCTTGGAAGCTCTGAAAATAGCAGAAGAGATGAACATTAGAAAATCTTTAATTTTTTCAGATTCCCAAAATGGTTTGTTGGAAATCAACAATACAGGCATCAACGCCTCTCTGGGTCAAATAGTAGCAACAATTAAGGTAAAGTATCATACCCTTACAGAAAGAGGATTTATTATAAAATTCATTTGGATACATAGCCACAGAAACATTGAAGGCAATGAATCAGCAGATAGCCTTGCAAAAAATGCGACTAAACTTAACGAAACTCTTCACTGTATAAAGCCACTGTACCAGATGTTCTTAGGACATGCAATAGGGAAATAACTGCGGCTTGGCACGAAGAATAGGACAGATTCACAAGATCCAAAGCGAAAGCTTATGCCAAAATATTGTGGTGGATCTTAATCTTTACTCTTTGTTTAATTTTTGAGTATTGTGCCACATTAATTATTTTTTTGAGATGTTAAATAAAAAGAAATGATTTTATCTGGGCTGGACTCTGTTGCTAATTTTGCAATCTCAGGGTTATGATTTTTTTTTTAAGTGGGTTCAGAAGGTAAGTTTTGAAAGTTGATTTTTAAATCTAGCGCCGTTTTCTCTTAAATCTGATAGCACTGACGTTCCTTGGTTGTGTATCCTAACCTGTATCTTTGTCGAAATGAGCGTGAGAAATATCGATTGTTTGATCTTTGGATTGATTTTGATTGTGGTATTTTATTCCAGGTAAGTAGATAAACAAATTGTAACATTTAACTGTGGTAACAGGATTTTATTTTCTAGCTTCAAGGTAAATGTTCAAGATTTTAATGAATACTTAGTGATACAAAAAGTGTTTACTTTCAAAATCAAATCGATTATACTAATAATTAAGACTAATGAAAAACTTAGTGGTTAATTAATTATATTGTTAAACTTAGTGAACGTAAATGCTTTTAAATGTCTAGTTCGGGAAGATTTTCTTCGGTTTCTCACCGATTTAGTAAAAATGGAAAATATTAATTTTAAATCTGATAACGTTCTTATTATATAACTTAACTTAACTATTCTAGGTACTTTACAATTGTTCCGGTTCATAAAATGTGGTTATTGGTCCGAATTAGGGTGATCATATATGTCTGGGTCAGATTCTGGAATCTAGGGTTCAGGGAATGCCGGGTCAGGACGGAAATCCTCAGGACTTGGTCTCAGCTGTCTCGGGAACAGTTAGACTCCAGGATGTAGGAAGGTGTCTTAAAATTTCAGAGGTTGGAGTTAGTTTTCGGTAAATATTGTAAGTATTTTTTTTAACTCTTCTAAGATTTACTTAGGTGAGTGAATTTTTATAAAAATTTAAATGACTATCCTGTTTTAGTTTTATCTCGGAGAAGTTTCTGATGAAAAAATTTTTAAACGTTTATATTTTTTGAGATCGTCTTCAGCATTTCTGCTCTACACGCAAGCTACCAAACCCCTCTTCTGTTCTTTTTCCATAACTAGAGACTTCTGACACGAAAATGTTCAAAGCACTCTTTCATGTAAGCTTTCATACAATTTGTCGTATTACGATTGAGCTAAAATTTTGAATGTGTTTTGAAGATACTGGACAATAGGATAAATACCTTAGGAGAGTCTAATTGAAATGATATGAGGATGTTAAGACATAGATGAATATTCTACCTTTTGTTTATGTCCGAGTACGAAATTAAATAATTTGATTAGGACATTTGCTCATCTGTCAAAAAGGTCGGTACATAATTTCAATACAAAACTTAATTTTAACTTTACAATATAACTTCATAATAATTAATTTGTTACAATTCCTAATTTACACTGTTTCCATTTAATTTACTGTTCCTATAAGTGAAATATTAGAATAAGGTCAAATGACATATTTTCCTAACGACCAATCATCAGTTAGCTATGTAAATAATTTTGTAAGATTGTTGTAATGTGATTAATTGTAAATGGTTTTACATGTTTTGTGATCTTAAATTATATAATTTATTCTTAATTTTAAATATCTTGTTTTAATTAATGATTTTCCAAATTATGTTATCTTATCCCTTTGATTTTACAAGTTATGCAACTTAATCTACAGGGCCGCATTAACAGTAATAGTCTAGACAAATGTATCCATTACAATATGTAGCATGGTTAACATAACACCTTGGTTTGAGAAATGTAACCTACCTAGGTCTCATATTGTTACATTAACAAGAATGCGATTTAATCACTGTCACACCCCTTGCCACCTAAACAAAATTAAGATCAAGGATTCTCCTAACTATAGTTGTGGTAAAGTTGGTGATCTGCAACATTTATTATTTGAATGTCCAGACCAAACAAATTTATCGAATGATCTCTACAGGAAACTAATCAGCCAAAACTTACAATCATCGTTAAACGTGTTCTCCGTCTTAGAAAATACAAACAAAGAAACGATTATGAATGTTATGGAATTCTTAAAGAAGACCAACCGTAAACTTTAAAATCCTGCTTGCACAGTAGTTTGACAACTTGCTTTGCTTAATTTTGCATGCCACTGTAGCTGAAGTAGAAATAGCTTATCATATTAAACTTAACTCTATCATATTCATACGTCCTTACAGATATCCTTTCCGAATTTAAACGTGTGTGGGTCAACAAACGACAATTCTATGACTTTATGTTAAAAAGTGACTGGCTGAAATGGATCAATCCGGACGCCAATTAAATTGAGAAGAAGAAGAAGAATGATTGTGTAACTTTTATTTGTAAAATGCTAATGATGGGGTGTTTTTCATAATTTTGTTTTTTCCTTTTCATCAGAAATAGATCGCTTTTGTGAAGAACATGCTAATGCATAATAAATTTGAGAAATAGTAATAAACAATTAATAATAAATTTTCATATACTTGACTTTTACCTACGCTCGCGCACGACTCTAAAACAATACTTATATATTGGATTGTATGTATATTTTATATTTTTCGTGTAATGTAGATGTATAGGTCCGCATTCAATGGAGCATAAACATAACTAATATGCTTGTAACAACAATAATATTTCGGAATCAAAAAACTAGAATTATAAAAAAATATATAATGCTTATAAGTGTTTAAATGCATGAGATACTATAATGGGATTGTTAATGTCTATGTATGTATTACAATAACGGACAGGATTAATATACACACAGCAATTAAGCTATGTAATTATTACAATAGTGGTAATACGTATAAAAGTGCTGAAAACACAGATTTTGCTTACACCATGAACGACGCCCAATAGCAGGTTTATTACATATACTACTCAAGGGTGTAGACTATGCATTTTTAGCAAAACAAAACTACGGGATTTTTTAAAGAGGCCAGGTCTTTCGTCCACGTATCCACTCTTATGCTACAAGTACTTGAATACATAAAAAAATCTTGGAGAAGAAAACTGATTGTAGGTTAGGAATTGCACTTAATAATATTATTTCTTTGATGCAAATTTATATCGTAATTCAAAAGAATCACTGTACCAGAAAAAATTTAAAAAATCTGACGGTTGTATCATCGCTGCGTTTTTTTTTTCGATGTTAATTGCTGAAGTTTAGCAAGATAATGTTCATTCCACGAATCAATCAAAAGTACAGTGTTTGCTGCGGTATTTGGAAGAAAAACATCAGTTAGCCTGGTTTTGAAATGACTTGAGGTGAGCTCTCTGGACATTGAAGAAGAAATATTCACATCTAGAGGTCGAAATAGTGATTGCGCAATCCGTGGTCCAAACGTATTTGTAGACTCCTTTAATACCAACTATAATGGTGAAAGTAAGGGTCAATCTGAAATATTTTAAAATATAAATATTATTGCCACTCCTCTCCCCTCCACGTAATTGAGAGCAACTTGAATAGTCAAATGTACCCAGAGATTTTGGAAAATGAACTCCAATACTACATATTTCAAGACTAGATTTTAGAAGCGCGGCAGAACATGTTGTTTCAATAGGATGGTTGTTCAGAACACTATACGGTGGTAGCACGTAAAGCACTTCAGTGATGTCAGTGACCATTGGAACGATAGACCTGGTCCAGCAAACTGACGAAGTGAATCACCAGATCTCCTATTTAATATTTAAAAGTGACTTCCCGCACCACTTACAACTAAGATCATAGGGCAACAAATCTGAGCACTAATGTAATTCTTCCGTGGAATGATTGAATTCTAATTTTTTTTACGTGTGGCGGGTGCTTAGTTGCAGTGACTCCGTAAGCTGTATTACTTGTCTGGCTATCATGCAACTCTCGCGGTGAAGTTTTGTGTGTGTAAATTGTGTTCAAATGGCTTTGTGACAGCATAATATCGTTGTATATATAATAAGTCGATGGACATTATTATGGACATTTTTCTCGAGGAGTGCTAATTTTCGAATTATTTGAATCTTTCACCTTCAGAAAATTACTCGGTATACAATACTCCTAATAACTATTGTGAGACGCCTAAAACCTAAAGAGGAATAAGAAGGTATGGGTTTTTAATGAGTAATAAGTAAAAAAATTAAAAAATATGTTCAGATAGGAGCGAACAAGACAGAATGCATTATGTGTATTACAATTTTTACTTAAAATTAAAGAAGGAATTGAATTATCTAATAATACACAGGTGGTTCCATTAAAAAAAATTTAACTTTGATGTGCCACGACTTTACCACTAACCCTGTATACTTAAAATTATTCTTAGCTAATAAGAATTTAAAAACCCTAAAACTTTTGTATTTAACTTTTTCCGGTAACTCATATATTTTACCCAATAATCGACCGTTTCCATACATATCAGCGACCCTGAAATTTTTTAATAGGGCGAAATATATTTAAGATAATTATCAGTTGATTTAGGAACATGTTATTGGACGAGACAATTGAAAACGTATTACACGGCATCTGACTGGTCTGACTGTAATATTGAATTTACTTCAGTAGTGCAAATTGTACTAAGAAATAACTAATATTGGCTTTAAATTCTTATTAAATTAATACCACTGTCGTATTTATACAAACGTTTAAGTTCTTAAGTATCCGGCAAAACAAACACCGACAAATATTATCATTAATCTTCTTTTATATAACCATAACGTGCATCTATAAACAACTATATTTCTTCATCAAATTTTGTATTATTAATGTCAGTAAATTATATTCAATTAAAACCGACATTTTAAATAAAATTTCACAAAAGGTTAAGAAATAAGAGATATTTTTGTATTAGAAGTATACCTTGTTTAATTTGAGACTTCTTGTAAAAAGACGTTAATCACATAATATTTCTATACGTTATCTATTATCGGCTGTTTCTATTAAAACATTGACACATACTAATAAAATAATATTAAATTATTTCCATAATTACGTGTCCTAATCTGTAAGTTTATAATTTTTGCAATAATTGTTGTAAGATCAGTATTTTTCCTGAGAAAAATGATGACATTTTCTCTTATTCAATTAATTTGAGTACGGTCTACCTTCGCTCAGTACATCATATTCATGTCAAATATATTCATAATTCTTTTCGCTTAAATTTCTTTTAGATAGTGTCTACCCTCCGGCCTGCGGCTATACGGCTATAGTTGCCCAGTTATATTTACCTAAATATTGCTCCGAGTAAGGAAAGCCTACAATAGATACGTTTTATGGCAGTTTGAGTCGTTTAAAGTGCTCGCGATAGTACATACATACATATACATATATATGTATATGCATATACAAGTTAACAGTTCAAGCAACACAAATCTAATCGCTAAAACCGAAGGTACAGGAATAGAGAATCTTATCGTTTCCATTCAAGTAGAAGTTCCGAACAGCTAACACGGTACGTAATGTAATTGCTTCAGGTACATATTGCATTTCGAGAGCTATTTACGAATTGTTGCACTACAACTGCACCAAATGTATTTATCAACTTGTAAATTTACACTATTTTCAATATCTACAACTGTTTGCTTGGCTACATCACAGCGTTTTACACATGCTGGCGCTTAATTTGTAACATCTAAATTTTACATATCGATCCATACTTTACTCTGTGGAAAGGTGTAATGGCTGTAACCTATATTCGTGTGCTGGGGCAATTGTGCAAGTACCTGCACCGTACAAAATTCCTTAGAGACTGCTGTCTACAGATAGGAACTCGTTTCATTGATTTAGTTTCTGAGCCACACATCGACTACTAAGGCTGGTAAAGATTTATACTGTGTATTATTTCACGGCGGTAAAATTGAAGTCGCATAGAAAAATAGAAGGTTTTGAAGTGTTACAAATAGCACTAAATCACCTGTATTAGTAAATAACTACTAATTAACTTATTAATTAAATATTTGACGAAGTGATGAGATTTAATATATCAGGGGAGCGTTGACGGCACATTTGATACATATTTTAGTTTACAGAATAGAGCTATATTATTATTATTACTATTATTATTATTAGTATATATAATACTCCTAAAATAATATATATATAATAAAATACAGGAAACTGTCATTACAGTTTGATTTGGTGCCGTATTTGGTTGTAAAATTAAGTAGGTAGACAACGACTACTTTATACTTTCGGAAGTCAACCTCGTAGTAATATATAATTTAGAAAGTATTAAAATGACAGATATGAGATTAGTTGTAAGGTAATTCAATTAACCAGGTATTCTGATTGTGGGGCAAAATTTAAATGAGAGAGTGGTTTCGTATCGAGGTAGGAACCTGTAAAGTACTGTGCAAATGGGCATCTTTACATTCTCAACCTACTTACACTCCAGTAGCTATAAAATGCCAGATTCCGATATTTGGATATTGGAAGGAAAAATATCTCATTCAAATAAAGCTTGGGTAAAATGCACTTTTACCTGTGCCTGAATCCCTTAGGTAATTAGTAATTTTAATATTTGCTTTTACAATTTCGGCCATAACTAATGATTTGAATTAAAATACTAAAAAAGAAAACAAGTAAAACTATGTGCAAAATTATGCAATTTAACCAAATAAAAATTTTCAGTCGGGACGAAATCGTTGCAAGACGAGGGCATAACTGAACTAAATTGTATTTGCTGTAATATGTTTTCATACTAACTGCTTTTAGCTGCCGCTGTATCCGTGACAGATCAAAACAGTAATACACCTGCACCTAAACACATTTCTTCTATTTAAATAAATTTACATTCGTATAGCTTTATAAGCTTTTCCTCAGATTTGTCTTCAAAATGTACCAAGGGTGCGTATTAGGGGGAAGGCAGGGAGCTAGATGAAAACTATGAGTGGACTGCTAATTTTTGTGAAGCAATCAATCGCGAATAATGGAATTTGCAATTGGTGCTGTGTAAAACGAAATGCTGGCATGTAACAAAAGCACACCGTCACCAAGCCTTTTGCATAATTTTTCTTTATATAGGCATGAAAGTTGTGCAACAAGACTGTGTAACGGTAAGATAGTGGTCTAGAGTAATTGCAAAACTGGCAAGTAATTGACAGGATATTTAAAGCAGCAACTGCTTGTGCAATAGTTCATTTTTCTCGTTGTGGAAAACTACACGTGCGATATAAATTCCTAAGAAAAGCACCCCAGAGGCTCTGATCTACTGATGACCTATTAGTATCTTGTGTGTTTTGTCGAAAGTATTGCAAAAGTCAGTGGAAAAACAGTTCTGTACTCATATTGCTAACGTTAACATAATTCCTGATGTTCAGTCTGGATTTAGGAAAAGGTGTAGTTGTGAAACGCGTTATGTAATATTATATATATTATATTATATTGATTTATTATGGTAGCTGATTACTGCATTGGCTCTGCTAGCTTTCTCTAAAGAATTCAATGGACTTACCCTTGCTTCTTTAATGTCGTTTCTCCACTGTGCTGGTTTAAGTCGTAATGCTATAATCTGTCTCTGCAACTATTTACCCGATAACGGCCAAAAAATCTTTATCCTTTTTTTGATACTAAGAGCATAATGCATTCCACACACTTTTCTTTTATGAATTCATATTCATTCATGTCGTTGGTATGCGAAAAACACTCAGGACACCAACTGAAAATCCAAACATTGATTTCACTAAACTATTTATAGTTGCTAAACAACATTGTCGTGCTATTAAAGAAAAGAAATCTGAATTTATAATATTTTATGGTTCTAGAAATATACCACCGGTTATAGAAACCTTTGTACCTCATATTAACAACACACAACTGGAGTGCTTTGAAAACGTAAAAAATTGGAGCAGGTAAGCAGTATCTAAGTTGAAATTTAAAGATAATTAAAGTTAAATGATGTCGAAGACTTCCACGGTCCGAGTCTCTGTTATGAGGGCTTCCGGGTTTTGACCGCGTTTATATGTACTTTACTATGATGTGGTAAAAACCCCGAAGCCCACATAAAAAAAGTTATTAAATACATCTATCAAGAAAGCTTCTTGTAATAGGTTAATTCTCTTCCACTTGCAATACATATTTAACCAAATTAACCACTATTGAGTTCAGATTTTACAAAATTCATATCTTAGGTAGTTTAAGATATGCTATAGGTATATTTGCATTTATGAATTTATTCGAGCACCCATCGCGATCCTAATGTCCGAGAAGCAGGTGAATTTGTCGTTGCGATTTCTCTTTGATGTTTTGTACGATTTTTTGTTTACCTATTAGTTTGTCAATACAACCACAGGCAGGTAATTTTTTGTAGATTTAGAATAACAGGACCATTATTTTTTATATATTTATGTCTATATTATTTTATATTGTAATTTTCTACGGCATATCAATAAAGAAATTCCTGTTATTATTACTACAGTATAGAAAGTGTTCTTCTTCTACCTTATATTATCAGTACAATTACTATATTTCAGATATCTGACTAAATCACAATTTATATTCTTCCCTGACAACTTCTTCATAATGTGAATGGCCATTTACTTGAACCACTTCTAAGATTAGTTCTGACGTAGGGTACTTAATATAATACCTTCATTATGCGATAATGTTAGTTCAGTAATGGAAAGTACAGCTGGCTATTTAGGTAAAGCAAGCGATTCGGCTATCTTGGAATAATCCACCGTGGCGACTAAACTTTATAAACTAATTCACGGTTAGATATCCTATAATTAAATTACATTTCATTAGATGTTACGCCACCATCACCGCGATTTCGAAATGCATCTATTACAACCGCCGACATTGTTTAAGTTCACTTTTAATGATTCGAGTTTCCAACACACAAGCTAAACTATTCGGAAGTTTTTAACGATGTCAGTTACAACAATTTGCTGACGTTACATCGATTCGATTTTCATTACGCTGTAATAATAAGTCTGTATGGCTGCGTGTATAATAAAATTAAGTTTTCACAAGCCAAGTTGGATTATATTGGCGCTTAAATAGCTGCATTGCGGTATAGGTGTACTATATCTATCTACGACTTCTAAACGCTTGATGTGACTCTGTGTTCTTGTTTTAATAATTTTCGCCATCGGCATCGCGCACATTTGCACAAAGTTTACGAACAAATTTTGGCGGTATTTCGCATGATTTACGACCACCATTCGAGGCTATATTTCAATCGGTTCCTCGTATATTTATTGAATAGCGTTCGGATATGGGTTAGCATATTTCTTCATTGCAAAAATGTAAATAGGGTTATTTCCATATCGCATAACGTTGATATTATACTTTGCTAAAATGGAAATTGTTCAAAATAAATAATAATAATAAACTAAACCTGTGCAAAAACTAGAAATCCTTAATATATTTTACTTGGAAAACTTTTTGAGATCTCACGTGGCAATGAAGATCATCTTCATCTGGAAAGAGAAATGGTGGCATATGCCGACACAATACATACACTTTTTAATTATATCAAAGTATAAATAAGCACAGTTGTTGTGGTAATACGAGGTCTATTTATATTGTAATACCAGAGGAAGATATTGAATTTATTGCCACAAACTACAGCGAGATTCAATTCCCTATAATACTCTTAGATAAAGATAAATATTTTCCCGTAAGCTGATAATAATTTGAAAGATAAGAAAAATATTTCAAACACAAGAAAAAACTAAACAATTTTCGAAAAAGTATTTTGTTTGAAAAGAAATTTGCATCTGTGACCGTATGTGATGGTAGTTATTACTATTGATAGTGTGGTATCACAAATGCACCTAAAGGAATGTTTTCGGCAACAGTTACTATCCTACAAATTTACGAAGTTAAGTTAGTGAAGAAATGTTATGTACAATACCAATCCAGCCAACTGTCCTGAGATACATCCCATAGAAATATATTGGACACTGGTAAAAGAAAAATCTAAAAAAGTATTGAAAAATTCAAACAAGCATTGGTTATAGAAAACATTTGACAGAACCTTATGAAGATAGCGCAATGAATGGCAGCTGAATTTTATCACAATAAGGTCTAATATTAATATGATCGTCTACCGTCTACACTTGTATTACTGTTATATGTATGTACATATATAATATATGTACATATGTAATAAATACGATTAACATAAACCACAAACGTCACATCTATGGGAATCTTTATCTGCTCGGATTTTATCAACTATAATCGTTAAACGCAACCCTCACAGGTATCTAATTCCGCGTAAACAAATAAAATCATACAGGTTGACTGCACGATAGAATCTGAAGAAGATCGTTCCGGTAACATAGCCGAGAGAGAGGTGCCGTTGTGATCAGATGGTTGGTAATACACGCATAGCTTTTGCTGCTATGCCTGTATTACAACAATATAAATTTATATTTAACCCTCCAAAAATAAATAACGCATTTGCATTTTAATTTCACTCAAAATTTCTATAACTGTAGGTCTATAAAATATTATAGCCTCTGGAAAGATAGAATCTTACTTTTTATTTATGTAAAATAGAGCATTTTTTTTAAATGTATAGAACACATAAACCTGTTTCTTAATTGTAGTATTACGAGGGATAAGCTACAATTATTGAGAATTGGAAAATCTAGTTACCCGTGCAAGACAAATTGGCATTATTTTGTTTGTCAATTGCAGTTTAGTTTGTGTAATTCGGGTTGAATAGTGTCTCAGAAATAGTCCACAGAATAAGCTTCTAGTATCGAAAAAACGGAATTATCACGAGAGAACCTTCGGATAATGACTATACTATTACTATGACTTCAAGAAAGGCTTGAGCGTGTATGAGGGCGTGGAAAGTTTAAAATTGGCATTTGGGAATCTTGCACCATCATTGGCTACTGTTTATAGATGGTATAAAGAATTTGAACGAGGTTGCAAGTCGGTGGTACACAGAAAAGAAGCTGGCCCTCCTTTGACTGCTGCTAACCCCGAAACCATTGCTGCGGTGAACGAGACGGTGGAAGAGAACAACCGCATTACCTATGCAATGATAGAGTCCAATCTGAAGATTGTTCTTCGCAAATGAGATCAATATTGCACGAACATTTACATTTGAAAAAGGTTATAACTCGGTTTGTACCCCATTATCTGACAGATTTACAAACAGCAGAACGTGTTAGAATTTGCCAACAATCTTTAGACGTGTTGAATGCTGGAGGCCATCAAATTATTTCTAAAATTGTAACTGGCGATGAAACGTATATACCGTTTTTTGATGTTTCCATTCGCCAAGAAAGCCGAATCTGGATACATGAAGATGAGGAAACTACTACGATGGTGAAGAAACAACGAGCAATGAAAAAAGTTATGTACGCAGTATTTTTTAGAAGTACGGGTTTGGCGGCCGCAATTAAATTAGAAGATCACAAGACAGTGACCGCTCAATGGTATGCAGAAAATTGTTTATCTACTATGTTCAGTAAAATGCTAAGAAAGCGAATCATCTGACATCATGATAACGCGTAGTCCCATACAGCTGCGACAACTGTTCAGTATTTAGGAAATACTCCGCGTTTTTCTGACTTTCTGTTAATCTGCAAAATTTAGGTAACAGTTCAGTTCTATTATGCGTGTCATAACTATGATTAGCAGAGAATGGCTGAAAGTCAGAGATATTAGCACTTATATACAGCAGGCATTCCAGTATGTATAACGCGGGCAATGTTAAAATTTTTAACTTAAAAAAGATTTTCTGCAATCATCACAGTACTAAAGACCATCTACAATGCCAACAGCCTTTCTTTGATGAGTAAAAACTCTTCTTCACTAAGGCAACGTTACCCCATGACAGCGAGGAATAATTCATCAGTGAGTGACAAAGCGACTAGTATGCCGATACCAACACATCCCGAAACACAATCATTCTTTTTTTTGTTTTTTTATGTGTGGTGGGTGCTTACCTTGTTGCAGTCACTCTGCAGTGACTACAGTGACTTAAACCTGTTTAATTTATCAGATGGCATATCTACGTGTTTTTCCCATTTAAGTATTCGGTCAAAATATATTCCTAGGAATTTCACATATACAGGATCTGCTGATACATGGTTCTCTCTCAATGTAAATAATAAAGATTGGGTTCTGTATGAATTCAGTGTCATCTGGGACCAAACGCACCATCGAACCCGTAATGTTAAGTGAAAAACTATTTATATATAGATATTAAGAATTACAATAGTTGCAATAGAGAACCTCGTGGAACTGTTAGATGCGATTTAATAAATATGACGTTATTAATTTAATACTCTTTGAGCCAAATTATAACGACGCAGTTTATAAGTTAATAAGACATGCGACACACAGTCAAATGACTTTGATGAATCATATAAGGTACCCGAAAAATATTCCTCTCTTTCAAAGTATTCAACGACCCGAAATAAACAATCATTCTTTTGATACTAATATTTTGCCTAAATCCATATTGATGTTTAGAAAAGCAATTGTTGACATCCAAATAGTTATAAGTTCTAACTTTCAGAATCCTTTCAAATGTATTTGACACAATAGGCAAAAGTGATAGCGGTCTAAACTTGAAGATATCTTTTTGATCCCCTTTCTTAACAACTGGTGTAATAACAGCAGCCTTCAAAACATACGGTTCTCTGTTATGGAGAGATCAATTAATTTAGTTAATTTAATTAAGAAGCATCCTTTATGATTACGATTTGATATTATTAATTTACCTTTGCTGGTTATTACAAATGGATTTTACTGCGAGAACAATTTCCAGTCTTATTCGATTCTGAAACTCAACAATACAACTTTAAAGAAGATATATCTTTTCACCTTTTCAAAGGCTTTATTAAAAGCTGTCTCAAAATATGAAAGGAATCCATATCTAGTTAACGATATAAAATGGGTTTGAATGTTTACATGAATAGGTTCCATAAAGGAAATCTGTATATTCTGAGTTGGTTTCTATATATGTATAAATATAGTACATAGTCAGTCATATGGAGTAAACGTATATTGAATTTGTCAATATCAAATTTATAGATATACAAAGATAAAATTGGTAAGTCGTTGACTCGTATACGTTGCGTCATACACTTTTATATTCCATTTCAATGTGATATATCTGAAGTTTACTTCTTATAGGTTAAGTTAGTCCATCGATTTGAGTTAGACAACTAGTAAATTTTGTACGTATACTTATACCGCCCTAAGCGAGTCTGGTGTAATTTCAATTCTTCAGACCGTACCAAAAACTGTCTTGAACAAAGATTTAAGTTAAAACCGTTTCGTGATTTTTCGATAGTCTATAATAATGTTCTAAATCTCTCCTCTTTCCTTTGACTAACTGAGATTTAATTTTTTCCAAGTAAGTCAAGCTCGAGAGGCAGAACGTTCCTAAAAACTCTTGCATATATTCATCTTGGCACGCCTCGTAAATTTGCTGTCAGATCGTATTTTATTGATATACTGTTTTTCGTACAGAATCTACGCCAACGGTCACGAACTTTCACTTCAGAAGCAAATAGGAAGAGCTAAATGTATTTTGACATTTAGTAGAATTTTTTACGCAGCAAATTAACATGAACCAACTTGTCAAATACAAGAGAAGGTGTTTGAAAAGTTAACGAAGCCAACTTTTGATAAAGTTAGTTCGTTACGCGGAAGTGTGTATGCCTACAGCCTTCATTAGGACAGTCAGAACTTCAAGACATGTACGACATTGTTGGTATTTTATGGGTGTAAAGAAAATACATGAATGTTGGAATAATAATTAAAAGAGATGAAAGTAGACAGAATTAATAATATACGTTAAAATGTAAAAGTATAATGCGCTTCTTATGTTGTGATCTTTAAAAGGAGTTTCCACTAGAAAATGTAGTAGGTACATTAATTTTACCCGTATACATGCAAAAAATTAGGACACAGTTCTTCAAAAGCACGGCTTACACAACCCAACAGTAACAAACATTAATAGGTATTTGGTTTGTTAAAAGATAAATTATCTCTCACGTTCTTAGTACAAGCTTCGTAATTGCTTCGCCGTGACATTGTTCTACTTTGTTATGAGCTAGTTACAAGAGAATGATATAACAGTATCACTGCGCGCACTACCATGTCCACATAGAAAGTTTTTCAATATCTATTGTCTTGCCCACGCATAGCCGAGGTTATTTTTTGACAAATCGGACTTAATGTTAATTTTAGTTCCTTCATCCTGAGTTGGTACATTTCTTTGTAGCGCTATATAATTCAGAACTAAGGGAGTAAAATTGTATGTATTCCAGAAATGCTGAAAGGTTTTTAAACGAATAAAGTGTAAGGTAAGATGGTAGCTAGAAATGATATTGTTAAATAAAGCAAATTCTGAGTGACTAGGTGCGTCAGTTCTCTTATTCCGAATATATGTAACTTATGAAATTTACATCTATAACATTTTTGTTTGGTCGAAAATAATACAGATTTCTGGCACACTGTGCACATTATTTTTAGGCAAGACTCGCCTTCTCTTGTGTGCCACTCTCGCAGTGATGCGGTCACTTTAAGATCTCTGGGCGCTATGAAACGAGGTTTTTCGTTTATGAAAAATTAATACTTTTGAGAAACACATTTTTTGAAGCAATGTATTTTGCCTCGTTTTGATACTTTGAAAGGCCTATATAAGGCTGCCCCAAATGAAAGTAACTTCAGCATTAAATCTCATGGTTCCTTTCCAACTAGAGGTTATGATCATCAACTGCTCTTGCAAACATTCGATTTAAAATCTTTAAGTACTAGAATAATAATTGCTAGCTTGACACAAATACATAATATAATACATAATAAAATTGATTGCCCAGCGCTTCTGGAGCAGATAACATTTTTTTTTCTTTCCCCAGACCCGTCCGACCTATAGCCACCGGTAGGCACCGCAGCCATCAGGCTTATTGTGCCACATCTGTTTGTTCAAGTCACCCACTCTAGCACGGTAGTCCCCTCCACTAACCTGTACAGGTCCCTAACCGAGTGGGTAAGGTATATCTCTGGGCCTCCTTTCGTTATCCCAAACAGATTCTGCCGTCTGCGATCTAGTGCCTCGCAGTCGCGTAGTATGTGATCGGCTGTCTCCGGTTCTATCCCACAAAGTCTACACTTTGTGTCCCCGTCAAACACTCCGATTCGGTGTAGGTGTTCTTTCACCGAAGCATGTCCGGTCATTAGTCCCGTTACGATGCAGAGCTGTTTCCTACTAAGATGTAGTAGTTCTCTAGCTCTTTTCCTGCATGGGTTCCCTATAAAGGTTTTGCCATGTACTATACCGGGTAAGGCTCCCCAGTATTCCTACTGTTTCGTACGAACCCAGTCTCCTATATGTCTCCGGGCCGTTTGCCTTGTGACCCCGAAGAAAGGTTCTGGGCCGTACATTTCCATCTCTGACCCTCTCTTCGCGAGTTCGTCAGCCCTTGCGTTGCCCTCAATCCCCTGATGGCCCGGTATCCAAGTCAACCAAACCTTGTTCCGGTTCGACAGTTTCACCAGTTCGTCGAGGCATTCCGTCACCAGCCTGGACGACACCTTCCGGCTTAATAACGCCTTCAATGCCGCTTGGCTATCAGACATGATGTGAATTCGTCTGTTGGTCACCGCTTTCACATTCATTGTGTGTGCGCATTGGAGAATAGCATATACTTCCGCCTGAAACACCGAAGCATACTCCCCCAGTGCGTAACTGTGGCCCTCATTCTGAGAGGATATCCCTGCACCGGTACAATTAGCCGTCTTAGATCCGTCCGTGTACCAGACTAAGTCTTGCTCTTTGATTCTCAGTGCATACCTGGCAGCCTCCTCCCGTCCGTCCGCTATAGACACCGTGAAGGGATTCCCATACCTATGCCTTACCGGCATGTGGTCGGTCCGCATTTCTAACACCTCCTTTCCCACATGCTCAGTTATCGACATATGATTTGTGTTGACCCTTTTCGGAGTCGCTGTGTGTTGCAGCCTGTATGCCTCCATCCTTGCCTCCCTCTGTATGACCAGGTGCAACGGTGGGCAGATAACATTTAGGGTTCCCTATATTCCAACGAGGCGGGATATGACCCTCCGATGCCCGACTTCCAGAACCAATGTGCTAACCAAGTCACTTCTCTACATTATGTGTTATAACTTTAACTTGGTCTCTCAGGACATTGACATCTGCTCTTGTACCAGGGAGGAGCTTAGGTCTGTGCTTTTTGAGCGTTTTGTGTGATTTCCTATTAATGTTATTTTTTCTGCACTACATATGATGATTTTTATTGCTTTATATAATTATTGTTATGGTGATGTTATTTTTAGTATGGTGCTATTATTGTGATGGTACTGTGCCTGCACTACATGATTCTTATTAGTTTATTTGCATTTATTGTTATATCCTGTAAATGGAATATCTGTATTCTGTTGGATATTAAATGGATATTATTAGCAGTTGCGTAGAAAGTTTCTGTCACATTTTTCATGCTCCAACAGCTTAGTTTCTTCCACCAATCAATGAAAAACACTATTAAATAGGGCCGCTGATAGTGCTTATACTGGGAAAGCAAACATATAGATTTCTTATTTAAAAAAGAACTGGGTAGTAGAGTAATTCCTCCTGTTCCCACTTGCTTGTTAAGAATATAGTTTTATTCACATATGGCAAAACAAAATCGTAAACACACAAGAAAATAGATAAACAGTAATCATTTTCGTAATACACAGTTGAAAATGTCAAGTCAAGATATACTTGTTTCAAAGAAAAAAGAAATGGGACAATTACAATACCGATATGTATTGAAATTGTCCCATTTCATTTTTTCTTTGAGTGTACATTTAAATAAACTTGCATTGATTACTGCCATACATCGAACATCTTGATGACTTATGCTAGCCTAGAATAGGCGATAGCGTAGGGCGATGGATGGTGGTTTAATTAATATTCATTCCATTTCCAAACACGTTCAACGACCAAACGATAATTTTTTTAATGTTTATTAAAAGGCACAAAGCAGTACGTCTAAGTTTTGCACTATTAATTTAGTAAAAAAACTGAATTTAGTAAAAAAATTTTTTCTGGAAAACCGAAAGAAATCTAACATTTTAGATACGTGTTAGAACATACTTTACAATTCATTAGTAATACAAGTTATAGCCTACGTGTTCGTATATGCTGCTTTGCAGAGTCATTGTTTGTTGTTTTCTTTATATTCTTTCGGGAATGAACAACGTTTAGTCTGATACTCGTGCTCTATGGACTGACCTAATAGACCGACGCAAGTCAGGCAAAGGACAATACGAATAAAGTACCAAGAGAATCTAAACTTTTCCTTCCACGTACCCCATACACAACAACTGATAAATTTCACTTGACGTTTATTGTAGTTTTACTATATAAACTTTAACCGTCAATGGCACCCTAGAAACTGAAGGAAATCCCCAGTCGTTTGCAACAAGGATCCTGCTGATAAGAGGCGAAGTTTTCCGGCAATAACTTATGATATAAAGTTTGCAGGTTAATAGTACGTAATGGAAATATAGCCCAGTATTAGTAAAGCTCATTTGTTGTACGTAGAAATGTGTACACAATTTTGACTAGGACTACTAGGATCAATAATATTGAATTTATATTCTACTGTTCAGTAGTGAGAGAACGGACACGAGACTTAAGTAAAAAGATAGCAGATGAAATTTATTTAATTATTATAAATCATTGAATTATGAACTCGTAAAGAGAATGGTAGCATAATCTGTTTACCACAATCTGTAGTACTGCAAAGGTAACTTACAATATACCCGTGTGTGTAATATTTTACAGAAGATCAAGGAACAGTTTTTCCTTGATACGTTTGTTATGTACTTTAGCACATTCTCTATGCAACTATGATGTTTTGATTTACTTCGTATGGTCCTGAAGAATGCGCCTATTGAAGTCATATTTATACACTTCTCGGTATAAAAAATCTAATCTCCTATAACTTCAAATTTAAACAGGTTTGGGATGCCAAGATAATGTTATGGAACTAGTCACACAACAGAGTATTATTGCGGATTGAGAGCACATAAATGTTGCAGGTATTGTACTGTATTGTATTGGTGGTGAGTCGTTCAGGTTCCTAGCACCTCTCCTCACTGCGAGCTATTGATCGGTTGTGATTACCCTATCCCATCGGTATCTTTCTATTCCAATGTTCTTGACGAACTTCATGACTAGTTTTGGTGCCAACGCTTTGATCTGTTCAGGTGTTAAGGTCGCCTATCATAGATGCTGAAGCCTTTGCCGGCTCGTTTTGCACTCGCAAACTATGTGCTCGGCTGTTTCAGTTTCCAGTTCTCAGAATCGGCACGTGTCTTGATCAACTTTTCCCATCTTTCTACGACGGTACCTTAGAGAGCAGTGGCCAGTCAGATGGCCCATAAGAGTCCTTAACTCTGACTTGGTAAGATCAAGTTGTATTTTGTTACTGTTCAGCGAGGAGTTAATAAGTTTCTTCGCTTGTGTTTGTCCGGGTGTTTTCCTCCGGAGGTAGACTATTTCTTTTGTCTTCTATTCTCGAACTTCCTTCTCGAGCTGGCTTTGGACAATGCCAAAGAAGGGCTCCGGTCCAATGGCATGCATATCAGCGCTTTGTTTGGCAAGTTTATCCGCCATATCATATACTTTGGTATTGTTGTGTCCAGATACCCACAACAGGGATATCTACCCTGTCTCTTGTGTCTAGTGTCGTCACATTCATCCGACATTCCCAGACCAATTTAGACGCAAAGCTATGAGAGCCTAGAGCTTTTAGAGCGATCTGACTATCAGTGCATATATAGATGTTTGCGCCCCTCAGGTTCTTGTTGTCGCTCGAGGTCGAAGGTAAGTACATGTTCTACATCCTTTCTAGACAAGGATCCGAATACCTGAAGAACTACCTGACTTTAGTACATCAATGTTAAAAACACTTACAGGGTTTCCGATTGGTCAAAGTTCTTTAATACATATGATACTTATTAGGGGAGGTAAGTAATGCGAATCAAGGTAAATGTTGATTCGGGAAATTGACATTGTTAAACATGTTTGTAACTTCGAAGTAGTATTGAGAAAAAACTTGAGCAGGCGATCCTGAAGCCTGCGGAGATCACAGGTTTGAAATCGAAGTCACTCTTACAAATTCTTCAGAATATTTGGTGTTTCATCATATGTATATAGAAAATAAATTTCATAAGGAAATCTGACATGACAAAATTTGCATTAAACTTCTAACTTCCATTGAAACAAAAGCATTATTTCAATGATTACATTTTCATATTTTAATTCAGGAGAAATACTTGGTAGCTAATCGATACAATGGCAACAGTTAATTAATTATATACGGTTTTGTAATTATGTTTAATGTTTTTATGGACACGTAGGGCACTTATTTTAAATTAAGTATGTCTATACCATGCACATGTCTATATATAATTTTCATTTACAGACGCACATTTTAAATTAATTTAGTGGATATATATGCTCATATTTTCTGTATTTTCAAATAGATATAATCCGTGCTCTAGTTATAAATTTATTTATTCTCTTTGTTTATCTTTGTTTCATATATTCCATATTTACTTATTACTGTATTCGTTTGTCCTACTATTTAATGACGAGAACTTTATTTGTGTCACGAATGTATTTAACAGGGGAACTGTTTATTCGGCTATGAGTAAATATTTAACAAACATTTCGATTCTCGAATTTAAGACCTCGAAACAAAATTCTACATTTTTGTAACTGTGCTACGGGTGCACTAAAATAATCTAACAATATAAACAAATAGACACGGAATGCCTATAGGATTTACATACTTAAGGCTATTAACATAAAGAACAACAAAAGAATACTTTCGTCAACCTAAATTTTTTCCGCAAAGAAATATATTTATCTATATACAGTTTTGACATAGTTAGTCTTTACTTCTTAGTCAGATTAGTTCTGCGAATTTACTAATATTTATACAAACCAAAAAACGAATAAATTTAACCTGGAATTATAAGAATATATTGTAATATGCTAGTTCCTGTTAATTTTCGATTTGCAAAGAAACATTCACTATATAAACTCTCCGAGAATGTACTCGATTCGCAGTAAGTTAACTACAAACGTGTGAAGATGAAGGCGGTATTATGTTTAATGTGTCTTACAATTGGAGTAATTGGAACTTCTGAATCACCAAGAGAATCAGAAAGGTCTATAAATTTGGAAGTAGGTATACATTTCAATGCTTAGCATTCATTATAAACTATTATCTCTTCTTTCAGATTTCAGTAATTCGCTCGAATTTAATATCTGGTAAACATGTTAACGATGTAACAGTTGCATTAAGGACAGCTTGGAGTTCATATAGAGATTTAGGAGCAAAAATAGCAAATTTTGCACTTTTAGTTCAAAGACAACTAACTGAAAATACGGACGGTGAATATGCTGATGCTTACGGTGGCCTTCTATGGAGTGTTTGCGTGAATGAAGAAGCGTTATATCATCAGGGTCAATACTTTGCAAAATTCAAAGTACGCGAGCTTCTGCACACATACATTGTTAGAATATTTTCACACAAAAGTTAGTAGCTGTATACATAATTTTTATTATTTGGATACAAAATAAAACAATGTATTGCCACCATTCTTAGTGTTTCTCTTATTTTATGTAAATTTGAATTACACTGCTTTTATGACATGCACATTAGTTATAGAAATTGAAACCATTGCATAGTAAGTAAAAAATCAGCAAGAGTAAAAAGGCAAATTACATTGGTCTAAATGAAAAACATTACACACAATTTTGATAGAAATCGGGTTATTTTTCTGATTTTTTTGAGAAATCGGATCTGTAGTTTCCGCAAAGTTTTGCTTTCGCATTAGCACGTGGATTTTAAAAACATAGTAAGGTAAGGATTCTTTTACTTAATCACAAAAATTACATTCACAGAATTAGTAGAGGTGAATTCTTATATTATGCATTCAAATGAGTTACAGCATTCTTAAATAAAAAAAGATTGGTTATTTCTACTTTGATATCATTGTTACATGGTCCTCAAAAAGAGGACATACTAGGAATATAAATTATAAATTTACAGGTTTTGTTAAAATTTGTCCACAATATAAAAATTATTTGTTTGCTATGTGCGTGAAGATCAGACGGATAACTATTATGATGTACTAAGTTTGATACAGGTTCGTTGTGTTCTTAGTTTCTAGAACAAATATACCCATCTATTGTTACTTAGATAGTTTTCGAATCGATTGATTTATGGTAGCGTTGCATTAAATTACTAATAAAAGAAAATGGTTTATCCAATACAAAAAAAAAACAGCAATTTCGACATATTCCTTTGTTTAAATTCAATAGAAGAAATAAGGCAACGGGTATTTATTTCTTTCGTGTCGTTTTCGGAGAGAACGCAATTGTAAAGACAGCAGTACTAAACTCGTTTTCTCGATTCCTCAAGGGCCACTTGCATCTTTCTTTTAACTTTTCTGTACAGTTGTTCACTAAATTTTATACTTGAATGTTGTTCATATACATTATTATTTATTGAACAAGAAACGAGTATTTCTATCGTTTTTATTATTTTTGTATGGGTATATACATACATATTATCAACTTTGAAGATTCTCTTGTTTGCTACTATCGGAATATTCGAGTTTCTCCTTTATGTTGGCAATAAGGGCTTTTACTGCTTCCGCTATGCGAGTTGGAGACATGTTATAGATTATTAATCACTATACTAAAGTAATTGTAGCAGCTATATCAACAATATCTGTAAATAATTTGTTGTTGGCGAAGATTGAAGATTTCAATAACAGCACTTGTACCAATTCCCATCTATAGAAATACGAAATTCATTAAACGAATTGTGAGCTTACATAAAAATCAATGAAAATGCTGTTGGATCTATTGCTTTAAACAATATGGAAACCTGGCATTGCGTCACTATCTTCGGTATTTGTGTATTATCCAACGATCATGTAGTTTGCAGTAATATCTCTTGAGTACGCTTATGATGAATGGTAATTTTTAACTTTCCTCGTTGTCTTGTCAACTTATTTTAACAACAAGTTTTAATGATGATATCATATCGCAAGCTTAGAGTTACTCTCGTTTTGGGTTTCAGTTGCCTTTACTGGTATATATTAATTAAAATCAACATTTCATATCTGATTTTGATTCATATGAATAAAATATCTCTTTCTTATGCTGCTCAGGAATTCTAATTTACATATATAAAAATCTGTAATATGACTCAGTTATCAATGTTATGGCAAGCGGTTGATAGGCCTGCCTTAGTCGCCGTCGTATAGCGAAATATGTATCAATCGTTCTTCTATTTTTCGATTTGACCTTTGTCTATACATTTTTGGTTCTATTTACACTCTTACGATTTCAAGTGATACACGGAAATATCAAAATACATGCGAATAATCCGATAGTTGTTCCAGCAAATTCAATTATCGAATCCTCTAATGGAAGAGTTTGTTAACGGAAAATTTCCATCTAACTCAATTCTGTCTATACTTGGAGATGAAACCTATCTATTTAGTGTGATTATCTATCTCAATGTGAAAATCGTGAAGTAGAAAGTGAGGTAACAGTGTTATGAGTGTAGCACAAAACTGTCCAATCACGTTTTATAACTATGAGGAAAACAACTGGATAGACAAACTCTGAGAAAGACAGAAATTGGTAGGTTTTTTGTATACCTTGGAACTGTAAAGAATCGCAGTAGGTTAGAATGTAGAAGCGAACTTTGAAGTAGTCATTTCGGGGTGTTACCTGCGTGGAATAAAGCACTAGATACACTTTGTTTCTGTAGCAAAACATCAGCAAGTAAATACTGACATATGCCGTATTACTCTAACAATGTAATTTCGAGGCATGAAAATGACAATTTCAGTATATAGAAGGAAATGAGAAAAAGCTAATGGAGAAATAAATGCCAATTTTGAATGCGATATACACCATATGTGGTATATAAGATAACCAATCTTGTTAAATTACAATAAATGTACATACTGCAACGATCTTCAGTAGGTACTACACAAAGACCTTGGCAATGTGTTGTAAAGTTATAGCTTCCAATTTTGGTGTGTCCACGTGTGCTTCTGCATAGCCGTATCATCACCCAGGATACGCCTTACATAATATAATACGGCGGGTGTTTTGAAATGTCATTTGAAGAGAAGCAGATTCTACTGGCCAAAGGTGTGACTACACATAAAATTCAGAGTTCATGAAGCAGACAACATAATAATTGAGGAAAAAAACTTTTACTAGGTGAGACAGAGATTTGTAAATCAATCATATCGAATGTCACAAAAAAACAGCAAATACATGTACCACATACTTGCTGTTGTTACACATATACACCTAGAGCAGGTAATGGTGATGATAATTGAACAGCAATTTGATATTGGTTTGCAAAATAACATTAAATTACAGCATAATAGTGAACTTCATTGACGTTATAATCTTATATATCAACTTGCTGTAATGAGAACGGCTATAATACAAACATATTCTATAGACAATATTTGTCTATGGTGTTATAATTAGGTACAAACAGGATAACAATCACTATACAAGAAAAATATGGACTGTAATGGAAAGTACCAACTTCTTACAGATATTCAGGGTGACGATGAATACATGAGATATCATAGATCGGCCGATATTTTTTCCTTCCGCATCCAAACAGTAGGAATAACACTGTAACCGTCAATTTCTAGAAAAAAAATTTTCGTTGCAACTGCTGAGATAAATTGATTTTTGTGGCTACAATCTCTTTTACAAAGTTTCACAATTTTAATTATGTTAAAACATACTTGTTGGTCCATTTTTAGTTCTTCTAAATGATTATGAAAGAAAGTATCTGAAATTAATGACGATGAAATTGAGAGAGGATTTTTATACTAATCCTTTTCAATTTCATAGGTTATATTATTTAATTTTAAAATTACGACGCAATAGTCAAGAAACGAAAATCTAAGTAAAGTTAGAACAATAATAGCAAAAAAATAGTTATCCTAAAGAGTTTTATAATAAATTAATAAAAAAAAAGAATAAATAAAATATATAACACAGGTACAAAATCAAATAGTAACATATACCACACTATACCATACATAAACAATTTAAGTGACACAATAAAACACGAACTAAAAAAATCAGACATTCACATAACTTTCATACCTACCAAGAATAGACACTTCACAAATTTGAAAACACCCATTAAACAAGATAATCAAAGTAATGTCGTTTATAAATTAGATTGCCAAGATTGTAACAACATATGATTTTCCAACAAATGTTATATCGGACAAACCAAACAATATTTAAAGAAACGAATTTATAATCACCAATACCCTGTTACACGTGGTTAACGTGTAACAGTGTAACCGGTGTTAACGGCACCTCTGAAACTGCTTTATCTAAGCACTCTAAAGATATACCACATAATTTTGATTTTAAAAACACTGAAATTTTAAAAAAGGAAAATAATTATAAAAAAGATTAATTTACGAAATGATATATATTAAAAAAGATGAAAACGCGATAACTTTTAGAACTGATATCGATAATTTAGATCTTATTTATAATAATTTAATTCACGCCTGAATTTTATTAATTTTAAGCTCTTGATTAGGTTTTTTTGCCACGTTTTTCCCTAGTCCTTGAACAGAATTGTTAGAGCTTGACAAAAAATAGATTGATATATAAATAATTCAAATCATTAATTTTTATAGTTGTATTAAACCAATATATGCTTCATTATTATTTGTGAATGTAATTAAAATTCGATATCAATGAAGTCTTTGTTTTTTAGATATTTTTGTTGATAGGCATGGCCATTTATATTATTAGAATTTTGACACATATTAAATGTCAATTTCTTCCACTGAAGAAGTCTTTTTAACGAAAACATAATATTATGTTTTCTGGAATAAATTGGTATTTAATTAATTGTTATTGACGTATAAGTGGAAATATTTCAGGAATTGAAAGATAAGTACATAAAGGTGACAAAATAGATATATTAATTGAAACTAGCGAATAAATTCCAAGTAAGAAAAGTTCTCTATGGCAAATTTTATTGTATTTTTAATAAAATTTGTCATTGACTATGCGATGACATAAAATAGAATAGACAGATTACGCTAAGCATATCTAGTTTATCTACATTTCACACTAAATTCAAAACTGTATAAATATTAATATTTGGATACAAGACACACATAATAAACTTTTACTGTACAATTTGTTAGTTCCAATTCAGATGTAATGCGAAACTTATCAAATATTTGTTCACCTCTAAAGATTTGGAAAATCATATGATGTTGACCCTACTACTTGAGATATACATACATATTTCGATGTCACATTGATTGTTGGGAGATATATTAAATGTATAAAAGTTTAAATTTTCGACAGCAGAAGCATCAGTAGTTTTCCTACCAACTAACAAGATGAAACCAGTAGTATGCTTAGTTTTTGCTTTTGCGCTGGCAAGAAGTTCCGAATCAGCATCTTCGTTAGTGGATACCATGAGCATGCCAAAAATTTTTGCATCTGATGTAAGGTATTATAGTTTTTTCTTGTACTTGTAATTTACACATTGTTTTATGCAGATGGAAGTGATAGAAACAAATATGAATGCTGAGATTACTGGCTTGACAGCAGATTTAAAAGAGGCTTGGGCGGCAAATAGTAGTTGGAGAACACGACTGTCAACGTTTCTAAAGCTGGCGGAAAAGAGATTAAATTCTAATCCGCTATTTAGTACGTATCACTGGAGCATTTCCGTTAACGATGAATTCCTGATTCATAACGGACCGTACTATGCGAAATTTAAAGTGCGTGATATATTAATTTATAAAATAGTTACGTTATTTTCCTCATAATGCTTTGTAGTGCCTACATATACTTTTTTCAGTGTTAGTCTAGTAAAAACTTTAATATAGATATTTCTTTTGTTCAATGTTAAATTATAGGTATCTTCGCAAACAGCGTTTCTTGTGTTAAAAATTAAGGGACAACTTATTGTCTACTTTGCTTTTAAAGATTTGGCGTGGGCTACATGTTATAACTGGGTTCTTCATTTCTAATAAAAATAATTAATATATCGATGTTATGACTTTTCTGTACTCATCTTTCAATTCCTGAAGTATTTCCACTTGTAGAAATACTACAGGAATTGAAAGATAAATAAAAATAATACAATAGTTATACGATTTTTATAGTGGAATTAAGTATTCCAAACAGTCCAATATAGTGAATTCATGGCTTCGTAAGACCATTAGATTATCTGGACCAAATTATAATTTTTACTAACAGATAAATGAAACGAAGGCCTACTGGTTTGGTTTCGGAATATAACTCTGTGGAAATTTTTTTGCAGTTTGAAAATATTGCTGATTAGATACCCATAAAATACATATCAACAATAAACATTTCCATAGTGTTAGTTGAAATAGCATTCCACCTTGAAAAGGCAAAAGTTGTTTTCTACTAGAAGTAATGTTTCTTACCTAACCTAAAAAGAACATTAACTTCTAGAAATAAAATAAATTAAATGCAAAATGATGTACGCAATGTTATACGGTAATAGCGCAACGATAGCTTTTTAATAGACGAATCAATCCTTCTTTATTAATTACCGTTGTTGTGATGAAAGAATAAACCGTTACTTTTTATATAACTTGGAAGTTAAAACGTTTAATATTGATTTTGTAAAAAAATGAAACGTTCATTCATTGCTTTATTTTGCTTGTCTAGATGTTGTGAAAGAATTTCCCTTTCCAGTTAAACATTTGACAGTAGGCCCCTAAAAAGTTAGCACCGTTGTCGGAGTAAATATTAGTCGGTTTACCTCGTCTAAAAATAAAACGCCTAAATGTAGCTAAAAAAGCATCCGTAGTAACTTCAGTGACTGGTTCAAGATGAACAGCTTTCGTAGCTAAACAAGCAAGTATACATAAGTAAATATGATTTAAACGTTGTTACATTTTCCTTTAAATTGTTTAGTTTGAAAAGACCCGCGTAACCAACACTTGTCACTATGAATAGGTAAGTTAAAATTAATCTATCTCTTGGCAAATTGCCCCTAAACTGGTCATGAGATATAGGTTTTACCCGGAAATATTGAATACAATTACGAACAACTCTTTTCGCGATGTCCTTTCCGCGAGTAGGTTAAAATTTGGACCGTATTGATGACAACATTAGTTGAGGACCGCCGTGAAGTGTATTTAAATGTTCTTTTCCACTATTAGTCTACTTAAGGGATGTTTACCACATAACAAAAACGAATGCTTTTTCTAGAATTTGAAATCTGAATTCTGTAAACGTCCACCAACACGTATTAAATTCTGTTCATCTAGCAACGGAGATAACTATAGAAACTTAAGCTTCGGAATAGTTTTGCTATTGTTCTGCAAATAAAGAATTTCTTCTTGAAAACTTTGTAAATGTGCTAATTTTACGTTTAAAGGTCCTGTTTTTCGATTTCACTATTATCACGACAATATCTAATAAATCTTAACCAATACGCCGTAATTCGTTATAGTTTGTTAAATGATGAAAATCTGCAAAATAGAAATGCGTTATCTGTACTTGTCGATATAAAAGAATTAGATGTCTTTTTTAATTCTGGTACAACGTTACTTGAAATAATTGTTTCTTGTGGCCACCTTGCTTTATTCATTGATAGCGACAAGGGTCCATGCAACCAGATCGAAGTTGATAAGCGGTCAACTGAAGTTCCGCGTGATAAGAAATATGCAGGATTATCCTTTGACCTTATGTATGACCAATGCAATTAACATTGCAAAGTTTTTGAATTTTAGTGACTAGTGATTTTGTAGTTTTCAACAAAATCATGCCAAGTCACACTAAAAATATACTTAGTCGAATTTTATTCTTAACGCATCTTGTACTTTAGTTATCAAATTTGCAGACAATAAAGCCACACATAATTCAAATTTTGGAATAGTTAGCCTTTTTATTGGCGCCACTCTAGATTTACCACATAAAAGATCTGTTTTTATGCCATATGCTGCCAGAGAAGCGTTCAAAAAGGAGTAGAGCTCTAGTGTATGGGTGTCCTTTTCTGAAATATACCGCGGTATCTCAAATGTAGCTAGCTGTGCCAACTGTAGCATTAACATTTGCCAATTACCATTAATTTTGGATGGTAATGATGGGTCCCATAGATTTTCCAACCAAATATGTCGGAGTAACACTTTGACTGTTATAATAAATGGACCCAATAGATCTAAAGGATCGAATATTCTTGCTATTTGTGCCAAAATTGTTCGCTTTGTTTCAAGCGTCCTATCATCACTATCACGCACTTGATAATGTTCTGTAATGTGGGTTGCCAAAATTTAGTCTAATTGCAAGTTCGTCGTTATTTAATTGTCATCCACTTTCTGAGATTAAAATCTACTGTTTTTAATACTGAATTTAACAAAGCCGGCCAATGAAATCATCGACGTAAATATCGTTCAATATAAGACTGCTAGCTAATGGAAACTTTGATTTATGAATATCTGGTGCTTTCTTTAATACCCTAGTGGCTAGGTAAGGTGCCGATTTAGTACAATATGTAATAGGCTTGTTATCAATGACGATTTTTCTCGATTTTTTTTACGTTATTATATAAAACTAATTCATCAAAATAATTAGTGAAATTTTTAGCTCTTAAACTTAACCCACTGTTTAGATATTAAAGGTTAAAAACCGAATTCCGATAAAAGCGCGGGATCCGCATATGACGTCTTACCACACGTCGTAGTTCGGTGTTCAGTAGCAAACCGTTGCATTTCTTATAAAGACGGGGCTTCGCGCTATAATATCGCTAATATCGCTATAATTTTAAAAGTATTAATGGTGTTTGATATTTTACGATGTATTCAGTAGATAATGGATTTATTAAAGCGGATTCTGCAAATTTGCTAGAGGTTGATATCTTTATGGTGATGGACTATTTTAATAATTTGTTACTCAAACTGTGAGATAAAATAGAAAAATTTGTATACACATTGTTTTTCAATTTAATTTATTTTAGATACAATCAAAATTTTTATAAATTCACGTTTATTTAAATTTATTCCTAACATTACAAAGTTCAGTATGATTTCATAAACTAGTTTCTACACTCTCAAGCTATTCAAAATACAAATCAGTAAAAGCTGAAAAAATTACGCGCGTATCCTAAATTTTTAGATTAAGTTTAAAAGATATTATTTGTGAAAATAATACAAAAATGTCCCCAACATGATGTCATTATTTAGTCTGAAGAGTGCACTCCGTTCAATAACATAAAGAAAACATAATTTAAGTCGTACGCGACTGACTGTATTGACACATAGAAGAGATGTGTATAAGACTCGATAATACGATTGAAAGTTTAAGCCAGTCGTCACTAGGCTCCCATTCTAAATAGACGAAATAAAAATTAAAAATAAAATAAAAAGGTGTTCAAAGAAGTGTCTGGCGGGCTCGTGGCCTAGTGGCTTGCACACTTGCCTCGTAGTCCGGCAGTACCGGGTTCGAACCCCGGTGCTTCCTTTCTGAGTTTGGTTTTCTGTAGGTTTCCAAATTCCACGGCAAATGCGGAAAGGTAACATCGTAAGTCGGTCTACAGCCACAGGCGTAATAATAACTCATGGCCAGCCGATGCCCCCTGTAATTGGCGCAAGCTGTTGGGGGATGCTAAGCCATGAATTATTATTATTAAGTTTCTTGTATTTTTCACAATTACCGCATATACCAACATTATCTTATATATATATAAAAGAGAAAGCCGTTAGTTAGCTACCGCACGTTACACGCTTAGAGAGAACGCCTGGACCGATTTCGATGATTCGCACCAATGCGTACTGGTCTCCGGCCAAACAAGAAGAATACCCAAGAAAATTCCCGAAATATCCCCGAAAAGAAAAATTATCAAGAAAATTCATTTTGTATGGAGTGATTTTACGACGCCATCTTTATGATAGATGACGTTTATGTGTACGTTACGTTGACATTTTTTTACGGGCGGGACAAGGGGGCGGTACGGGACGGGCGGGACGGGCGGGACAAGGGGGCGGTACGAAGTTGAAGTTAAAAAAATTTTAACTTCAAATATATAAGTAGGTATAACGCTGTGGCAACTATGTCGATATTTTACATTACTAGTAGGATTCAAGCTCTCTGGGGGCCGACAGTGTATATGGTGCTTCTCCTATATACCTAAACATTCAAACTATAATGTTAAATGTAATACTGTTTCTGAGTCGTAAAACGAATTGGTAAATTTAATAAATATTTGTATAACCTAGTTTCATTTATAAAGCTTCATAGTAGCAGTAGCTGTATCTATTAAAATACTTATTTGGTCAACCGTACAACACAAACGCTCATAGTAATACGGCATGCATCCTACTTTTAGATGATAACATACATATAGTTAGGGCATACCTATGCATATTATCTTAGCCAATATACCATATATATATATGAAAATCGAGCGTTAAAAACTTTAGACAAGACGTTAATTTTCCTTATAACTTTGAGTAGTAGTACGCCTTCTTTGCGTCATATAAATATACAGGCGCGAAAATTTGATCTTAAACACCTGTAACAAACAATGGATATACGGCAGTTGTAAGTTGTGAAACTGTGTATACGATCGTACAATCAAAGTTTGATAATGTATTAGGCAAGACAGCATAAGAAAAAAATACGTTTTAAACTACGGTCACGTCTAGTGCACCGTCCCGTTAGCGTGAATTTGACTGGAAAGTCCTGAAAGTGGTAACAGATGTGAAGGCGATGGGATATGGTGTGAAACATATGGTTTGCGAGGTAAATAAAAGCCTTTTTTATTTTTATCAAGAAAAATATATCTCATGGAAAAAATAATTAGTAGATCATGTCTGTACATACCCATATTGGACACAACAAAGTGAATATTGAAAGGTTATTAAGATTTTTGTATATTACCGATTATGTTATGTTGTATTTCGGATGTTTGCCCTTCCAATAAACAGTTACTAGCCTCTTTCATATATTTTTTTATTTATAGCAGGTCTATTATTTCAAAAAGTTGTTCCTTGAATCCATGATTTTGTGGCCTCCCTTTATCTAATAGTTTCTTTTTTTAATATTTTTTATTCGCCCGATTATTTTCTGAACTCTTGAACTGTAATTTCAAATTTACCAGTCACCAACAGGTACTCTGCGTTTCATTCTTAATTCGTGAAAAGTACTATAAGGATTCGTGAGTTGAGTCTAGTAGATGAGTAAAAATGCTAATGTAGACAAAAGCAACTTTTGCCATTTTTTCTGAACCGTATAGTCTGAAACCTATATCACCAGTAAGTCTTATAATCAATATATTTTTCTTTGCATATCTGTCCAAAACCTTCGACAAGTTCCTGAAAATTATTAAAATTTTGACTGAAGATTATTCTTCATGGACAAGTTGATAGTTTTTGTGATTACCTTCCTTTTGTTCAATTATTACTATTTGCTTAGCTCACTCCATATAAGCAAATGGTAATATGTGCCCTAGTAAAGTATTTCTTTTCAGCTTAACCAACTTAAACAAGATGTTGGAATCGCGTCTCTAGCACTATAAAGCTCAGGCTTTGTCTGTAGGTTCTTGTTTTCGTTGCTACTCTAGTCTCACCGCTAGGCGCTCGCTTCGTCGCATCACTATGAGCGTACCAGTTAGTTAATTACTTTGTTTACTATTTTTTACAGTATGCTACATGCTATTTGTTTCTTTATATTGTCAATTCATATGTTTAT
Source organism: Holotrichia oblita (assembly GCA_023690525.1). Taxonomy (NCBI): domain Eukaryota; kingdom Metazoa; phylum Arthropoda; class Insecta; order Coleoptera; family Scarabaeidae; genus Holotrichia; species Holotrichia oblita. The sequence continues at coordinate 46,233,585 of CM043019.1, forward strand.
ATAAGTATTCTTTTTTTGTTGTTGTTTTATACTTGCTAAGTAAATACAAAACTACTGACTTGTAATTTCTGGATAACGCTCTTGGATGCGTCCTGTTGTTATCCCAATAAATAAATAATAATCACTAATTGTGAGTTTTTGTTTCATTTCCTTTAGCTATAACAGTTTCTGAGAAAAAGCAGTCAAACTAGATACGTCGCATTCTTTTGACTGTCCAGACCTGTCCTTCAGAAACATTATTTCCAAAACTTCTCCCAAAAGATTATAACGCCATATAACTAGACTGTACGTTTTTATTAGTTTATATAATAGGATTAGTTCAGATTCTATCACTTCTAAATTATGGTAGGGTAACTGATAAAGAATTGAATATCGTTGATATTCATTGTGTTTAAGCGCTGTATGGATCTTTTACAGTTTATGGTGCAGTATTCCTAACCACACAAGATTATTGGTTACGAAAGTGTCTGTCGAGTTAGTAAATTTTGCATTTTTGTACATTTATTTTACTTTATTTTGTAGCCAGTTTACCTTGTTTTGGATTGTTCATCTAAAGTTTATTTGGACTTGCGTCATTCGTGACGTCACATTCGTACCACAATAAATTTTGCCAAATGTAACGTGTTTTAAGGGTAATTTAGTGATTTTAATGTCCCTGGGTTATCTAATTATGCGTTGCTGCCGGCTTGTTTCCGATTACAGTCAATAATTGTCATTCATATCTCATCAATAATTATCTGTCAATTTGACATTTTGTTTATAGCGCCTTATTTCTTTGTATTTTTGTTATTTATTTTCATTTCCGCATATAAGACTATTCTTTTTAGAACAAATATTCGATTATATTGGCGTCTATAATGTGTAAAAATATTATGTGTGTAGAGTGTAGAGCAAATGACAGCAGAAGACTGAAACAACTGTATAAGTAATGTGGAAAGATGATACATTTATCAAAATTATGCAAATCAATTATTACGCTAATTACCATTGCTTATATTGGTAAAAATAAGTATTTTAAAGATGCAGTAGTACCTCGATTTACGAATTCTAATATTTCCAAAGTTTCTCGGTTTAGTGACTTTGCAAATCGCGTGTTGGCTAAACTAACTCTGCAAAATTTTCATTAATAAATACTAGCCAATCAAAATTTGGTGTTCAACTTTCGGTGTTCCCAATCAGATCGCTCTATCGAGGCCATAAGAATTATTTTACGCATTCATTCATAATAGCTCTAGTGCACCCTCTTTGTAACTCTACTCTTTGCCCGAACGCCGTAGTTCACACATTTGCGATACCTGTCCGTTCTCACTCCCATCCGTCTCCGTTTTTTCATCCGATCATGGTCCGATCGTGCAGACTATTCGTTTGCCGGCTTCTTCTAAACAAAGTGCCACCATGGTTAAATCGCAGTTGCTAAAATTTTTTAACATTTTGTGCACAGGACCGTCCACGATATTGTTTAAATCGAGACTGGCGAGTGTATCGAGCCAATGTCGGAAATCGGAAAGTAGCTTGGATCTTGTATGATATGTGTGCTCACCCCTTTCCGATCCCACACCGATCCAATTCTTGGAGCAACATCGGACCGGAGTCGGATCGGAAGGTTGTATGAAAAGTGTGTCCCAACCTTAAAGCGGGAGCTGTAGGCGAGCGCTTTTATGGGCACGAATTCGCGAAATGTTTCACGCACGAAGTTTGTACAATATTTTTTGTCCGAGAACTATAATAATAATACATATTGTTAAATACGTTATCGTTTGTGACCATATTATTAAGGTTAGGGATTTATGATTTTCAAATGTCACTAAATTAATCAAGTTCCAGGAAGTACCAACTTTACTTTTACGCACTCGTGTTTAAAATGACTTTTTACGCACGCAAATCGAATCGTGAAATGACAGGTTTTGATAAGCGAGTACAAAATAGTTATTTACCAACCAAGTGCGTGAAATCATATTTCGCGAATGAGTGACCAGTTTAAAGCGCGAGCCGGAGGCGAGCGCTTTATGGGCACGACATCACCTAGGAAATTTTTCACTATATGCATCCGAGGTTTCGAGATACGAACTACGAACCACGGGTACGAACGAATTAAGTTCGTAAGTCGACGTACTACTGTATTTGGCATTCAAATGTATGTATGAGGTAACATATTGATAAATAAAGCAATTTTTTTCAGTTCCACCTTTTTTAAAAGTATCAGCTTACTTTCTAAGTGTATAGTAATAGATAACCTAACTGTCAAAGCAAGTATACATAACCAATGTTTATATCAAATCATATCATTTGGCATTGGTGCTCGTATATGACGTCGCTCGTATTAATGACGAAAGTCCAAATAAACTTTAGATGAACTATATGTATATACAGACTGTCCCGTAAAAAACGCCAACAATCATAATTCCGTTATTTATTGTCCGATTTTATTTAAACAAAAACTAAATTTAATGGCATCAAAAGTACTACAGAATAGCAGCGTTTTATCTGTTTTCAGTTGTTTTCATTAATGTCAAACGATAGTCAATTTTTTTATTTTAAATGGCAACATATGTATTTTTGGCTATATTCGGATTGGATTTCTTTTTCTGAATTCAACGATGTATAATATGTCTATTTTTCATAAACGTTTACTAAAGAAAAAAACCATTTCTCAAAATCAACTTTGTTTTTAATAAATTATGTGTAAATTTTCGAATGTAGGTACCATGAAACATTGGAAATGTAACTATTATAAGAAACAAAACAAACCACTTTACAATAATTGTTCTAATTGCCCGCCACCTTGCTCAACACACATCGCACATCTCCGAATTACTCCACGACTCGCATTTAAAAGACAAACGGCAGGTATTTCTTGACAAGTGTTCATAATTCTTTGTCTTAAAATGTTAACATTCTCTGGATTTGTTAAATAAGCTCGATCTTGTAGATAAGCCCACAACCAAATATCCAGGGGAGTAAGATCCGGTGAACGCGCAGGCCACGCAATAGGACCAGATGTTCCTATCCATCCATTTCCAAATTGAGTGTTCCACCAATTAGTATTAACCCTGGCATTGTGCGCGGGAGCTCCATCTTGTTGATAAAATATTCTATTTAAGTTTGCCAAAGCTAATTCATCTAAAAAGTTTAGGAGATTTTCGTTTAATAAAGTGTGATATTTATCTTGATTTAAGCAACCATCTATGAAAAATGGCCCAATTAATTGATCGCCTAAAATGCCACACCAAACATTTACACTGAAACGTCTTTGAAAATTATTTTCAATGACAAACCTCGGATTATCTTGGCTCCATTGCCGATGTATGTTTCTATTGAAAATACCATTGTTGCTAAAAGTACATTCATCAGACCAGATTATCATTCTGTAAAAATTCGGGTCTTGTTCTAGCGCATTTAAATAAAAACGACAAAACTGTATTCTTCGGCCAGGATCATTTTGTTCTAATGCATGAACTTTTCGAGCTACGTACGGTTTAAGTTTGCGTTTTCTTAATATACCATTGTTTTTGATACTCCAATATTATGTGCAATTTCGCGAGTCAAAGTTTGAGAATTTTCTTGTACTGCAAGAAGAACATCTAATTCCTTATCTTCGGAGAATTTACGTTTTTGCGTTGTTGGTTTCTTAAATGATCCATAATTTCTTAAATTCGTTTCAATTCTCTGAAATATTTTCGAATCTGGAATTTCTCTGTCCGGAAAACGAACACTGTAACGACGAACAGCTTCAAGACGATTTTTATTACATTCAAAGAACACTTGTAACATGTCCGTTAACTCATTGTTATCCATTTTTACGTGTTGTAGCAGAACGTTCAAACAGGACAATAAAAAAGATTTAATAAAGTCACATGACACTTATCAATGTTTATAGCATTTTTGTTACTTCATGCCAATAGAACACAAAGATGAAATTTAATAAATGTAATTTTTTTCAATAAATGTTTATCAAAAATAGACATGTTATACATCGTTGAATTCAGAAAAAAAATCCAATCCGAATATAACCAAAAATATATATGTTGCCATTTAAAATAAAAAAATTGAATATCGTTTGACATTAATGAAAACAACTGAAAACAGATAAAACGTTGCTATTCTATAGTACTTTTGATGCTATTAAATTTAGTTTTTGTTTAAATAAAATCGGACAATAAATAACGGAATTATGATTGTTGGCGTTTTTTACGGGCAGTCTGTATATGTATTTCACTACTAAATGCGGTCAAAATCCGGAAGCCGTCAGAATACAAATTATTTATCACTTATTGTCGTCTTTCTACCGGTTGTGTTCTCTAGATTGCCTAGTTTATCTTTTTTATGTGCATTGGTTTATAACTCGATATATAACTGACTTTACAATAGGTACAATAAAAAAGAATTAAGTAACAATTTATATAACCTTAGGTATGAAGAACAATACATTTGCAAGATTCTGGTTGGGTATAAATAATTAGGAACTTTTTGTTTTCTTAAAATATATTCAAGCACTCCTCCTATTGCTAACAGACTATTTAGATTTTATCAAAACGGTTTTTCGAATAGATTGATGATAATAATATAATAATATATATTATATATAATAATTAGTTGGACGCTTAAAACTAATTATATAAAGCAACGTTAACATTTTGGACACTAAGACTGGAACTTAAATTTGGAAAAAAATGTTGACTACTTTACGGATTCATTAATTGCATGCAATTACTCCTTAGCAATAATTTACTGTAATAAAATGGAAACGACAAAAGTCACTATAAGTTAAGTTTGTAAGAAACTTAGTAGAGAAATTTTGAACGCAATCAACTCAATACTGATGTGTTACAACGTTAGGGCATACAATTAACACATTATTAACATTCCATTGAGGGATAACTCTAAAGAGCAATGATTCAATCATAGGGTATTGAATTTAATACAATTAAGAAATTACATGGATTTGATGCTAGTAACGGCAAATGATGTACTTAGTTAGAAACGCTGTAATAAACAAGTAGAATTTCACTATTGGCTTCGCCTACGTAACTTTGATCTATCTATGTACAACATATACTGAAATACAGAGTAATCGGTAATTTCAAATTACGCTCAATATTATTCCGTCTAGCGTTTCAATTGTAAACATTTGTATGTGAGAATAAAGCTGATACGCAACAACAATAGAAAGATAAGAATTGACTGTTCAAGATAGGCAATTTTAAAATAATTCTAGCAAATCAGGTTTTATCATAAATTAATTGAACTTACAATCGTGCGTTGGTTAAAGATGGTTTCCTACTACAATACTTGTAGGAATTAAATAAATTAAATCTGCAATTGGTTTTATGTTAAAATAAACTAGTGCCTTGCCTCTCTCCTCCCCCCCCCCATTATTATGTTGAATGAAGTTGTTTGAAAAGATTTGATTTAGTTTACTCGAATTTATTCTCTGAAACCATCACAGGTATTTCAGTTTATTAAAGCTTTTAAACTGCACGAGGAGCTTTAAGAGCGCGTAAGCCCCAGCAGCTTACAGCTTATACAAGGAAGCACAATAGATGAATAGGTTGCAGCGTAATATTAATCAAATCTAAATCTGCTCGAATTTAGAATTTAATAATTGCTATTATGATGATTTATTAAATAACTGTAAATTTGATGTCAACCCAGAGCTTTGTAATACCTGCATCATTCTATTCCTACATATTCACATGTAGGTCTATTAAAAGCCATTTTTTTTTAAGTTCAATAAGGAATTCAGTGTTTAATTATCTTGTGAACAGAAAATAGCACGATTAAATTTGTAGTTCCTAACATTTGTTATGGGTATTTATTTTTGCGTTGCTGTCCACTACTACAAATGCAAATATTTCAAAATTTCAGACTGACAGTGGATTTCTTGAACTTCCTAACTAACGGGGTTTGTGAAAGACCTTAGGACTTTATTCCCTTAACTCTTTTGAGTATGACTTCATTTTTTCTTTAATATTTCTCTGGTATTTTTTATTTTCTTTTCTATATCGATTTTACCAAATAAAATATCTCATCTTTTATAATTAAGTAATATTTCATAACACATTGAATACTACCTCTTATTTCATTAATTTGTTTTTACAATTAATTATCTTAAAATATTACAATTTTTATATTTTCCAAATCTACTGTCATTAGTTAAAGTGTTAGAAGGAAGTAACGGCAGTAACTATGTTAGCTTTAGCGTAAATTTAGATGATCCTAAACTTATGAGGCTAGCAACCAGGCACTTCGCTACTTCTCCCTATCATTATTAGATTTATTTTCTTTCTTATATGTAATCAAGATTTAAAAGACTGTTCCTTTCTTACGTTTACTAACGGTTTCTTTTAAGAAATTTAATGTCTTTTTGTTTTGTTAGTTTAGGTTTTACAGTGTTGATACAATTTTTTTACCAAAGATTAGTTTGGCATAAGAATGTTTTTTTCCATAATGGGCAAATTAACTCGTTTGTTACTAATGAGATATCATTAAACAAAAATACAGCTTCTTTTAGTATGCGTTGTTTTTTCAAAGTTCCAAAGTTGTATGATACACGTTTCTAAAAAACTATATTTTCTTAGTAGTAATAAAGTTGTATGTTGTTTTTTTAGTAACAATTGCAAGAACCCTTGGTAAATATATCTTCTTTGTTGTACGTTAACATTCTATTTACATCCAATCGAACCAAAACGTATAAATAAATTCTATTTATTTATTTATTTCAATAATTCATCTCGTAAACATTGGCGAATATGTGAGATAAGTCAATATAAATATACGTATAATAAAAAATACATCAATAAGTTTGGCCAACATATAAAGCTAAAGGACTGAACTACATTTAATCAATCAGAAAAGTTGTCCTCTTTAAAACCGTACCCTTTTCAAACTCATTTTCATTTTCAATTTGAACATTATGTTGTTTAGAACCGTGTAATATTGGACGAGTGTGTAGTGCTCACCATTATTAAATTCCTCAGGAAGTGATAACATGATTTCTGTTAATGTACTATTTTGTATGATGACGATAGTGACGTTGTCGTTATTTTCTAGTAAATCCATAAGTAGTAGGCCAAGTTTATGTAAAATGTTATGGGATCACTGAAGTTCTACATCCGTCAGAGAACATACATAATTATTTAAGAGGTTATTCAGAACACAGAATCCCTCAATATGAATAAGAGTTGAGTATCGCATAACGTGAATTACTTAATGCGGATTCCTCGCGAGATACAAGTTTCTCATTATGCAAAATTCCCTGTACATTATATATGCATATACATATATATATATTGTATATTAATTTTAATTTATATTGCTATTTTACCTTCTAAAGAGTTTACAACTTGGATTGAAATTCCTTGTGCATAATACATGTAATAGCAACAAAGAATATATATACAGCAATCTGTAACCAGTAGTTATGATACAGCAATTTTAGCACCAACAAAATCGCGATTATTAAATAAATAATTTTTAGGTTATAAGTCTCGATATTTGTGAAGCTTATTTGAATTTTTTTATTCCTCCATGTTTACAAATCTAATATAAAATGGACTGCCTTCTGTTAAAAATCTAGACTACCTAATAATTTTAATTTCAGTAATTTTATAACAATAGTAATAATTTAATATACAGGGTGCCCACCTAGTACGCGGAAGTCCAATTTCTTGGTTGATAAGAGAGATAACTGAATCTTTTTTATTTCATGTATATAGTTTTTTCAAGATCTACAAACCTAAAATAATGCCGATTATACAGGATGTTCGATTTCCTCCGCACACACAGCGACTTTGTTTTTTTTTAAATAGAAACATGTTTTTTATCATTTAGTTTGAATCTTCATGAAAAATACAAGGGACTTGATGTATGGTATTCATATGAAAAAACTGACAGTCTTTGAGATATTTGGTTTTCCATGTTTTTCTAATAAATTTTCGTCAATTATAATATCGCAAATTTTATGGTTGCACTAATCAATAGAAGAACTATTTTTTGACTAAATAGTTCTTTAAAACATCATGTTCTAAACTGACCTAGAGTATAAGGTAAAACATGCAGTATGTTTTACCTAAAGTATTGAACCTAGGTATAGGGAATGTTATAGCAAAGTTTCAGAATATTTAATTCTACGTTTTATTGATCAATAATACACAGGTTGTTCGATTTGAATTAACGGAGATTTTTCATATTTTCTTTCGTCAAATTCGAAGATTTTCTGGGCACCTCTTATACTGTGGGTTAGTTTCCGACAAGGTGTTTTGAAGAATCATTAGTGCCTAACATTTGATCAAAAAATAGATTTTCTGTTAATTAGCGTAACCACAAAATTTGAGATATTATGATTGACGAAAATTTATTAGAAAAACATAGTAAGCCAAATATCTTAAGGGCCGTCAGTTTTTCCATATGAGTACTATACATAAAGTCCCTTGTTAGGTTTGGAAAAAACAAAGACAAAGTTGCTGTCTGTGCAGAGGAAATCGAACATCCTTTACATATAAGCGGCATTATTTTAGGTTTGTAGGTCTTGAAAAGCTAGATACATGAAATAAAAAAAGATTCAATTATCTCTCTTATCAACCAAGATATTGGACTTCCGCGTACTAGGTGGGCACCCTGTATATCCATTATGCGTTTAGAAATATCTGATTTGAAGATTCTGTGATATTTCATTTAGTTGTTTAGTTTACATAATTTGTTTGGTAGAATTAAATCAAAGAACTGTAGGCGTATTCACAGAATTCGATAATGACCTTTTTCTCATTCTATATTTACTAATAATGTACGGGAATAAAGTTTTCTTAATGCATGTAATATCTAATTTCACTGAATTAATGTATCTTTTCACCTAAATTACATTTGTTAAATCAATAGCAAGCGATAACGTTATTTTGTATTAGGGAATGCTAGTAAACATACATTAAACATATTATTGTTTTATTTTAGATGAATGAAGGATTATAGGGAAGCATAATATGTATTTCATTGCACTGAAATTTTTTGAGGAGTTTTAATCATAACAGCTTAATGAATATTGATGGCATACTTCCTTCAAACAAGTTAATAAGTATACTATTCTATATTTGTTATCGTGACATTGACACATATCTCACAAACCTTTGAGCAGAGATCTGTATCATGGTAAATAATTTTGAACTAGACCTCTGGGTATTAGATAGATCGCAATCATATCAAATAGTGTACCAAGGTAATTATCAGCTTATTGACTTAAAACGTTGCGACGTGTACAAAATTGAAGTAGGTATTCATACGCATATTCCTACTTATGTTTTCTATTTATATATCAAATTTTGAGATTTAATAGCGTATATTACTTAGTAATGTCGTGGTTTATAAACTGCATTCAGAATTATAAAAAATTAACTATCGTGTTTACAGTTGTTTTTATACTGTATGTGGCGATAATTCTCTGATTGTTATTGAATGGATATGGTTCACCTATCTGTAGTATACGAATTGGCTGTACTGACTAAAAATTAGCCCTCTAATTAAATAAGAAAATGTAAAACAGAAAAATTAAATATAAAAGAAGAAATACTGTTCGTCAGCTTTATTTGCAGAAAAAGTACCACAAGACATGTGGTAATATATACATATATTAAATACATAGGTAAATAACACTTAACTAATTAGTTTATAAGGCACAGTAAAATTGTATATAAGTTATGTATCTCTAGTGTCTTAAGTATCTGTATCTTAATCGTATTGCAAACTTAAAATTAAATGTTTTACACTATTATACATGTGTACATATTTGTTCTTTTCTGTAATCGGGTGTTCAACGACATATTTACAATTTTCACCACTTATGTGTTCCATAGCCCTTTTAACGTGTTATGGTATTTTTATTATATTTTGGTGTTCTATTACTTCGCCTTCTGGTATTTTTAAGTGGGGCCTGTATGTATTTTATTAGGTTGAAGTTGCAATGTCGAACTATATGACTTGTTTGTTTGGGTTTACATGTATATAATAATTCTTTACATACACTGGTTTTCCGTATAATGGTCCTCATAATCATTGGCTTTTACAAATTCTTGAATACTTTCTTTAGTACTACATTTTGTATGAATTTTACTTTGTTGTCGCTGACACATATTTGAATTGTTTACCCAAACCTATATTGGCAGTATGACAAGTATCGTACCACGTTTTGTCTAAATAGTATATTAATCGTCTTTCCTCAGTGTATTTTTTAACAGCCATTAAGTAGTCACACCAAAGATTTTGCAATCTCAGACTACATGTACGACGTTTGTCTAAAGTGCCAAACGTAAATCCAGCTTTCTTTAACGTTAGTCACAAAGTTGACTTGAATATTGATATTAGGGTGATCATTGGATGCACGTTTTTATATATTCTATTTCTTAATAAAGATTTTTCAGTTAATATCGACAATCAGTGTGCGACATTTAATATACAAATATAAAACATTTGTGCCGATATGCATATGGAGGTTAACATATTAAGTAGAACAACAATTACGGTCATATTTATAGTTCGTGCTTGAGGTTGTGCCGATGCTTGAGCACGCGATTTTGACATAAATGTCATTACAAATGTGTTAAAATCGCGTGCTCAAGCTTGGGCACAACCTCAAGCACGAACTGTAAATATGACCCTTAATGACTGAAATTACTCCAATTTCAACAAATTTAAAACAATTGCCAGTGCAGTATCTCCTGTTATATTTTTGTTCTATCAACTTCTAGTCCACTCGGCTCTTCTTTGTAAGCTTCCTATTCTTCAGTCACTAAAACTTTTTTTGGTTTCAAATTGTAACGAAAATTATTGAAGGGAAGATATGAACCATAAAAAGTTCCTGTTTTACTTTGAAAAAAAGAAAACAGGTGAAACTCAAGGCGTTTCTTAGCTGTTCAGCAAACCTATGTAAAGTAGAGATTTTCTGAAATAGGAAATTATGCCGTTCTCGTATGTCCTGTGACTGACCGATAAGTTAACATTCAAATATTATGTAAATTTATTCCTCGTTATGGTGTCGCTGATTATTCGCTGAGTTATTCCATAGAAAGTGGGATTCTTTTTAAAAACGAAAGTTAATTGCAGTATGTCATAAATACATTCAAGTTATAAGGTATTATAGCTAAAAATAAATACATAAAAAAATAATTGTTTTTTCATACTGATACCCAAAAATACAGGGTGGGGCACCACATTTGCCTCGGTTGATATACAAAAAACGGTAACACATATTTAAAATCCTTTTATTGTAGCATGTGTAGGTCCATTGGGAACACGTTCTGAAATTATTTTGAAATATACAGGGTGTCCCAAAGGAAAGTTACATATCAAAGTTATCAAAATTTAACCACCACGTATATTACTGCATATTTCGACGACGAAGACTAAATAAACGCAAGTTACTGTTATATACCATAAACCTAGGTTAGTTTCTGAGATATTTAACAGTTTTTAAAAATGTGAATCAATATTTAAAATGAGTACCTGGCGTACGTATTTAAGTTACGTGTTTCAAGTTGTATTATTTCATTAGCACAACCATTACATCTAATGTTAAAATAAAATGCTACTAAATAAAAATAAAAAATAAATTGCTTTATTAAAATTATACCCGGTGCCGGTGGTTAAAATCTTATTTATCTCCTATAGTTTCTTTGTAAAAGTCAATTTAGTGTTTTAATTGGCGATTATGTACTAAAAATTTGGTTAAATCAACGTAGCTTTGACATAACAATAATTTCAAAAATGTTGTCTAATTTATTCTTGTAGTAGTAGTCTGTGGTGCATTGGACGTTGCTTCATATTTATTGGAAACAAAATAAACATTAACCAATATATGTCTTATTACATACAAATTTTCACCATAAACTTAATACAAAAGAAAACAAGAAAAAAGAAACTAGTGATTCAAATATCACTCAAATTAAAGTTCGTCATTTTCAATACTTAAATAAATCTACATGGAATGATTAAGCGATCTCACCAACCGTGGAATATTTACGCACGATACGATGGCATACTACTTGGCAGTTCAAGGCTGCTAGCAATACATATGGCTAGTTGGCCAATCGCAAACCCGATAACGATCGAAATATCTCTCGCTACGTATGTGGTACAAATATGCCATATTTATTTATTGCTGAAGTTTTACCTGTACTTTTGGAAAACATACCTATGAAATGTGAAATAAAACAAACAAAATGTTTCAGATTTACACTGTATTTGATAATCACGACAGCTGTTTCGCTACACTGTAGCTTCTTCAGGTTTAAATATACAATAATAAGTATCTACATACCCTTGACTCTTATATATAGTGTGTGGTTATTAGGAATTCTAAGAACTAAAATCTAAAGAACAATTTCTTGTCTAAAAGTGACGGGTCTATACCGAAAGTACGTGTAACTAGATATACTGCTAACAGATGTTGTGTGTGAAATTAAGGAAACTGTCTTACTGACTAAATATATTTAACAATGGTGATGAGTTTAAGTCCACTTTATCGTTTAATAAATTATCTGAATTTTTATATTTATTAATTTCTAATGTCTCTAGTAAATCTAGTTTCAAACTTTTATTTTCTACATGAAGAATATCAAAATCTATATTAAAACTATGATTATTATCTATCAAATGATTCGCGTAAGTCGAATCATTTTTCCGGTTAATGTAAGCGGAGTAATGATCAGCGATCCGTGTTTTAAATGCTCTTCTTGTTTGACCTATATATCCCTTAGTACATGTACCACAAGTTAACTTATAGACTCCCGATTTATTGCTGTGATTAGTTTTCCCTTTATTGTTCTTGATGTATTTTGCAAGGTTATTGTTTGTTTTGTATGCCATATTAATATTCTGTTTTCTAAGTAAAGACAAGAAATTGTTCTTTAGATTTTAGTTCTTAGAATTCCTAATAACCACACACTATATATAAGAGTCAGGGGTATGTAGATACTTATTATTGTATATTTAAACCTGAAGAAGCTACAGTGTAGCGAAACAGCTGTCGTGATTATCAAATACAGTGTAAATCTGAAACATTTTGTTTGTTTTATTTCACATTGAAAATGGATTTACATCAAGTAAAGACCGACTCAATCCAATACCTATGAAAATCCAACAAAAGATGCGGCTACAGATATATGGTGCTCCTTCTTTCGGAGTTAATTAGCTAGACAATACCCTAATAGGTAAGTAGGACATGGTAATTCATAGAAAGGACCTGCAAGATCATCAGACTTAACGAGTACAGATTTTTATTGAGGGGATATATGAAAAATATTGTACCTATACGACATATGTACCACAAATAACACCTGACAATATGAAATAATTTCAACCAAGAATTTGTTATATATATTGAAAATGAGTGATATTTGAATCATTAGTTTCTTTGTTTTCTTTTGTGTGAAGTTTATGATGAAAATTTCTAGGTAATAGGACATGTATTGGTTAACTTTTGTTTTGTTTCCAATAAATATGAAGCAAAGTCCAATGCACCACTGCCTACTTTTCAAGAGTAAATTAGACAAAATTAATATCTGAAATTAATGTCATCATGTCAAAGCTACATTGATTTAACCACATTTTTAGTATATAATCGCCATTTAGAACACTAAATTGACTTTTACAAAGAAACTATAAGAGATAAGTATAGGGAACCTTAATAACATTCAAAAGAGAAACAAGATCAAAATCGAATGACGATGTTAGATGGTACGTACATGGTTGTGCTAACGAAATAGTACAACTTGAAACACATAACTTAAATACATACGCCAGGTACTCATTCTAAATATTGATCTACATTTTCAAAAATTGTTAACTATCTCAGAAACTGTTGAACAGTAACTTGCGTTTATTTAAGTTTTACATTTAAGTTTCTAGACTATTATTATAGAACTGTGAGCGTGCTAAAATTAAACATACGTATTTTTAGGAAAATAAATTTAGAGGTAGTTTTCCATGATAAAGTTTTGAAATTAATTTCAGAATTTTGTTGACTAAATGCTTAACCCTTTTGGCTATTGTTATTGCATTCTAAATTAATCATCGCTTTTTGTTCCCACAAACATTTCTACTTACTGAAATATCAGATTGTTATTTTAATAGTCCCAATTATTTACTGTTCAGTACTTGAAGTGAATAAAATGTCAGATCAAATAACTGTATAAAGCAAAATATATATGTATAAATAGCATGTTTATGTTGAAGTACTCGAATGTCTAATATTAGTTATTATCGCTCGTCCATATCTTTGCATAATATGCTCGTTTTTACTATTGAAGTTGTAGATGTTAAGTGTAACTCCATTATGTATCTCTGTAGGCATGTAACGCCTGCGATAAGATACATCTAAGTACTCAAAAGAGTACGTGGGTATATATATATATATAAGTATATCGAGGCAAAGAAGACAATAATTGAACTGTGCGTGTGAAGTATTCCGCTTTATAAGCAGTATGAAGTTTTTAGCTGTCGTTCTGCTATCATTAGTAGCAATATCGGCTGTAACCGCGATTACAGTAAGTACAACTTATTATTTAATTATTAATAATAGTAAAACACATTTACTAGGTTACTGTTTCGAGTACAAGCTCTAACAATGGTACACTAATTAGTCTAGCTGCATCAATCATCACTGAAGTATGGGGTACTTATTCGTCTACTCCCGATCGACTTCAATTTTTGTCGCTTATATTAACCGAAGGTGCTGGTGAGACATGGTACGCATTTACCGGAGAAGATGATTTCTACATACCATCTGATCAGGATTATATCATCTTGAGAGTACAAGATTTGTTGTTAATTAAATATTTTACTGCAGTGAGTGCCAGATGCTTGTCTTAATACTCATAATAATTCGTATCAATAAACTCCCGAACAGAGTATACGGGGGTTTCTTTTAGGAAATTTTTGACAGCCATTTGAAACTTTTTTTTTCCATCTTCTACGTAATAAATTAATAAAAGTGTAATATACTGATATTTGAACCAAGTTATATTTCTTGATAATCCGAAATATTAAAGTGAGAATCGCTAGTGTCACATCTGTTTGCTTTCATAAGTAATTATTTTTAATCCCTTGAAAAATGGTCTACATAGTCACTATTACACTTAACATCATGGTTCTAACAGTTTGTTTTTATAAAAGCAGACATGTTTGTATATACATAAAATAATGAGTAATAAATAAAGACGAACATTTTTAATTCGGTTATAGTGTCGCAGCAGAGTGAAACGTTTGAGAAGTTCAGAGCTACGCTTAGCTCATATAGTACGGCTCTGTTGTAACCAGCAGTTGGCGTGTTATATCGATTGATTTCAGATACAGGATAAATAACGGCATGAGGGGGCAAGGGCTACGAAAGTTCGCTAACAAGTGGGGTTGTGTGAGTCTATCACAGCGCTGTAGACTAGACTGTGATAGAGAGACTCGTACGCATCCCCACTTCTTAGCGAATTTTCGTACCCTTTGCCCCTTTCTGCCGTTATTTATCCTATGTCTGAAATCAACCGGTATATGTTGTCTCTCATCAACATTTACATCATTCTTTTATGTCAGTCTGGCACCTAAAATAAAGTCATGACATTTAACCGGAGTTTAATATTTCCGAAAGATTCATCCGCCTTAAACAGTGGAATGCTTTACATAACCCGTCAGTATTCTTATCCGCCAACGATTTAGGTCAAGAGGCATTTAATGCATCAACGATCGTGCAAAAATGTACACTCACGGAAAATAGTCTTAAGAAGGGAGTGGGGCTACGCGCATCGTGCTGTCTCTTCGACAGCTTTATCCTGCTGCTCTCTAACAGGGATACAATTCTTGAAATACTGTCTGTAACTCTAAACCGATACTTCGTGTTGTATAGTATGATTTATACTAGCGTAAACGAACACGATATCTCATAAACAATAGTTCAAGAGTGAGTTAATTAAAAAAGCTGTGTTGCTCAGTCATGTGGTCTTGTGCTGTTGTAATATGTACTGATTTAGGTGGGTGAACAGAAAAAATAATTATAATTAGCAATTACTACAATATTATACGTGATAAGTATATACATATATGTATATAAGTATGGGCTAGGAGTCGACAGTATAGGAGTAATATCAACCTACATACATAATATGTATACATACATCTCCATATAGCTAGTTAATCTTCATAGTTATTATTGACTACATAGATTATGTTTTGGTAGTAATCAATCCACTTTTGCTTAGAAAAACTGTGTACTGTAATCATATTATAAATAAATGATTATAATGCATAAAGAAATGGGTAAGTTTAACCTATATACTACTATTTACTAACAAATCAATCCAGCGGAACATTCTGTTGGAAAATTTTCAAGCATTGTGTTTTGATTTTCATAGGTCAAATTCTTCTGAAAATGTATCGTCCTATACAGATGACTATTAAAACCTTTCCAGAATTAGAAGGCAATAATGAAGTATTCGCCAGATATGCACGGTCTATAATTTCTAGATTTTGCTCTACTTTTTGTCTGCAAATTGACTTTTACGAATGTAAATTTTCTGCGTTTTTGATAACATAGTTTGATAAGTGAAGCCATGTAGCATTCGTAATAAAAATCTAATCTAAGGTTATCTAGAGAGTTACTGAAGTGCTCCTCAAGCAGTTAAAAAAGTTCAATAAGCTTGCATATGATCTTACGATTGCAAACACTTGACGCTATTGATTCTGTTCACCGTCTTATGTAATACTTTCTTCAATATCGTGTACCAGATACCGAGAGAAGGTCTTGAAATACAATTGTCAATATTTTCTTAAACGTTTTATATCTGATTTTGAGTGCCATCAGCAGGATGGCAAATTCAGACCACCTTGTCCTTCGATTAACCGATATATTAAGTCGAATGTACAACGATACCTGCCTTTCGAGAAAGAGCTTCCATGGTAAGCTAATAGATCTTCTGTATGTGTATTTACCATTGATATACCAGCAATGCTGTTACATCGTACAATTTATTTACAAGTGTTATTAGAATGCACCTGCACCTCAGAAGAATATTTAGTAATCTATGAGTATGCAGTTATAGATAATGCTACATATTACGCTTATAACGCGAAATAAATACATATAAAAATGAGCATTATATTGGTAACTACTTTTCGTTTTCTGTTTAAAATGTGCAAAGTATGTGATTTACAGTAATATAATTACAACTTAATTTTTTCCATTTTTACCTAACTCAAAATTGTGAGTATATTAGTTAGTATAAGAGCCTCTTTAATATTTAATCAGAAATATCCTATGATTTGGAACAATTATTTCATACATTCTTAAATATTTAAATAAAAATGTTTATCATTCAAAACGAGTACTGAGAAAAATGTATTTTAATATCACAAGAAAAGTAGAGGGTCAATATTCTAAGTTTCCTTCTGTGAATTTGATAAATAACAGCGAAATTTATAAGGAAATATTGAAGCTGGAAGATGGGTACGCAGAAATCTATATACCATATATTGATCATGACGATGAAAAAGACTATATATGTATATATATAACACGGAAACTAAAACTAGAACGATATATAGAATAAATAAAGTTCAATAATGAAATTGAAGTAAATTCTGTTGAAAGAGCAAATAGATATTAAAGGGGGCGTTTTATATGTAAGCCACTACATATGTAAATAATATTAATAATAAAAAAATTTATAAAGAAATCCTTAAAATGGAAGATACGTAGAAATTTATCTAATAAATGTTATTAGAGGAAAAAGTAAAAGTATAATAGGCAAAGAAACTGAATTTGAATGTTTGCATAGAAATTCCAAAACCCAAAAACAAGTGTTGCGGTAAAACTAGTCTACATGAGTGCTGCATGCTACCTACACTCGATAAAGAAACACATCTGAAATTGTATCTCTGGTTATATGTAATTTCTTTAGTTAACAATTTTAGTCTTCCGCTTAGGTTACCCTTACAAATATATTTTTTGTTTGCTGAAGGTGTTACACAATAAGTTTACAAATCGCAGGAGTGTGAATTATCAGTATAACGAAACC
Source organism: Holotrichia oblita (assembly GCA_023690525.1). Taxonomy (NCBI): domain Eukaryota; kingdom Metazoa; phylum Arthropoda; class Insecta; order Coleoptera; family Scarabaeidae; genus Holotrichia; species Holotrichia oblita. The sequence goes on from CM043019.1 coordinate 46,251,629, forward strand.
ATCACGCAAATGAATCATTAAATAAAACCACTGTTTTCAGAAGTACGCACCATAGTAAATAATCCTAAAATTCAATTTTTTACAATATAAAGTTATGATAATTGTTGCTTATTGTGTACGCAGGGTAACCCGCCATAGGGTCTACTGCAATGAATACTTCCCTTTTTTTTGAAATATACATTTTTGACTCGGTGACCAACAACGATTATAGTTTACATCTATGACCTTTGTTTGAGGTCTAATAAATGAAAGGTAGATCGCAAAAACAGTTAAATACGCATAATTCTGTACATCTTCTATATTGCTCGGGTATGGTCAAAATGGCCACCCATTGGGCGCATGCAGCACAAATTACCCTAAGTCCAGAGCTACCTGATTCCTAACCTGATGCTAAGCTATTTATGATGTAGTCTATTTCACAGACACAAATGATGTTCAACTGCAGATATATAAGCTTGCAACGTTGCAACTTCCACGCATGTGGTGCTTGTGGTTATTTGTATATTCTGAGCGCTCTTTCTATCTGAAACCTCGTACATATTCTTCAAAGATATCACTAATGAAGAAATTGCTAGAACCTAATGTGACCGAATAGAATTTTTGGTATGTTGGTAGTAGTGGCAGAAATTTGCTACTTACAGAGAGCGTAAAATACGTAACTAATTCAACGTGACGGTTGACGTCAGTCGACATAGCACTGTGTTTATCATAAATTTGCCCCAAAATGTGTCCAACTGTTAAATATGCTGAATACATCCATTGTTGCTATGAGCTGTAACAATTTATATGGAGTTAGAATAATATTTTTTTAGATTTAATAAATATATTCAGTAATATTATTCAGAAATTTGGTCAATATACCTAGTTATAAGTGAAAATTTAAGGGTCCACCCTAGTAGACTGTATGTAGTTCGAGTAATCCTTTCCAGTAATGCATGTACTGTTTTGTTATGTACAGGGTGGGGCACCACATTCGCCTCGGTTGATATACAAAAAACGGTAACACATATGTAAAATATTTTTACTGGAGCATGTGTAGGTCCATTGGAAGCACGTTCTAAAATTATTTTGACATATACAGGGTGTCCCAAAAGAAAGTTACAAATCAAAGTTATCAAAATTTAAATGGAACATCATGTATATTATTGCATATTTCGATGACGAAGACTAAATAAAGGCAAGTTAGTGTTATATTCCCTATACCTAGGTTCAACAGTTTCTGAGATATTTAACAATTTTTGAAAATGTAGATCAATATTTAGAATGAGTACCTAGCGTACGTATTTAAGTTACGTGTTTCAAGTTGTATTATTTCATTAGCACAACCATTACATCTAATCCTAAAATGAAGATGTTTTCTAAAAATTATACCGGATGGTTAAAATCTTACCTCTAACTGTAGGTACCATTAATGCTCAATAACTTGCTTATTTTAAATGGAACACCCTGTATCTAACTTCGTCATTCGATTTTAATTTTATTTGGCTTTTAAATGTGATTAAGATTCCCTATACCTATCTCTTATAGTTTCTTTGTAAAAGTCAATTTAGTGTTTTAAATGGCAATTTTGTACAAAAAATTTGATTAAATCAAGGTAGCTTTGACATCATGACAATAATTTCAGATATTAGTTTTGTTTAATTTATTCTTGAAAAGTAGGCAGTGGTGCATTGGACATTGCTTCATATTTATTGGAAACAAAACAAAAACTAACCAATATGTGTCTTATTACATACAAATTTTCATCATAAACATAATACAAAAGAAAACAAATAAAAAAACAAAGAAACTAATGATTCAAATACCACTCAAATTAAAGTATGTCATTTTCAATTCACAAATAAATCTGCATGGGATGATTAAGCGATCTCACCGACCCTGGAATATTTATGCACGATACGACTGCGCACTATTTGGCAGTTCAAGGCTGCTAGCATACATACGGCTAGCTGGTCAATCCCAAACCAGATATCGTTCGAAATATCTCCCGCTACGTATGTGGTACAAACATGCCACATTTATTTATTGCAGAAGTTTCACCCGTACTTTTGGAAACCATATCTCTGAAAATCCCATAAAAGATGCGGCTACAGATATATGGTGCTCCTTCTTTTGCAGTTAATTGGATAGGCAATACCCTAATAGGTAAGTAGGACGTAGTAATTCACAGAACTGACCTGCAAGATCCCTAGACCTAAAGAATCCAGATTTTTTGTTGTGAGAATATATGAACAATGTAATGGTTGTGCTAATGAAATAATACAACTTGAAACACGTAACTTAAATACGTACGCTAGGTACTCATTCTAAATATTGATCTACATTTTCAAAAATTGTTAAATATCTCAGAAACTGTTGAACCTAGGTACAGGGAATATAACACTAACTTGCCTTTAGTTAGTCTTCGTCATCGAAATATGCAATAATATACATGGTGTTCCATTTAAATTTTGATAACTTTGATGTGTAACTTTCTTTTGGGACACCCTGTATATGTAAAAATAATTTTAGAACGTGCTCCTAATGGACCTACACATGCTCCAGCAAGAAGATTTTAAATATGTGTTACCGTTTTTTGCATATTAACCGAGGCGAATGTGGTGCCTCACCCTGTATACGCAGTCAATCAGTAGACGAGTTAGATATTGACCTTGGTGATACAACGGATAGATTTAATTCTGAGGTTGAAATACCACTGAGATTGCCGCAATTACGACGTAGAAACCTCAATAGCAGTAAACCTAAAATTCAAAATTCTCGTGAAAATAAAAAAATTATTGTATGTATAGCCCTGTAGCACAATTATAGAGTTTTGAAGAAATTATGTAAAACAAAACCCCAATAGAATATTTTATATTTTATTTCTCTGATAAGACTTTAGAAGGTGTAAATGGATTTATGTACTGTTTTTAAATACATCAAGGTACTGAAAAGAGAACAATTACAGTTGTGTAGATACAGTTGTTCGTCACAAAAACCCTACATTCCAGTTTCCAGTGAATATGGTGACATAACCCTCAAATGCATAGTAATGCCATATATTGTAATGTTATTCTACATTTTATTCCCTGTTTACGTAAATACCATATTTCACTTGACATATGTTCATCCAGCTGTAGGTAAGCTAGAAAAATAAAAAGTACTAAATTAATTTTACATTTATGAAACTACAACCAACTATCTGATCTGTGTATTTCTTTTAATTCTTTTAATTCAATTTCATAAAAATACGTAACATTAATATGATTGCACACATGCGAGTATTTCTTTAAAATTCATTCAATAAAATGTAATTTAACACTATCCAATGATAGAGGATGCGAAACTCCTCAAGTTGGCAGCATCGGTATTTTCTTCGCATATGTACGAGTCGATGACATGTTCTGGCTCAGTAGCCATTTGACGTAGAAGGGGGGTGTTGGTCAGCAGAGGTCTTATTATAAGTCCAGCCAACGACAAGGACAGAAAGATGTTAAATGCACCACAATATTTCAATCATATGTTTCAAGCTAATTAATTAATTTTATATCATTTATTTTGTACACAAATACACACAAATATTGTAACAAATCCACACAATTAAATTACACTCACACAAGAAGAAAAACCAGCCAGTTAGGGGCATTTTAAGAAGAAAAAGTAGGTAGTAATTAAAATTAACAACTTTACGGTGACCCTGTATAACACAATTTTTGGCCGGACCTGTAGAAATTAATCCATCAACGACCGTTAATTACCGTTATTGACAGAAGATTATCGAAATGTAATTTTATAGAAGATTTAGAGACAATTGCAAACATCTATAAAAAGCCGTGCGATAGCAACAAACTTCCTCTTTTTGCATGAACGTTTCCTCTACGCTGGGCCCAAATAAATGATTATCTTCGATTAAAAGTATTTTAAAACATCCAAATTTTCACGGAAATTTAATTACCCCTACGAAAAAGACGTCTTTCCATCCACCATCCGTCCAAGCGTGCGAAGAATTTCAAAAGAAAGCTTTCGAAATTTCACACACACACACACACGTAATATAAGGTAATTTAGTTTTAAGTAATTTTAAGTTCAAAATGTTAAGAAAAATATTTTTTTTTATGAAAAATAAATCTTTTCAATTTTTCAAAATAAAAAAATTTTAAAGTTAATTTTTTAATACCAAAAGGTAATAATTTTAGTTGTGGTGATTACCACGCAATTTCTGAACTGTATAAACAAATTTTTGGTTTATTGAAGAATTCTGCTAAACTTTGGTGTAAAACCATTGACATAATTTCAAATAACAGTATGAGTGGGGTTGATTCGTTACATAAAATTTGCGTAGTATTATTATTTATAATAGCAATTCGTAAAATGCGTGCTGATTTTTTGATAATTATTTTTTATTTTCACGGTTTTTGAGATCCAGAATCTTGTACACCAACCATTAATTAAGAAATTGCATTTTGATAATCCTTGTATTTAGTTTCAAGTACGCTGTGTAGTAGAACGAAAAATGTACTTATTCAAATATTTTATAAGGTACTAGCTAATCTATATTTTAGAGTTTTCACTTGTTATAATTTGTGCTTTTTTTGTAGTCTAATTGTTTCTGATAAAGTTAAAGGTATAAAGTTACCAAAAGCTGAAAAGTATAATAGGCCGCTACAACAAAGGAATCTTTCCTATAATATTTGAAACTATTACGGAATTCCTATATAATTAACTGTAGACAAGTAAAGTTCAAAGGTTTGAAGAGATGTAAACAATTCTAAACGTGGGATATTAAATAGCAACTTGAAAGCTCAATGAAAACTTGAATATAAACGAGACGCAAGTTAAAAGATAACTAGTTAGTAGGTTGCAGCAATATGAACATAGAAAAGTGTATATACATCTTGCAAAAGCTAGTAAATTGTAACTGTGTTGCGGTACGTTTGTAGTGTTGTTTTGCTTTCTACAGTCCTTGCAGTTCTTTCTGTAGAAAGGTAGAAATATTTCTAACGCTCATCACAGGATGTGTTGTTAAATATTTTTATAAGGAAGGCGTACGTCATCTGAATCCAGTACATTAAAATCAACACATGCACGACACACTTTGCAGATCATAATCGATGGGTTTCAATCATTACTTTCTAAACGCAAAGCAATAATTAGTGTTAGAGGGGCATGTCGACAAGGTAACCTAAGATTATTAATTTTATTAGGTACGTAAAATATTTGCAGAATATTTTTTTATTTACCAATAGATTCTTAACATATAAAGTTAGGTTCGTTAAATAAACTAAATTTTTGGTTTTACAACTTATATACATACTAGCTGAAGAACCTGCAAAAACAAAATATTAATGTTTCCATCAGGAAATACCTCGGATGATTTACGAAAGCATATGGAGAATTTATGTCGTCGTTTATGTGATGGCGCGCCGAAAAGGAAACTAAGTGGTGAAATTTTTATTCGTTTGAATCTTTCTAGAAAGATGCCGGTTCAACAGAGGGGTATATTGCGACAGAGAACCGTACGATACGGTTAGGGGCCAGAAACGTGGCGGTCGAAATGTAATCCAGCTGGGATAAAAGTGGAAATTCTACAAAAGATGTTACATTTGTAGTGGTGAAAGAATGGGGTTACAAATGAAAATGAGCACGATTCGAAGAGCTCAAATCGAAGTACAAATCCACGATCTTCTTTCACCGTCTGTTCAAATTCAAATACGTTGGAATTATTCTTCTGGTAGTTATTCTAAAAGGAGGAAAGTTATTAAAAGTTTCCGTTGCATTTATTGAATTTATCCCAACGTAAAATCTATGAGTGTAGATGTAATCGTACTTCGATTGAATGGCTTAAAGTATAGATCCTATAACACGACTTCTTTGTTATTTCGAAGAAAGTAATCCTGAGAATAATAAGTATGCGATTCTATCGACTAGATGCATTTGTTCCGCTGCAGTAAAGTATTGTCCTCTATTACTAAACAGAAAGAGTATATTCAAAGCAAAGATTGCAATTTGTTTGAACACATACATTCCATTTCAACAATTAGTAGGTATTCATTTAAAAAACAGCTAAATGAGACAAATGACAAAGAATTGGTGATATGTTATCCACTAAAAAAATTATATATTACAAGGCTACGATTAAAATGAACCTATATCACGTGAGTTGAGTAATTGTATTCTCAGGTTAAATATAGATACTTTTATAACAATAAATTCCTAATTAAGTTAAATATTTTTAAAACAAACATATAGCAATTCATCTTTCAAAATTTTAACTTAAAATGTTATGTACCATATACCATTTGTTTCAATATATCTGTTGGAATTATACGCTTGGATAACTTTTTTATATATATTTTATTGTTTTTAACTGTTAGCATTACCTTCACGTCTCGTATTCAAATACAACCTTTTTTACCATGCATGTAATTGCTCGCCACTTTTGGTAGATGGCGCCACATACAAAATAAAATCAAAAGTACCAATAACAAAAAATATAAAAGCACAAACATGGCCCCCACCTTGAGAGCTCCGGCTTTCAACGAATAATAAGTAAAGTATTAGCATTTTATAAACAAAAGAAAAAAAAATAAAAAAAACACAATGTTAATGTTGTCCTTTGTTGTAAATGTCGTCTTCAGTTGATTGGGAGCACTTACACCTTTGACGTAGGACGCTTTAATGGTTTTACAGTCGGTAATTTAACTATCACCGCTCGCACGACACCGTCCGCTCCTGGGCAGACTTCCACAATGCGCGCTAGCGGCCATTGCAGTGGAGGTATGTGGTCCTCCTTGAGCAGTACCATCGAACCTAGTTGGATTGCCTGGTGTGCGGATTGCCATTTTGTACGTCCTCCTTTGAAGTTCTCCGATGTATGATTTGGACCACTGCGACCAAAACTGCTGGTATATCTGTTGATACTTCTGATAGGTATTCAATCTCGCTTCCTTAATATTTATGTAATTGCCTTCGGGAATACTGGTAAGGCTTCGTCCGATGAGGAAGTGTGCAGGTGTTAACGGATTAAAATCAGTGGGATCGGAGGATAACGGTGAAAGAGGTCTAGAATTTAACACTGCTTCGATTTGGGAGAGGACAGTGGAAAATCCTTCAAAGGTAAGTTTGCGATTGCCAACAATTCGTTTTATATGTGACTTAACCGATTTGACTCCGGCCTCCCAAGGCCCCCCAAATTAGGAGTTCGCGGAGGTATAAAGTGCCACTCGATTTGGTCATTTTGTAGGTTACGTTTTATAAACTCGTTGTTCCCCGACAAGAAGCCTTTTAGCTCTTTCATTTCTCTTGCGGTGCCTATAAAATTTGTTCCGTTGTCTGAGTGAATGTCAGAAGGTTTGCCTCGCCTAGCAATAAACCGTTTTAGCGTAGCGAAAAATGCCTCTGTACTCAAACCAGAGACTAATTCCAAGTGCATCGATTTAGTGCAGAAACATACGAAAATGCACAAATATGCCTTAGAAATACTACCTCCGCGGCCAAGTTTGTTCTTTAACTCAAACGGACCTGCGAAATCTACACCACAGACTTGAAAGGGTAAGCTTACGGTAAGTCGATGTTTAGGCAGATTGCCCATGAGCGGATTCGCGGTATTTGGCGGTGCAGCTTTGAAGCAAATCGTACATCTATGAACTACTTTCTTTACTACGATCCGTCCTCGGATAGGCCAATACCTCTCTCTTAAAGAGTAGAGTGTTTGCTGAGGGCCCGCGTGAAGTAGTCGAATATGTTCCCTCTCGATAAGCAGTATGGTGAAGACATGATCTGCGTGTAGCAATATGGGATGCTTCTTATTAAAATGGAATGCCGACGCGTGTAGTCTCCCACCGACCCGTAATATGCCACTGTCATCAAGAAATGGGCTTAATTTGACAATAGGCCCCTTCAAATCGTTTTTCTTTCCGCGCTGGCACACTCTCGTCAATATATGTAGTGCATGGTTCAGTTCATCTAGGGTCAATGATACGAATTGTCTAGAGGATTTATTTCGGGTATTATTAATAAACCTTAAACAGTAAGCTGTTACCCGTTGCAGCTTTGAAAATGAAGAAAACCGGCTAAACAACTCATTTGTTTCGTGTTTTGTTGAAACTAATGTTTTTAGAGCCTTTCTCTCCGGTACATTGTCTACATTATGCAACGTTGTGTTAGGTCAATTTGAATCGCTGTCTTTCAACCACATAGGGCCTTCCCACCAAAGATATGCTTGTACTAATTCGCGTACCAATACCCCCCTGGATAGCAAGTCTGCAGGATTGTCCTGCGTTGGCACGTACCGCCAATTATTTACATTAGTGAGTGTGCTAATTTCTGAAACGCGATTAACTACAAAGGTCTTTAAATTTCCAGGATCGTGTCTTATCCATGCCTGAACAATAGTGGAATCGCACCAATAAAATTTTTCCCTTATATTGATGTCCAATGCTTGAGATACCTTATCCATTAATCGGGCTAACAGTAACACGCCTGAATGCTCCAACCTAGGGATTGATATAATCTTGGCGGGTGCTACTCGTGTTTTCGCGCATACTAAACGGGTTCTTATAAGATTACTCGCGTCCAAACTCCTCGCATAAAGGCAACAACCGTACGCACTCTCCGACGCATCAGAAAAACCGTGCAATTCAATCCATCGTGGTGCAACTGCAATAACATGTCGTGTTATTTTTAATTCGGACAATTTTTGTAATTCACTGGTCCAGCGTGACCACTCGCTATGCACATCTTGCGGTACTCCTTCGTCCCACGTAAGATTAAGTTTCCATAATGTATGCAACAATATTTTTGCAGTTATGGTGAACGGACATAATAACCCTAGTGGATCAAAGATTTGTGATACGACCGATAGTATTGTTCGTTTGCTAACCGTCTTCCGGGTAATGTTTCTAAATAGATCTGTAGATTAACTCGTCAGATTCACAGCACCATTGCAAGCCTAAGGTACCCTTTGTTTGACTACCCGTAATGTTCAGGACTGAGAGTGAATCATTGTTTGTTTTGAATTTTTCTAAAATAGTAGGTTCGTTACTAAAAAATTGTCTGAGTTCAAATTTAGCGCTTCTTAGAATGTTCGCGATTATTAAACATACGGTTTCGGCATGTTCTACGGTATCAAACCCCCTTAATAGGTCGTCCATATAAAGATCTCGTATAATCCGTTCTGACGCTTCTGGATATATCGCGGCGTTTTGTTCGGCTACCTTTTGCAAACATTTTACTGCTAAATAAGATGCTGCGGTCATTCCATATGTTACCGTTTGTAACTCGTATACACTAAGCGCGTCTTTTGGATTAGCCCGCCAAAATACCCGCTGTAACCGCGTTTCTTCTGGTGCTACTAATATTTGCCGGTACATTTTTTGTATGTCCGCAGATACTACGAATCGTGACTGACGAAATCTCAATAAAATACAAAATAACTCGTCCTGTAAAACTGGACCCGTCCATCTGTAGATCATTTAAACTACATCTCGAATTTGTCTTGCAAGAAGCATCGAACACCACGCGTAATTTGGTAGTTAAGCTATCCTCCTTTGTAACGCTATGGTGAGGTATATAGTATACTGGTAAATCGCATTTCTCGTTTTCTATAAGCGACATATGACCTAACTGTACATATTCGCTCATAAAATTTATGTATTGTTCCTTTAATTCGGTATTCGCGTTAAGTTTCCTCTCTAACTGGTTAAACCGTTTCAATGCCGTTTCGCGAGATTCGCCTAAGCGTTCTAACGATTCTTTGAATGGTATAGATACGATAAAACGACCGTCTTCACTTCGCCTAAGTGTACTATCGAAGTACTGTTCGCATTCTTGTTCCTCTTTAGTTAGCCTTTTCGCAGGTAAGACGCTTTCTAATTCCCAAAACCTTTCTAACTGACCTTGTATGTCATTTGCTTTTGCAAAATTACATAAAATTGCATAGGCCCCGATACTATCCAACCAAATTTGGTCTTTTGCAATATAGGTAACCCTTGGCCCAAATCTACCTGGCCGACACACAGCAGACTATAAAAGAATTCAGCCCCGATTAATACGTTTACTTTGTTAATTTGATCGAATTTAGGATCTGCTAGTCTAATATTTTCAGGTTTATTTAAATTAACGCCTTGCTGCGACGGGTTTGGCAACTTGCGCCGACAATGCGACAACCTTGTGTTCTCTGGCTTGCGTCTAACGCCCACACGCATGCGGTACCGAGCAGAACCGAGCAATCGGACCCGTTTGTTGCAAGTGAGACCGCATCTGATGTTTGTGCTGAATCTCGGTTCTCCTGGTGCAACAACGTATTATGTTTCGCACCACAAGTTTTGCAGTTACCAAACGTACACTCTCTCGCAAAGTGACCAGATCTCAAGCAATTCACACAAGCTTTAGCCTTTTTTACCAACTCAATTCGTTTGCTTCCCGCTAATTCAATGAATTTCTTGCACTGATACAATTTATGATTCTCATGGCAAGCTGGACAAGTGAATTTGGTACTGACCAGGAGGTTGTGTGAACGCCTTTGATCATTGAGCTTGGGAACTTGATTAATTTCTATAGTTTTTAAGAGATCCGCCTTATTCTTTACAAATGCCGTAAATTCCGACAATGTAGGAACTTCTCCCGCGTATTTGCATTCCTCCCATTCCCGCGCGGTCTTTTTATCTAATTTAGGTGTTATTAAATAAATTAACAAAGTGTCCCATTTATCTGTGGGTTGATTTAAGTTTTGCAGCGCACGCAGATGTTTAGATAAATTATCTACAAGTTTTCTTAGCTCGGTAGCCGATTCTTTTACTAACGAATTAAACTGAACAATGTGTTTTACATGACTTTGTATTAATAATCGCTTGTTGTCGAACCGTTCTCGTAACAGTGACCTTGCTAGCTGATAATTACTCGATGTAAATTCTAAGGATTGTATAATCTGCGAAGCTGTTCCCTTTAGAGAAGCCCGTAGATAATGAAATTTTTGTATTTCACCAATTACCGAATTTTTGTGTATATGTGATTCGAAAGTGTCACGATACTCTAGCTACGTTTCATAATTCTCGTCGAAATTGGGCAACAAAATTTGTGGTAGCTTTATGCCATGCACCCTTTCTGAATCTAGTTGCGTAGATGTATTATTAACCAATTGTCCGTTAGTTGTCTGAAGTATAGATTTCGCATCCGCTATCGCCTTGTAATATTCCTTTTCGAATAACGCACGTTCTGCTAAAGATTCGTCGTTTATATCCGTAATTACTTCTAAGTCAGATTGCACATTTTCGTATAGCTCAATTAAGCCCTCTGCTCTTTCTAACCTTATCTGCAATTCTTGAATTCCAACGTTTTTATCGTCTTGGTTTTGAATATCGCGTTTAAATTCGTCTATGTACTTTTGGAATAACGTTATTCGCGCCTTTATTGAGCCCCGTTTACGCTTTAGTTCGCTTATATCTGCCATGATCAAATCGAGTACGAATATGCACAAATTTGCAATAAATATTGAAAAATCTAACAACTAATGACAAGAACGAATTGTTACAATTGCATAAACGTGTAAAAAGGTAATAACTTACTTGGATGGGACAGGATGATCGTCGATTAATAATCACACTTCGTTTTCCCCACCTGTCGATTTCTAATTCTTCGTAGAATTTCGTATTACCGCCTTATTTCGCATTTTTAGAATCCGGCTCGAAGGACCATGTTGGAATTATACGCTTTGATAACTTTTTTATATATATTTTATTGTTTTTAACTGTTAGCATTACCTTCACGTCACGTATTCAAATACAACCTTTTTTACCATGCATGTAATTGCTCGCCACTTTTGCTAGATGGCGCCACATACAAAATAAAATCAAAAGTACCAATAACAAAAAATATAAAAGCACAAACAATATCATACTCAAATAAATGGATACTAATCGTATATGAAAGACGTGTTACTTCTCGTTGAACATTTAAGGAATTTGATTATTTATTTATTTCCGTTATTATTAATACTACAAAGTTGGTTAAATTAGTGAAGTAGTGGTGGATTAAGTAATGAGTTATTCAAATAATTTTAAATTAGTATTAAATCACGCACTCTATATATGTAATTGTTAAAATTTTGAAAGACCATTGAATTAACGTAAAAACAACATAAACAACAACATAAAAGTATTAACACACTATTGTTAACATGGATAATAAATAGATTACAACAATTTCCAAATTGGGCCATGAAAATTTTTGAAGTTTCTAAACGGCATGTAAATAAGCTTTAAAGAACGCAACTTTTTCCTATTTTAACCTAAGCTGTATCTCCTATAGAGGTACTGAGACTCCCATGCTTAGGATCCTTATCTTGGACACACTGTATATATGCGACCAGAAGTACCAACCGTACAACGTTAGGGAACAAAAATGATAATCTTGAGTTTTCGGTCTGTTATAAAATAAAAAGATGCTTATAATTCCTCAAATTTTCGACATTTATTTATGTCATCGTCAGGAGGTTACAAACTAATTTAAATTACAAGACACATATACATGTTAAAATACTAGTTGTCAACTTAATTCGGATCAGTCTGTATAACCCGTGTAATTCACGTGTTGGCGTACCATAGATGCGGGTCATTAGAGGATAATATAAACCATTTCTGTTGCTGAATTTTGACATAAGAATGTTGACCAATGATTAACCCTAGTAAAGATAGGAAACTTGGAACGCCGGCATAACGTAAACAGCATCATCTACTTTTGCCGCATCAAACTAGAATTAAATCCTCTCTCAAGGCGGGAAATTCAAGTGTGGGATAATTACGTTTGAATAACTTTTTTAAGTAAAAATTAAAAAAAAAATCTTTTATTAATTATAAATTCAAACTAAACTTTATACATATTCTAAAATATACCTACGTACTAAACTAAAAGATAATGTTACTAAATAAGTCATTTTACTACAAATTGTCATTGAAATATAAGAAGACAGATGTTCAAAAATTATTATTATCTTTTGTGTGTTTTTAAATGCAACTCGTGCGCGGCTTTTACAATTGAATCGAAATTAATATTTCTTGTGTCCCGACCTCTCAATGTGCTATTAATCTTTTTTAAATAACTAAAAACCACAATATTTATTATAATTCTGAGCAAAACATGAATGTGCTCTCTATACTCGTTACATACAATATCAAGAGACATATCTGTTCCTTTCATTACGGTAAAAATTTTACCTTTTAAACCATATATAGATATTATTGGTGGCAACATTTACCTCGGAGAAGATTTATCATCACATTTTGGAACACAACAACGTCTCATTTTTTAAAATGAAATATAGTGCACAAAATAAGCTTAAAACAACTGTATAATCACTGCTTATAAGTCATGCACAAAAGTGTCCAATATCAAAATTATATACATACACGACATTTCGCCTAAAACAAAATTATATATAAATATTTACACGGAAATTAAATCGTACAAATTCTTACCAAAACACAAAATAAACAGAGAAATTTGATCAAATAAAAAAACTATTCAGAAAAGGCGTCTATCGTTGAGGTTATCTATCAAATTACAAAAAGAAAGTAGAAAGGACATGTTTCCACATCAGTTGAAAATGTAGAAATCTACTCTGAAACTTGCGGCTTATTCGTATGCGTCAACTATAGGTTGCGCCCACAGTCAAGTATCTACCCCCTGATGTTGACTTTGCTACAATTTCACTTTCAGTGTTACTCTTGCGACTGTTCTGTTGCGACATGGGTGTGGAGATAACATATACCGTGTGAATGATAAGAATGCAATTTCAACTTTCTTCGAAAACTAGGCTTGTTTCATAAGAAAAACTATCATTATTTAGTATTTGAAAATCTTAAAGTTTAAAACAAATAAAAATTTGTCTGCTGCAAAACTTCCACAATCTGAATGCAAGTATATGATATGTTATAATCAATTTCTAAATAATAAAATTTATACGGGTTTTTTTCGGTCCTTTAATAATAAAATCTGTTGTGAAACTGGTTATTAAAAAAATACACGACTGCACATTAAACAATTTTAATATGATGAAATCGAATGATATATAATAATTGACAGCGGAACAGGTGCAAGTTACAAGTTGTAGAATTGGTAACAATAGTTTGCTTATTGAAACTTGCTTAAGACTGTTGATGTATGTACATACATTTAAAATGCATAGTTTATATAAAAAAAAATATCAATGAGAAATTAATGAAAGTAAATGTGACATTTTACAAAAAAGCAGTTTTGACTATTACATAAATGAGTTTTCATGGTTATTTGGTCGGTTATTTCTAAAGAATGTACATAGTTAATTACCTTTAAGAACTTCCATATTTTTCTATTATGACAAAAAGAATGTATATATGATTTAAGTGATAAAGAATGAGTGTATGTATATAACTGTTTAATAAAATTTTCTTAATTTTATAACAACACTTTATTTTAGATATTTCGTCACAATTTTAAGCAATTCAAAATGTTGAATTACTTCAAACTAGACGTTAATCTAAATTCCTTTAAATTAACATATTTCCTGAAAAAGTCCCAGAATTGTGACGAAATATCGAAAAATAAAGATGTTTTTCTACTCGCTTATCAAAACCTGTCATTTCACGATTCGATTTGCGTGCGTAAAAAGTCACTTTAAGCACGAGTGCGTAAAAGTAAAGTTGGTACTTACTGGAATTTGATTAATTTAGTGACATTTTAAAATCATAAATCCCTAACCTTAATAATATGGTCATAAACGATAACGTACATTAAAAATATGTATTATTATTATAGTTCTCGTACAAAAAATATTGTACAAACTTCGTGCGTGAAACATTTCGCGAATTCGTGTCCATAAACTGGTCACTCATTCGCGAAATATGATTTCACGCACTTGCTTCGTAAATAACTATTTTGTACTCGCTTGTCAAAACCTGTCATTTCACGATTCGATTTGCGTGCGTAAAAAGTCACTTTAAGCACGAGTGCGTAAAAGTAAAGTTGGTACTTACTGGAACTTGATTTATTTAGTGACATTTTAAAATCATAAATCCCTAACCTTAATAATATGGTCATAAACGATAACGTATTTAAGGGTGTACTGCTGCTCTACTGGAATCTAATCGTAGACTGCGAGACGAAAGTTATGAAAGAGATAGTAAATACAGCTTTTCAAAGTGGACGTGTGAAAAAAAAAATTGTGTTCGCTGACGTGCAGTACATTTTATATAGATTTTATAAAAACTACTGCTTCTTTGTTCACAAATATCTTCCTTATTATTAATGAAATGAAATAAAACTTTGGCTCGTTATATACACTGATGTTAAATGGAGGTACCTACGAAATCCATTTTCGAAAGTATATAATGTAGAATTATTTATAATTCCCTCAAGATAGCGTAAAATTTGATATTTTTAAATTAGTGGTAAATATTTCAGGACAATTATTAGTATAAACGAGCTTCGTAGGTACCTCTGCCTATCTTCTTAGATCGTACATATTCAATCCTCGATGAAATATTTTATCAAGTTTGGAATTAATGTTTGAAATACTTTTACCGTGTTATGAGATAGGAGCAGTACACCCAATATGTATTATTATTATAGGTAGTTCTCGTACAAAAAATATTGTACAAACTTCGTGCGTGAAACATTTCGCGAATTCGTGTCCATAAACTGGTCACTCATTCGCGAAATATGGTTTCACGCTCTTGGTTCGTATATTATTATTAAAGGACCGAAAAATCCGTATAAATTGTATTATTTACCAAAAAAAACGGTCCAAAAACAACATCAATATAATCAATTTCTTTATAATTTTAAAGTGTTCACTATGCTCTAATTATGAAAGTGCAATTTATTTATTTGAAAGTGTGTTTTCGTATTTTATTCAATCTTAAACCAATATACCTCATTTATTAACTTTTAGATGTCCTAACATTTATCTTAAGACATGCCTCAGCTTCTTAACAAATATACGATGTTTTTAAGTTTACCCATATATGTAGTTATTACATAGGTATTCAAAATGATGCAGTTATATTTAAACAAAACATTGAGTTTTTAATGTGTAGCAAATTAATTTCTTCTTTATTATTATATTAATAGTTAGATATTATCGATCACGGAAACCTTAATGCAAAAAAGGAGAGGCAACATTACTTACGACGAGGTGGTATTTTGGCAAAACCAAAACACAATTATGCACCCAAATTTCATAGTAAATACTGCAGTCGTAGTCTTGGTAAGCCAAGTAGCTTAGGTAGCTGTACAGATACACTCACCACAAACGGGCAGTATTTGATAAAACCGATAAACTGTTTAGTAGAAACAATATGTGTAATACCCTTTCATTTTCCCTTCCGCGGTTGCACGCATTCCTTCCGTTCCAATTAGTAATTATTCTTTCGATCCGCATAGATCCGATTATTTTTTAAATCTGGCACGAGTCAAAGCTTTCCTTCGAAACCGTATTTTTGCTTTTTTTCCATCGAAGGTTATCTCGGTCACTCATTAAATATTTAGTATATGTATACCAATCTAGAGTTTATGCATTTTTTTATGAAAGCGTCGGATCAATACATGTACATTCGTACATTCAATACATACATATTCCCTCCCAATCCGTATATGAGCTTTTATTGTATTTGCAGATCTGTTTATTGTTTTGAATACATATTTATAGAATTTGGTTAATGGAACAGTTTGAAACTTGAATTATGTAGCAGATCAATGTTACGTCAAGTGTAGCTCTATTGACAACATATTTGATCGTCCTGTAGAATTATAAGTTTTGATGATGAAGTTCGATCTCGAAGTCGATCATTGCTACTGTAGTTTGTAGAAACTATTGTCTGCCACGGAGTAACCATCTCTTGCAATACTCTCAAATATTACTTTTAAATCCTATTATACCTCTTTATCCTCTTTATACTATGTACGGTGACCCAAAAAATTAATGTCTCCCCCTTTAGACGAATATATATCAATACTATCTTCCCCTGCCAAGGCTATTCGAGTCGGGCGCTCTCGGTGTAGCAGGTAATTGAGCTTAGGTATAGTTATAATAATATTCGTATATTATAATATGTACGACTTGTCTCCCGTGCCTTTTGATTCATTATAACAGTCTTCTCCCTCGATATCCTTCAATAATTGTGTCTATATTAGAATTGTCAATTTCAATTTGCATTTTTCAATTGGCTAGAAATTCACATCTTGCAATATTGTGTTCGTACTTTTACCTTTTCCTTGAATAATGATTCTAATATGTGTGTGACGTATAATTAGTTTTTATGCTTGTATTGCGTACTATGCATTTATTAACATTACGTAATTATGTGTAATAATGTAACATACAAATATAAATGAATACAACTATATCTCCATATAATTCCGATCAGTTTCTATTATATTGGAGACCTTTATCGCAAAATCTTTTACTGAACGCTTTTTAATATTTATTTAAATTTAGCCTAATTTAAAATTAAGGTTCGCTAATTTGTTTCCATTTACGAATAACAAACTTATATGTGTAATAGTAAGTAGAGAGTTTGAGTACTTTGTGAATGCGTTTGTTTTGTAAATAGTTTACGTTTTCATTAATCCTAATGGATTTTATATAAAGAGAATTACTACATTTATTAAGTTTTCTCTCATAAACTGTAATAGGCTTGTTATCAATGACGATTTTTCTCGATTTTTTTTACGTTATTATGTAAAACTAATTCATCAAAATAATTAGTAAAATTTTTAGCTCTTAAACTTAACCCACTGTTTAGATATTAAAGGTTAAAAACCGAATTCCGATAAAAGCGCGGGATCCGCATATGACGTCATACCACACGTCGTAGTTCGGTGTTCAGTAGCAAACCGTTGCATTTCTTATAAAGACGGGGCTTCGCGCTATAATATCTTTAATTTTAAAAGTATTAGTGGTCCTCTACCTACAACAAGTTTTTTGTGTTAAACGCTAGAGGTTATAGTTATCACTATTTTTGCAAAGTATACAAATTGTGTTATTCAAACTGTGAGATAAAATAGAAAAATATGTATCCACATTGTTTTTCAATTTAATTTATTTTAGATACAATCAAAATTTTTATAAATTCACGTTTATTTAAATTTATTCCTAACATTACAAAGTTCAGTATGATTTCATAAACTAGTTTCTACACTCTCAAGCTATTCAAAATACAAATCAGTAAAAGCTGAAAAAAATTACGTGCGAATCCTAAATTTTTACATTAAGTTTTAGAGATATTATTTGTGAAAATAATACAAAAATGTCATACAATGATGTCATTATTTAGTCTGAAGGATGCACTCCGTTCAATAACATAAAGAAAACATAATTTAAGTCGTACGCGACTGACTGTATCGACACATAGAAGAGCTAGCGGGTACTTTGTGTATAATAGCGTTTTCCACTGGGGGAACTCGTGTTGTACCGGCACTGCCCTAGAGTAGCGTCATATGACGCAATCACTGATTCTGCCCTCGCTCAGAGCTAGTGCAATACGTGTAATATAGATATGTCGATAAAACAGGTGTTAGTGCTTTAATGCGTTGTCGGGATGAACTGCTCAAAATGAAAATCTTTATAAAAGTAAATAGTAATACCAAGTAATACGTATAAAGCAAAAATAGATGAAGAATTACACCAGAAACTATTACGTACAATGATTGTTTAATTATTATTCATTTCTGAAAATGGTCTTTTAGTGGACAAGATATTTTGTATAAAATACGCAAAAACGTATTTCATAGATGATGATTATGAACAATTCGTATCATATCTGTATCTCAGAATAACATAAAGTAGTGTTTCAAAATTTAACAGTAATTTGCAGAATATTTTCGACCATAACGATTACCCAATGAATAAATATTGATTATATATATTTATATACGCATTTGCCCATTGTATGCTTCGAAAGTACAATAAACTGAATAACTTGTAATAACTTCAGATTGCACTACAAGTGGCCCCGTCAATTTTGAGATGTCCAGTTTTTCGCACTCAAGGTCAAATGTAGTGACGCTCACATGTCGTCACTTCTACGTAAGCAGCACGAAATTTACCAGTGGAACACGTATGATTTTTACTTGCAGCGAGTGCTAAGACCAGTGGAACAGCCAACACCGAGTTAGTGCACTTTTAGTGCGCTCTAAATGTCCGAGTGGAAAACGCTATAAGATTCGATAATACGATTGAAAATTTAAGCCAGTCGTCACTATACGCTCCCATTTTAAATAGACGAAATAAAAATTAAAAATAAAATAAAAAGGTGTTCAAATAAGTGTCTTGTATTTTTCACAAATGCCCCATATACCAACATTATCTTCTATATATATAAAAGAGAAAGCCGTTAGTTACCTACCGCACGTTACTACGCTTAGAGAGAACGCCTGGACCGATTTCGATGATTCGCACCAATGCGTACTGGTCTCCGGCCAAACAAGAAAATTCCCGAAATATCCCCGAAAAGAAAAATTATCAAGAAAATTAATTTTGTAGGGAGTGATTTTACGATGCCATCTTTATCGTTATCTTTTTACGGGCGGGACAAGGGGGTGGTACGGGACGGGCGGGACAAGGGGGCGGTACGGGACGGGCGAGACACGGGTGGCGGTACGGGACGGGCGGGACACGGGTGGTGGTACGGGACGGGCGGGGCTGGTACCCGTAACAATACCTTAAACATCAAATGTCTAAATCAATACTTTTCTAGGCAGAACGAAGTCTGCTGGGCCAGCTAGTTAATATATAAAATGATCTTATTAGATAAATACACTATAACTTACTTTAAAATGATCTTGGCAGCAATACACAGTGGATTTGTCAGATACAAAAACTTTACGACGCATTGCTTTCTGCAAACTTTTCTAGTTTTAATGTCAGAGGGTACATTAATAAACAATTTCTGTGGGGCATTTTTGGATGTATTAGGACAGTTAGGAACCAAACAATATTTATATGCCACTTTCTTCTTACTCATTATGAAATAAAGTAAAACGTAACAGTCAAGCGTTTTGTCTCTTACACGACAACACGGTAAGTATAATACACAGTCCGCTCGCAGTGCTCGAATAACTTATAGTACAGACGTGTGGTGTGACGTCACAAGTAACCACGCCCCGTTTTCGTTCAGTCCAATTTCTTTAATTAATTTGAGGGTTTCAACGTCGACGGAAAAATCTAAAATTTTGAGAATCAGTTTAAAATGAGTTTTGGTTTCGATTATTAAAATAAATTTTTTTTGCTGAACAAGCCCATTGCAGGAACTTACTACTAACTAATTGAGAAACTCTGTATAGTATTTCATTAAACATTAATATCCCAGTTTTTTAATTTGTAAAATAATGCTATTAATTAATATATCTATTTTCTGACCTTTATGTACTTATCTTTTTATTCATGAATTATTTCCACTTGTAGGTCAATAAAACAACAAATAATTAAATACCAATTTATTCCAGAACATATAATAATATGTTTTCGTTAAAAAACTTCTTCAGTGGAAGAAATTGACATTTAATATGTGTCAAATTACTAATAATATAAATATAAGTTGCCGTGCCTATCAACAAAATTATATAAAAAACCAAGAATTCATTGAAATATCGAATTTTAATTATATTCTCAAGTAATAATGAAGGATATATTGATTTAATACAACTATAAAAATTGAAATGATTTGAATTATTCGTACCTATATCAATCTATTTTTTTCAAGCTCTAACAATTCTGTTCAAGGACTGGGGAAAAACATGGCAAAAAACCTAGTCAAGAGCTTAAAATTAATAAAATTCAGGCGTGAATTAAATTATTATAAATAACACTTAAATTATCAATATCCGTTCTAAAATTTACCGCATTTCCATCTTTTTCAATGTATATCATTTCGTAAATTAATCTTTTTTTATAATTATTTTCCTTTTTAAAATGTTAGTGTTTTGAAAATTAAAATTATGTCTTCTATCTTTAGAGTGCTTAGATACAGCAGTTTCAGCAGTTAATTATTTGTTGTTTTATTGACCTACAAGTGGAAATAATTCAGAAATAAAAAGATAAATGCTATTAATTAAATAATTTAGTAAGATTTGACTTGTAACTTTCAATATATTTTAGCTGTATATAAGAAATGATATGAGGGTAATAAATAATTTCATAGTTCATACTATGCATATTGTGTAAGTATCACTTAATTCTGCTTTTACATTATAAATTATAAACTTGTTGGTATAAACATCATTAATAGTTATAGATGTGTGTTTAGAACAAAGCGCAAGGTATTTACATATTTATCTCGAGATTCATTAATTCATTAATTTAAGAGTAATTAAGTAAATACAAATTGTATATTGAAATGATAGGAAACGATTATACAGATCCATTACAACTCATTTTATTCTTAGTGTTAAATATAATTACTATTAGTGATACGAAGAGCCTTTATATTCTAAAGTACTGAATATCGTGCTTTGATTATCGGACTCCACCTGCATTCTAAATTAATTATGAATATCAAATTAGGTTTGTGTGTACGCAAATAGAAACCTGAACCCATGACTTAAATTTATTAAAGCAAAGAAAGCGTTAACTGCGCTGTACGTTCATATGCTTAAGCTAGCAGTCATCACTGCTGTATCTGCTCATATTTTAGTAGACGTGGATACGAGTAATTGTAAATGAAATTAAATAAATTCATAACAAAAATCTAGATGTTATCCGTTCAGCATAAAAGTTCGTGTCCCGAGTGCAAATATTGTTTGTTAAGAAATTATGCAATACCTATTTGAAGGGTTTGGATTTTCGGCAAAGCAGTTATATTTGTTATCTTAACTTTTTTCTTAAAAAGAAACACGCTTAATTTGAACGGAGGACAAAACAACGGGTAACGCAAAGCATACGGCATTTCTAGTCATACGTTGTTTCAATCTTTCGGTAATCTATGGATGCCTTTCCAAAAAAACCTAATTGAAGTGTGTGGTGGAAAGTGCGCGCATTGTCTTCTTTCCAAAGCAGTTCGATCTTGTTGTCGAAATTGATGTTTATGCTGACTCATGCCATGATTTTCGTCATTTTGAGTTTGTTTTTCGTCTACGGTAATGATGGGATGCAAAAAAAGACTCTTATGGCGAGAGAGCAAAAAGTCACACACTGTTGTCATCTATCTGTTGTTCCACTCGATGTGGCATCAATTCTTTTTTTTGCTTTAGATCTTTTCCATGACATGTAGACATCTATAAATGGCTTGAAGGACAATATTTAACATCTTTGCCGTTTGTTTCTGAGTTTGCATATTGTGTTTGCTCAACTACGTTTGAATAATTTAAATCAACCTACATACCTTGGGACATTGTTACTGTGAGCTTTCACAACAGCTTTTGTCCTGGTTTTTCTTGTGATAGAAGAAAAATAGGAATATCATATAGGATTTACTATTTATTTACAGTTCTTCTGGCTTTCGAGATTGGGTAAACCATTTCACTGACATGTGTAAAACCGATAATAAGAACGTAACTAAAAAATGGTTTTTAAGATTGCTATTGCTGCAAAACTTACCATGCCTTTTTGAGAAAACTAAGGAAAGCGTATGCGGATGGCGATTGATGAATATTATGTATAGTGAATTATACTATATTAGATACAGAATCAATGTTTCCCAGATCCCAGAGATTAGGCATTCGGTATAAAGTCTATGAGTAAATATACGAACAAAGGGCAGACATAAGAAAAGTATTAATATATAATAGTACAAATAAACGTGTTCAGCAGACTTTGCATAGTATTTTGAGGGATAAGATCTGCGAAAGTTTAGTTAAAAGATATATATAAGATATTAAAACAATATATCATATCAATCAGATGTATATACAGTAACAATAGCTATTATTTCAGAACTAAAACTACATAGGTTATTTTAAATTTTTTAGTTCTTCAGAGCAGACACGATGAACTACTTAAGTTTTGTTAATTTCCATTCAACATTTTCACGCATGCATGAATCAACTGTAAAACGCTATTTTCGCTACAGAGACAAAGCTGTTGTTAAAAATCCAGTACCCATAATAAATATATTTGTGGAATATTTACAACAATTAATGTCATGTTCTCTAAAGCGACCAGTAAGAAAGACTAGTCTTTGTGCATGTTCTACCTGACAACAATATAGCCTTTAAAAATGACGTTAGCATATTTAATATTTAGCAGGTAGGTAGTGCTAAGAATTTTTTTTTCTTGAGGTTACATAAAGTATAAATGATTTTTAACATGAAGGTTTCCTAAGTTATATTTAAATGAACGTTAGACAATTGTTATGGGAAAATCGTTCATTGCTTGTAAAATTATATTTTTGCAAAATTCTATAACTACCATTACATTAATTAAAAGGAAATGTCTTATCTTATATGATAAATACCGTTTGTTACAATAACTTCTTTTGCTTGTTTTGGCACGGACTCCACCGGATTTTGAGAGTTTTCAGAGGTTCTTTTATCGCGATACCTAACCTGAATGATTGCTTCCGTCATCTTTGTTTTTGTAGTATAGTCAATTTTACACAGACTAGCTTTGCAAATCGCCAAAAAATTCCTAAGGTCGGGTGAATTCCTAGGCTAATAGAGAACAGTTATCTCCTTGTCTTGGAAATGTTAAAACATATTATTTGACGCGTGGCAGGGAGCAGAATTTTTCTGAAAAATTGTTCCTCTTTGGAGTCGACATTTTTCGAGCTCTTTGTGTGAATGCTGTTACAAGATCTATTTGTATTTTTCGATGTTCATCATGCTTTCGATTGGCGTCAAAGTTCAAACCCTCATATATGAATAACACTCCCAAATTTATTTAACTGGATGTTTCACAGTTTGATCCATTTGGGCTAGAGCAAGTTGTTCATTTTGAGACTTCCTGACAAACTTGTACCTCTGCCCTGAACTATGAAGTGAGTTTCATCTTCTTCCAGTCTTTTGTAGTCCAACTGGAGCGTTATCTGGTCCAGACAAGCATCTATGTGTTTCTTCATGCGGTCAGTGTTATTCTTGTTTGGTTTTTCTTTTGTAGTGCTCGACTAGCTCTTCTACTAGATTTCAAACGTCTTTTGCCGACAGTTGTGTTATGTATTGTTACGCATGGTGCTACTAAATCTGGACTTGCTGGCCCTAGACTGGCCTGCTCCCGATTGCACGTATACTATGGAATTCCACCGAAGTAAATGGTTAATCGCCGGATCTGAACCCCATCGAACGTCTCAACACAAACAATTAAAAAAAACGGTTAAAGAAGAATTGAACGCTATGTCCAGAAGTCCTGAAGAATGTAAGAAACTTGTGAGCTCTCTACCCGAAAGAATTACTACGGTAATTCAAGCAAAGGGTGGGCCAACTAAATATTGTTTTTTTTCTGAATAATAAACATTATAAACATGTGCAAGTTGTTTTAATTTATTTCAATTTTATATTCTTCAAAAAACTCAAAGTTAACCTGGGTGCTCAATACTTATGGCCATGGCTGTATATATTATATATAATATATAATAATACTATCATATTTCCTTCCTTATGTGTATTATAATACAAAAAAAACATTTCGTATGTATCCTGATGCTTATGTACGATGAGCATTTCATTTAGGACAGCATATCCGCTGAAATGTACGCAGGTCTATAACTACCTTCAAGCGCTAGTAAAAGTTTTATTGCTCTGTTTGATGTTAAACTGATATCAACTCCACACAGTATTGTACATTATATTGTTCCATTACCTACAGTTTATGGCCAAACAGTTGTTCTCCAGTTTGCGTTTCTAAATAAAGTACAGTAGTTGCATTCCCAGATTAATTTGGAATTCAGTTGCGATGGTATCCGTACGTTCACTCTAATGAAATTAACCATTTACTTCGGTGGAATTCCATAGTATACGTGCAATCGGGAACGTCACAGTTGCATTTAAATTCAGTATGTAGGTAACTATTTACATTGATGTTGTTATTGGTACTTTCAAATATCAAATAAAGCAGGGAGTATTTCATTGTTTCTAATATTTTTTATTTACTTATCTATCTGTGAACCACAAAAGAAGGAAAGAACCAAAGAGGTTAGAAAAAAATAAATAATTTAAAAAATACTCTAAAGCTAAGTTTACGAGGCGACATTACAAAAACTTTCCATTTTGCCCAGTCGTCAACGTCCCTGAACTTAGGTTGCTTTAAAAGGGTTCACATTTCACAGCGTTATGTTCAATCTGTTACCTTAATTCAGGAGACCTTCAGTGCAGGGTCGTAACTTTACGTTTCTGTCCCCACTATGGTTCTTTATGTTTTACTTTTCCTTTATCTAGCTTGTATTTTAGCACAGATGCGTAGGTAGAAGATGTGCTACATTTAAAAAGCAAAAATTTAGATTTAATTAATGTGTTTCTTGCTATTATACTATTGCAAATTGAAACTAAGGCGTCAAGAAAAGGATTAATTGAAATTTCCTACAGAATTAATGTAGATCGTATGTTTGTTATAATTGCCGGAACTTACAAGTGTTTATTAGTCATGGCTAGATTAGACAGGTTTAATAGGTACGCTGATTGCGTTTATGGATAATTATTTCCTAAATAGATGCTAACTCAGTGGTTCCGATTGGCCTACAATACATACAGCACTCACTCTAGGCACGCACAAGTAAGAGACGGTGGTTACTGAAATTGAGAAGATAAACCATTTTTACTTATTACTCTTTGGCCTTTATTTCAAGAGAACTCCAAACAGACGTCACTTGGTACTAAAAATGCCAAAATGCAAATCACCGAAATTCTATCAAATCATCGCTAGATAACGTCTCATTAGGGATTTAGATCAAATTGATAAGTACAACTTTACACGAACTCGTGCTTAAAGTGACTTTTTACGCACGCAAATTTTGAATTTTGATAGGCGAGTACAAAAGTTTTTCCTAAATATAAATCATAGCTGTCACTAATTCCTACAAAACTATAGAAAATATAAACTAATAGCACCCACTACAATAAAATGTCAAAATATCACTTGGAAATTGGTTGTTCCTACTTCAGCTCTTCCTTAACCTAATCTAGGTGATTGCTTCCTGAGACTTGATTTGCTAGGTATGAATGCGGAGATACTACCTTGAATCTATTATGTATACAGAATTGCCTAGATTAGTTATCTACTCAGTATCTGTAGATATTAATTTTCAGTTAATGTGTAATAATGTTCTTTTCACAGTAAAACAATACTACGGTCTCTTGTATTTCCATGATAATTACAAAAACTGAACATTTTTCAAAGCACACCAGTAATAAAATGGACTGTGCCAAATATTATACTCTTATATTAATATTATATAATGAACTATATACAGGGTTATTGATTAAGACCGGCCATTAAAAAGTTTGGGCCTCCTAGTGATAATAAATGTCTGCAAGTTGTATGTATGTATATGTAGTTGTATATAGGCACTCCAGCAGTATAATTTTTTGGGAATGCTGTCAAAATACCGATCTTCGATGGTCTATTAGGCCACCAGGAAGATCAGGTTCTTCATCAATAGTGTGAGCCTCTGAAAAAAACCTAGCAAATGCGTTCACCTCCTGTGAATTTTCTGCAGTAATCTTATTTATGAGAAGTTTGCCAGGTATCCGTGTAGTTCCCTTTCTCCTCTGAACAACTCCCAACAAACGTTTTGCCTCAATCTTAATGATGTCCTCAATTTCAGAAAGATAAGATCTGTAGCTGTTCGATATTTGAGCTTTTGTCAAAACTCGAAATCTACTAAACTCCTGATAATCGTATATTGTACGAGAAAAATAGGCGTATTTACTGCGAATATATATTTATAGTGCTGCAACAAGGCCATTTCAATATATTTAATACACAATTTTGTTGCTGCGCTAAACATTTGAAACATAACGTAGGCCTGCATATTATTCTAGTTAAATGATGTTTTACGTGGCGTAAAAATGTTCTTGCATAGAGAGAATGATCATTTGGTGTCTACTGATGTAATAATTGCGTAGTTAAAATGTTACTAGAGCTGAGTTAACATATTTGTGTGAATACATATTTAGATAAATCTCTTTGATTTCGATAATATCTAGATATGATACACTAAATAAATTAATTTAGCATATCGTATCTGGGAATGGTAGCTTGTTAGGATTGCGTTTTCGGCTCATAATTAGGTTACAATGCAACCATGATCGTTATGAACGCAAAACCTGTATGTAACTAAAGGAGGCGGCAGATCTACATGGGGGATGGTCGTGACTAGTCTAATCCAGCTTTTGAAACGGTTCCTGTGTATTGTATCCCCGTTATCTTTAGAAATAGCAAATTTTTCATTTTAACGAAGTCGTTACATAATATATTCAAACAACTGTTTGTTAGAAAAAATTAACTATCACTGAAATACTTATATAGTAGGGATTCTTTAAGAACGATTAGAGAATGTTCAATGAGTGTATTTCCTTGTTTTAAAAGACGATCACAGTGTGTATTACACTATAAATTTAATTTAATAAAGTATAATCAGGCATCATACATGTTTCTCAAAAAAACAGCCGCCTCTTTTATAAAAACACATAGGAGAAACTTCCATGGATATTAAATAAGCAATCTCTAGTGGCAGTAAAAAATATTGAGTGGTTTTGCGTGAGCAAAATGTTTTCTACGCGTACTAAAGTAGGCTGAAAAATATTAGAGCTTAAAATTGATTTCTGCTTTTCAACAACACTGCGGAAAGCCGCTTATAGACGAAAGCAATAGACAATGTGTTGCTTTCCACAAAACAAAATCAAGTTCGTATATATTGAAAAATCTTGTTTATAGCTTATGTCTATATTTGGACTGCGCACTGAGAGATTTGTATATTTTTAGGAGTATGATGTATACGTATTGTGTATTGCTGGAAAATTTCAATTTTGAAATTTTACTACATACTTATATAAACTGATTGAAAAATTCATAGTTGAAATATCTCTTATTTAATAAGTGTTACAAAATTACAATTTCATGATTACAATTTCATGGTTAATGTATTTCCAATTTGGACTGTTCGTTGCACTTTTGATATTTAAGATAAGAATTTTTCAATTAGTTCATACAAAAAATGTAGTAAAATTTCAAGATTAAAATTTTCCAGCGAAACTTCATATTCCTATTATTTTAGTAATTTGCAACAACTTTTCTTAATAATTTTTTGCTCTATCTTCAATGCTAATATGACTTTACTAGAAACCCTAGTTTTTGTTTGAATCATAGTTGGCCAGATTTAGACTCCAACAAAAATTCATTCATACAAAAATATTAATCTTAATGGCCACTATCACTGATCACAGTTTAATAATAATTCCGTAGCTAATAAACAATTTATTTCGTTGTCTTCGTGTAAACTGAAACACACTGTAGATAAAAGGCGGATGTACTTTTCTTTCCTGTTTTTATTTATTACAAAGCATAGCATGCCAACTTGGAACAGACAAAGATAATATAATTGAGCAATAAGAACTACATGATATACCGATACACGAATTAATAGGTGGATCAAGTCCCACCTTTCCATATCGCTGGACGGCACCATGAACTGGTCTAGTAATTACATAACATTATGTTCAGGTAATTTGCTTTGAAACATAGTGCCGGTGCTGTAAAAAATGTTCTCCTGTTTAGCTGATTCAGTTCAGATGATGTCCTACATGACGTTTCCTACAAACTACCCTGAGGTTTTGCTGCTACAAGTGCTTGCAATCAATAATTATTACATCCCATTTGTAAGTTCTACTATATTCTTGTGGTTTTAATTACATAGTTCTAAGATAATTTACGTTGTTTTCCGCATACCATCTGATAAGAGACACACATTTTAATTTAATTTAGTTTTCAGGGATACATCACGACAAAAGCTCATCATTATGTATTATCTCAAAACTAATTTATCAGGAATTTTCAATGAAAAGTAAACCCTCTATGAACCTTTTCATAATGTTAGCCGCAGTGTCTCATTTGCATTTTACATTCTCCGATAAGGCTCCAGATTCAAAACTGAAACTTTCGAACATATAAAAGACAAACGTTATAGTGTGGCCCTAAACACATTTGTGTTAAGGGTATCGAATATGTTCCAATATTTGTATGTTTACTGTTTGTCTTCGACGAAAAGCAAGTCTGATATGTAGAACATACACTGAACGCGATCCAATTAATTTGAGGAGGGCGGTATCTTTCGTCAACATTTTCTGCAACGAATTTGATTTGTAAAACTCTCTACCATTACTGTTGCATGTTAAATCATGCGTTTTCTTTATATAATATGATCAGAACTAAGTACCGTTACAGTGGATTAATTTATTTGTGGTAATTAATAAATGGAAGATGAATTTCCTTTTAATTGTATAATTAATTACACGAAGGTAAACAAATTAAGTGATGATTTGGTCGTATCGATTCATAACCCGTTTACGGTTACCCTCTTGAGGATTTCGTCGAGTGCTTTCGTAGATACGCGTATCAAATCGATCATATATAATATGTGTATGGCGATAATATGTAAAATATGAGACATATGAGGAAATTTTAGAAAACTATGTTTTCAGGTTCATGTTTAAGAAATATTTCAGAAATCTTTGAAAAAAAAGCACACAGTGTTGTTATAGAAATTACAAATGTTATGTATGTAACGAATCGGGAGAAAACTGTTCACGAAATAATGACACGTAATTTGAATGTCAACTAACTAACTTATTATTTATTTTATTATAACAAATGATAACTGTAAATATAGTAACGTGTTCATATATAACACTCTTTCCCTTCTCAGAGAAAACTAACAATTTTACAAGTCTAACCTAACAGGAGATCTAATTACACGTGAAGATCTTCGCAATTCAGAAGTGCCACTAGAGCAAGGTTGGACTTGTGCAGAAGGTGCCGACATTTGAATTGGATCAGCTGACTGTTCTGATTTCCTGTCTTTATAAAATGAATTTGGCATTAAAACTTCAGTAGTGGGATGAATGTTAACACTACCTACGGATTTGAATGTAACTTGGTTATCACGCAAGACAGGTATTGATGTATTACTGCTTGTACTTACTGGAGTATCTTCACTAATCGATCTGATTTGGTCAATATGTCTTCTCCAGATTCGAGAACTGTCTAATTTAACTAAATAATGTAATTTACCTAGTCTCCTTTCAACACGACCAAATTGCCACTTATCGTAGTTAATGTAATCTCGGACTTGTACTCTTTCACCAACTGTCAACGTCCGAATTTTTGCGCTTGGAAATCTATTGTCAGTTATCGAGTTACTAACTGGCTTGAATAAATCTAATCGTGATCTAATCTCTCTACCAAACATTAAATACGATGGACTTACACCGGTTACTGTATGAGGTGATTTCCTATATTGTAATAGAAATTTCGAAAGTTGATCTCCTCGCTCACTATCATTTCCTTGTAATGCCCTCAAAGACTGTTTAAAAGTTTGCACATACCTTTCGGCTAAACCATTAGTTGCGGGATGGTAAGGTGCACTATGTTTGTGTGTAATCCCATTTTCCCATCCCATTTTTGTGTTAGGAATACCGAAACATGCAAAAATTTTACGTAGTACTACAATTGTAGATTGTGTAGTCATATTTTTGACCATGTGAATTTCAGGCCATCGTGTATAAGCGTCTACAACAATTAGATAGAAACTGTTCATAAATGGACCTGCAAAATCTACATGAATCCTTTCGAACGGTGCAGTAGGTGTTTTCCATGGATGTGTTTCCACTTTTCCGGGATTATTTTTAATTTTATTGCAATCGCTACAATTCTTGCAAATCTTTTCTATATCATATGAAATACCAGGCCACCAACAATGTCCTCGCGCTAGGCCTTTCATTTTCACAATACCAAAATGTGAAGTATGTAATTCATCCAAAACTCTTTTCTGTAAACTCTTCGGAACTACTACCATTTGTTGCCTAAATATACAATTGCCTTGTAATGTAAATCCGGCTTGTGGTATATTAAATCTATCTTTCGCTTGCAACCTTTTGCTCGTTTTCAATGCTGTAAGTAATTTTTGTAGACTTTTGTCTCTTATTGTTTCAGATTCTAATTCACGAACTGTAATAGGTAACGTTTCAATTTGGTATATTTGAAATTTATCTGAAACATCGTAATCGTAAATATTTATAGTAGTTACGGGTAATCTTGACAATGCGTCCACATTAGCATGTAATTTAGTATTTTTATACCTAATCTTGTAATTAAAACTTTGTAAAAATAATGCATAATGTTGCATACGTGTAGTTGTTGAAGTAGGTAAACTTTTTGTAGGTGACAAAATATGTATTAACGGCTGATGGTCTACCAGCAATGTAAAAGGACGATCATATAAATAGTAATAAAACTTTTTAATTCCAAAAATAATTGCATAAGCTTCTTTATTGATGTGCGCGTATCTTTGCTGAACATTTGTCAAAGTTTGTGATGCAAATTGAATCGGACGTTCAGATCCGTCAGGATAAATATGAGACAATACCGCCCCAACCGCGTATGGACTTTCATCGGTTGCTAATCGGAAAAGTTGGATCAAAATGTGCCAAGACACGTTCCGATATAATTTCACTTTTAACAGCCGCAAATGCCTCGTCACATTTCTTGTCCCACTTAAAAGCAACATTATCCCTTAATAAATTGTAAATAGGGTATAATGTACCACTAAGGTTTTTAAGAAAACGTCCGTAATAATTTACTAGCCCCACAAATGCTCTGACTTCTGTTTTGTTACTAGGAACTTTAGCGTTCCGAATAGCTTGCATTTTATCTTTCGTTTTATGAATACCGAATTTATCTATAATCTAACCGCAATACTCGATTTGTTCCGCAAAAAAGTTACATTTTTCGTAATTTACGCGTATATTATGCTTCGCTAAACGACTTAGTACTTCATCTAACCCGGTAACGTGTTCATATATAACAACAAATATAGGTTATATTCATATTAAGCAGCAACATGAGTGTTACAAATAATAGTTTGAAACTGTTTACAAATATTATACATACCTACCTAATTTCAAAATAATTTTTATCAAATTTAGATCATTACTCAATACCAACATAAAGGTAAAGAGAGTGCCACAAACAAAAGCTGAAAGTTAAGTTCGCTTTATTGGGTTGACTTTACCGAAAGATTGTGACTGTTACTCAAGTGCTTTAGTATTCGTCTTAGAAGTTCCCTATTCGACAGTTTTGGAGCAACAGTAATGTGTGGACTCAGTTTAAAGATTGCCCAACTGTTAAGTTTTTCGTATCATTCTAATGAAAAACCATACATATACATATTGATCAACCTGATTATCGACTAATATATGTTCATTAAAATTTCTGGATTAGTAAGATCCAATTACGCTTTATTATTAATTCATAAATAATTAATTCATAAATAACAATAATTAAAAGCCGTATTATGCAGAATTTAATACTAGTAAACTGTGGTGGTGAATAAACAGCGGTAATAAAAAGTTGGCATGTAATTTAAAGATTGGTTCGAGCAGAACTGATCACAATTATGGATGCTGCGTAATTATATTAGATAAATTGCATTTATCCATGGACATACAATTGTAATTTAAACAGGATCAAAACGCATTAACGATAGCGTCCACCAGCATTCTGCTTTTCACCAAATGTTACGCTTTGCAATATACATGCATATACCTGTCGCAGTCTCGCATGTATTGTGCAAAAGGCACACTGTTGGACAACTTAAAGTAAATCAAAATACGCGTAATTGGCAACCTCTCTCTAATAAGAAATTTAATTATTTCTTCAATCGAAAGGAAAACTTAAAATAAGAATGGCTTTATACATAATTTGTATTAGGTAATTAACTAAGAAATGTGTGTTTTCATATATATCATTTGCAATTAAAGAATAAATATTCACACAGATAACTAAAAAAGATGCACTCTGGGTTTTTCCTTGTCTTTTGTAGAGACAGAATTCCTCCTGAAATTTATTAGCTAATTTTCCAATAAATCTATTTAACATACCCGTTCATTTTTCTATCAGCGATTATTGTTGCGCGTGTTTCACAGTGTTTCAGTTTTCTTACTTTCAAGGTAACTCAGATATTTGCAGTAACGCATGTTAGGTCTTTCACATTCTCAAGCAGCTTACATCTCTGAACTGACTTAAGATATATATTATGAATTACTTGGTATTCCTCATAATTTACTACATACAGAGTTTGTATTCTACTGCTCAGGCAATGACATTTTGTTTATTTCATTCAGCTACGAGACATAGGGCTTCTTTACATTTGCCGGAATTTCTTCATACATCATACATCATTCGTTGTATGTTTCAAGTTTATGTTGCTTCTGCTATTTGTCTTACCAATATTTATGTCAAACTGAATCTGGTCTATCGTTTGTTCAACTCTACATCTCGTGTAGATATTTTCGAATGAAGCAAGATAGATGATATTTTGATTTAGAGCTTTCTGTGATAGGTGTGGTTTATGTTATTATGTAAGGCGCAATATGTAGTGTACACGGAGTGTACCGGTGACGTGTCTCTGATATTTGTTGCTACTATGTCCAGGATAATCTTCTATTTGATGCACTTGTATCGAAGTTGCTAATTTACAAACTGATATGGAACAGTTACATACATTCAATTTTGAGGGTATATCTACATCAAAGTAATACATGATTCTTAGGAGCCTTACGCATTCTAAAATCTTGGTACATATGCAATATTGACCTTCGTAGAGATTTCCACATCGAATCGGTAACTAGCGAAATTAGAAAGTTTGCCAAAACTCATGTGGAAAAGCTCTACAATCATCAAAATATTACAGCCATTCAGTTCCTGGATAATACTGAAACAATGCGCGAACTTAAGCATACCCAACCGTTAGGGTTAGCGCAGTTACATAAAAACAAAGCA
Source organism: Holotrichia oblita (assembly GCA_023690525.1). NCBI lineage: Eukaryota > Metazoa > Arthropoda > Insecta > Coleoptera > Scarabaeidae > Holotrichia > Holotrichia oblita. The sequence goes on from CM043019.1 coordinate 46,285,563, forward strand.
TTTTCGGTTGAATATACTGCGACACATGTAATTGCAAAATGTAACGCAATAAATCATAATTAAAACCGGTGACACTGTGTGCAAATTAGATAATAAAGAGCTGTAGCAAATGTAGGTGAAAGCTAATTACCGGACGCTATATTCTAATAGGTGCGAAATGTAATTCCTATTAAGGATAACGCAAGCTTATTAAAAAGTATATATTTCTTGAACGTTTCGTTTTGCACAAAAAAAGATATAGTTGTTAATAAAATACATTTTTAAAGTTAGAATGTTACAGGACGTATTATTTATGCTTTCCTTTACGTAAAACAATGCATCTAAACAAATACATCAGAAAATCGAAGGAGATATATGTAAAGCTCTAGATAGATGACATAATTTCGATTGTCAAAATAGTAAGATTTTAAAATGGCAAGTAATTATAAAAAAATATTAATTTATGAACTTATATACATTCAAAACAGAAAAAAACGCGGTCAATTTTAAATGTGATATTGATAGTTGAAACGTCAGTTGAACGTTAAATTCACGACTGAGTTCTATTATATATAGCTCTTGACTAGGTTTTTTTGTCATGTTTTTCCCCAGTTCTTGAAGAAAATTGTTAGAGATAGACAAAAAGTAATTTGATATAACAAACAGCTTTTATCTCAAGCAGACAGTTTATTATACATGAGGCAAGGAAATCATTAAAGAAAAAATATTTTAATTACAAGTAATAGTAAGTGGGAAGTATGTCAGAAACGCAAGAAGAAGCGTATAATTACAAGAAATATTGCTAATTAAACAGGTTAGTATTACATCGGGTCAAGTAATTGTAATTACTGCTGCAGTTCCTATAAAAATTATTTACAAAATTTTAACTATTAATGTCTACACCAAACTCTCACTTCACTGACCGATATTAATAATAATTTCAATGTTATATTTAATTCAGAGATGGTAATACAGCTTATATAATACAGACTTACTTTTGTTTTGAATATCACAGGGAATACTTTTCAGCTAATTTATGCATCATTGTATTTTACAATATTTTGTATCATAGTAAAAGGACTGAAAACAACAAATTAACAACAGCTTCCATAATAAGAAACAAAAACAAATAAAATAATAGAATTGGACATCCATGTATGATAAATAGGTAATTTCATGTATGTGACAACCAAAAGGGCATAAATTACGAAGAAAAACGTTTATACTCTACTATCGTATTTATATATTAGTTAATTAGTCGTAAATCGACGGTAATGAATTAGCTGATGGAATAAAATCCGATTCAGTACCCATGGGACGAATCGTCTACATTACAGTGTTCGTGATGGTACTCTTGATTTGCGGTACAACGAGCCATGATGCCCTGTGGATGGATCGATTGCAATTCTGCGCTTACGGAACAAAACAAGGCTGTAGGTTACACAACTAAATTAACCAAAACGATTAAAAAGCACGACAGAATACGCCGGCATAAAAACGGCCAGAAGCATACGTATTTATATTCCCAACGTGTTTCCAATTGCAAACGATAAATTTAAAATTACGCCCGAAAACGTAATATCGAACAAATTATAGAGCTTCGCGTGTACGCCCTAATGGTTTTTGCAGTCCATAAAGTAACAGAAAATTATCGAACAAAAAATTAGGATAAATAGAATAGAAATCAATAGAGGTAGACGTCCAACACGTAACAAAAAATTGTAGCTAACAGAGAAAAATATCACTGCACAGATTTGAGAAGAAAAGAAATTAAAGGTCGCTTTGTAACGTCATTGCTCTTTTTTGTAAAGTAAGGTTTCAGTACAATAACGAAATTTATTTTCTCTGAAAATAGATTCTTTTGTACGGCATAAAAAATAATACCAATTACTGTTTCCATTCCAGAAGAAATACTCTAAATAAACGTTTTATAAAAAGCATTATGCAAAATCTAATAATCAAACAGAATATAATAGCTTTGTTTTTGCAGTCGTTTCCAACGGTTGGAAGTATCAGGAGCATGCGTACTGAAAGAAGCATTCGGGCAGAGAAATAGTACCAAACGCTGACTAATCGTTGGTTGTTTTTGCAGTTTTTAAAATCGTTGTGAAACGCGCAGATGTCGATCTAGCGTTGACAATTCGTGGATTAACAGTTCTTCTACACCCACTATACAGATAGGGAAATTTCACAGCGACTCATTATGTTTGCATATTATTTTATATTAATACATATATGAACAAAGTTGTCACATCGCTTCTTCGAGAATCGAGCGCTGTTAAGCAGTGGCATTCTGCGTTAGGCAGTATGCGAAAGCGTTTGTAACATGTGTCTATTCAGCGTATCGTTTTCATTACTGATCGACAGTCATAAAATGTAACTATAAATGCAATACCTACAATGTATAAAATAAAAGTTTTAATTATGTGACTTACTTAAACTTAAACATTTTACTTAAGTAAATAAGTAATACTGCTGCTAATAATAAATGTATAAATATGATCAGTATAGCAAATACCAGGTTACGTTGTTCTATACATGCATAACTCTCAACGGCGAGCATGATACTAGATCGCTACTGATAGAATATTACCAATCAGCACTTGCCGCGTCTCCCTTTCACAATACATTGTCCGTACTGGCAACTATGCTTGTTTCTACGCACGGTGCTTTCGACCTATGAGTCCATCATTTATTTCCCTACCCGTATGTTTCAATCTGCTAAGCAGTCAAGCATTTTTTGGCTGTTTATATTATGGCATTTCTCGACGTATTCAATATGGTGTGTAGACTGTACATATTTTTTCACTACGTGGAACCATGTTTTGGGTCCTCCTTTTTCAATACTTAATTAAATGGGAAAAATTAAAGGAGAAAAGCAAAACATTCTGCAGGTATATTACAAATGCAAAAGAAATTCAAAACTAGGAATATATTTATATGAATGAATTTCCTTAGAGAGTCCAGTTATTTGGTGAAATTCTATCAAAAACTACGACAGCAATGACTCCTCTTAGAAGCTCTGACATAAACATGGTAATAGATTAACTGATGCAAGTAATGAACATATAGTGGATATACAATATACATAGTATGTAACGCTACTCGTTTAGTGAAAACTAAAACTTGTATAAATAAGTAGCAAAAATTTTTTACTGTTTACATTTTCCGCTCATTCATAAATTGCAGGATTAAAAGTTATTTAAACAAGAATATTGTATTTTAGGTACAACATAGTATATCAACATCGTTACATCGGTGTACGGCTACATTTATTTACACTAACAAACAAGGAAATTTTCCAACAAATGAACTGGCCGACGAAAATAGCGAGCACCATTCTGCGATTAAAATACCTTACACCCATCGACAGGTAATGATGACATGGAAGACAATTATTTAGTGTCTGGATTAGAATGTGATATGATCACCTTGTTGGACACCGTTTGATCTGCACATACAAATTCACTAGAAGTCAATTTGGTAGTACTAAGAAGCGGAGGGAAACCAATGCAAAGAAAAGTAAAACTATTACTTTTGAGGTTAAAGTATCGCGATCGTTGCAGTTTCTTCTCATTTTGGTGACAGCTTTTTGGAACACAGTTACATTGACCCAATATTTCCAAAACTGTTACGCAAGTTTATTAGTCCTAAGCCCAAAGATATTTATTCGTCCGAAGTTAGGTAACATTTTTGCGCTTGAAACATGCCACGAAAATACATTACACACACTAAAATACACAACTAGAGCTGCATGGTAGTTTGATAAGAAATATGTACAACTCAAGAGAGCCACTGCAGCTGTATTCACCACAAACTAAAGAAATGGAGTTGTAAAATTCTGTCATATTTCATCCAAGTTTACCTTTAACGTTTCACTTGTTACCATGCCAGTATCTATTTAATAGTATTAGAAGGCAATCGTTTTCAGTGTTATAGTTTTGGTTATATATGTATGTAGATATACTTGAATACAAAATTTGTGGTTTGGATGTAGCACTATTATGAAAATTCTTAATATTATCCTACTAATAAAAAATAAATCTCTACAATAGACACAAAAACTACAAGTTCTTGGAATTTTTCGGCCGAGAAAGCGGTACCATTACGTTGTCTCTGGAGTAAATGCCAACTTTCAAAGTACGTACGTGTTTCATCCATTTCATTACTTGAAGAATAAATAAGGCGACATTTTTTAATTTAAAAGTTTAATTAAGGTAGCAAGCGTATCTTTGGAACAAAAAGAAACTCGTAAATTTTTCTGAAGATCTGTTTCAATTTACGTGTCCGACACAGCTTGCCATTCCGTAGATGAGTTTATTGGAAGAACAAGACGAATGGAATAAATTTTAATATACTTTTCGAAGTAATGCAGAAATACTACATTGTTTTGCTCAGTTAATTTTAAAGTTCAAATGTTTCATCGCTAGAGACATAATTTATACCGGGTTAATTAAATAATATTTTACCTGCTTATATTACAAAGATATCTACTCGGTTAATACATTAATAATAACGAGAGGAGTTTTTTTTTGCTCAGAGTGTATGAAATAGTTTTTTGGAAGCGAATAATATGAAATGTCTTAACGTGTTTAGACTTTTCATACGAAACAAATCATTAAATCAATCGTACATTTTGGTTTGCAGCGAAAATAAATATGCTTTTCGAAACACATAATACATAACTTTCCTAGAATAACTATTACTGATACTTCACGCATTAATTCCTTTTTCTGTCAAAAGTATAACACATTAGTTAAGTTAGTTTTTATTTGTAGTAATACGACTTCTTTAACATTAAACAAATCATATTTTGAGACGAAGCTGGCTGTATTTCCGACATATCGTGTTTCACTTTATGTCATTTCGGTACGAACGGATTGCAAAATATGTTGGGTATAATTTTTCGCATTCAGAAGGTTTTTGATTATGATCTATTGTTTTAAATTATCAGTATAATAGTCTGCTCAAATTTTATTCCAATTAAGAGCAGACAACTCTAACAAATTACACAGATTCATCAGTTGTAATTGAAAAGAGAAATATGCTTGTAATTAGATAATATTGTAAACTACAACATAAAATTCCTAGCGATTTACTGCATGCCAGCATGAATTCTTCTGTATTCAGCTCAAATGAACGTATATGATGGTTCCCAATGGCTACATATTAATGCAGTTTATAACTAGGAGCATATTTGCTTAGACATTTATTGTTACGACAACACTAAAGACTGTATAAAAAAGAGTTAAAACAGTGATAAAGATGTTGAAGTCAATGCTGTGGACAACAACGATGTAATTACTTATCCAACGTTAAATTTGTTTCGATGTAAGGTGAATATCAAAAATGTAGGTAAAAGCAACAGAAATACTGAAAATACATATGAAACTGAATCTAAAATCCGTAATAATTACACGGATGTAAGAGCTTGCTTATACAGGAGACGAATCCTGTGAAAATAACACAGTTTTAGATGCTCACCGATAAAATTTGTAATAGTTTCAAAAGGCAGTAGAACGTTCGGCTCCAGTAAGGGGAGCCATTTAGTCTAATTACTGGGTTCGTATTCCGGAAACGAAATCTCGACAGGCAATCGCAGGCAGAGCAGAAACGCAATTGCTAAAATATTTTCAGTTTTACCGGATAAAATGTGTTTTACCTGCTTCCGGCATTCGTGCTTCATTTCTAGTATATTATCGAACTGATGCTTCATATGAAACAAACTTTTTTAGAGTAGGTATGGTGTATTTACAGTTTCTATCTTACCTTTCTATCTTAGAAACTTGAAAAATATACGATATTGTATTCACAATGTTAGTTTTTGCATGTGTTTTGTGAAAAATGATGCAGTACTAAGCGAAGTGCATTGTTATAGTGTACAACTGGGTCCTAAGGATACATTGAAAGAAAGGTGAACCCATTAACATTATAAAGTATATAATAGGAAAATTTACATTACAAACAATTGATACATACTTTTTTCACACACTGTAAGCATATCGGATTTTTATACACCCCGCAATTGATTTTTTTTCTCTTCTTGTTTAGCAGGACATAATGAACATTGTTTGCGTTTGGACTTCGAAATAACTTCTAAAGCTACAACGAGACAATTGATATCAATTTTAAAAATATTGGAAGACACATCACGTAATTTGCGACTAACCTTTGAATTGGATACTCTAAGCTGGATGACGCAATGTAATTCCAAGCTCCTTGATATGTTCAGATTACGTAATTGCTTTTCCAAGTGGAGAAAATTGATATAGAACTTGACGGCTGAAACATTGAAAATCATGGGAAATACTGCCATAGGCTATCTACGGGTTCGCCTGAATGTCGACTAATTCGCACATTTTTGATGGAGCGCATCATTACCAAGTGCCTTAGTTTCCTCAACTGCTTTATCATGGTATATACTATAGAGCAGTACTACTGATTTGTTTCGCCTTGATAAATACGTATCTACGTACGATATCAACGTCAACGATGACTGAAAACCAATAACAGATTTCTGCTCGTCTCTTTTCTTTTGAAATAAAAATTCAGGCGGAATAAATGTTTTTTCTTGTTCATAGTTCCAACAACAGTTAACTTTTGTTTTAATAATTCATTTGCAAGTTTACCAGTGGTATGCCAATTTTCTGTTGTTTCATTTCCACCGGTAGTACTTTTTGGTTGTACTAATCTAAGTACAACTTAGACTTGGCATCGCCTAATTTATTTTCCTTTTTTAGTTATAACACCAGTTGCACCTGTATATGGTTATACATTTACCATATAATATTGTCTTTGAATTTGCCATAATCTCTATTTTCGTACGATATTTAGCAGCTTTATTTGGTGTGTACATTCCAAAACCATATCCTCTTTGAATCTATAGCAACATTATCCGAGGGCTAAAATTATCCTTACAGTTTTCCACAAATTTGTTCAAAAGCTCAGAAATTGGTGCAAATTTGTTAACCATTCTCTCCTCTCCTTGTTCATAATCACAACGTAATCTGGTAAATAACAATAAGAATTTTACTAGAGGTATCGTGCAACGAAAAAATTCCCTTTCCGTACCATCGATTGCTTACATTCGTTTGAGGTCTTCGTGGCCTGATTTGAATAATCCTGACAAGTACATAAGACCAATAAATGACGACTTGAACTACTGCCGAGAATTCTTACGTTTTTTAGAATGTGCTGCATCGAACTTGCACATTTTCTGTCCTCCTGTTTGTGTATAACACAATCATGTCGTACAGGTTCAGTAAATATGTAGCAATGATATTTTTAGTTGTAATTATACCTCTTGCTTTTGGATTTCTTCACCATTTTGTGTGATTTTTACCATAAAATGGTTGATGATCATGCTTTTGTAACCCCTGTTGTTCTGCAGTGTTAATTTCAACTTTCCGCGGTTTATGAGCTTGAATTTGAATATCCTTTTGTTGTTTTATAAAATGTTATACTAAAATGTGTCCTAAAATAACTTGAATTGGACTGTTTGTGAACCTTGTCATTCGATGTGATGCTTAGTTTAGTTTAGAACATGCATGATACCGTAATCTGATTTAATGATAAACTTTCTCGATTTTCTCCTAATCTTATCATTTATATAGTTTATCAACTAGATAAGTATTCTGTAGCGAAATAGCAAAATTAATGTCAAGAAGAACTTCCACAATGCCTCGACATTGTTAAGGGAATATACACTAATCCGTAGTATTCTATTTCGTGATGGTAACTTTACGTTTCTAGTTGACGGAGTTGACTTCAAGTTAGTACACAACAGTTCGCCGGCATTCCATCACACCTAATTCATTTAAATTATAACAAATTGGGAATACCTAAGCGTATTACTTGCCATAAACTTTGTATAAACCAATTTTTGTGTTAGTTGTTGAATCCTAACATTACAACGGCTTTCACTAATGCATCTACATGCTGATACAAGTAGGTGCGGCCCTATCATTCGTTTTAAGAAAATTATATGCAAATTGGTAGACTACGAATGTACCGTTTAACATCATAAGGAGGTCGCACAACGTATAATTTAATTCGGTTAGGGCAAATACAGAAGACCGGTATCAGTACATATCCTGTACGTAATTCTGATATGTATGTATGTATGTACGAACTTGTTTATTTTAAAGCATACCTTTTAATGGAGAATTACTGTGGTATTAGTTAACGCCGAAGCAATGTTCTGCTTGATGCTTGTTATATTGAAAAAAGTTGCGTTGTACAAATGTAATAATAAATGCCGCAGTAAACGTCTGTTTCTACATACCTTTAGTCATTGGTCAACTCAATTGTTAGCATATCATGAAGACTCTTAATGAGGTTTACTTAATTTTTGATAAAATGTAATCATATTTCCAATTTGTATAGGAGTATGGTGAGTGTGACGCTGAAAATAAACAAAACTTATTTCCTCGAGTAACGTCTCAACTTTTGTCAGATTTATTTACATTCTCAGAGATAATATTTACTTAGAGTAAAATTGATAATAAGATACGTAGTTGTCAGAAATTTTCTTGTTTATGAGAATTGCCTCTTAAAAAGTAAACAGATTTCGGAATTGCCTAATTAAGCCATAATTAAGAAAAAATAGTCATTGTGGAATGTCAGCACCCGTTATATTTCGCTTTTTAGGATTTAACCACGCCAGAATGATTGTACAGGAAAAACATTTAGCGTCAAGAAAGTATTTTTTTTATCAACAAACCAGTTGTTATATTTAATACGGTTCGACGACAACTACGCTTTAAATTAAATAACTGTCTTCCTAAGCTAACTGAAACTTCAGGTTGCTTTTTGAATCTGAAACTCCACGGGATTCATTTTAGTTTAGTGTTGATATCAATTATGTATTTCATTCGTGAATGAAATTAAAAATAGCATATCTTTAGTTCATATATCTTTGAGCAAAATTTCGAAATAATGCATTTTTAAGTTTTTGCTCAGTTTAATATCTACGTATGTACAACTTTCCGAATATTTAGCTGATATTCCATTATGAGAAAATGTCAACTAAAATCACCCAGGGTTATTTTATGTAAGGTTGTGGTTTTAGTTTTAGCGGGACTGCAGTTGAAGTGGATCCTAGATTTTACCCTAGACGTGAGCTCTATAAGCTATTCGACAAGCAACATTTGGTTAGTATCCTTTATATTATCTTGTGTCCCTGTACGTTACGTCCTTGTAATGTTTGATTTTTTTTTCACTTTTTCTATTGTTTGTTTACTCAACCAACGTAGAAATTTGCTAAACTTGTATGATATGTTCTTAGATATTTCTTTTCCGTATACGGTGTAGCACTATTATGTGGCTTTTCGTTGCTTGTTAATACCTACCAACGCAATATTTATACCGGATATGTCTTATTTGGGTTGCTAATATCCTTTTACAATTCTTTAAACAACTCTTAAGGAAACGTAGAATAATAAGGATAGAAGATATTAAAAGCTATACCTTATGTATAATATTTATTACAAACAGCCCATTGAGTAATGTTTATCACAACGTCAATTATACCGGTAACTTACCCTGGGATCTCATACTATAAAATTGGAATACATATATTTCGGTATAGCATTCTGAAGCGTGCACAGCATAAATTGTTTTCTATTGCTGGAGGTGTTGTTCTACCGTTGTGCACATTGTATGGATATGCATATACAACAACTTTGAATCGCATCTGACTTCGGTTAGCCGCAAAAACACGAACTTTATGCACATAGCTGTATTCATGGGCGTTCTAAGTAAACTGCTGCTGCTAATTTACATTATTCAGACAGTCCGGGATATCTTGGTCTGACGCTGCATATCCATTAATACTCCTGTTTAATATTAAATGTTTCTTAGACATATATGGAGCTTGCGCGCGGGTTAATAATAAAGTAGGCAAACCACTTTCGACCGCCCTCGGTATATGTCTAAGGATCGCGATTTATGATTTTATACGCTAACTATCGCTATCTTATATAACTTAATTGTCGCTTAGTACGGCGCAACAAATTATGTGCTGCTACACAAATTTTAATTTAAAGTTAAACGATTTGAAAGGAACAAAGTAGTGCCGCATATCAGCATCGCTTGAGTACAAAAGAGTAAATTGAATTTGAGCGGTTATTTACTGGAGCATAGTCTCTTCGGAAACAGAAGGTTTGGTATTATACTGATCCATATATTAGGTAGGAAAATACCTGAGAATTTGAACTTTTACCTTCCCACGAATTACTTTCATCAAAGTAAAAACTATGCCTGTATATGTATACGCGATCGGTCACATTGGCGATGCAGAGTATCTTCTCGCTTGGTATCAATACCTGTTGATGAAATCCCAAAACTACGAGAATACTTAAAAAGTGCGGGCTTTTTAAGTTTTATGAATCGTTTTTTAGATGTCCGATTTGTGTTCAGTTGCTTCTAACTCGTTATGTCTCGACAATAAATGAATCTAAGGATCAAAAAATGGCCGTAGTAAAAGCTCATGGTACATATGCAGGAATCACTCTACACTAAGCAAGAGCAATCAAAATATATTTCTAATTTTCTCATCGATTCTCGCCACTATAACTTGTATTGTACAACAACCGCAACAGTAAACTAATTGTAAACGCCTCTCTCTATCGGACGAGCTCAAAAGCAATGTCACTGGTCGTCAATAAGACACTGCTATCACTGCAGATAGCGATGCAGTTTGGGCAATCCGTGGATTATCAGTTTCGCTAGATGCTTTTATATGTTAAGTACTTAGGTAGTTTAATAGTGATTCCATATACTGGCATACTATAACGTAACAATTTGAAAACGTAGACTGTGTCTAATACTTTTTATTGTTCTTGTTTAGTATGGTGATTCCTGCATACGTACCATGAGCGGATAGTACAATCATTTTTGGTTTTTATATTATGGCATCACACGACGATTTAAACTTAAATGAAGATTTACACATAATTTGTTCATTATTATTACTACAAACAAAAATATCATCTTACTGTGTTGTGGTATAAATTTAAATAACTCTCTGATATCAATCTTCTTATTCGCAATGGAACATCTGCAACCGTGTTGTTTATGTTTCTATGATACTTAAAATTCATAATATAACTATAAAAGATACAATATTTCTTAATAACATAACGTGTATACTATAGTCCGAAGATAAAAAACTAGGAACCCGGTTACTTCATGCCTTTTTTTCAGATTACATGCACATATAAATATGTATATTTTTATTTAGATTACATACGTTAAATTATGTTACAAAAAATTGTAACCACTATTATTTCCGAGGATTTTCACCTAAATCTAAGTATGGCAGTTGCCGGGGTTCCTTTGTTAGCAGGGCTAAAAAATATCATGAACAAGAACATACACTAACTGGTATATAATTTTGGAAAAACATATGTATATGGTTGTTGGTCGCACCAATGGAGATCACGTCACAAGAAGAAACGTTGATTAGGTATTGGGGTGCTACTACATCTGCGACATCAAATTTAAATGTACGTGGCGAAGAAGGTGAAAGATTTCAGTTCAGTGAAAAGCAGCAAAGCATGCTAACTACTAGTTCTATATGTTTATTCTGTCTAGACTTTAAGGTGCTCTTTATATTAATTAATATTATGCTGGTATTTCATTAAACAATTTATCTTTTGAATCTTTTGCATATCCGTCTAGTTTTTTCCCCAATAAAAAAACTGTTACACATACAAACTTTACAGTTGTACGTTTTTAATAAAAAGGTAAGTAAACTTACAAATTTTATTTACGTTATTATAGGTACTTATTATAATCGCGGATATGACTTCGAAAACCTCTTAAAACAAATTAGGAATATTTTAGAATAGCGATGTTTCCATTATAGACTCAAGTTTTCAAAAATACGAGCGCTTGTAATATCTTGAAAGCTTTCATAGTACAGACAGACGTTATAGTTGAGATACAGACCGGCCAGTGTACTAACTGGGCATTACACTCAACACAAGCTGTTGACAGCACCTATGTCTATGATCACTACTGCTGCTACCATTACCACAAGTTTGTTTTCATGGTATACAAAAAATCCTGCAGCAAATCTAAGAAGTAAGTACCATATACCTACAGTATGCTTCCCGTTTTTGCCAGAGAATCTAAAAACAACCGAAAAAAGTAGCAGACCATCCATTTTGATTTTCACTATAGCACCAAATTAATAGCACCGTACAGCAGGGTCACGCCAACATTTTCAAAACTTCATGTGAAGGTGCCCTATGTAATATTTCAGCGTAATCGAACAGCAATAAGGTGAACACTACATAACTATTTCTATCTGTTATGACTGCTTCCGTGTTTTGACCACGTCATAGTAAAGTAAATATATACAATACAAAAATAAAACATAAGTGAAAATTAAAATACACAAAATATACAACTTATTCAAACTTGACGTTTCGCCACTAATGTAAGTGGCTTCTTCAAGTAAAACTAGGTGAGAGGCACTAGAAGATAACAGTAACTCGACTTGTTAACCACATTAGAGGCGAAAACCTTCTGATAGGGGTAAAAACTGGGCCAGGGACGCCGAAAGGCCACGGTAACTCGAAGTGTCAAGCACGCTAGAGGCGAAAAAGCAAGAATTTCTTAGTTTGAGCATATATATTTGCTAGCCCATGTGGTTATAGGTTTTGATGTTATTCGTAAGTTGTTACTGTCAATTTGTACTACTGCTGAAGGTTCAAAAGACACCATATTTACGTGTTCTGGAATAAATTTATTTGTAGTTAATTGTGGAAATATATCAAAATATAGGTATGTGCAGAATTATCGTGGCGATCGTTGTTTCTGAAAAGTTATATTGCTGCATAAACGATAGCAAAACTTGCAGAAGAGGTTGCGGCTCATAAGAATCCATTACGAGTCGTAAGGAACCATGACGATAATTTTTGGAATTGCAACAAGAGAGGCCATTAGGCATGCTTGGTATTGATATCACATTTAAAGCAAGTAAAACGAAACAAAAAGATGCATGGGCAAGGAACCTAAAAAAGAAAAGAGGAACTATAAGCAAGCGGAAAAGCATAGTGAAGACAATGATGCTGGTACGTTTTCCAATAATATAGATAAAGTTAAAGAATTAGGTCTAAATGATCAGTGACTGGAACAAGTAATTTAGTGACTATTATACAAGAAAATAAAAAACGATACATGTCGTAGACATTAGTTCGTTAGTGATTACAGGAAAAAAGTAACCAACTTCTACCCAAACTAACCCAAAGAAGCAATAATATTGGATAATTTCTTATCAGTTTTCAGTCGCTGTGTATTATCATCCTTAAGTATTAGAAAGCATAAATTTTCAGTTCACGTATGAAAATTATACAGAAACGTTTTACATAGAAAGTACCAATTATCACAAGACTGTTAAGCTTGGCCCTTTAGTACACGATAATATACTATAATTTAACTGAAATTATCTAATAAACCTAGTTTACGTATTAGAAAGAGATAATGTACTGGAAATGAGGATTATATAAAGTGGAAATGCAAGAATCATTCTAGTGTACAGTGCTAATTACCATATGTTGCGGAATGGTTAATGTTAACAGCTCAGAACTAAGTTAAATAGTAGTTGAAGAATGTATTTATTATGGGTATTAGATTCTTCGATTTATACTGCGATTTTTGTGATCCAAGATGCGCGTTCGTGTATTTAGGTAGGTCTCAGGAGCTGCTGTGCTATATCGGTTTACTAATTTTAATTTAGGTAGTGTAGCATTATAAATGGCGAGATAGTTTTCTAACAAGGCCAAATAGTAACAAACATCGGTACGTTAGTCCAAACTTATGTTATTTAAACTTATGTTTGGTGAATATTATACATATTTGTATGTATGTATGAACAAGAATATCTTGTTTTTATTCGTTTTCCGTTTAGAGCTAAATCCTAGCAGGTATAACTTTTTTAGAATAATTAAAAGCTCTTTGCAAAAATAGCTTCCGGGAAGACTTTTATGAATCATCGAAATTACTAATACTGATAAAACATCTGAAAAAAATGGGGTTAATCGCCATTCGAGTGAGCACCACTTGCTAAACAAATACCAGTAGGATTTAATAATTTAGAGTAAGCGTTTACTGCCTTTACATGCTTAACTATTAGGGTCTTTGCGTGTAATGATGCTTCAGCGATTATTTACCGAACGAAAAATACGGAAGATTAAATAAATAAACTTCAAAGCAATTGACTTGACGCATAGCGTTTCAGCTTTCAAACAAAATCATAAATGTGACATTATCAATAATTTATGGTATACATTTAGCAGTTACGTGCAGTAGACGGAAGCACTCTCTGATCTTGCGTCTGACTGAAAACCGTTTGATTTATTCCTGGTAGTAAAAGTAAGCTCGTGTGATTGGAAAGGTAGGTAAACAGGAATTGCCGTTAAGTGCTGTCTCTCTAATAACTAAAAGCCGGAAGTACCGTAATGAAATGTTAACATAACTGTCATAGAAAATGTATTACTATTAATAAATTATTGAATAAAATGCTATTTCTCTATACAAATTGTAGAAATAAGTCGTTAATCAATTTTCTATTTTATAATAAATATATGTGTGAGCATATATTTGAAATTTGTAGTTTTGTTTGTACAGATTACTAAATATGAAAATATAGACTGTAATGAGAGAGATTAATATTCGCACAAAACAGTTTTGTTTGTTTCAGCTAAAATAATTTCTTGTATGTTTATTGGCGGTACTGCAATATTTGTTTAGCATTATTATATTACTAGAATTGTATCTCTTGCAAGTCAATTTTTACTGTTCAAGGTAGGTTAGTCAAAGAAAAGTACAGTATCTTTCATAATAACTGTCTCCGGCAGGGCTAAAAGTATGTCAAATCTACGTTTGCACGAACGTTTTTTTGCTAATTATGAATCTTACGGATACTTTTTAAAATAAAACTCATCCAAATTTCGTATACCAGTTCTGCAAACACAGTTGGGATGTTTTTTTCAGTAGTTACTCGTTAAGTAATTTACCTCTAGAGTCGTGCACTACTATGTCATACCAATTGAATAAAAATGCCCTAATGTAATATTAATTGTTGGCTAACTCGTTTTACAGCTAGTAAACGAAATATTACCTGTATAAGAGAGACTAGTTAGAAAGGCACTAGGTTTATATCAGCAGACATATAGAGTTTTTCGTCTGCTAAATATCATAGTACATAGAATGACATAATACAATAAACACACACACACAAACCCGCAGTATCTCCTATAAATAGATATGACTTGGGTATTGGGAGAAAAATTGCGTTCTTGCAAAAAGAGTTTATGAAGCAAGATATCCCACACAACGACAACCGAAAAAGCAAACATTGGAAAGATTAATCGACCGTTTCAACCGTACTGGTTCAGCATTTTTTCTTTCTTTTTTACATACAGTTTAAAAAGTGGCCCATATTAGTGCGTGGAAAAACACGAAAGGGAAAAAAATGCACTGCCGAGGAAAATGAATTTCATTCTTGATCGCATGTGTTATAGAAAATCCACATAGTAGTCAACGCGATATTTCACACGTACAAAATATTAGTCGAACATCAAAAGATATTAAAAAAGCACAAATTGCATCCCTACCACATTCAGTTACATCAAGAATCGTTGGACGAAGATTTTCCCTGTACGGTTGCGTTTTGCGAATGGACTCAACAAAAAATTCATGATCGAGTTGATTTTGATGAATGTCTTCTTTTTGGCGATGAAGCAACGTTTCACAGAGATGGAAGCGTGAATAAGCACAACTTCCATTATTATTCTACCGACAATCCTCATATCACTCAAGAACACAGCCAAACTAGGTGGTCTTTAAACGTTTGGGGTGGCATAGTTGGAAATTGTATTATTGGACCATATTTCTTTGATGGACGAGTAAATAGCCAAGTTAATTTAGACTTCCTTCAAAACAGTTTACCACTGTATTTGGAAGATGTACCTTTGAACATACGTCAACGAATGTGGTTACTGCATGATGGGGCTCAGGTACATAACACCACAGTGCGAAATGTCCCTAAATAAGAGGTGGTACCATGATTTAGAGCCATCTATTGGATAGTGAGAACTGTTGGCGGCAAAATTCAAAATAGTAGGTAATTTATTTTCATATCATAACTAAAAATGAATTTTGTTTTTGTTTATTTTACAATTAATTATTACAATAGTATCATATCATAATGATAATGTAAATAATCAATTGTAAAATAAACTAAAACGATACATGAATATAATTTTAAATATGGCGACTTGTAAGAATGTGGTATGTCAAAAAAGAAAACAAAACCTATATAGACAAATCACTATCGTTAAGGTTTATCAACTAAACCAAGCGGTTATTTATTTAACACTACAGCTAATAATTATTATAAAAATAATATAAAAACGCATTAACATTCAAACGAGGAAAAATATAAATCAATCTAAGTACAACTAATTCCAACGACAACTGATTAATAACTGTCATATGCAATCATATGATTGTGGGCTTGTTTTGTTTATCTTTTAGGGCTAGAGCGCCCTCTTACGGAATGTGAGAATCTTGCGGCCATGACGTTTCGTATCTTATATTAAAGATTACATGCTATGCATAACACCGCAGTAATCCACAACCACCTCAATACTAAATTTCCCAACAGGTAGATTGGAAGGGGAAGAGAAGTGGCATGGTCGGCTCGATCCCCGGACTTGACAAAAGTTGATTTTTTCTTGTGGAGCTACGTGAAAAATCGTGTGTATCAAGTACCGGTAACAACATATTGAATATAGAATGAGACGTATTATTAAAAAATCTGTTTGCACAGATTTGCAGGACTCTTGTTCTTATCACTTCTATGCCGATGATACTCAGCTTTATGTATTGTATTCTTCCTCTGAAATTGATGTAGTGGTTGATCCAATTAATATGGATTTACATCAGGTTTTTGATATTTCGCGACCTCATTGTATGAGTCTTAATAAAGCTGTGTTGTTTTATGGTATTCGGCAATTCAGTAAACAGAGTCCGTTCTGATTTCGCCAAGTTTCGAATTAATGGAACGGAGTTAATTTGTAAGGATGCTACGAGAAATTTGGGCCTTATTTCAGATAGAGACATGAGGCTTAATCTATCCTCACAGGTATACATTAAATACCTTTAGTAAAAAATAAAAAATAAAACGGGTCGATTGCCGCAGTGGTTAGGCGGCTGATTATCTGGGGAAATGGTGACATTTTTCCAGAGAGTTGAAATACGCATCGACTTACCATTCGCTGTTGGGAGCAAAGTGATTAACAGCACAGCATTATAATAGGCGATATGACACTGTCACAAAGCCATTTGAACACAATTTACACACACCAAAAACTACAGCCCGAGTTGCACTGATAGCCGGAAGAGCAGCGATTCTTCTAGAACTAGCTGAGGATGATCATGTTGACAGTAAATCTCGCTATTTAACATGTTTTTTAATTTTAGGTACACATCCATTGCATCGGGCTTGCATTCTGTTTCCTTCAGATCATTTATATTAGTATGTACCACTGGAATTGTATATATTTTGTCAATAAATACGTTTTTTATTATTATTACGATATATCTATTAGCTTCACATGTTTAAATAAGTAGCAACAATTATTAGGAATCAGTCCCCTGTCAGTTTAGCGTATTGCAATTGTACATAGTGATGGTAACATCTGACGTATTTTGAATAACTATGAAATTACCTTTTAAGGAATTGTGACTTCTAGTTTAAAATTATTTTTAGTCACAGCGTGATGTGAGCTACAACATTTCTGGAATAAGGACTTCGGAAATCTAACATGTAATTTTCGTAAATTCCAAATCATGTTCTTCCGATTATCTAGATAAGTAGTTATTGATACAATTTATTTTACGTTTTTGCGTTTTTCTAGACGTTTATTTTTTGATAATCGATGGTTTTAGCCGTTACTTTGTGGTATATTTCGTAATATAAATCAAATAATACTTTACTTTGTTAAACAATTTATTAAAGTGGTTTAACAAAGTAAAGTATTATTTAGTTTATTGTCTGATGCTTACATGGTCGTTAAACATCTGTTATTTAAGAGTTAGTATTGCGAACAGTTGCGTAAGTTTATATGTACAACAGCATAGTGGGCTTTCTTCCTTGTTGAACACGCCGACGATTACGATTACGGCGTCAAAATGTGTATAGTGCAGAATCATTTTTAAGTATGGCTGACCTTATAGTGGTGTGTTTGGTTGTGTAGTCGTTCCGTTTCCAACTATTTAAGTTTAAGGGACATCTTTTCTGTCGAAAAGGTAATGGGATCGCTTTGTGAAACTATTTACCGAAAATATGGAAAACCTTTTAATATAAATTACCCGAAAAATATGTTTGTATGGGAGCGTATTAACCTAGTCTAGATAACACTAGTATTGTGTAACGTGGATTCCAATAACGTTGTCACGTCATTGTCACTAAGTTGCATTCATATTCCTATGATGAACATCCTAATGTTAATATATCGTTTGTTAATTATCTTGACAATTGCGACGCCAATGCAATAAACAATATTTTAAACACAAGGTTGCATTATAGAGATTATCGAGCCGATGGTACTTTATCCATTGACATGTACACAAAATTCTGCTTACTATGTAAACATGTATCCATGTTATCTTCCCCACCACTTCCCTGCTGCACATTTGGTGTTTGTTCATCTTTGTATACTGAGAAGTTCTTCACTGGATCTCTTGGTGCAGAAGGAGAACACTAAACACTTTAACCCACTGAACACCAAACAAGTTTTAACTAAAACACCGACGCGTTTCAACAGCAATGCTGTCATTATCAAGGCTATAATAAAACTGACTTATTATCGCCTTTATAATGACAGCATTGCTGTTGAAACGCGTCGGTGTTTTAGTTAAAACTTGTTTGGTGTTCAGTGGGTTAAAGTGTTTTGTATACTGATACATTATTTTCAGTATGCAAGCATTCGAACGTTGTAATTACATTATTTTCGAGCTGATTACATTTTAACTCAAATTAGCTACTTACCTTGTTATCGATTGAATCAATTTTAATGATTTTCAGGTTAAACTATGATAGCGTTCATATGTATTTAATTGTAATAATATGGACGAGAGAAGTTATAGTCAGTTATCACTGATCTAAATTGCACAAAACTTTTTTGATGTGGTTACTATCTAATACTAAAGTTTTTTTGCATATTTGAATTTCAGTTATTTGTCAAAAGCAAGCGAGTAACTGAATAGCTTTGCCATCTCTTGGTAACTCGTTTTGTTCACGCCGGCACCGTTACAACGGACTTCGTTTGTTTGCATGTAGATTTACTTTGTTTTCAGTTATTTAACAAATTATTACAGTAGAATAATTGTCTAGACATTACAAAATAAAACTAAAGTCAAGTTTTCTTCAAAGAAATGAGAGACAGAGAGAGAGAGAGAGAGAGAGAGAGAATGTAGTTCGACCGATTTCTATTACTTATTGGATCTTGATGATCTTAAGCTTCGGCTGTCTGCTTACTGTCGTCTTCAAGGTCATGCTAACACAGACTGGTTAATTTCCGAACAGATTTTGTACAGAGTTTTTCAAGAAATTATTGTTTTGCTGACCTTAATGTCTTTTGTCGAACTCTACCCCTATTCCGGTAATTTTAATCATTGACATTTCAAACATATACTGTTCTATTTGGAGGACAAAATTGACTAATAATTTAAATTTACAATTAAACCATCAATCCTTCAAATAGTTGTAATTGTATTACTAGAGTAAAGCTTTAGGACGACTAGTTGCGCGGTAGGCTTTTGTCTTCTGCTTGTACTCTTTCTAACTAATAGAAGTCAGCCAGCTTTGACATCCATACTTAGCGTTTTTAAGAGGTCAGTTATTAACGCCATATCTGTTGTATCTGGCAGCTGTCGTTTGATATGATGGTCCTCTTGGTCTTCGTTTTCAACATAGTTGAGCAGACGCGTTTCCTCTTATTGAACTGTTCCCTGTGATTATTTGAGTTTTACTTATAGGAACTTGCGAGCTTTTCTAGATCCATCCGTCACTTTGCATACAGACTTTCGTATCTGTTCCATTTATGCATCTAATATTATGTGCTGTGTTTCTTCTTGTAACGCTCGGGGATCTATAAAAATGAACCCCTATGCAGACTCTGTAATGAGGACGGGGAAACAGCTTCTCATGTCATCTTCAAATGTGTAGTACTAAGTCAACGTGGGGTTGCTATGCAACGCGCATTTGATTTACTAGTGGAGAAAGATTTACCAAATAGGCTTCTAAACCTTATCGACGAAACTATCCTGTTAACTAAAGACTGTCCTGCCTTGATAGTAATCAATCAATCTTGTATCGTTTTCCTCTGAGCAACTACTATTGGAGTTGTTGTATAGGCCTTTGATAATGTAGATTTGGAAATGATGTAGAAGTTTTTGAGGGGTAAGTGTTCTATGTGTATCTACTTTATTTTTACTCTACTCTCTTACTACAGTGAGAAAAGTGTTTGCTAAGACCAAGAAAGTTGGCTTTCTTACATTCATTTTCTTCTTGGAACAAGAATACGTATTTGACACAAGACGATGACTTTTCTTCGCAACAGTAAATGCTTTTCTTAGAAAATCTCTAACGTCAAGCAAAAAATTTCTTGATTTAAAACTTTTAGTTATCATGCACCGCATAGTGCATAAGTAGTACCTATATTGACGCGGTGCGATTGAATGGAAAGTTTCTTGGTTCAAGACAATATATCTTTGGATTTCCAAGAAGGTGAAATATTTCACAAAAACAATACTTTCTTGCTTATATAGGAGAATGAGAATTACTTAAATTAAGTAAGTCTTACTTGCGCTTAGTAAACACTTTTCTGTGTGTACTTAGTACTATGGTTGGCAGGGTGCTGTCCAGTTTCCTTATACCAAGACAGGACGCTAGTCTTCTCTTCTGTTTTCACTGTTGCAGCGAATTTTATTACACTTGTCGTGATCTAAAAATCCTAGTAGGGTTTTCTCACTAGGCGGCTATTTAGCGCTTTGTTAGAATTTTTGTCCTGTTTTCATTGTGGAATGCTTTATGTTTTTAGTGGTGTTTTGCGTATGCATGTATATGGCGGAGTCCGTCAATAGTTTTCTGTATTGTCTTTCTCTTAAAAATTTTTCTCCAAATCTATCCTTATCGTTGCGTTCGATTTGAATTGTTTGATTCGAGTTTTTAAAGCCCCTTTTGTCATATTGGATATTGTTGTTAATGATTTTGCTATTCATATTGCTGCTCTGACCTTCAGTTGATATGAATTTACTTGTTTAGCAACTGCTGTCTCTGTATTGCCACTGCAGTCGTTGGTAAAATATTTAATGTTGGAATATTCTTAGTTGCTTCAAATTTGATCAATTCATTCATGTTGCTCTCCAGCTGCTTCTCATACGGACTCATCACTGGTTCTGTGGGGCCCAGTGGTCGAGTTTTGTTTTTTTACTTGGCGATGATGATTTTTTTCCCTTATGTTTTTCTATAGTTCCTAATTGCTACCGCGTAAATATATATCCTGGATTTAACATCCTGTCGATATTCGTGAGCTATTAGTAGTTGATTCTTGTTCTAACAATAACTAGTTATGTAATAGATGGTGGATCCAATAGATATATCCAAATAATTGCACGTCAGCGCCAGTTGTTCTTCGTATTCGAAGTATTATGTACTGACTCAGTACATCAGTTATTTCTGCATCATCACATTTCAAATAAGTAAGTTCAGCAATAAATTGTTTTCTTTCGAACCGTTTGCAATTATAATAATATTCAAGCGACAGTAGACTGCGCGAAAAACACAGGTATATGCTTTTTCATAAGACGTTCTGTCCGAAGAAGCAAAGGAAAATACTTGAATTAGTATACATCTAACAGAATGGTTACAAACTTGATAACTAGATTGCTTCTAAAATTATATAAAGAGAGGTATTTGAGCTGGCTGCCGGAATGGCAAGATATTGATTTCCATTCTACGTCTATCCATTTGAGCATATTGGCATCGAGTTGATTGATATGCATTTATAAGCTCACGACCATAACAGAAAGGTTGAAATACAGATTAAGGAAGTAACTCATAGTGTTAGAAAGGGAACCTACAGCTTACCCAGCATAGTTACTATTCGAAGAAAAATGCGTTCAGTATTAGCTGGACGTATTACACCGAAATTGCAAATAGAATTTAAAATGAATGAGATAAGCACAGAGTACAAATGCAATCCAATGTAAACTTATTTATATAACTCTAACTCACAACACTATTGCTAATTTAATCACCCAGGAATAAAAAACGAGATACACCATTTACATTACATACATATACACAAATAGGAAAATGAAAATTCATGGAAGGATAACAATTGCTTTTGCAGTATTACATTTAAAATTATTAGCGTATTTCTCGAATTGTAATGTTAAAAGCCTTATTATATATTCAACACGAAGGGAATATTAATGTTGGCTTGTAGTTGAGAGAGCGTATTCAGAGAAGGAGGAGTGGAGAAGAGAGGCGTTTCTCCTGGAAATTACAATATTTGTTGTGTTTACTGGAGGCAGCAATAATATTTATCTAACCGCGTACCGTATCGTCAATATTATTGTACAATTTGCTCCAATAATGCTTAAATACTTCGGATTTCTGCCTGAATGGTTTTGGGTTAATTTAATTGAGGAATGAAATAAAAAAGTAAATATGTGTATACAGGTTGCGAAGTTATTCAGTTGTGTTCGGGTCGACTAATGTGTTCTATATTAACCTAGGTTGTGCCATAGACGACAGTGGCTATGATATAACAATATGCACTTTGCTTGCACTTCGATAACTTTTCTAAAAAAATATTTCATTAATTAGTATCAGTTAATAAAATAATTGGTGGAACTTGATAAAGGAGTGAACAAATTTGTAAGTAATTAATATAATAATAATTGTAATTCTGGCAGTATATAATAAGTAGCTACTAATAACTAAAGTTTGATTTAGATTCTTGAGTAGATGGATCACCTGTTTATGACCCTCGAAAACTCGCTCGGTAAAAGAAAACTTCTACTAAAGTGGTACACTCTATATAAGGCGCCGTGCATAAAAGATAAGAAATAAATTCATGTTACTTTCACTGCTAATGAGACTAGAATTTGTTTACCGAGCAACCACGAAATCTGCTGTCTTTATTTGTAGATACACCTGAATCTGCTGACGCTGTCAAGATTACTTCTTGTCAGGAGGGACATCATGCAGAAACCCCTCCTTTAACATTTGAAGTGAGAGTCCCAGAGAGAGGCATTGCTACAGAGAATTAGAAAACTAGGGAACGCTTCTGGACTGGACATGTATTGGTGCCAACTGAGATTCAAGTGCTAATACGTCAGATATCAGATCAGGATTATCCCATTCATGTCCTTTATCACTAATAATAACTTTTCTAGTTGGTTGCATAAATATACTGAATGTAAATATTGAATGTAACTAGGTAAGGTTTTTCTAATGAAATTGTTGGTTGGAGATTTTTATTACTATAACCCTTCTAGCTTTTATAATATTAAGTTGTGATGAATGGGGCGATCAGAGTGCTAGTTACTGTATCTATTGTGTTAGGTTTGTTTTTCATGCTAGTCCAGAATTAATCCCTCGTTATTACTTTCATTTTCACAGCAAAAGCTGCAGCAGAAACGAGTCGATAGCCGCAGTGGTTAGGTGGCTGACTAGCGTTGTGGCGGGACGATAGGAGCCAGGTTTCAATTCACTGGAGGGGCATTTTTGCAGAGAGTTGAAATCCGGATCGACTTACTATTCGTTGTTGGGAGTAAAATAATTCACAACGTGGCATTATAATAGGCGATATGATACTTGATTTCATGAAGAACTTCATGATACTGTCACAAAGCCATTTGTGCCACAATTTACACACACAAAAAACTACACCGCGAAAGTTGCAGTGATAGCCAGACAAGTAATACAGCTTAGGGTGTCACTGCATTTAAGCATCCACCACACATAAAAAAGTAGCCTTAACAAGCAATACAGCTTAGGTCACCGCTGTAGCTGTACTTGCTTCAAAAAAGTAGCTTTGGTCTCTAAAATAGCTACTTATAGCATTGACTACCTCACACTGAACTGTGAATGTTAAGTATTTCTATTCTAATATTGTATTTGTGTCAGATAAGGGTACAGAAAAAAAAACACTAACTCTTTTAGATATTTGTAGATAAAGAAAAGGTAGTTAGCAAAACGGTGTCAAGAACCTAGCTAATGGTGACCATTATGGAGTTAAATGACCTGCCGATTAGCACGCCAAAGGGTTACAACTAAGTGCTGAAGCTTCAAAGAGTAAACTAACAATATCCAGGATTGGATTTGGATCAAAATTGGTGTATGAGATCAGCAAGTGCCAGTTTTTTAATATTATGTATGACTATAGTGTGACAAATATATATTTCTGAATAGAGATATTATGTTCAGAGATATCATTAGATAATTATTAGGTATCAAAGTACTATTGGTGATACTTAATTTAGTGAGTTCCTAATCGATGCGTACACACAACCACGATATTCTCAACGGCAGAGTATAAGATATGATTACGTTCAGACCAAATGTCCTTACTATGCATTCTGTGCGCGCGTTCAGTTTATATAACATGTGCTACATGAAGAATACACTACTAACTAGGTATTGTGCAAATTTTTTATTGATCTACTTCCATAATTTTGGATTATTACTATATTTGATATAGATATGAAACATTGACGTTTTCTAATCCATTTTACTGCCATTCTTAAGATATGAATGCTAAATGATAATGTCAAAATGCATTCGTTACCAGAGCTTAGAAAATTGTAATACTTGGACCTGATCTGGATTTATTTTTCTATATCAGAAGTATCTGTGTTTCTTCAACAATGCTGCTCTCCCTGCTTCATTTCAGTAAAGATACATAATAAATGGGATAAATAACTGACGCCGTTTCTCTGGACGGAGATTAACTTAAATAACTACTTTCTAACTATTGAAACTACAATATATGTAAACTAAAACGTCTGTGATTAGTAATACCAATTTATAATACATTACTAATAATGTTTGCGAAAATGTATAAATTCCTTCTACAATAAATTCGAGTTTATCACGTACGGAAAATATCGTTTGTGTTATTTATTATTCTTTATTACATGTGAGCGTACTGGCGAAAAATTTGCCCAATTTGTTAAATTGTTCTCAGTATGGCATTGTTACTGTTTTTGAGGTTGCTGTAGAATGCGGATATTTGTAACAAATACGGCGAGTAATACGATTTGAAACATGGCGATTGTTATATCGATTCCGGGTTATATACGCTCAGATATGTAGGAATGTGGTCAGTTTATACAAACAGCACGGTTGACCCGGCGGTTTCCACAATAATAAAAAAGCGAATAGAGGAAAAGGAAACCTAAATGGAAGAGTATCTTACATGATTGTCAATATTCATAAAAGATTTATGCCTAGCATATCATTTCCATGTGCTTCTGTATGTTATCATTTACATAAACCAAAGCCTTATAAATTCGACATAATGTAGGCATTTATATTCGCCTGTTTTAGATAAATTGCCCAGATACACGTTTGCAGTTTTCTTTTTCTGTTCAATATGTCTGACTGTTGTGCGCTAGAATTGAATTGTAATATTACTTTTTGTTACAAGAGATGGTATACAATAATAATCATATTGTAGATCCGTAATAGACTATTAGTACTAATTGAGGTAGTAGTACGATCCGGGTAAGAGCAAGCTAATTTTCATAATGAGGATGTAATCTATACTTTTTAACTGGTTACTGGTGTAACTGCTTATATTACACTGCTAACTCTGGTGGGTTGTAGTCTACATCGCTTTAAAGACAACTAGTTAGTACAAATATTCTGGTTTAGATAAAAGCGGTTTATTTGTTTAAGACTCGTTACAGCTACTAACTACATTCCCCAAAGGTCCCAGATAAGAAGAGAAATGATGACACCGTTAAATATAACAACTAAAATGGCTTGGATTGATTATAAAAAATAACTCTACTAAATCTATAAAGCAGTATCAGAGGTAGACCCCAAATGACATGAAGCACTAATATCTACACGAAATTTTAAGATCAACGGATGTAAACTGGGCATAAGGTAGCTGACGGTACAATCCTAAGATTGATTGTATATGCGTTCTCCCACAAGTAAAAATATGTAATTACTTGACGTGCTTCGGAATGAAATATTGCTTTACTGTATAAATCAGTTTGTGTACTTATTTTCGACAACAACATGCTAAATAAGTAAATATCTGTGAGCTCGGTTTTACGATGATATACTCTTTGTATGTAGTTTTTGCTGGATCACATACATATACATATGTATACTGCATTAGGAGATAAAACATCATTTTTATAGTGCAGTAGCAGTAAAATATTTAGCTCCGAAACGGGGCCTTTTCTAAAGCAAGGTTGTCAGAACTTTAAGTATTTTTATCTGAGCGGCATATATGTATGTACATATACATTAAAATGCATGTAGAGCGCTAAGCAGGAAAAGAAGAAATTTGTTTTAATCGAAATATAGTTTATTTTTATACTATTATATTATTCCTTTAACCGAAATAATGGAATATATAAAAACAATTGTTCCAGCAATTTGAAATGACTTCGATGTCAAATTTGTAATATTGAAACTCTGCATATATTCAAGCACTTTTCAGTAAATTGCGTACAGGTTTCCGGAAAAGAAACTCCATAATCGAAATTAATTCGCGTCCGGTGGTCTTTAAAAAATGGAGTGCTTCAAATCAATTCAGTACCGCTATACTTTTCATTAGAATTTCGTTCACGAGTTCACTAAAATAGGAACGCAGAATAACAATCAAAAGAATCTTTCTTTCTCGGCAAGGAAGAGACTTTTAAAAACCGTCAGATTTCAGTTAAATCTGCCTTTTCGAATACTACGACTTTCTACGCGCGCACAGGGGCTTAACGGGGTTGACACGTTTAAGAAATCACCACTTGAACTGCCAATACCATACTCTGATCGAGATAGGGAGAATCCATTTTTCTGCCCTATAAATCCCCCGACTGAATGGCGTGAAGTTATTTACTTATAATCGATATAATTTCTGGAGGATGAATCTCGACTCCAGGGAACCTCGGTTGAGGTTTATTGTAATTAATAAATTAAAAGCAAAATGTACGCCAACGTGAAGAGGGTTTTATTAAATTAAAAGGTAATTTTAGCAAATTAGGTCACGTTTCTGCCAAGAAAGGATGTCTTGGTTTTAATTCTTAAGATTGCTATAATTTAAAATACCTACTGTGTACTATTAACGCAAGATACGCAGAAACGCTCTTAAATGTTTCAATTGTAATTTTTCGCCTATTTAACGGGAAAAAGTTTGGATTAAAGTATACTTAAAAATGTATTTTTTCTAAAATACCTATATTCTTGTTTAACTTTTGTTAGTTTCTTTTTTTTATTATCTTCCAACGTACGTTCTATTGTTTCGTATTTCATACATTTTCATATTAATATTAGAGCATATTTCTGTTTAAACATTTAACTACTTTGCCTTCTAATGGTATATTTCATTTTATGTGTATATGTTTAAAATAATCGCTATGGGGATATAATGATTTTACAGCCTATCTAAGGACTCTGAATATACTATACGCATTAAGTACTCGAAATTTTAGTAGTTGTTTGAAAATGTTTTATAAATTAAAATATCATAGATTTTTGCAGCTGTGAATCTGTAGCGGTTGTATTGATTGTCCAAACGTATCCCCTGTTCTTTAAGTAATTTATTTAATCAAAGCTAGTAGAGCAATAATTTAATATTTATAGTAAATTTATTTATGTTGTTATGTTATTTCGGTGACGTTAGTTACAATTAGTTAAAAATTAGGACTATATTAAGCACTGATAGTTTGGAATAGGGGTTATTGTTAAAATTACACAAACACACACGGGCGGCGCCATTCATTAAGTGGATAAAAAAATATTAAGAAAAATAGGAAATCAACAAAAGAAAAAAAAGAAGAAAATAAAGTTTTTAAAAAGATTGAAAACTAAAAAAAGTAGAACAAAGCACAGTAGAAAGCTGTGAAGTATGTGTTTAATCAGCAGACAATAAATTGTTAGTCAATGTAAGAAATGTTTGTAAAAAATTAATAATCAAGTTTATGTCCTTATTTTGGCCTCGAGTTGTTAGTAAACTTTCGAACAAATTGTTTAATCAATTCTAAAGGGCATCTGCTAGGCACAGCCTACCCTCAGCCCCTTTTCTACGGGGTAATAATAAAATTCCACAGGTAACGGTTGTACGGATGGAAACTGAACCGATGAGAATTGAAAGTTGAAATTAGTTATTTTCCCTATATATTGTAATCCGGCAACGACGTTAGTTTGTCAAATAGCGCATTCCTGTAAACTTAAACACTTTCACTTATGTATACATAATAGTATTCTTATTGATACCGGCACATTAGAAAGACATGAAATCCAAAATAAGATCTTATAAAAAAATATGACAGTAATAAGTTAATCTAATCAGTAACACTATCTTTCAGATTTGCAGTAACAGTATTGGTGTGTACTTATCTTGATAAAACTTATACAAACACGGAAAAAAAAGATAATATCCTGCTACTCTCCACTAAAGTCACACAAAGCGAATATTGTTTCTCTGATTTTTCTAACATATACGGTAATGTGTAAACAATTACATAAATTAAATTAACACCTAACATTCTATTTATTATTGGAATAAATTCTTGAAGTATATGCCAACTATGGCCGTACCATATTTGAGATGACCTAGGAGACCTCTATGTGATGTACTTCGCTACGATCTTAAATATTACGAGTCTAACTACATACATATATCACAAAATAGCCATTTTTATCACGACCTCGCAACATCCCTCTACGAATTGATTTCGGAAATGGTTAATTAGCCATAAAGAGATTTCATGCATCACCTGACAACTTTGTGTAGATATACTAAGCACCAGTTGGCAACGTGAGCTTTGTTATATCAGTAAAAGATAAACATTTGCTGTTCCTGTGCATTATATAAACGACTCCCACTAAACCAATAACATATCCGGAATTCAGGGAATTAATTTAACCATGATATACACGTACATACATAGGTGTGTCAGACCCTGAGAGAATAGTACTAAGCACTGTTCAAGTGCAATGTAGGTACACTAGCTTGCATGTTGTATAATACGAAGCGGACAGATTCGCTTACCTCTTAAGTCTACCCAGATTGCATGATGTAAACAACTGTAGCTGAGGGTATAATGTATCAGTTTTATTCGCACAGATTTGCGTTACAATCTTTTTAGTCATAACGTTGAGGCAATGAAATGTAATTTTGACACATAAGTAAAAAGATAGCCAGAATAATAATCTAGTGAATTTTAGCATAAAACATAACAAAGCTGATTTAAAAGTGTAGTTGTTGAAAGAAACATTAAAAAAAGCACTATCGCTAACGTGAAGACAGTGCTTTCTTTGTCGAAATATACATTGCTTGAAGTATTTGGTATACAAACAGCAATACATATGTACTAGATGCAGGCTTGCGTATGGGGGATGTCGAGTGGTTGGCTCGTAAGATGTAGATAACACTAGCCGACTATTTTACATTTTTTTGAATAATTGTTGTACAGATGGATGTATAGTTCTTACAGTCTTTAACTGAAAGCACAATCAAAAACCAAATGTTTCCATCAAGCCTGCTGCCTATTGCCTTCTCTAATAAGAAACCAGCAATAACCTCCCATCCCGATGGTATTCCACCTACCCTGACACAGTTTTTTATTTGTGCAATATCTTGAAGGAATATTACTTACGATATACTGGTACTTTTCACTCTTTTGATTGCAAAGAAGGTGTGCGCATGTGGTAGGATATTGAAAAGCAAATACAATTTGGTTAGTAGTAGTGGTTGTAGCTGTGGTTAATCGTGGACCAGGCAATAAACTACTAGGCGCTATAGGATATGCTAAAACAATCTTATTTTAGTAATGTTATAAAATGTTTTAAACACAAAAGTATAGAAATTTCAAGACTTTAAAAATAATGTATATTCATTGTATATGTATTTTATATGCGCTATATATGCAGTGTACATGTATTGTATATATTATGCAATTGTATAAGTACAAACTACACAACTGTGTTCAATATATCTAAATATTCTTGTTTGGCGACTGATTAACGGAGGACGTACGGGTAATATTATCTTGGACTTTTGAATTTTCTGTTTTATTTTTCATAAAAAACAAATATTTTTAACTTAAAATTAATTAAAAATTAATTTACCTTATCTTGTGTGTGAGTGTGTGTGTGTGTGTGATTTCGAAAGCTTTTTGTTCGAGTTCTTTGCGTGCCTGGACGTGATAATGGTGGCTGGACGTCTTTTTCATAGAGGTATTAAAATTCATTGAAACTTAGACGTTTGAATTACTTTTATTCGAAGATGACCGGTTATTTGAGCTCAGCGGTGCACCGTGGCTATTGAATAAAATTTACGTAGAGCAAACTTCTGTTCGACGGTCTATGCTAGAAGAGGCCGTTTGTTGCTATCGCACGGCTATAAATCGATGATTTGCAATTGTCTCCAAATCTCCTCAGAAATATGTACATTTCGATGGTCATATGTCAATAACGGAAATTAACGGTCGTTGCTGGATTAATTTCTACAGGTCTGGTCAAAAATTGTATACAGGGTCACCGTAAAGTTGTTAATTTTAATTACCACCTACTTTATCGTCTTAAAACGCCCCTACCTCGCTGGTTTTTCTTCTTTTGTGTGAGGAATTTAACTGTATAATTTTGTTACAGTATTTATGTGTATTTGTGTACAAAGTAAATGATATAAAATTAATTAATTACCCTAAAACATACAATTTAACATATTTTGGTGAATTCAACATCTTTCTGTCTTTGGCGTTGGCTGGACTTATAATAAGGTCTCTGCTAACCAACACACCCCTCTTCTAAGTCGGCTACTGAGCCAAAACATGACATCTACTTGTACATATGCGAAGAAAATACCGATGATGTCAACTTGTAGAGTTTAACATTCTCTATCATAGGGATAGTGTTGAATTAAATTTAAATGAATGAATTTAAACCAATACTTCGCATATGTGCAATCGTGGTATTGTTACGTACTTTTATAAAATTGAATTAAATAAAATAAAAAAAGTACACAGATCAGATAGCTGGTTGAAATGTTACAACTATAAAATTAATTTAGTACTTTTTATGTTTTAGATTACCTACACCTGAATGCTCATCTGTCAAATGTAAAATGGAGTTGAAAACAGGAATAGTTGTATAATAATGTAATGTTATCGGGTTCAAAGCAAACGATATTCGATTTAGAACGATATATTAATTAAATAAACACTTAATACTAACAATAAAAACAAATAACACGTATAACACTAACTATGTATGTACAGATTATTTATATTTCCGATTTATAAATATTTATGTAAGTCTTCGCGACGCGCACGCTTTTCGATCAAGACTAACTTCCTCTGACAGATGGCCCATATATATATGCCTCGGTGATTATTTCTCGATCATTCTATATCGATCTGGACAAGTTCGGGAGGATTACTCATCGGTCGCCGGTCGCCATCACACGCGTGGCGCTGACTCATCACATTACAATATATTCTCTCTAAATGAGAATTTATGGGATTAGCAGTATAATTTAGCGTAACAAGGTTGGCTAATTCACAAAAACCTTCAGTTAAGAAAATTTATTTTACTCATCATGACATGCGCATCGCAATTGACGGTCCACTGTTCCCGTTTTCTTTCACGGGACTGGGCAATAATTATCGCTAATAACTCGCTTCCTAGATTTTAAACTTCAATCAGTAATTAGTTTATTGGAAATGTTAGTTTTAAGAACCATGTCACGTTAACGCCATATTTTGCAATAGTAAGCAGGCGTGAATAATTATAGCATATTTATGAGCAAAATTGACATTCCAACACTATACATACAGTTACTATGCAGCAACTTGATGTGAATAAAATGCAAGCCCGAGTCGATGCATGCACACCAGAAACACAAAATTAAAAATCTAAACAGCAAGACTCTCTCTTTCTGATGATACAATAAAAATAATGTAAACATTTAAAATAAAATACAGGGTGGTCCATTTAAAGTGTAACACTGTAATATCTTCGAAACCATTAGTGTTATGATGCGCAGCATCAAATTGGCGGTCACCAGCCTCAATGCACTTTCGCCTTCGCCCAGAAGAATCGTTATATTTATTTTAAGTGTACAATATCGACTTGTATATGCCACGGAACCAAGAACACCAGAAAACATGCAGCAGAAATAAGACATGCATGTGCAAACATTTCTGAAGACATGTTACTGCGTGTGCACAGGAGATTTTTCTGTGCGAATACGAAAGTGCATTGAGGCTGGTGGGCACCGTTTTGAACATCTAATTCGACATCCGGCTGCTCTCTTCAACTGTTTAGCTTATGTAAACAATTTGTAGCTACTATTAACATTTAGGTTCTAATTTTGCATTTAACAAACGAAGGAAAAACATTGCTGCACTGACTTTTATCATTTTTAACTCATATTTGCCAAATAAGTAGGTATCTCGATTAATATTAATTTGAGGTCATATGTGGTTTACTATTTTTCTATTCACAACTTATTGCTCTTTTAGAATTTGATAAAAAAATACCATATGCTATTTGAAAAAAAGAGTTGACCTTGCTATGACCTTTGTGTCTTTCTTTATAGTGACAACAGTAGCGCCATCGAATGAGCCCGTTCATATAGTTAAACTTTTGTCTAACACTTTTCTTTATAACACTAATGGTTTCGAAGATATTACAGTGTTACCAGTGTTAATGGACCACCCTGTATATTTACTTTGTTCAAAAATAAAGCATTTTGGATCATGTGTGCTTAATCTTTACCAGCAGAACTCTTTTATGTGGTTAGCTAACTCGTTTATTGCTTATGCACAGTTATCACTGAACTCCTCCTGCTTAGAATGATGTGTAGAAATATCCACTGTGTTTGTTTTGGTGAGAGCAATTTAAAATATGACTGTTAAGGTAAATTAGTTTCGCATTAATACACGCCCGCTTAATGTTTGCACTAGTGTTACCGCTAAACCGCATCTTACTTTTAAAAATTAGGCGGAAATTTTACGTGGAATCCTTACTAATCCCAATCCATTGGAAGTTTCCTTCCATTCAAAGACTAATGGAATTATTTTTATGCACCCTATTTGCAAGAATTACGCCAAGAAATACACGAAATCTGCTGTAAGTCTCTATTAATTCCATCAACCTGAGCTACATACATACATTGATTTCGAAGAGAAAAATGATGCACGAAGCACCGCAATCGTAAGCATAGTAATAATAAGAACAAAAGAATTTATAAAAAATATGAAAGGGAATCCAAAACAGAACCACGCAGAACGCCTGATTTTAATGATTATGCGTTCTGAAGTACCTTGTTAGTATGTACATACTTGCTGATTTCCACAATCCAAAGAACTTGATAAACAATCAGCAGCGGAAGCATCCAGAGCAATACAATGCAATATAGATAATAGTATACTATGAGGAATTTTATCAAAACTCCTGGAAAAGTTAAGTAAAATCGTAATTTCTAATCTTGAATCAAGCTACTGGTATTCATTAAGTCTCTGCAAGATTTTTGACAAAACAAACAGCAAACTAATAGGATATCTAAAAGAAGTCGTATAACTGATACCGGAATCGCATGTGTCTGTTTATACATTGTAGAAGGAGAGAATTAAATAAAAATTAAACACATGTGTAAGAATGGGTATGAAAAGAAAACAATTTTAAACATATTGATTGCACCCTCTCAAAGAAAAATGTGTCAAGTCCAGAACTAAAATTGTTACAATAAAATACAAGATACTCATCGTCTGTCACTGATTGCTCACAACCAGAATGTACAATTAATTCGCTGGTTTCAAATTATTCTTTAAATAGAGTAACAGTTTTGTTACGATAAATATTCTTGCCTTGCAAATCTTTCCATTCTTTTTTATTAAAACGTGTCATTCTAAATTCAAAATTAATTTTCTTTTGTGCTTAATTGTAGTTACAGTTGGAAGGGCTTGGTTCTTAGTCCAATTTATTGTGGATGTTAGGTCTGTGATGGATGCTAGTCTCAACGGCTTCTTAAACTGTATTGCTGGTCTGACTACTGCTGCAACTTTTTCCGTGTAATTACTGTGTGTCTAAATGTGGTGTTAGCGTTGTTAGTGCGTGTTAGTTATTCACTATATTTAAACATTTAGCTTTATTAACATAAACAAGGTATCAAGAAACAACTCAAGAATAAATTGCTCAACATTATATTGTTGATACTTGGAAGTTCACAACTTTGATACTGCTATGGCAAAGAACATGTTATAATTCTATCTAGATGTCTGATATACGGAAAAAATATCAAATATCGTCAAAAATATATTTCCCATATATATTTTAAGTAAATAGAAATTCGATGCAGATAAAACGGTCATTTTTATTTCTTATCTTTAAATAGGTATTGTAGGTAATATTGGTAGATAATATCATATACCTAATAATGTAAAAGTTACTATTGTGATCATGGAGGTTAAATGTAAAAGTACTGTGCAAGTATGTATCCAGTAGAATAGCATTTGCAAATATGAGTATTACAGCAAGAGTAAGATGTAATACGTCGCAATTTTATTACTCCAAAGTTAAAAGGGATGAGATTGAAGTTTGTACTTATTGCAATACAACATTTTCCATGACCTATATCAGCTTAAATCACCACATACTTTTCATTTCTAATTGCATCTATTCTCCTAAATCTTGCTATAATTTTGAGATATTTCATTGTCGTTGTACGTTGTCGGTAGCTTCTGCATTTCTAGTTTAGGAACACATCCATATTTATTGGTCTGAATACGACAATGAAATCCCGAAAGAAATTTGCTTGATTTGGACTTTATCTGATCTTATAAAACGAAATAGTAAGTGCATGAATAAAAATGATTAAATAATTACGTAAGTTTAAAATGCAAAAGTTTCAATAATTATAAAAGTTAATTGTGTTAGCGATGTCGAGGACAAAAAACTGTTGTGATTGTACTAGTTAATGCAATTGCGGAGAGAGTTACACTGAATTATGAACCTTAAAATAACCACAGTGCTCTAACAATATTTATATCAAGTATATGAACAGCGACATTTATATTTACGACTATTACATCTAGGCTTTTTATTGTTTATTTGCACTCGAAATTGTATCGTCAAAACAACCAACCTTTCCACTGAAACAAAATATATTACTCTCCTGGTTCGGTTTAGTATTGTACACAATAATAACATTATAACACAATTTTATAAACCCCCGATGTGCGGTATGTTAAATATGCAAATTAGAGGAAATATTTCAGGTCTTTGTTTTTCACAAATGGGTTTTCCTAGCTTGCTGCACCGCGTTTTCACGTAACGAATAAGAGATCTACCGTTCATCTCTTCCTATAAAACGAAGGCACTGTAGAGAGAACGAGATGTTACGACAATATTTACCTTAAACCGAAATTCTTTACATTGCCAGGATCCTACCTCGTTTGAGAAAGAAGGAATCCGACCGCGCGTACAAGAAGCTAATTCTATGCCATTCTACTTCATTTAATATTTAACGGGGTGTGATTTAAATGATTAATAAGTACATTTAAGAAGCGGCGCCGGTTAAAGTATCTGAAATATTTAAAGCCCCAGCCATCAGCAACGTAGAGTAACTCTTTGAGGCCCTCTAAATTACGTGGGCTCGTTGACTTATGCATGTCCGATTAGCAAACGAGAGGAAATTCTGTCTTGGATGTTTTACACGTGCCTGACATCGTGTTTGTCGAGTTTCAGGTTTGAATTAACATTTCTTGGATTTACTCTGTGGTGGCAAATAGATGTAATGACATCGTGTTAAAGGTGAGGTTATGGAAAAAGTGAGTTTCGTGTTTGGAAGGCTCTGAATATTTAAAATCTAATATAACACATTAACAGTAACCGTTTATAGTATGTATATTTACTGCCCTAGACTGACAATGAAACTGTTTGAGCTTTTAGAGTATATGGGAAGAAACCATTTAGTATTACATATTAGATCAATGCAACACCGGATGGAAACTATAAACATACATACCAGCCATGTTATTTGTTTGTAATTAAAATAATGGAGACTGCTAAAACATAACACTATACTGATCTTAATCCACTTTAACTTTTTTTATTGGGACATTGCAAATTTGGAAAGCCCTGTATCTGGAAATAAAGATCTAACAAAATTAAGAGCTGCTATAGGTACCTCAATAATTGCAAATAAACTAACGGTGATTTCGACAGTTCTAGTTATCAATTCAATTATTAATAGGTAAGTTTTATTGCGAAGCCAACTATTAACAAAGGTACAAAGCAAATTGAAACCAATTGATAGTTTTTGATGTATGTACCTATGTTTCTTAAAAAATGTGGAATTTATTATAGCACTATATTTTTATGGCGTCGTTTTAGAAATTTGTCATATCAATGAATACGTCCCGGAATTTGCAGCATTGAATTTGGTAACGTAATCAATGTGTTACTCGAGAATTCAAAATTATTTTCAGGTAAGCTTGGGAAGAAGCAAAAATTGTACATTGACAGTTAGATCTTAACCAATTAATGAATATTACAACTATAAGAATGTATTTACTTATCGTAAGCCGATATCTGGAAGTCTATTGTCAGGTGCAGATCACCTCATGCGGAAATTGCGAACCTATCGACTAGCGCCCCATCTGTATATCTTGTACCGTTTATGTACTGGACGGGGTATATGTTCTAATAGCGGATAACGAGTATTTAAATAAAAGGCTATCGAAATAAATTGACTTTTCACAACTCGCGATAAGAAGTCCAGCACACCGACTTGCCTACCTACTTTGCTTATGTAATAAAACTAAAACCAAAACAGGAGCGATGTACGTAGAAATACCTGCAGCATTTGATTATGAAATTAAAAGTATAAGAAAGCAACATAAAAGTGGAAATGTAGGTGCAAATTAACGTTTTTTAAAATAAATTATTGTCTTTAGTCTTAGTTGCATTGATATCTCGGACGTCCTACGAGTATTTCTGGATATTAGCCCGCATCACATTAGGTAAATTTAAATGATAGAAACAATAAAATGAAATGTGAGTATATATAAACTTACTATTTAAATATATATTTAGTCCTTAACTTCATGAATGGATCACATTTATAAAAAAAGTAATGGAGTAGTTTATGCCTTTATGTTATGTTTATTAATATTTAAGTAATGAAATAAAATAATAGTTAGACAATATGTTTACGGTATTGTTTCTTTCTTTCTGCCATGGTAGGATGCATTATTCGTTAGAATGACACTATTCTCAGGCAATTTCTGTAAAATATTATTGAATCATCTCTCAAAAACATATGCATCCATTTTATCGTGGTAATCAGCTCTTCTTCTTCCCTCAAATACCAACAAGCCATCGTCAACAAAATCATTTTTCGAACCAATATATAAAATAATTAAGCCTACCTTTATCAACAGAATTTTTCAGACCCGTTGTTTCACCATCTATAAATGCTTGATGTTAATGTTGTAACATTAACATCTACCCACATTTTTACTTTTGTGTGTCCTTCATAAGGCCAAGTTTCATCTAAATAATATATTGAATGTTGTTTAGTTCTGTACTTTTTAATCGAAGATAAATATCTTCGTCTCCATAAAACAATGTGTTCACGTTCAAGTATCATACCTTTGCGATTACGTCTTCAAAACCTATAAATAAATAGTATATAAAACATTTAAATAATTTAATAACAAAACTTACTTAAAATTAAGCATTCTGATTAATTTATATAAAGTAGAAAGACTCATTTGTCATCTTGTTTAGTGTAGGAAGTTCTCCATCATAAAAAAAAACTGTACTACTCGTCTTATAAAGTATTTAACAGTATCGTCAAATGTAGATAGCACTGATTTTCTCGCTAATCGCTTTGATGGTGGTGAAATTAGTCCTTTGATTCTATATTCATGAATTATTCGGTAAACGCTTGTTCTTGAAACACGTATTCTTATTATAGAATATAAATACACAGAAGTTTATATACACATATTTAAGTATACTGCCTACAGTGTTTGATATTTGCAGTGCTATCTGTGTCCTTTTTTTTCTAGGGCAACCACCAATAATTTTCTTATACATATTTCATATAGCTTGCTTATAACGTATCGACAAATGTCCACGTCCCAAGATAGCACGCCTTTTTGGAGGCGATGTTGGTAATCCACTTGTACTAGGCTGTAAATCCATTATCACAAGCGAATAGTTCCTTAAAAAACTAATTTTATTACTTGAATACCGTAGGGACACAAATAAGAATTGGAAAATATTTTACAAAAATATTTACTCAACCAGCTGTGTTTGTAATATGGCGGCACTAAAATTAGCAAAATTGAGCAGTGTAAAACTGACTGGCAACTAACCAATCATAAGCCTGTATTTTGCGGGCGATTTTATATTTTGTCCTTCTTATTAAAAAACAAGGATTAGCTGCGAATGTTAGTAGGATGTATTGGTGTGCAAATAGAAATTACGTCTCTTTATTCATAACATAATAAGTTTACTAGAGAAAACAAGGATCTATTAAAACATTAATTGACGCGATTTCTGAATCCGTTTATCGTATTACACTATTATGATAGCAAGCTTTGAAACCTCTCCTTCATGTATCTGCTTCATTGTAATTAGAGTTAGCGTCATCCTTTATAACGTGATATTCCTTAAGTAATTAAGTATTTAATTACGAGAAGCTCCTTAGCACAGCTTCAGCAAACTTTATAATAACAGATTATACAAGCCGCTTCCTTATACGTACGTGAACGGAGAATGAGGCAATAAGTTAAGTTAGTTCAGTTTGAAATTTGTTTTTAAAGGCAGTCTACATCGACTTCTAGATTAAATAAAAGGAGAATAAATTGATTGACGAAGGTGTACAGCCTTTTCGTTTTTGGGGTAAACTTTCGTCTAGATATTACGATCTACGCTCCAAGTTGCTATTCGATAGATATACATACATATACCTTCCAATCTTGTCTCCTTTAAAGGAAATTAAACTTTACGGATTTGTAACTGGGGGCTATTGTTTATCTAAAATTTCGTTTGGGAAAAGTTTCGAAGTCGAATGAAAATAAGTAATGTAAGAAGAAACTCCGTAACAAACGCTCCGTATAAGGCACTCTATAGTCTGTAAATATCAGGCGAAGGTATACTGTTCTTTTACGACTTTTCCTATCTTACAAAGTAATACATTACGAAGTTGAAGACTTTCATAACGTATAACTTTATGAATGTTTAGTAATACAAATGTAAGAAAAAATAAAGAAATGTGTATCTCCCATAATTGTACCTATTAAAACGGGTCGATAGTTGCGGTGGGTAGGCGGTCACACAGTGATGTGTCTGTAGCAATAGCAAACTTTACTTGGAAGACGCTGTGTGAATGGTAATGCTAGAGAAGGTCCATCATATGATAAGGATATGTTTAGTTTGTCCATAAACCGACGACAAGTAAATAAAATGCTATTTGTTCTGTTATTACAATCTACTTTGTGTTTTACAATATTTAGAGTATACCCGAACATACATACATATCTTGTAACCAAATAATGTTTGTTACATATTTAACCGTTTGCCCGAAGTAGTCTGAATATTTATGTTACTACAGAAGCTAAATGAATATTTATACACTAATATATCATTATGATTATTGCATATTAATATAAATCAATAATTTTAACGCTATTTAAAAAAACGCTTATTATGTTCAAATTTATCACCTCGCTAATGCCGGGACCACACAGACAGTTCTGGGAAGTACGATCAAATTAAAAGTAAACAGTTTACTAAGTTGTGTTTTTACTTCACTTCACTCACAGTTTGGTTCAGGAGCATTATTTCCATTAATTACAAATACGACGAAGGACATTAGTGTACGCCTACAAAGAACAGCCCATCTAAACAAACGCTGGTTGTGACAGCAATAGGCTTGTTATCAATGACGATTTTTCTCGATTTTTTTTACGTTATTATGTAAAACTAATTGATCAAAATAATTAGTAAAATTTTTAGCTCTTAAACTTAACCCACTGTTTAGATATTAAACGTTAAAAACTGAATTCCGATAAAAGCGCGGGATCCGCCTGTGACGTCATACCACACGTCGTAGTTCGGCGTTCAGTAGGAAACCGTTGCATTTCTTATAAAGACGGTGCTTCGCGCTATAATATCTTTAATTTTAAAAGTATTAGTGGTCCTCTACCTACAACAAGTTTTTTGTGTTAAACGCTAGAGGTTATAGTTATCACTATTTTTGCAAAGTATACAAATTTTGTTATTCAAACTGTGAGATAAAATAGAAAAATATGTATATACACATTGTTTTTCAATTTAATTTATTTTATATACAATCAAAATTTTTATAAATTCACGTTTACTTAAATTTATTCCTAACATTACAAAGTTTAGTATGATTTCATAAACTAGTTTCTACACTCTCAAGCTATTCAAAATACAAATCCGTAAAAGTTGAAAAAAATTACGTGCGTATCCTAAATTTTTAGATTAAGTTTTAGAGATATTATTTGTGAAAATAATACAAAAATGTCATACAATGATGTCATTATTTAGTCTGAAGGGTGCACTCCGTTCAAAAACATAAAGAAAACATAATTTAAGTCGTACGCGACTGACTGTATCGACACATAGAAGAGTAAGCGGGTACTTTGTGTATAAGATTCGATAATACGATTGAAAATTTAAGCCAGTCGTCACTATACGCTCCCATTCTAAATAGACGAAATAAAAATTAAAAATTAAATAAAAAAGTATTCAAATAAGTGTCTTGTATTTTTCACAAATACCCCAACATTATCTTCTATATATATAAAAGAGAAAGCCGTTAGTTACCTACCGCACGTTACTACGCTTAGAGAGAACGCCTGGACCGATTTCGATGATTCGCACCAATGCGTACTGATCTCCGGCCAAACAAGAAAATTCCCGAAATATCCCCGAAAAGAAAAATTATCAAGAAAATTCATTTTGTAGGGAGTGATTTTACGACGTCATCTTTATGATAGATGACGTTTATGTTTACGTTACGTTGACATTTTTTTTACGGGCGGGACAAGGGGGTGGTACGGGACGGGCGGGACAAGGGGGCGGTACGGGACGGGCGGGACACGGGTGGTGGTACGGGACGGGCGGGGCTGGTACCCGTAACAATACATTAAACATTAAATGTCTAAATCAATACTTTTCTAGGCAGAACGAAGTCTGGGCCACCTAGTTAATATATAAAATGATCTTATTAGATAAATACACTATACCTTACTTTAAAATGATCTTGGCAGCAATACACAGTGGATTTGTCAGATACAAAAACTTTACGACGCATTGCTTTCTGCCAAACTTTTCTAGTTTTAATGTCAGAGGGTACATTAATAAACAATTTCTCTGGGGCATTTTTGGATGTATTAGGACAGTTTGGAACCAAACAATATTTATATGCCACTTTCTTCTTACTCATTATGAAATAAAGTAAAACGTAACAGTCAAGCGTTTTGTCTCTTACACGACAACACGGTAAGTATAATACACAGTCCGCTCGCAGTGCTCGAATAACTTATAGTACAGACGTGTGGTGTGACGTCACAAGTAACCACGCCCCGTTTTCGTTCAGTCCAATTTCTTTAATTAATTTGAGGGTTTCAACGTCGACGGAAAAATCTAAAATTTTGAGAATCAGTTTAAAATGAGTTTTGGTTTCGATTATTAAAATAAAATTTTTTTGCTGAACAAGCCCATTTCAATAGAATGCGGAAGTACATAGTTGCATTACCGGCGGTTATTTTCCAATTGTTACATTTGAACAGAGCTGGCTAAATGAAGTCTGCGTTATACATTTTCCGATTGCGCATCAAGCGGTAAGGTGTTACTAGAACAATTTGACAGGTATCTACTGGGAAATCGAATCCTGTTACAGCATAATACGTTATTTTTTTGTACAATGTCGCATTTCGTTTAAATTCTTTGTATTTATTCCAGTCAATGGAGATGATCGTGGATAAA
Organism: Holotrichia oblita; assembly: GCA_023690525.1. Taxonomy (NCBI): domain Eukaryota; kingdom Metazoa; phylum Arthropoda; class Insecta; order Coleoptera; family Scarabaeidae; genus Holotrichia; species Holotrichia oblita. The sequence continues at coordinate 46,327,843 of CM043019.1, forward strand.
ACATAATAAGAGCGGTGTAGTACGGCAATGTGTCTCAGATGTTAATCTACGTAACAATCTTTACAATTCAATTCTTTTTCACAAGTAAATAGCTTCTTTATATGTGAATAAGTTAGGATATTACCTGCATCAGATAGAAAGTTACACTCGAAAGTATGATGAATGCATTAGAGACGAAAAAAAATTGTATCCTCTTTGCGTAGAAATATATTATGAGTATTAAATATATTGTGATTTTGCATAACATACATATACATATGTATATGTGCTTATATCCGAGACAACAAGTTGAAATTCGCGCCGTTAAATGCACAAGATAGAATAAGACAGTTGAGTAAAAGACATCTAACGCAATAGAATATTATAAGTAGTGTTTAAGTTTATATTATTTGTTATAATTCAATAAAGACGTTTAAACAAAGACAAGAGTCTCAATGAAGTTGTGTTCAAGTTATATTTCAACAATGAGAATAATAATACAGCCTTCAAATTATTACAATATACATAGGGTAAAAAGGAAGACTATATTAAGCTTAGACAGGTGTTCGAGCTGGAATTGATACTATAAAAATAGCCATCATAACATACATATTACATTGTCTGTTTCTTATTTGGACAAACTTGTGGTCTATTTTAGATCTTCTCTACCATATTGGTCCTGCATCACTCAATCTCTATACGAAGAACTTCAAGCTATGTCACATAGGCCTGACTTTGTCGCCAGTGAAGTATGTTCGTGAAATAAACTACCACAAGGAGTTTGTGATAGTTTTCACAATTTCGGACCCATTTGTGCCTATTAGAGAACTACTTGATTTTAGAAGAGCATGTTGTTCGGTTTGGAAGATTTTGTTAATAGTTTGTGTTTTAAAAACCATAACCCTCTAATGATTTTATTTCACTTAAAAGTCAATACAAACGTATATTACCTAAATCAATTCAATCTAAGACGGAAATATTGTCATGCTATTTACAAGTTTCTTCTTTAAATTAACCCACTGAGGCACAAAGCAAAAACTTTACACTATCTAAGGAAAAAACTATATGATTACAAGAATTAGCATGTAAGAAATGACATTATACTTCGCCAGTGCAGCATTCTTCTTGATGTTTGAACAATCGTGAACTAGTATGTTAGGATTCCATTTGCCTAGATACCTCTTTGCCAGAGCTAAAATCTCCCGGATGAAAGTGTTTCCCATGCTCATTGCTCGCTGCGCCAAGTTTATCTGGGAGGAAATCCAGATGCGAACACATGGAGTTTACTTTTAAACACATATTGCAACCCAAATTTTTATGATTGTTGACAGTATCACGATAATTTTTCGATATCCCAAAACACTCGTAAGTAATATTTTTACATCATTGTCAAGCTACTTTTTTCCAGTGGATGCAATAGTTCTTCAAAGTTTCCATCACGCATTAGCGATAGATTATACAATACTTACCTCATGCTTCATATTTTCTTATCCAGGAATGAATGTTTCGCACTCAGGTCCTTCTTTTCTAATATACTGGCTTTTATGTTCTTATTATCATATTCACATAAAAAAACAGTAGTTTGTACATATCCATACATGTCTGGTTCTGCACAACAATAGCAGCGGTACCACTTGGTTACATTTACAAAAAACTTTTTATAAGTTTATACGTTTTATGAAAATAAAAAACTGTGAAGGATAGAAAAACCAATAATACACGTTTGAAAACTTTACATAAAATTGCATTAGGTACAACTATTGGTACCCGACAACAATCAGCCAGTACTATTCATTCACTTGGTTCCGCTTTAGAATGCCAATTGTTGATATACTGGTTTTGTATGAAACCACAATTCTTTTACCATCCTTATTATCTAGTTTCTCTTCTTTTATTATTATTGTTTTAAATCTATTGTATTAATTTCACTAGCATAATCTTTATGAATATACATGAATACTACGAGAAATAAAATTCATACGCACGTACATACATATGTTGCAAATATTATTATATAATTAATTGTGTAATGTTCATACTACGAAAAGGCAATATTTATATATGCAGTAGCAGTTGTGATATTTCGATCAGTCGTTTGTTTAATGTGGTGGGCATGTGACATCTCTACAACGGCGAAATCTTCAGATAAAGGCAAACAGAAAGAATTACCAAACCTACTGATGCATACTTCAAGGATGTAGTGTTTTAATAAAAATCTTATAACAAGTTGATACAATACAAACGCATGCCAGATAATTTACATATGAAACTTCTTCGCATATTGTGCAGTATATATAGGATAGTTGTCGTATTGGAATTGACTTGTAATGAGTGCAATTGTTAACAAGGGATGTTTATTTTTATGATGTGGTGATTGTTTTTCTTATTTTGTATTGCATGTATGATATTACTAAGATGCGCTCAAAATCAGGAAGCTCTCACAATAATCTACAGTTATTGTTTAAATTAAAAGTTAAGTTAGCAAATATTACGCGGTACGGTAAAACATATTTTTGTTAAACAGAGTTTGCATAAAGGGGTAAGTTTTGCAAATATATTACCAACTTTATTCTGTCAAAATTATAAATCGCTTTTAAACTTATACATTTTGTGTAGCATACACATCACGTCGCAACTTCGTGTGGAAGCCAGTTTCCGGACATAGCCAATCAGAGGAGAAACTTCCCGTTTATTTTGCGTCAATATCCAAATTATATTCCCCATCGAGCGAAAATTTATTTTAAAAACCGTCTAAGTTTGGGATTGACGTATAATCTTTATCGTATAGCTTCCAGCTGCGCTTGCTTATATTTAAGCTATTAGGGTAAGTGGGTGTCTGGATAATTTACTCTGGTAAACGTGGAGTGGTTTTAAACGAGTTATCTCTTAAATGACCGCAATCACAGAGATTAGACGATAAAGATTTATTTTAGCTCAAAGCTTGTCACAATGTTAGTAACTGTAATGACTAAATTTTGACCTACGAATATTAAAGATGGGTATTTGCATAAGCTAGTTAACTTTTCGTAGTAAATTGTTTCTTATTTTTAAGTATCATTAGCATTACAAAAATGACTAGTACCAATATATACTAACTGATTTGGCTTAGTTTGCAATACTCAGCTGGCGAATTGCCGTTTTGCCTTCACGCACGCAAGGATAAATGCATATATTTTAACGGGTAATGATTCAATTCCACTACTTGGTATGCTCTATCAAATTGTGTAGTACCTATTCCACAAGTCAAAATTTAACAAAAGTTTAAATGTTCATAAAAAAATTGTTTGTGTCAGCTTTAAATCGATTATTATGTTTCATGACTCAATCACTCAACAAGTTGTAACCTGCGAATAGTGCATTAACGTTTGCAAAATGATCTCAATTATTTCTCTCGCAACATAACAACAATAATTCAGTAATTGTTTCATGAAATTTTTAAATTGATAAGCATTCACTACATCCATATATCATTTATATTACGTTTCGTATTCACTTTCGTTTTATTACCGAGATGATTGAAAAAGTTGTTTTCTAAATGATCTGTATATTGGCTTCGTCCCGAAAACACTTATTTTACTTAACGACGAAGTTATTCAACTGTATGCCACCAAACAAAATGATTTCCCATTAAAAGATGGCATAAATAGATTTGATAGATATTGGTACTTATTTTAGTGAGGAATGACCTAGAGCCATGATTTTCTATTGTTGGAAAACTTGTCTTTGTAAATAATGATTTTCCGTAGTTTGTATATTATTGTTTTTGTTTTGTAATATGCACATCTTAGAATTTGATGTGTGTTTCTTACAACCTATGTATTAGGTACATCTTTTTATCATTTTCTCTAATTTTTAGAAAAGAATTAGCCAATATTATGAAAATACCCGTGTCACACTAAAGTCATCTACTAATGAATTCACGAAAAAATATCGTCTAAATAATTTTTAAAGTCGTTATCTCGAAAAGAAAATTATTATTCCGTGAGTCAGCTATTCTGGACGAACGGTTAGATTTAATTTGGTGTTTTTGTAAACGTTAGTAAAGAAGAAATACCCGCAACGGAATAAATTGGACATTAAACGAATCCTTATTCGGGAAGACAAACTACTTGTATAAAACTGTCTTGAATTAAAAGACAAATTAAATTCTTTCCTCCTGAAGTGAAGAACTTTTTTCGCGTAGATATTTTATGTTCCTATTTGCGAAGGTAATAAATGTTGTCCGTAGAATTTTGAATTATAAATAGCTCTATTCTACTTTTACAAATTTGTACGTCACAACATTAAACCACCCATGGGTAGAGCGCACGAACTATTAATTAATTGCTACGGTTTTTCGATCAAAGTTGAGCATTTGTAAACCGCGAGACGATGTGCTGAAGCTAGAGGTGCTTTTACACCTATCTCGAAACTTTGCACGGATTGCATTAGATCAGAAGTTGTTTCTACCAATTAACAAATTTAAACGACTTTCGAAACTTTTTGAGTGTATAATTGCGAATTGTTGTGTTCCAGATACGTCAAATATTCAGATTTTACTTTATATACATATGTACAGTTTATTCCAGAATTAATGTCGTGGGTCTACAGGGGCGATATCTAACTTTCTTCCTTATGGGTGTGGCTTATATCGAATATTCTCCGCTCTCCGAAATAAATCGCTTGTATTAACATATTTACTTAGATATATTTGTATACCTACCTGCATGCAAGTTTTGGGAGTTTATAGAAATTGAAAGCGTGAATGCATACACAGTAATAGTATATTGCAATCGTTTATTTTAGAAATATGCCTATATGCTTATAGTAATTAACTTAGTTTAAACTGCAGTGAAATGTATGCATGAGAATATACATATGTATGTATGTGTATTCGTTAGTTTTAACACGGATACAAGCAACTGTAATAAAGAGAAAATTGTATATTATGCTTATAATAATACGTAAAAAAATCGGTTGATCTAAGAAAACGATAAAATGATCTCACAATGCAATAGCAAATCCCATAAATAGTATCGCTTAAATATTAATATCATTACTTGAATTGAAAATAAAAGAATATACTATTTCAGAATAACTTGTATAACAATTGCTCACATTTCAGGTGAATCTTATTAAGTATTCAATATTTAAAAGGTAGGTAACTAGTAAAAATACATAAATAAATTAATTACACAAATAGGTTACTTTTTAACTAGAAATAAATGAAATAAAAAACATTCTTTCCTGAGATATTTTTGAAACTTCGCTTTCTTATTTTTATTTTGCTTTTATTACTATTTTGTAATCTATAATTTTATCTCTAGAAAGGACATTCTTTTTCTACGTTTCATTCACTATTAGTTTTACTTTCAAGTTAGTAATATTAAATTGAAGCGAAATGGCTTTTTGTTCGTTCTAAGTTCAGAATATTTTATACAAAGAATTTCTTTTAAGTCTCCAAAATCTAATAGTCAATGTAAACTCATACCTATGTATGTGCAATACAACAATTTTGAATAGTCATCTTTTTTTTCGTTTTCGTACTTCAATTTGTCAACTATTCCGAGGATATTCAAAGTAACCCCACGTACATCAAAGGTGCCGACGTGTGTTATCGTTACCATTGTTCTATAGTGCGAACAACGGTTGAGGCATGCATGCTATTCTTAAAATGATTTATACGTTATATTTCCTACATTCGTGTATTCGGAAATTTAGTTTAGTTGATGAAGTGTTTAAAACATTTACGAGATTTTGTCTTTCATTGTGCCTGTTTGTTTCAAAAAACCTTTTATAAAGATATATGTATGCTTGTTTTTATTTATCGTATACTGTTATCATTCGATAATTGTTATCAAAATAGTTTCGTCCCAAACCGATCACATTAAGCGGCGTCCACTGTATTTCTATTCTATAGATATTAGCTGGTTTTCCTTGAATGGCATTTTATCTTATAATGCACCCATCAATCGATAAAATTAGGGGTAAAACATAAAAGTATTCCAGTAATTCCACAACCTACAATAATACCACTTTCCATTTTAGTTTTTGTTACTTAAAACGCATTAGCTTGAAACTAAATAGATACCCTTACGAGTATGTAAAAGTGTAGTGAAAAGGATACTTATTGTTATTGACGTATAAATGCTTATATTCCAAAAATTTAAGAGATGAATAAAATATAGTAAACAATTGCTACCGTTAATTATTAAGCAGTTGTTATGTCAAATGAAATTAATTCTTCAGTTATACATATGTAAGTTTGGTACATACATAGGTAAAGGATTGATTCGTTTTTTGAATAATTTGCGATGTATGTATATATGTATATGTAATAGTGTGTACCTCTTGTATATCTTTTTGTAGCTATGACAAAGTTTATGATAAGGTGTTGAAACGTTAGCATTTTTCGACTATTTTATTATCCAACCGTTCTAAAAGCGATCGCCTCGGTAAGACCGGTCCCGGGCGACACATAAGCTCCTCCTATAAGGAAGAAAGTTTGATATCGCCCCTGTAGACCCACGACATTAATTCTGGAATAAACTGTACATAGATGTTAGCAAATGACTTAGTTCTTGTTTCAATAAATTTATTTCTATATACGAGGGCGCGTTTTTATATTCGCGGAATGGGGGATAAGGGGTGGAAATAAAAAAACCAAATTATTTTTCTTTTTCAATATATTCACCTGCAAGACGGATACATTTTTCACATCTTTCAATTAATTTATTTATACCCTCATAAAAAAAATGATTTCTCTTTATCTGCAAAATACGCCGAAACTGCCTCCTTGACTTCATCATCGGCAGTAAATTGTTTACCCCGCAGCTCCTTTTTCATTTTCGGGAATAGGTAATAATCACTCGGGGCCAGGTCTGGGCTGTAGGGTGGATGATTCACAATTTCGAAGCCCACCTTATGCAGGGCAGCTAACGCAACGCGGCTCCTGTGGACGGGCGCGTTGTCGCGCAAAAGCAGCACACCTTTCGTGAATTTTCCCCGTCTTTTCTCTTTAATCGCTTCTTTTAGTCGCTCTAATATTGAAGCGTAATATTCTCCGGTTATAGAAACTCCTTTATCTTTATAATCAATCAACAATATTCCTTCCGAGTCCCAAAATACCGTTGCCATGAGTTTCCCAGCTGATTGTGACACTTCAAATTTCTTGGGAGGTGCTGTGCCCTTTTTATGCCACTGCATGGAGTTTTGTTTGGACTCAGGTTCATAATGATGAACCCAAGTTTCGTCTCCAGTAACAATTCGACTCAATACACTATCCTTGTCTTCATTACAGAGGTCCAAAAATGCACGCGAACACTCTACGCGCTGTTGTTTTTGCGGCGGCGTGAGCATTCTCGACACCCATCTTGCGCTGACCTTAGACATGCCGAGATGATCGTGTAGGATTTTAAAAATTGTTGTATCGGATACTCCAACCATTTCTGCGAGTTGTTTCTTCTTTAGTCGAGCATCTTCGAGGACAATTTTTTCAATTTTTTGGATAAGTAGTTGGACAAGTTTGGTCACCTCAATGCTCCTGCCCGGCCTCGGGTCGTCTTCAAGGGATTCCCTTCCTTGTTTAAATAAACTATGCCACTTGTACACCATGGTTTTTCCTGGACAAGAGTCGCCGTAAGCCAATGACATCTCATTCATTATGGTCGCGACTGATTTTCCTTGCCTGGTAAGGAACTTTATAACGGCACGATATTCGATTTTTTCCATATTTCACTTTTCACTCCTGATTATGTTACTTGGTTGACGATAGCTCAAAGACTAACTGTCTAATAACAATGAAACTTCGTGTTTATATTAATTATGAGTCGCTGCACAGGCCACGCCCCTAATGCGCCTAATCACCCCCTACAACCTGCTCATTCCGCGAATATAAAAACGCTCCCTTGTATGATACAATATATGTATTTCCATGCGCAATAACAAAGTTTTACATATTGAGTCCTACTCTTTCAAGTAATGAAAAATAAGGAATATAGTGCAGGTGGTATATCGCAATTTGTTGATTTATAACTCGCAGGTCCAGTTCCATTTAAATCGATTATTGGCACATGGGAATAGGAAGTTGTTAAGTGTATCTATTTGTTTTTCAGAACCTATGATTATAATGCAATTCTTCTATTACTTCACTTAGATTTTCTAGGTTGCATGCATGCATGTATTATATTTACAGCAACAATAAATAAATTAACAGTCCGTTGCGTGATTCGATGTCCATAGTTATGGAAATTATAATTGCAACCTAATTGACCTAATCTATCTAACAAATACTTAGTCTTAGGCTTTCAATTCGTGAACTTGGCGAAAGAATTGCATTCACAAAGGCCATATCGTACTACCACATTATTGCAAAAGAGTATATAGTTATCACTATAGGAATTGGATCGCTAGTGTAAAAACTTTTTAGAAACAAAATGTGAACTGTAGTGGAATCAAGAATATACGGATCAAAATAATGAACATTGTTACTTATTCAGTGCTATATAAGTAGCACGAAACTATTATATTCGTGAAAGTAACAAACGCAGATAATAGAGTTTACAATTTGACGGCATCCCTTTTCGGCATACCTGGTTGGAATATGGTGACACTGCGAATGCGGCTAGCTCAAGGCAGAAGTAGTGAGCCAAGTGTTCTTAGAAAAATTCAGCGCTTCTGATTTGAAATAAAGACTTCGGAAACTTTAAAGACTCATTTATATATGCTAGTCAACTCGGCCCAGTAAATTGCGTGCGCATTCACTAGCATGACATGTCGTGTTTACACATACTAATTCGCTCGCATGCTGGATCGCATGCGAGTTCATTTCATGTTGCATTTAACTGCTGTTTGTATTGAAATTCAAAACAAAATTGTAAAAGACGTGCTAATAAATGTTTACACCTGTTATAGTATTGTATCTGCTTTTGAGCCCCACTCCTTACTAGCACGAAAAAGTTGAGCGTTGCCCGAGTCAACTCGTACAACTCTTGAACTAGCACCATGTTTACACGTATTTTTTGAATGCTAGTCAGTGGCTTGCTAGTCAATCACTCGGCCGAGTTGATTAGCATGTATAAATGAGCCAACTGCTGTTCGTATACAGATCAAACAGCCGCCCTATAGTCGGGGCATTGTATATCGGAACTATTCGGGAATAGAGAAGTAGGGATGTATTACTAGATAGTTAGATGCACGCTTCACCCGAGACCGTACGGTTGTATTCTGTTCAATACATATGCACAATACAATAATTATTTGCTTATTCTCAAAATGTCTATAAACTTTATAAACTAAGCAGAAGCTTCTGGTAAAAACATAGATGATGAACTCTTCTTGAAAATGTGATTCACAAATAAGAGAAGCAATTACATACGTAAAGAAGACAATAAAGCATTTCCCCTGTAAAAAAAAATAATAAACATGTTTCCGTAAGCTATCCCTTGAAAATGCGCAAATAAGTAAGCTCTTCTAATATAGCAATCTTGAATTTAGAATTCATTTAATAAAAACTGTTCTAGTAAAAAATGTAGAAATAACGCAAAAATTATTCTAAAACCGAAATAATGTATTTCCTTAGAAAAGTAAACCACAAACAATATTTTATTGGTGAAGTCTAAATAAACGACAAGGCAAACAAGTCGACAATTTATGGTATTACATGTTCAAAACGATCTCCTGCTGGGAAGACACAATACCCTATTCTATCGTAGAAGCTTCTCAGGACATTTGAAATTGTTTCAGCTTGAATATTTGCCATATGATGGACAATCTGTGCTCGTAATTATTCTATTGTGTTAGGCCTGTTATTTCGAAATTGATAAATTGAAGACTTAAGGTACCCCCATAGAAAAAAAAATCAGTAGAGGCAAGGTCAGGTGATCTGGGAGGCCAGTGAATAGCACTCCAGTTAGTTAACAACCTGTTATCAAATATGATTCGCAAATATTGTTGTACCGTGCAGCAAAGCGTATTGATATCTGCTACATTTCGTAAAGCTGGAATTATATTTTTCTGTAAAAGATCGAGATATTTTGCTGCATTTAGATTTCCCTCTATGAAAAATGGCCCAATTATGTTGTTATGTAATAGGCCAGCCCAAATATTTAATTTTGCAGGGTATTGTGTTCGAGCGTCATAAGTACAAGGTCTCTTTTCTTGTGACCAATACCTTGCAACACTTGGGTTGTGTCGACCATGTAAAGCGAACTAAGATTTGTCTGTAAATACAATTTTTTTTATAAATTCGTCGTCATTGTTACATTGCTCGATAATCCTCTCGCAAAATTCTAGGCGTTCATATTTATCATCGGGAAATACTTCATTTGATTTTTGTAATTTATACGAGCGATATTTACATTTTTTTAATACACTACGAACCGTAGTGTCAGAAACATCAAATTGTTCTGCGTGTTTTGCGAAGATATTTGTGGTTGCTCCTCTACAGCAGCACAAATTAAAATATCGCGTTGCTCATTTTCTAGCACTTTCTCCTTTTTGTGTTTACACGGATTTAAACAGCCATACCTTTCAAAGTTATTGATTATGACGAACTGATTCAAAACAAATAGTTTGTTGGAACTCATCGTGAAATAGGCGTACAATATCTCTTATCGAGTAACCACAGTAATGTTGTTTTATAACATATTTCTTTTGTTGAAGGGTAAAAATGTCCATCATGAATTACAAAACAATCAGCATCTGTAATAGTAACAATAATAGTCATATATTTACGATAGCATTAATTACTCTACCTCGCTAACAGACTACAACTGTGCGCTGTCGAGTTAAGCCTACTAATGCATCCCTACTTCTCTACTCCCGAATGCTTCCGAAAGACGATGCCCCGACTATAGGGCAGCTGTTTGATCTGTATAAATATGTCGCCAAGTTGACTAGCAAGCCACTAGCATTCAAATAATTTGTGTAAACATTCACTGGTGCTATACCTTGTTTTTAACTAAGAGGGACAAAACGCTTGAGCCCGCATTACATTAAGTAAATTTAATAACTGAAAATTTTGACGGTAAATAAAAATGATAGAAACGATGAAATGAAATGCGAGTATATATAAACTTACTATTTGAATATATATTTAGTACTTAACTTCATGAACAGATCACATGTATAAAAAAAGGATTGCTAGTAGTTGCGTTTATATTATGTTTATTAATATTTAAGTAATGAAATACAATAATAGTATAGACAATATGTTTACGGTATTGTTTCTTTCTTTCTGCAATGGTAGGATGCATTATTCATTAGAATGACACTATTCTCAGGCAATTTCTGTAAAATATTGCTGAATCATCTCTCAAAAACATATGCATCCATTTTATCGTGGTAATCAGCTCTTCTTCTTCCCTCAAATAACAACAAGGCATCGTCAATAAAACCATTTTTCCAACCAATATGTAAAATAATTAAGCGTCTACCTTTACCAACAGGATTTTTCAGACCCGTTGTTACACCATCTATAAATGCTTGTCTGCGTGTTGTAATATTAACATCTATCCACACGTTTGCTTTTGTGTGTCCTTCATTAAGTCAAGTTTCATCTAAATAATATATTGAACGTTGTTCAGTTCCATATTTTTTAATCGAAGATAAATATCTTCGTCTCTATAAAACAATGTCTTCACGTTCAAGTAGCATGCCTTTGCGATTACGTCTTAAAAACCTATAAATAAATAGTATATAAAACATTTAAATCATTTAATATCACAACTTACTTAAAATTAAGCATTCTCATTAATTTCTATAAAGTAGAAAGACTCATTTGTCATCTTGTTTAGTGTTCTCCATTATAAAAAAAACTGTACTACTCATCTTATAAAGTATTTAACAGTATCGCCAAATGTAGATAGCACCGATTTTCTCCATAATCGTTTTGATGGTGGTGAAATTAGCCCTTTGACCCTATATTCATGAATTATTCGGTAAATACTTGTTCTTGAAACACGTATTCTTATTATGGAATATAAATACATAGAAGTTTATATACACATATTTAAGTATACTACCTACAGTGTTTGATATTTGCAGTGCTATCTGTGTCCTTTTTTTTTCTAGGACAACCACCAATAATTTTCTTATACATGATTCATTAGCTTGCTTTTACTGTACCGACAAATGTCCATGTCCCAAGGTAGCACTATCACAAGCAAATAGTTTCTTAAAAAACTAATTTTATTGCTTGAATACCGTAGGGACACAAAAAATGGAAAATACTTTACAAAAATATTTACTCAATCAGCTATGTTTACAATATGGCGGCACTAAAATTGGCAAATTTGAGCAGTGTAAAAAATGGCTGCCAACTAACCAATCATAAGCCTGTATTTTGGGGAGCGATTTTAAATTTTGCCCCTTATGAAAAAGCAAGGTATAGTTCAACAGATGTGCGAGTTCACTCAGCCAACGCCTTACTTTCTCGTGCTAGTAAAGAGTGGGGGTCAAAAGCAGATGTAGCAGGTGTACACCGTGGGTGTAAACATCTACTGGTACGTCTCTTACCAGCGGCGACAGCACTCCAACCTCAAAATTTTGTTTAGAATTTGAATACAAACAGCATTTAAATGCAAGATAAAATGAACTCGCATGCGATTCAGCTTCGATACTAGGCCGAGTTGAGTAGCATGTATAAATGGACCCTCGAAATATGCATAAATGAATGCATGAATAAAAATGTAGAAAACCAAAAAGGTTTGAAATGTGGAAATTAGCAAATAACCATACTTAAAAATAAACAATACAGAAAAATGATGCTTGTCAACTCAATATACAGGGTGAGGCATTAGTGCGTCAAAGCTCAATATATCCCTTATTATTGAAGATATCAAAAAACTTTATGTACAAGAATCATAGACAGTCTTAAGCTACATACTTTAAAATTAATTTCATATATACAGGGTGTTCCATATCGCTAGGGTGAACCAAACATACATTTTCTTAAATGGAACATACTATATATTATCTCAAATTTGGATTAAGCCCATCTTCCTCGTTCTTTCAATATCAGGTTTCATTGAGTTATACCGAGTATTTCAGAAGTTATGGTCAATTTTGTGTGAAAATCGTTGCGTATTTAACATCCTGTGTATTCCATACGAAACAGCTTGAAATTATTTTTTTACTGGAATAACTTTTTTATACTGTTACACTGTTATAACGAAGTGGTGTTTTCCCAATATTACGAAAACTGTGTACAGGGCGGTTCAAAACACAAATGCATTATTTTCTAATTTTTTTTAAATGGAACACCCTGTATTTTATATTAAGAAAGGGAAGAATACTTGATATACTTTCATTTTCATTAACTATTCCCTATATCTAAAATGGTTAGTTTCTGAGATATTTAATGATTTTTAAAGAAATGTGAGCATTTTGGCAATAATTGGAATATAATACATTACCCATGAAAAAGTGACATTAGAAAAATGCTAAATCATTAATTAAAATAATCTTTAACTACAAAATAAAAAACTTATACCGATAATTAATATTTTAGCATTTTAGCCAAAGTTTAAATACAACAAGGTTCACAATAAATGCTCAAAATGTCCTCCAAAAACATCAATACAACATTGCAGCCGTCTTTCGAATGATCGACTTACATTTCTTAAAATTTCTATATTAATGCTATGGAACGCTTGTGTTATTCTATTCTTCATATCATCTTGCGTAGTTGCTGGTGTTTTATACACAAAGTCTTTTACATAACCCCACTTGAAAAAGTCAATTTTAGTTAGCTCTGGGGATCGGGCTGGCCATGTAGTTGGTCCTCCTCTTCCTATCCACCTTGCAGGAAAATGTGTATTTAAATAATTATGAATCGGTCTAGTGTGATGTACCGGAGCCCCGTCATGTAAATACCACATATTTTGACAAATATTGATGGGAACATTTTCCAGCAATAATGGTAAATGGTTTTCTAAGAAGTCTAAATACACCTGACCATTCACTCGGCCTGTGAAAAAATGTGGTCCAATTACGTAGTCTTCAATTATTCCACCCCATACATTGAAAGACCACCTATTTTGACTATAATTTCCTACAAAATAGGGATTACTTGTAGCATAATAATGAAAATTATGGCGATTTACATTTCCATTTTTATGAAATGTAGCTTCATCTCCAAAAAGAACAAAATTAAAGAAATCTCTTTGGTTGCGGATTTGTTGTTGAGTCCATTCGCAAAAAGCAACTCTACGGGCCAAGTCATCGTCGAGTAACTCCCGATGCAATTGCATACGATATGGATGACCTTTATTTTTACAGAGTATTCTTCCGACAGCCTTTTGACTAATATCTTGTTGCCGCGAGATTTCTCTGGTGGATTGTCCGTAATTGCAAGAATCACATTGAATTCTTTTTCCTCGGTAAGAACAGTTTTTGCTCTTTCATGTTTTTCATATATTACAGAAGCTGTCCGAGTAAAGCGATCCATTAACCTTTCCAGGGTTATTGTTTCAGGTTGTCGTCGGACAGGATATCTCTCCTGGTAAATTAATTTAGCAAGTAGACAATTTTTCATGCACTCTCCTAGTACCCATATCATATCTGTCAATTCCTCAACAGAAAAATTCATTTTAAAGAGGTAACAAACTATACTAACAAATAAAACTAGTTGATTAACTGATAAACAATATGATTCAGACTTTTCTAATGTCACATTTTCATGGCTAATGTATTATATTCCAATTATTGCCAAAATGCTCACATTTCTTTAAAAATCATTAAATATCTCAGAAACTAACCATTTTAGATATAGGGAATAGTTAATGAAAATGAAAGTATATCAAGTATTCTTCCCTTTCTTAATATAAAATACAGGGTGTTCCATTTAAAAAAAATTAGAAAATAATGCATTTGTGTTTTGAACCGCCCTGTACACAGTTTTCGTAATATTGGGAAAACACCACTTCGTTATAACAGTATAACAGTATAAAAAAGTTATTCCAGCAAAAAAATAATTTCAAGCTGTTTCGTATGGAATACACAGGATGTTAAATACGCAACGATTTTCACACAAAATTGACCATAACTTCTGAAATACTCGGTATAACTCAATGAAACCTTATATTGAAAGAACGAGGAAGATGGGCTTAATCCAAATTTGAGATAATATATAGTATGTTCCATTTAAGAAAATGTATGTTTGGTTCACCCTAGCGATATGGAACACCCTGTATATATGAAATTAATTTTAAAGTATGTAGCTTAAGACTGTCTATGATTCTTGTACATAAAGTTTTTTGATATCTTCAATAATAAGGGATATATTGGGCTTTGACGCACTAATGCCTCACCCTGTATGTACACCAGACATATTGGGTAGATAGAATAAATGCCCAAAAATATTGTTTGAATTAAGCACAGAAAAAATAATTGTTAAGTAAATTAAACACAAGTATACTAACGCAAATGAATCAAAAAAGTGTACAAGTATCCAAAATTCTAACAAAAATTAAAGATTTATAATTTCACAATATTAAAATTTATTGATAAATTAATGCAAAAAGGGAACAAACTCTGACAATTACATATGTTTTAAACTGTAAATGAAATGAAAATGATATTAAACAACTACCTTGTGCGTAGTAGAATTAGTTGCTAAAGTCTAAATTACGTTTGTTGTCTCACCGCTGTTGAGCAATAGAGGTCATATGCTTTATCAAACTAATTATATAAAATCGAGGACAAATGATTTCAGAAGAAAGGACGCCTAATTAAAAAGCACGTTTAAGTTTATGACTCGTATAACAAGGACTTCTGGAGAAAAGAATAAAAAGGGACGAGGAAATAAGAAACCGTGAAGCGAAAAATAAAATCAGATTACTCATTAGTACGCTTCGATAGAAGATGCGTCATGCCAAGACAAAAATATAAAAAATCGTAAAACAAGTCAAAAATACAAGGGATCGGTTTGACAATAGTAAAGAAATTGTTACAAGTGTGATTACCACAATTAGTAGAATAAACTTAAAGTTTATGATGATCTATAATAATGTAATAATTTATGCGATGGTACGTGGGCTTAAACATTTTTCAATGTGGCCAATTTACCTACTGAAGGCAGACTTGACGTAATATACTTTTATAAATTGTGGTATAATTTGTATAATTAAATTTCATTATCTTTTAAAATTAACAAAAACATTGTCATTATAGTTAATGACGTACAAAATACAAAATATAGGATTCGACCTATGAAAATTAACAGTTATAGCTGTATTAGCCACAGGTTTCTTATTATGTAATAAGAGCTCTGTCGGAGATATATGTAGATACGTAACATATTCCTATGCCCGCTATTAAGTTCTCCAGCAGTGATACATACATATAGGCCGTTGACATAGGGTCTTGTATTTATTTATAATTATTATCGCATGAAATCTTGCCACAAAAACATCCCACGTCTCGCGAGTAACGTAAAAAAGAACACAAACCCTTTTCTATCCTATCTAAAAATAAAATCTGCTCCGGACAAAGGGCATGATATTAATGAAACACGGTCCGCCAACGAAGTAAAATAAACAAAGACCGACATTGATTGTTATTAATTTTTAAAACTCAAAACGACAAGAACGTAATTAATGGCTACCTTTCTTTGTCGCAGAAAGCGCTGACAAAAATTGATTGCTTTTATTAAAATACGCGCGAATTTATTTCCCAACTATTATGAATCGGTTGCTGTTTGCCGGATCGATAAACTAATTTACTTGGCGGACTTGTGGATTTATTATAACAGGGGGTGGAAACCATAAAAGGAAATTTTCCAGTTCCGTGCATAAGAATAGAGGGCGCTACTTTAGTCCGCGTTGGTTTTGATTCAACTTTATCGATGTGAATATTATTCAACGTCGACGCTCTGTTGACTCTGGCTTTGGTTGATGGAATGAATAAAAACTAACCATACAATATGATTTCGGAATTTTTGAGGTGCACGTGTGGGAATGAAATGAAAAGTATTTTTCAGACGGGAAATCAGGAAGAAAAAAGATTCATCTCTGTATATGAGTAAGGTTTATTTGTTGAATTAATTATCGGCGCTTGCATTTTCCGTGCAGATATTGTGACACACGTGAAAAACAGTAATACATTACCTCTTTGAATCCTTTTATCTTTGATGACAGGACTTTTTGTTAAAACAGTTTTCTCGTTCCGTATTGATTGGTTTGTTGTACAGAATATATAAAGGTTAGTAGAATCGTGTTACAGTGAATTAATCTGAAAACAGGTAGAAAGGTATATTTTATACACGACGTTAGTCCAACCAATATAAACAGTTGAAATTTGTAGTATATTCTAATGCAAGATATTTTACTTTTTAATTAAAATTAAAGTTTTAAAATTAATCTCAGGGGTTCGTGAATTCTAAAATCCGCAGCCGGTAGAGAAAACAAGATACTTAGTAATGTGTATTTACACAGAGAAACCCAAGTGAAAATACGAAAATTAATACAGCACAAAAACATACTTTCACAAAAGAAACAGTTTATTTTTCAAGACTTCTAGGAAAGATCTATTACGGTATTCTGCAATCACCTAACCATAGACATTTCCGTAAAGATGGCGCCACTAGTCAAATTTTAACATTTTTACTTTATATAATTTTTAAAATAATTTTCGAAATCTACTTAAATTAAAAATAAATTTGCTAAATTTATAACTAAAATTAGGTAATTAAATTATTTTATCTTAAATGTGTGTGTGTGTAGTACGTGTGTGTGTTGAAAGCTTACTCCTCAAACTTTACTCCGGCTGCTGATCGCCCCTTCTGTATGGTTTTTTCTTGGTAAGTGGTTAATTGGCCCTTGATAAGATGTTAGATATTGGTTGATTTTCAACTGTGCACCGTTAAGGTCTAAAGGCAGCTAAAAAATTATTCTTACGCAGTAACACTCTGGCCGGATGGTTATATTCAAAGGGAGTTCTTGTTTCTATCTTCAGGGTAGGGTCATATCTCCTGATAGTCAATTGTTCGCTAGTCCTCTAAAAGACGTTAGTGATACTCTTTTGTTAATAAGCGTCTTTATTAACTTCTACAAGTTCGGCCAAAGTCTACTTACTTCTACACTACACCAAGGAAATTTAGAGCATATTTCCATTGTCAGTTTTTATAATTAATAAAAAGGATGTGTCAAAGTCATTGCAAAATAGCGAAGATCATATAATATGTTCATATTATATACACTTAGCAAATATCAAGCAAGTATGCAAATGAGCGCAAGAGTATTCAGATTTACTACAATCTTTTAATCATTATTCATCAATTATTCCGAAACTAAAATTAAAGTAGTAAACTATAAATTTACCATGTAAGTGTAAATATTTAAAAGTGCGTTTAAGTGACCTAAAATGGTAGTTACAACTTGTTTGTTAAGGAATCATCATAACAAAAACGTTCACTAAAGTCCCCATATATTTCCCGTGTGAAAAAATATGACCGTTTTCCGATTTCCACTAACTGTCCAAACCCCAGGGTTTGAAAAGCCCACCATCAGTGTTATTTAAACTTAACAACTCGCTAGCCGTAGTCGAATCAATCTATTCTAAAATTGGTCTTAAAAAACAGTTATCTGTTTTTTTCTTTTACCAAGAACCAGAACACACATATATGTACATACCTTTTTCGATATTTACCATGGCAAAGTAAAACATTTATTTCATTTTTTATTGACTTTACACAAGTTCTTTCTACGTTGATCACGCTGGCACATAAGCTTTTCGATTCACTTTGAGAGTTGTTTTCGAGCGACCGAAGGACATGTTTGCACACCGAATAAACAAACATATTCCCTCTCCGGTAACGAGTTGTGCGTATGAACATACAAATATGTTTGCTTTGGTGATGTCAACATCCGTTATAACCTTCTCCCATCTGCGTTCAAACAATGCCTGATTAAATCAAACATTATCGTAAATTATGACACCCACATAGATAATTATTATGCTTTGGTTATTCTGAACATAAATTCCAATTTAAATTACTGCAATATCTGACGGTATTATTACAAAATAGCTTTGTGAAACCATTATCGGTTATTCGTTTATGTTCCATGACGGCAGTAAAGTTGTTAGCGGTTTGGGTTGGGTTATGACTGATGTCAAGCTAAGTATGCAAATTCTGCGTGTTTACGGGATACAATCTCTGGTGGTTTAGTGGCGACTCAAATTTTTTCAGTAGTAAAGGGTAACGGAAGCGAGTATAGGAAGTACAAAAGTCACTTAAACAATAGTGTAGTAGTATTCGATAACTTTTCCTCTTCAACCATGTAAATATCAATTTCTTTTTATATTAAACTTAATATAACGTGCAGATATTTATTTTAAAATTAAACTTTCAGAAATTTAAAAATTTGCACTGTTTACATATGTAGGTTTAATATCGCTGTATTTATTTTATAATAGGGAAATGTTATATTTATTATTTTGATTATTTATATTATTTGGGTAAGTATATGAAAAATTATAATAGTAGCAGGTATTATGTATTAATTAATAAGTTTTATTATTGTTATATATACAGGGTGTTTCATAATATATCCGTAGGACTTCAGGATGTGATAGCTTATCCAAAAATTTGAAGAAAAGTTTCTATCAACTTACCCTCTAAAATGCACCATTTTCGAGATACAGAGTATTGAAATTTAATAAAACAAATTCGTTTTTGCACATATCTCCGGAACCGTTTATCGTAACGAAAACAGCTTTTGTAAGCATTTTCTACTCATAATAAACTAAGTTGTGTGCGAAAATTTTTTTCTTTTAAGTCATAATTGGTGAAGATTTTGAAGGGGTAGTGGTTGTTTTTTTCCGCAACTTATACGCCACTAGAAAAGGTACGGTTTTGAGACGCCCATTTGAACCGCCAATGTTTTCTACACAAAAAGGGTACTGTTGGTCATGAGCTCTAAAGTTGACCGTTTTCGAGAAAAATCAACTTTTATGTTGAAAAACATGGTCAATTTTTTTTAATAAAAATTTTATTTTAGTAAGGATGGGTTTATAAATGTGAGGATAAATAAATTAACTGGCAAATAAAATTTTATGCGTAAGATAATTACAATGAAACGCTTATTGCGTGTTAAATAGAAATTATCTGTAAGATAAAGCATTGTAGTTGCTAAATTTTATCTGCCAGTTAGCAATATCTGTCAGTTACTTACCTAACACTTTTATCATCACATTGATAAACCCAGGGTTAGAAGGAGTAAGAAAAGCAAACGTTAACTTCATAATCGCATAATTAAAAAAAATTAAAAAATGATACACAAGTTTTTTTAAATTCACCAAACCGTAAAGGTAACGCATTTCGCACATTTCAGCGTTTGTGTAAAAAATTGTACAAATTGAATTTGTGTTCTTATTGAATGTGTGTGCGGTGTGTGTTGGATTATGTTGACTGTATAATTTATTATTTGTTTTCTTTAAATTAAAGAAACTTTTTTCAAATTTTTGTGCAAGCTATCACATGCTTAAATCCTGCGCATATATTATGAAACACCCTGTATATATGTATGTATATACCTGAATACGACGACATGTTGTGTGATGTAGCGTGACTCATGTTCATTATTACTAATGACTTTGTTGCGATTAAATCTTTGTTGGGTTAAGTTGAAATCAGGATTGTAATAGACATTGTATGAGATGGTTCGAGGATGAAGTAAAGGATTTACCGAGAGATCCTGCGTTTTATTGCATTTCCCGTTAGATTTGGGAAGTAGGATTAGCACAAAGAAGATAATAATGAATAGTGAAAGTGAAATTGGTAGACGCTAAATTAGTCAAAGAAGAAAACTGAATTTTGAACCGGGCATCGAGCAAATGGATAGCAAAACTGAAAATGAAAAGACGGCTAGCAAAAGGAGATTTAATCCATGGCAAAAACTCGAGATAAATCTATTTGCAGACGATTTCAGCGACGCGGAAGAAACGAAAAGTCAGAAGAGAAAGTGAACTGACGAAATAATATCAAAAAAGTATGTCAAATAGTGAGCCAGTTGCAACCATCACTAATCACTGGCGGCCAAATTCCGTCAATGAGTACCAATACGAATATTAAGAACAGCATTATACCTGTTTATGAAACTGGTGATATCATATCTGTAAACTGATGGTTAAACAAAATTGATTATCTATAAGCTATACGTAATTGGAGTGAGGCAACCAAGTCCTATTTAATGCAATCAAAACTATCACGGATCACCAAAGTGTGGTACCAAATGGTTTATGCGCAATAATACTTCGGCTGAGTGGAAACAAGCTGTTGTGGAAGTATTCCCCACTATATAGACAACCTTCGGCTAATGACGATGAGACGAAAGCAACTGGATGAATCTATGATTCATTATTTTTACTCAAAAAGCATTTTGATTATGAAATGCGAAATCTCAGACATGAATGCCGCATCTTCTTCCAAGCAAGTACCAAGGTACAACCAAATTCGGAAACTATAAGTCCCCGGAGGAATTATTTCAGTGATATTTATCCAAACTGGAACATACTTCATCGGCAAGATCTGTACAGTCCAAGAAGGAGATACAAACACAAGGAATGTACTCATTGTAAGCGGCCAGATCACACTAGGCAAAACTGTCGGTACTTGTATCCAGCAAAACTGCATCTTCTTCAAAGACAAGTTTATTATGATCTTTATAACATTTGCATTGTAATAATTGATAGTGTCTCTTGTAAGGGTTATCTCGATACTGGTAACCAGATTATTGTCGCATATTTGTCTCTATGCCATAAATTGAATACTACATTCAAAACACCAAGTACAGCTGTTAGAGAGTTCTGTGACAATATTATTACATCTAAATGGCATGTCAATTTGAATTTTGAATTTGACACATTTTACAAGTAGTTCGGAAGTTCATTTTGTTGATGTCAATATGAGCAATGTAGAAGTAATAATCGGACAACCGGTTGTAAATCACCCAGATATTTTCATATTCAAAACAATGAACTATGTATTTAAAAATGGAACAGAGCAGAGCAGGTGTTCCAGTACAGGTATGTAAAAGTATTACAATTGAACCCTACGCTACTGCTATGATTTGCGTTATCTCGAAAAAAAAATGTAATTTTCCATTTCTATTACCTCCTGCAACTCATGATTTGTATTAACGTTACTCATATCACAATATTATTATGACAAAGAACCCTTCTTATGTAAACATAAATAATACCGGCTCAACAACTATTCCATCGACGGTTGGACGGATAGTAGGCCGATAGTAGCCATTCGTGTAAATAATAACTGCGGCTACAATCCCGACGATTTTAACTGTAATATCGTCAAGATTTAAGATTTTTAGAAGTCTTTTTTCCCGCGGTGTTGTTTTAATTTTTTTATAGTGCCAGATGATTTTTATTTCTGAATTTTCTAGTGCAGTTTTATGTATTTTAACACACAATTAATTTCAAACATCTGCGTAAATATTAAGAAGACTTCAATGCGGCAATTTGGGTGGATGTGCCTTATAGAGGCAGTTACAAGTACGTAGGATAATCTGTTAACCCTATATTCTTTTGGTTAAAATAATGGAACTTTCACGACGTCACTTTCTATTTGAATGCGTTTTGTCAACATTCAAGGTGCTGAAGGCAACTAGGTTAAAAGTATATTTACTAATGTCTCCTGTCTTTTTCAAATCCGTTGCAGATTTTACTTTTACCTAAGAATACGTTCTATATGATTTATAAGAAGAGAACTCAGACGACTAATAAGAAGGGCTGAAGTACCCATTGACTACTTTTTTCGGGTAAATGCCTATAGATTCAACATCCTTTTTTTGTAGTAGTACAGAATTATTGAGTCTTGTTAAATTTTGGTTTGATACGTTCATTAGGCGATATTTTTACTTATTTTACTCATATTGCGATTTTTTTAAGAATCTTATTAATTCTATTTGTAGCTAGACACCATATACGGTTTAGTAACATTATCATATTGATTGGAATATCTCAATACACATTGAAGATATTGACATATATGTATACTTTATATTATATAATTCGGATACCTTGCAAATTAAAAGTGACATAAGGAACGTCCCATTAGTTTAGCCAAAATATGTTTAATGGATTGTAGCTGTTCTATCCAAAAATATGAATATTTGTTCAATTGTCATTTTCAATTTATATTTCATGCAATGGAACAATATCATTACGTCGAAGCGAAGGTGAAATGGCATGCTCATAAAAAATCTATATGTTACTACCACACGCTAGGCATTCCCCAGCAGAAAAAAACAAATGAATAGCCCCTTATCTGGGATATATAATACGAGCTCGCTTACTGAAAGAATTTAAATGCGAACTTAGCACGGAGATTTATTTTTATGTCGTTGAAGCTATGTAGATTATACACGTTTGCTCCCTATCTGGATATGCATATCAACATCCACGACTTTTGTCTTACGACTATTTGCTATCGTTAAATTTGTAAACCTAACAAGATATTTGTGTGACACATCGTTTTGTGTTTTAGGAATAGAGGTTTCTTTTTTCATTTACACAATTTTGGGCGCTTAATGACTTGCTAGTTAAGATTTTATTTGTTGTTAAGTTATCCATAGCACATTCTCCCGGTGCGTTAGTTAACGGCTCCATTTACGTATAACATTCGATTTTTGGGTTTATAATATAAGTAACAACACTGATTTGTATATTAGAATAACATTTATACAATTATTATAACACTTTTATTGTTTGGCTGAATTTACAATACTTTACTGGCGACAAAGGCTGCAGTGATGATAATCCACATTATATGATGCGCAATATGTACACTCGGTTGATTTAGAATCGACTCAAACTGCCTGATAAACCTGATAAAAGTATATACAATAATGCAAATTTATTGCCGTACCCGAATGCAAAGCAGTAATAGTATGGTCAACTGTATGTAAATTACTATTTATATGTATATACAATATATTTTTCTATTAAATCCAGTTTCATATGCAAGGGATCATCAGAACCAACCAATAATTAAAACGTTTTTTCTGTGTATTAATTTGTTTTCAGTTTGAGTGCCTTTTTAAATTATTATTTGTTTACTGTGTGTTTTCTTATTAATTCTAGAATAAAATCAGTGTTTTTAACGAACGTAAGATGAAGATAGATTCCTGTCTATCTGCTTTGATAAATAATTTTTCTTATGGTTCTAAAATTAATTTGTAGCATATTAACTTCAGTTAAGTAGGGATAAGAAGAAATACAATAATTATTTTATTTGCGTTTATATGTCATTAATGGTAATGGGTGTTGGCAAACGCTATACTACGTAATAATGCCGATATTAAAAGTATCTGAAAAAGAATATATTTCTGCAGCGATCTTCCCATTCATTTCGCATTACGTAGCTATTTTACCTGTTCATAAGCAAATTGCTTTATTACTACAAACATCCAGATAAATGTTGAAAGTTTCTGTGTGCGATGTTAGGTCTACGTCGCTTGTCGGGTGAGTCGGTTTTAAATCAACCGAGTGTACATAGTAAAAGCACACTTTGAAGTTCATCATTAGATTTCAATTTTTATGGATGGGAACGATCAGTAGTCTTCGGAAGCCATATCGTAACTGTACAGCGAGTGGTTCTATGCTGTCACTACTTAGAGAAAGTGTATGGATAATATAACTCGGACGACATCCAGTGTGATTCAGGAAGATATGTCAATGTTTTAGGGACGTATTCAGGAAGCCAAAATAAACATAAAAATTCTTATCAACATGACTTATTCTCAATCGTTGCAGACATACTGCGGGCGTCAATTATCGATTCGTTGGTATTCGATGGTCATCTTATGGAGCAAGAATACTTATATTTTCTACAAAATCATTTCTAAGACCTATTAGAAGATGTTCCACTTAATGTACGACAGAACATGTACTTACAATATGAACGAGCCCCTGCACATTATAGTCTATAAGGTATTTTCCATATTTTTTGGACAGCGCCCTTCCAAACTAGGTCGAGGTGGTCCGCATAATTGGTCAGCCAAATCGCCCGTCCTAATCGTCTGGACTAGTGTCTTTGAGGGCGGTTTTTTCTAAGTTTAGTAAGTATTACTAGACCGTATAATGAATATAGCAGCAGTTATATTTAAGAAACAGGCCGGTAAATGTTAATAGAGCGACCAGAGCTATTCAGCAGAGAGCTGTTTACAAGTAAAAGATGGTATTTTTGAAAACTGTAAAACCTAACTAGTGTGATATAACAAATCTATAAAAAAAATCATCAAATATTGCTTATCCTTATATATCTCTAATGGTTGAGAATACGACCCATGTTCATAGAAACACATGTTTATTTTGGATCCTTGAATACGTACCTAAAGTATTGACATATTCTCCTGAATCCTCTTGTATATTGGACACAATTGGTCTGATTTTATAACTTCTGTTGATATTCATTCGGAGTGACTTATATTCAGTCCTGTTCTACTCAGAGTTTAAATCTTAGTATGAAATCTTCACTCTCCGTTTACAACAGAATATCTCCAGACTTCAAAAACTACAATTATTGCGACTCAATAATTAATTATTGCATACTCAACACTGGGGAACCTACCAAATCTTGGATATCATTTGTCATTATGTGTGTCAATGGTGATTGTACAGGATGGTCCACTAAAAGAGGTAAGCGGCTGTACCACGAAAAGTATTTGTCCTAGGTTCTGCGGAAAAAATATTCACAGTAAAGGTGGCCAAGAGACATTTTTGGAAATTATTTTCAAGTTCCAGATTTTACCGCTAGAGGGCGTAACTACTATATTCAAATTTAAAATTCCTGTTATCTCAGAAAAATCGCAGAATAAGCTATACCTGTGATATCATCAATTGAAACCCCGTTTAATACCAGTTAATTTTGTTCCGTGATATTTTTTTGTATCTGCCATAATAAGAGAGAGGGAAACCATCTATTCATCAATATTTAATGTTTATATTTCCGATACTATTCAACCTATCCGAATAATCTCGTTTGAAAGGGAATTGTGTGGACTTTAAACAGTGTTCATATGCTAATATCTATTAGTTTCAAACTGATAAACTAGAGGTTGCTTTCTGTAGCGCTAACCTATTTTTACTATTTTCTTAAAAAAATTAAATGGAACGTTACTATTGCGTTAATAGGTTCGTAAATGGATTTGAATTACACATATTTTATTGAAAACCACATCTCGATATCTATATTTGTACCCAAATTATTACAAAAAAAAGCTAGCAAGTATAAAGATATAAGCGAGTTATGCAATAATAACTTTAAAAAATAAGTGGGCTTTGGAAGACATTGCAAATACTTTCCGAGATACAGCCGCTTATCTCTCTTAGTCGCCCACCCTGTACATTTTATCTAAACAAAGTTTCAGAAAAAAAAACAGTTCAGAATTGTTCGTAGTCAACCTTCTTACAAGGAAACATCGGCAGGTGTCAACACCCGACCTTAAAATAAGAAATACGTATTTTCCTTTAGTGGCCCAATAGGCCCATTCTGGGCTCCAACCACCTCCAAAGTTTGGGCAATTTTTACTAATGTCTCCGAAATTATAATAGATACTAAACTCTACTACTAGTCTATTTGTAAATACGTACTTCTTATTTTGAGCTACTCTTTCAGCCTACAAAGTTTCATTAAAATCGGGAGTTAACACCTGCCGGTGTTCCCGTGTTAGTACAATACTTACTTCTGGAAAGCTACTGCTTTGACCTACATTTTGCATTCAGTTTTCGAGAGTTAGGGCAAAAAATTAAGTCAAATTAATAAAAAGATCCCGACAGATATATAGCCTATTAGAATGATCAAATGGTTGGTAGTTTAGCCGTAATAACTAATTTTCAAATTATTTTCTGTAATTCCTCAAGATACGGTACTTTTCTAGTTAGTTGTAGTTTGCGTCAGTATCGATGGATATTTTTACAGGACTAGGTGCTATAGTAAAATTTTGCTGCAACGTTTGTCTAATAGACTAAATTTAAAATAATTTTACATCTATTTAGTTGGAGAGGCCTCAAAATCTACGTAACTACAAAATTCACTAGCAAACACATATACTGGAAATATCATACCCACGATCTACTAATTACCTATTGGAAATTTCATACACAATGGTTTCTGGGAACAATATACCTCCATGTATTTTATCTGTGATGACCTTTATATTTCAGTTCAATTCAATGTACCGATTTCGAGCAGTGTTAAATTATTTCTATAAAAGGGTTGACTCTCTAGAACCCTAAGAAATATGTTAATACTATAATTGTATCAGTTATCAAATATGGATTACTTTATGAAATAAATTATATACCGGTGAGGAATTTCGAAAAAAATTTGTTAGAATTCAACTTAGGGCTATATGGGCTATGTTTTAAAAATATATCGTTTATACAGGATGATCGTAACAGTTAATGACGAACCAAACTAATGTTTTTTTTAACGAGACATTCGGTATTAAAATATTGCAATCGTTTCTGCTAATTAATTTGTATTTTTCTACAGCCGTCAATGCAAGCAAATATTTTATTTTAAAAATATAAGGATGTTTCGAATCCCTACCGAGGCGCTTATATTTTTAAAATAAAATCCTCGCTTGCATTGACGGGTGTCGAAAAATACAAATTATATGTATGTCAAGAAACACTTCGTTGTTAATAAGATTCTGCTAATTATTATAAACAACTGTATATAATATTAGTTAGGGTCTAAAACCCATAGTTACGGAGAGAAAGGCGATTGAAGTTGAAAAAGCGCTAAAATGTCGTTCATTTTTTACAAAAAACCGGGACTGACGGTTTTTAAGCAAATTCACCACAAATGCAATTTTTTGAGATTTGATACGTTTAAAGATATAAAGTCATGGTTCAGTGCAGCATCTAATTATATAGCAATAAACAAATCATAAAAAAAAGAAAGCACCGAAAAACGTGTACACATTTTATTGTTTATCAGTACAAAGGTCTTTGTGGCTAGAGACAATAGAAAGCAGCCAACTCTGTGGCGTGTTGATGATAATAGAAAAAACTTGCTCTTATATTAAATGACTTACATATCTAATACTACTTCAAAATTACTTTTATTAATTTGATTAAATTATTGTGATTATTTGTTTAATTCTGTACATGCGTTTTCTTTTTTTCATCGCTAGGTAAGGGGTTGGGGCTGTAAAGATGGAAGGTATCTTCAAGCTTTATCGATGGTATTAAAGTAATAATAATAATTTATGTCCTAGCATCCCCCAACAGATTGTGCCAATTACAAGGAGAATCGGCTGGCCATGATTTATAAAGACCTTGCATTCCTAGACCAACTTAAAATTTTGTTTTTCCGTATTTGTCCTGAAAAGTGATAGAAAACCAAATTCAGAGAGGATGATGCTTTAAGTTAATTCTTAATTTACGACGCCCAATGGATGTTTCCAGAATGTAAGAAAATCGACAGTTACTCTGAATTCAGCTATATATTTAGATTCTCCAGCCTTTATTAATCTGTATCTTTTATTACAGATTTTCAATTCCTGGAAGTGAGTTTTACAGTTCATACAAATTTGTTACAAAATACACTGATGTTCAAAAGTCGATATTCTGGGTTTTCTAGGTGTCTGTACTATACAAATTAGCTATATAACTTCAATGAATTTACCTATTTTAACACTGTCGGATTAACTTTAAAATCCTTTGCCTTTGTCGCCGACTGTAGGTAAAGTACGGGTAGAGACATTCAATTCTCGCTTCCACATCATACGAGCTACTGAACAGCCTCCCAATATCTGCTATTTCGCATGAGAACACCTTCTTCATTTCAATGATGTCAAAACATGAACGTAAAATCTAAGAATAAAATAAATGCACCCAATAAGTGGGATCAATTTAATTATTTAATTGTACCTTATGCTCGTATGTAATTACAAAAGTCATTTACTTAAATTGATAAAACAATTAATTGGTATCAGAACGAATCGTACAGCAAAATACAAAGTTGAATAACTTCATTAACAGGACAAAAAAAATCAACTAAAGTACAGAGCTTAAAGAACTAACAATAACTAACAATAATAATGTAACTTATACAATAATAAACTAAAATCTAGTAACCCTACAACTACACAGAAGCGAAAACAATAAGTTCTGTAGAATACTTAAAAAAATGGATCACCATATAAGCTGTTTGCATTTCTGGCCATATGGGGTAAAGGAGCTTTATATAAAACGTTTGTCCTGGCTCTCATGTCGTCAAAAGTATCTGAAGAGCTAGTACCGTATTGTGGCACAATAAAATTTACAAGTGATAACAACGAAGGAGCATATATAATGTTATTTACAAGCTTAATTAGAAACATGCCACTATCCTCAGTTCTACGTCCTTCAAGAGAACAGAAATCATGTCTGTCAAGTAGACTTTTATAATCCATACCTCCATCAGGGTAGCTATTATTTATCTTAAACGACAAAAATTTCAAAAATCTTTTTGTACTCTTGCCGAAGTAATTAATTTGTTGATAGGTATAGTGAGGATACCAAATTACAGAGGCGTATTCCAATTTAGTACGAACTAGAGCATAATATAAAGCTTTTAAAGCTGCTAGGTTGGTAAACGGCTTATAAAATCTTATTAAGAAACCGTAAGATCTATAAGCAGAATTTCTAATTGAAGTGATATGGTCGGCGAAAGATAAGGTAGAGTCAAATAAAACACCTATATTATTTATTAGAACATGTCTAGGCACAAGGATCTGGTTTACAGAGTAATGAGATACCTACGAACTTTTGATCTTCGAGTAAGTCAATATAGCGCATTTTTCTAAATTTAAGTGTATTTTATTTTTTGTACACCAATCACTGATTATGTTGATATTGTTCTGAACAAGAATGTAGTCTGATTCTAAAGTACATAATTTTACGAAATATTTTAAGGTCATCTGCGTAAGCCAACACATTACAATCTAAAATTTAGGGCTAACTTAGTGATTTTTACATTACATATTCAATTCTAGGAACACATTTAACAAGTTGTTGACATGTTAATATGGAAGGAAATTATATCAAATGGAAACACTGAAGATCATGGCAATATACACAGTCTGTATTAAAGTAAACAGGACTTATTTAAAATAAGAACAAAAAATGTTTTTTTTGGAAAAATTGATTTTAGTCCCCTTCTATACACTGATTTGCACGACTTAATAGCATTTCAAATGAGAATTTTAGATCGTTGCCCAACATGTCTCTGAGAATGTTAGTACACGCCTTTTGGATGGACGGAACGTCAGCATAACACATGCCCTTCATTGGCAAATAAAGTTTTTCGAACAGATAAAAGTCGCAGGGACCCAGATCAAGCGAATATGGGGAATAGTTGACCAACAAAATGCAGTTTTTGGTCAAAAAATCAGCGCTTATCGTGCAACAAACGCCAACTCACTTCCTGACGATATTCTGGCCGAATGCGACAAATACAATGCAATAACCGCCTCAAAACACCAAGATAAAATGGCGCGTTAACTTTTATGCCCAGTGGAACAAACTCATGAAGAACAATATCCTTTGCATCATAAAAATAAATGGACATTGCCTTCACTTTTGACTTTTCAAACAGATATTTTTTTGGTTGCCGACTGGTTTTTTGGCCGGAACTTTGACGCTTTGTTTCCAGATCGTATTGGAAACACCACGTTTCATCACCAGTAACAATCGTGTAAAGGAAGTTTTCATCCTTTTGGCCTCTTTAACGATGTCCTTGCAATGTTGGATTCTGAGACATTTTTGGTCGTCAGTGAACTTGTGCGGCACAAAGTGAGCACACACCTTCTGATAGCTCAAATGCTCGGTCAAAATGCGATAGATCGAATCTTTGGACATTCCCAATTCCGCTTCCTTAAAGCGCAGCGATGATTTTGGCTGACTTTTGAGAAGATCGCATATTTTTTCGATGCTTTCTGACGTAATTTCGGTTGGCCGATATGGAAGTCGGCATTAATGACTGATGTCTTCACAACTGATTTTAAAGCGCGTTTCCACTCACAAACTCTGCCACAGGATAAACAATCATCACCATAAACCTGTTAAGTACATCAATTGAAACGTTTCGGTAAACGTTTTCCCAAGTTTGATGCAAAACTTTTATTGCCCCTTTGTTCGATGCTCATTTTTGTATCGATGACAAAAACATCCTGACATTTGAGACGCTATAACTCCGCTTCCAGTGAACCAACTGTCATGACATTTTTACTAGAAGCCGGCAAAGAATGTACCATTCGAACGCCTCTAGCCAAATATAGGTGGCGCCACCAGAAACGTTCCTATTGACAGAGTCTTGTTTACTTTGAGACAGATTGTGTATAAAACTAGATATTGGCAGTTACTGCTCTAAGACCTGTCCTACGTGTTTGCGTTCTAATGCCTAATTTTTTTTTAGTTGTGTTCACATAAGAGGATATTCATCCATTGTGCGCATTTGTTAGTTGAATCCATTTTACAATAAAAAGTAGATGGTAAAATCTGTAACAGAGTTATCCTTTCTATCTAAATAAAATAATCAACCAAAAAAGAGAACGGTTAATTATGAGCAATTATATTTTAATATAAATCAAATTTTCTTGTGTACCACGAATCGTCCTACGAAATTTAACCGACAAACGTAGCAGTAGTATTAATTCAAAAGGCTTCGCTTTTTGCACAGTGGGCGCTCAATGTATAAGAGTTTAGGCGTAAGTTCGGGCTTGACGTCAGGCTGCAATGTTATTATTAGATGTGCGAACTTTACCCTTTCTAAATAATTTATTGCAGCTGGGAACCTGGAGCTAACAGCGGATTCTCCATTTTGGATGCCCACACATGCATAGGACAAGCGAGAGCTTTATAAAAAAGGTTATGTTTAATAGCGGTCTGATCTTTGAGAACTAATTTCCGATATAAGCGCTAATTTTCTGTAATTACAGACGGAACAATTAGGTTTCTATCCCTCTGATTGTAAATCAAAAGCTAATTTTATCAATACCTGCGCATTAATATTTGGGATAAGTTTAAATGATTTTATGTTAGGAACAGTTCTCTAAAATTAATTAGGATTTAGTGGAGTCGCTCTTGTTTAAATTAATTAGTAAATGAAAAAGGAGATAGGTACGAAACCTTTACAAACGTATTATTAAAACATAAGGCTTATTCATTTATACACATATACAAAAATGGTAAATTAAAAACGCAAGTTGTGGATTATACTTGTAGCAAAAGAATTTATACGTTTTTCATTGCTTTTTTCGTGTAAAACATCTGCCTGGAATTGCGTCTTGCAACTGCGCTATACATTTTCGAAACATTCAGTTCTCATAACTATAAAACGGAATTGGGCTATTTAAACGATGTTAATAATTCGGAAGGGACAAATTGTATTGCCGGCTGGGCAATGTGCGAGAACATATAGTCTACACAAACAAGACTTTCAAGAAGGCGTAGGCGGTCCCATATAAGGAATGGAAAATCAACCCTCTTGGAATTATAGAGGCAAAATAATTTGATCTTGTTTTGGATGGGGAATAGATTTCTTTTTTTTTTATTTGGCTGGGTTATAAACGTCTAGAGTTTACGGAGGCTAAGATATTTGATACACATATTTAAATTTTTAAACTATAAAAGTATAGGATTACAATATAGTTACAAGAAACTAATCAAAATATGTTATTACTAAAATTCAATGTATATTTAACTTATAACTGAACATTACCGTAATATTACGTAATTTACTTTATCTTCTACAGAATTTAGGAAAGACAAGAAATTAATAGATATCACTTTTTCTTTGCCGTTAAGATATAGAAATGTCGATGCCAATTTTACAAATCCTACTTAAAAGTTTTACATTCCAATTCTACCCTTCTTCGAAAATCAACTTATGTTGACTGTTACTGTTATTATGCAATACGACTTTCGCTAATTTATTAAAAAAATGGTCCCTTGACTATTCCGTGACCGAAGAAAATAAGGAAGTGCGTCAGTATTTTTGAATATCTACCATATTACTTTTTTATGTTGTTCCACATCTCCTTTCTTTTTTATGCAATAATGCAATCAACTCACAGGTAATTTTGCCTCATACGATAGTGATTGACAATGACGTTTTTATTCTTTAAAATCAGGTTCTTTACATATTGTTTCTGATTTAACGTAATCACAAAACTGTTGTGTTGAGTTTAACAGTCGCATCGTGGTAGTAATATGCTAGATGTTAATATGTATGTTAATATATTATATGACTAATGACGATATTATGTTTAGTAAAATTACTAATTCAAGAAAATTAAAAATATGTTTCAGTAAATTCCACTGTGAAGGCTAACCAAAGCTCTAAACCTACATGAAAATAATTGTTTCGCTCTTGATAGGCCGAAATTTTTGTTTGCTCATACTAGGCCAGGTTTTCAACAATCAGTTATTGGATTTGTTCGTTTATTTAGATTTTATCTAGAAATTTTTTGATATATAGGTTTTAGATACACAATCTGCACTCTTAATTTAGTAATTTATATATTTTGCCGAACCGAATTGGCTTATAATAATAGCAATTTCATAGCTTTATTTCAAAAGCCTGAACATGTACTAGTCTTGAATCTGTGTCAATACAATATCTTAAATTTAGGTAAAATTTGATGAACGAAGATAGTGATGATAGATACAGAACAAAATTGTGTGTATAAATAATCTTAATTAGTATGGAGTAAGACCAATGCGTTAAAAACAGTTTGCTTTATTAAAACAATTGACTTTGAATATTATCACTGTCGGGTCGATGGCCGCAGTGGTTAGGCGGCTGACTATATAGGTGCCGGGGTTCAATTCTCTGGAGGGACGGTGACATTTTTTCAGCGAGTTTAATCCCGGATCGACATTCGCTGTTGGGAGCAAAGTGATTAACAGCGCGGCATCATAAAAGGCGATATATGATGCTGTCACAAAGCCATTTAAACACAACTTACACACACTAAACTACACCGCAAGAGTTGCAGTGATAGCCAGACAAGTAATACAGCTTACGGAGTCACTGCAACTAAGCACCCACCACACATAAAAAAAAAATATATATATATATATACCTCACATCAACATTGAAAGAAATCTGATAAGTGTATAACACAGTAGACGTTCAAGGTTTGGCTAAGGTGCAAAAAAAAAGGTGATGAAAAGATACAAAAAAGTTTATAATAGCCAATATTTAGTCGTGTTGCTTTGTACCTTCAGATTGGTTTACTTCCTCCAGTACCTGAATGAACAACAGGTAAAAAAATCATTCTTCTGACGAACTTTAAGTTTTTGTATTAATTTGATACCTCGCCTAGTACTTCTGGTGTGGAAGTAGTGTTTTTTGATACATGCCTGATTTATTTTGTAGTTTTTTATCCGAAAGAACAGTGTGATGCAATTCTTTTCGTAATTAAAGCATCATTGTAAAGATACATCACAAGACTTAATATTAACCGCTGCAGCTGCTCGTGCTTAAAATGTTCTAAAGCATTTAAAAATATTATGCGGGAGATACAAAACTAGTTTTATTCTTATTATCCAGTCTTCTTATTATCCAGTCTGTTACGTGTAGAAAAAATAGAACTTTCCTCGTAATGTAAATTTATTCTTTTTAGAATAATATTAAATTCAAGTTCCTTATAAGTGAATACTATATAACGGGGTGGGCATAAGTCGCCTGGCAGACTTGAAAGCAAGGCATGCGTCAGTTAGTTAGTTAGTATGCTTGTCGACCTCGAGACAGGTCAATACCTGTATTGTTGTGAGGTTAGGTAGTTTTCGGTCGCGTGAAATGGCACAAAATGTTCGAGTCAAGTTTTCGTTACAACAGAGTATGATTTTGTTCAAACAGTTTTATTGTCTTGATCGCAATTATGGAGCCATTGAAGAAGGTTTTAGAGAAAGGTGGCCTGATACACAATTCCCAAACTGCAACTACAGAGTTGAATTAACCAAAAAGTTTGAAGAGACCGGTAGTGTTCCAGATGCAAAGAAGATTTCAAACATTGGATAACAATCGAGTTCGATATAATCAATGAAGACGTCGCGATGCTCGCCCGTATTGTTAATTCGATCGAAAAACGTTATTTGAAGTGTATCGAGGTGAACGGTGAACATTTTGAACACCTATTGTAAATATTTTTGCGATATAATGAAATAAAACCAACGTTTTTTAAAATTACTTAATTTTTTTTTAATTTGTGCAAGTTTGCCAGGTGACTTATGCCCATCCCTGTATTTTACTAAGAAGGCTTTGATCGAGCATTCTCTACACTTTACAGGTATCTTCTGAAACAAGATTCGGTCGGTATATGATGTGTTAATGTCAGAGTCCCTTCAAGCATAGGGAACGATATTGTGCAGGACAAATGAATTAATAATAGAACGTAGTGTCCACAATAAGGGATTCGCTGAAACCTAGAGTTGCGGATTTAAAACATGATTGTTGCTTGAGATCTGCATTTAGTAGAAAGTAGTAAAGTTGTAGTAAAGAGTGAATACTTATGCTACACTGCAAGCTCAAGCAGAATGTGCCTCTAGCAATAACCGAAAAATAGTACGTGTTACTGATGAAGCAAATAAAGACATGGATGACGCTGGTTTTAAGAAAAAATGGTATACTGTCCGTTATCAATTTTCTGTTTATATTAAAATTTATAAAAAATTGTTAGTTTGATACCAAATCGATTATTTTTTTCAATAGTGAATAATATGTGTAACAGTAGTTTCACTCCTTTCACCCTTATTTTTTTATGTCGAGTAACTCTAAAAATTGCCACCTAAAAAAATGACTTTTGATCGATTTTCCGATTTCATTTTCAGATGTATGTATATTCTACACACCTTGTATTAATAACTGCAACAATTTAATACAAATAATATTTAATTAGGCCATCTACTTGAGAAAATTTACTTCAAATCAAATATTACAAACGTCAATTTTAGCATAAGAACTTCAATAAATCAAAAAGGGTTAGACATATACATATATACGACATTAAGCATAAAATATATTTAGAATTTCACGTAGAATCTATAAACGTAACAATATACAGCAAGTTGGCGCATACATTTGGCATACGCCGGAGTGCTACCATCTTGAAAATATTTTAGGCGAATGGTCCTCATTGATTTTAGTATAACACCAAAATTTCAGATCATTTCTATATAGCTGTAGTTTTTCTGCAAATGCGATGCGATTTCTGGTGAACCATCCTGTATATGTATATAATATAATATAATATAATATAATATAATATAATATAATATAATATAATATAATATAATATAATATAATATAATATAATATAATATAATATAATATAATATAATATAATATAATATAATATAATATAATATCTAGTGTCATGTTAGGTCATTTCGGTAATATCCATCAAAATTAGTTAGAGTAATATATTATTATTAAACACTAGAAATTTGGAATAGATTGAATTGTCAAAATTACGCATAAACATATACAACGCTACTGATATTTAGAAATATTTTTAAGAAAACATAGGAGGTTAAGAAAAAGAAGAAGGAAGAATTGAATTGAAGAAAAAAGGAAAAATATATGGATGACAGTTCAGAGTCAGCCCATGTCATGTTATGTCATTTCGGTAATATACATCAAAATTAGTTAGAGCAATATATTAAACACTGGAAATTTGCAATAGATTGAATTGTCGCTACGGATATTTGGGAATATCAGTAATTTAAAAATAGGAGGTCAAGAAGAAAGAAGAAGAAACAATTGAATTGAAGCAAAACGGGAAAAGGATATGGATGATAGATCAGAGAAGATAAAAAAGTATAAAAGATTTTGAAAGAGATTGAAAAATAAGAAAGGAATAGGAGAAAAGAGAAGATTCAAAGTTTGAAAATAGTGCTTGGTTGTCCAGTTCAATCCAATTCACTTCCTGGAAAGGAAATAAAGGACCCAAAGTCGAGCTAATTCGAAATTGAATAGCGGAGTTAGGAAGAAGGTGTTTTTATGATAGTTTTATTTTACATAGGTACACCTTAGATTAAGATAAGAGAGGGCGAGTTTTAAAATTTTACATAAAAATAAGGGGCATTAACATATGTAAAAATAAGTAAAAAAAAGAGGTGTAACAAAGTTGCTTCCTACTTTTGATGTAAAATTAAAATTTTTTTTCAGTTATAAAAAGAAAGTAATACTAATAAATATTCTACAAAATTTTTGTTTCTTACATATTAAGAAAGGAGTTCAGTAATAGAGTAAATTCCAATTACAATCAAAATTTCATATTTTGGGGATTTCAGAAACTGCTTATTAAGTAGAAGGAAAGGATGTATGCAAACACTACTTAATAAAAAGAATAAATCTAAATTCTTACTAACGGTATCCCAACTTCTGAGGTACAAATTATTGGTTGCTACTGAAAAAATTTCTTTGGAATATCGTAAGAAATTATATCTTACTGTTTATAATATAATATTTCTTGTGTCCTGTTTTAAGTCGATCTTTCTTTGATACTAATGGAATTTCTTTTGAGGAAAGACAGTCTCTTGGTGTGTTAAATTTAAGATAAAGTATATATTTGCCTCGCCTAGGCTTACGAAAATGTGCTTCTCTGGTTCGTATAGTTACATAGTTTACACTAAAAACTGCGTGATTTGCGTGTTACACACTAGCCCGATTAAAAAAGTATATAACATAATTAAAGCAGTTAACTTCGACAATCCAATAATTGGCGATTAATAGAACTATCACTTTATCATTACTAGCAACAACACAGATCGCAATAATACAGATGGTGCCGAAAGAAAAGGTACAAAATCAGAGAAAAGCGATAGAAATATGATAAAGGTAGTTATATATAATAGATACTTCTAAGTCAACACATCAGAAGGGGATAAAATTGAACATAGTTCGGGTCGTGACAACAGATTTCTAACATTTGTTAATTAATGCTGCTTTAAGCAACGTTATTTATGATATAATGAAACATAACTATTTACGTACATTAGAAAAGTTACCGTAGCTCTTGTAGTGTCTAGTCTCACTTTAAGTAGTTAAGGGAATCGAGTAACAAAAACGGAAACAAAAACTTCCATAGAAAATTCGTTATAGACAAATGCAGGTAATTCCACTCTCGAAAATTTCAGCAAGAAGAGAAGGAACACAATTATGCTAAAGTAGCGCAGGTAAAGATTTTTAGTGTGTTTCATTGTCTTAAGTGTTTTTATCAGCTGCGCTTCAGTAAGGCAATAGGGTCGGTAGTTACGTTTCTCTCTTCCCAGATATCTTCTTATCCTCGAATGTTAAGGGCTTATAGCGAAAAGGTAATCTGGGATTTGGGAGGTACAGTACGATAAGTAGCACAGCATGGCGAGCTGAGAATTAAAATTATCAACTATCGATTCATAGGATTCCAATACGATTTATGCACCATTTAATCCTCTTAGATTTATGTGCATCCCGTTTAGATAGTCGGTAGAATGAATACAATATGATGAGAGTAGTAACGGCTATCTTTGAGTATAAACAGATGCAGGGGCTTTAGTAGCCAATAACTCACGGTCTCCGTGACCGTCCTAATAACGACAACGCATAAAATAGGCAAGAATATTAAGAAAGGTTTGTTATGAAAGTGGTGTCACTTTGAATTTTTTAATTTGAATTGAACGAATAAGTTTTTACACGCAATTAATTACGTCGTTATATCGCAAAAATGTTGTACAAAACGTTTTTGATTATATAAAATTGTATCACAAATATGAAAAGTAGAAGAAAGGTAAAACCGCCAATAGATTTACACTACTTCCATTTATTAATAAAACATGAAGATGTGCCAGCATAAAAATTTAATACACAAGAAATATTTGCGCCATTACTTCTTTAAGAGCTAGGATTTTAAAGTATGTATATGATTCTATGTTTAAAATTTAGTTATAGAGTTATGATTTACAAAGGTATCAACTCAATTCAACTGGATATGCTCTTTTTAGAAATGTCTACTTCGAGCTACTTGAGGAAGGCAATTTGAATGTACTACTTAGTATGGTGATTTCTCCATACTCTTTCGTAAGTTATGCCGATATTACAACCTCATATATTACAATATAACACAATAAAAGACAATAAACGTTCGTAGATAAAAATGATTTATTGTTGGAAATTGCGGGATATAAAGTGAATCGTTTGCCATCATCCGGATCCAAACTCCGTGGAACTTACTTGGATCGAGAACTGAAAGTGAACGTGAAATAGCAATGAAGAGGGTGACATTGGATACAAGTAATGTTGAAAAATTGATTTATAGAAAAAGACCTAGCATTACGGAAAAAGTTAGAAAAGTGTTGTTAGAATTGACGGAATTTACTCAGAAAATGAACATTTAGTTGATCTAAAGGAGTTTTCTTTTCGTTTAGAAGAATAGGGGAAATTCAGTTTCAACTGATCAACCGAGATAGAGTTTTCAGATATACATATATACATATACATACGTATATAAGATCATTGTTTGTATTTTTCTGCTAAGGATATTTTGTGTTATAATTGTATGTATCTCTATGGGATCTATATATAAGTTTCTATATTCATCCAATCATTTGTAGAAAAATAATGAGGACTACATTATTTGGCTTTCATGGCAAGGACAGAATTATACCTAACTCATGATGAACAGGAATAACATATTCGGTAGTAAATGAATTTGTACAGCAGTTTTGACATATACATAGATAAAATAATTAAGGGCAAATAAAATAATACAAATGATTTATTGAGTATGTTTTTGTTGGCGATAAACTTCAACGTAACGATACACTACTTGTCAATACACAACCGTGGCAGACATACATATACGTATGTAGACAAGGAATTGGAAGCGAGGGCATGATAGACTTGAGGGGGTATCTAGCATGCCTATTCCTCGGACTCTGTCATGACCAGGGCTGGTGACTGCACACCAGTCAAGACCAATGTGCGTGGTGAAGAGCCACATCCTACACGAGGTGCTTCTGTTCTATGCTAAACACATTGGATCTAGACTTGCCTGTCGATAAACTGGCCTGCTTTCCCTGTGGGTAGCCCGCAGGGAATCAGACTCCCTGCTCAGCTGTCGTGTCGTGGCCTAGAGCTTGCACATGGGACCGTACGGCGCCGATGGTGGGCTTTTCTTTTGGAAAGTTTCATCATCGTCAAACCAGGCTTCCGGCTGGTGCCTTGCATCTACCGGGAGTTGGGGGCCTTGGCTTAATTGCCTGGGCCGAGAGGAGACAACCTCACAAAAAACCTAAATCCTAAGGTTGTGGTCGAGCTGATGGGATGCGTGGCTGAATAGAAGATCAGTCCTTATCGATCAACCCTTGGGGCACCGGGCGCACCCCATTGTATAAATGCCTTACCCGCGTACCGGGGCACTGCGCTGGGTCGACCTACTTTTCCCCTTACTCGTGGGACTCACATGATGGAACCGCAAGAATATATAAAACCCAACAAACCCAAATCTGGGGACTCTGAAAAGAGACACCCAAGTAAACCTGCAAAGGTATCTACAATGGATGCAAGGGCTGGAGGCTCGGGAACCGAGAATCCGAAACCGAGATCCAAACTCTCCGGCGCCGAAAGGCGCAAACGTAAGGCTGCAAGGCTAGCCGCTTTGGCCGAGCCGGGCAGCACTACGCCCAAAATAGAAAAGGCCGCCAGGGAAGCGACTATCGCTAAACCTAGCACCAGCCACGCGGTGACTGCGGGGTGAAGCGAAACCTCTCTGAGGGCAGCTCACCGAAAGCAGTCACAAAGCGGATAAAGACAGGTAATCCTGCACCCAAATCCTACAAGGAGGCACTCGCGACAATCCGGATGGCCATTGTGCCTGAGGATTATCCTGAGAGCTCCATCTCGCAGGAGCAGGCGGACCAGATCCGAAACTGCTTGTTGCTGGAAATAGACAAGATAGAAGTCGGAGGATCGGAACCAGGCTTTAGCGAGGTCCGACACCGTGGGGTGTGCTGAGGGCGGGCTGCCTAGACACGAGCACCTGCTCGTGGCTTGCGGGCGCTGTCCGAAGCTGTACCCCCTGGGAAGGTGCCAAGCTGAAACTGGTGAGGGAGGAAGACTTGCCAAAACCCGTCAGGGCCATGGCTTGGGTCGCTGGCCCTCCCGTGGAACCTGAGAAGCTTCTGCACCGACTCCAGGTGCAGAACCGTAAACTCAGCACTGGCTCTTGGAGGGTGCTCAGCACCAAGGCTGACCCGAAAGGGCAGCAGGTGGTGTTTGCCATGGATGAGAGCCAGTGGAAAATCATCAAGGATACCTACGGTGGTACACTGCGTATCCAATTCTCCCTTGTACCGTTCCGACTTTTGGGACGGAGGGAGAAGGAAGAAGCAGGAACCACTGAGGACGCGGAGATGGAAACTGCCAAGGCAGGACCATCTGCACAGCTGTCTCCGGGGCCTGATGGGGACGCAGACACTGAACGGGCTGTGGGTTCCCCACAGTCTGCAGGCACTGCGTGTACCATCACGGACCTCCTTACAGACGCTCAACTGGTGGACGACCTCCTGCGAACTCCGCTAGGCGAAACACACACAGCAGGACAGGAACATCAACATTCCTGAAACTGCTGCAGATTAACCTCCACCACTGTAAGGCGGCCT
The DNA here is from genome assembly GCA_023690525.1 of Holotrichia oblita. Lineage (NCBI taxonomy): Eukaryota > Metazoa > Arthropoda > Insecta > Coleoptera > Scarabaeidae > Holotrichia > Holotrichia oblita. The sequence continues at coordinate 46,369,462 of CM043019.1, forward strand.
CAGCTGCGCTACAAGCTTTTGTGGTAAGTAAAAACATTGATATAGTTCTCATACAAGAACCCTGGATTGCCATGGATAAAGTAAGCGGCTTAGGGATTAGGGGATGGACCCTGATACACAGCGACATCCTCAATCCCAGAGCCTGCTTGCTTATCAAAACTAACTTAAATTTTCTGATGCTTAGGGATCACTGTTCTAGGGACCTAGCCGCAGTAAAGATCCAGTGGATGGAGGGTACCGGGGCAAGAAACCTAATTTTGGGGTCTGCCTACCTCCCGTACGACCAAGAGGGTCCACCTCCCACCCCGGAAGTGAGAACACTGGCGGCCTATGCGGGAGAGAGCAAACATGAATTCCTGCTCGGATGTGATGCCAACGCCCACCACACCCTGTGGGGTAGCACAGGCATCAACAAACGAGGTGAGTCACTTCTAAATCACTTCGCTGCAAACGGAATAAGTATACTTAACCGCTGAAATAAGCCGACTTTTGAAACGGCTAGCCGTGCGGAGGTTATCGATATCACCGTCTGTACACTGCGCTGTGCGAAGTGGGTGGTGCAGTGGTATGTGTCGGATGAGCCGTCTCTCTCTGATCACAGGTATGTAAGATTCGATATTGAAATACCACAGGTAAGTCATATATCGTATAAAAATCCTAGGAACTGCAACTGGGACGCTTACCGGAAGCGCCTGACAGAGGAACTAGAGCAATGCCCCAAAAAGATAAGCACCGCTGCCGATATCGAGCTTTTAGCCGACGGCGTGCGGGCTGCTATAAAAACTTCTTACGATGAAAGCTGCCCCACCAAAGTCAAAACAACAAACAGGGATACACCATGGTGGACCAGGGAGCTGTCTGACTTAAGGGCGGCCACCAGAAGACTTTACAATAAGGCGAAAAGATCTGGATCGTGGAACGAATATAAAGTGTCCCTGACCAGATACAATTGCGCTCTGAGAAAAGCGAAACGGGAATCGTGGAAAAAATTCTACCAGGAGCTAGACGGAGTCCCCGAATGCTCCAGAATTCGTAAAGTCCTCGCCAAAGAAGGACTCTGCAGAATAGGGACACTGAACAAGCCAAACGGCGATAAGGCCGAAACAGAAGAGCCGGTTCTCAAACACCTCTTAGAGGTGCACTTTCCCGGCTCTAAGACCATTCACACCCAGACTGGGGGGGAATGTGTGGAACTGAGTTATGCTCAGATACCTAACTTAAGAGCGCTGAAAGAAGACTGGAACCTCGCACGGAAAATAATTCAAGTCCCAAAAATTCGATGGGCCATCGAATCCTTCAAACCCTTTAAATCGGCGGGCACGGACGGCATTTTCCCGGCACTGTTACAACAGGGCCTGGAGCCGCTGTCCCCAATTTTATGTACCCTACTAAGGGCTACCTTAGCTACGGGTTACATACCAAATAGCTGGAGAGAGGCTCGGGTGGTCTTCATTCCTAAACAGGCGAAGTCGTACCGGCCCATCAGTCTTACCTCTTTTCTTCTCAAAACTTTAGAGAAGATAATTGACAGACATTTGAGGGACTCCGTATTGGCAAAGCTGCCTCTAAACGAGAACCAATATGCCTATCAACCTGGAAAATCTTGTGAGCAAGCTATTCATGAGCTTGCCCGGCGAGCGGAAATTGCCTTAAGAACAAAGAAGTCGCGCTGAAAGCTACCTTCCTTGATATAGAGGGCGCCTTTGACAGGGCGTCCTTTCTTCGATGGGCAGGGAACTTCAAACCCTTTAAATCGGCCAACGGTGACAAGGTGGATCGACGCCGGACTAAGACAACAGGATGTTCATGTGTCACAGAACCTCTGCAGCATAAAGGCGACCGTGGCAGCTGACTGCCCACAGGGCGGAGTGCTGTCACCCTTGCTGTGGTGCCTGGTGGTGGATGGCCTTCTCTGCGATCTTCGCACGGCGGGCTTTCACGCACAGGGCTATGCCGATGACATCACCATCATGATCTGCGGCAAGTTCGAAGGCGTGATATCCGAGAGGATGCAAGTTGCACTCGGACTCGTGGAAAGGTGGTGCAAAAGAGAAGGGTTAACTGTTAATCCTAGAAAAACGACCATGGTCGCGTTCACTCGAAGAAGGAAGCTTTCCAGACTTCAGTGTCCGACCATCTTCGGCTCAAAGATACCCGTATCCTCTGAAGTCAAATACCTGGGGGTGACTCTGGACGCCAAATTGACGTACAAACCACACCTGGAACAGATAACAAACAAAGCCACGAGGGCCTTTTGGGCCTGCAGAGGAATGTTTGGCAAAACGTGGGGGCTGAAACCTATGATGGTACACTGGCTGTACACGAAAGTTATAGTACCCTCTGTAACTGACGCAGCGTTGGTCTGGTGGCACAAAGCTAGTTTGGGCTATGCAGAGAACGCACTCAGTAAAGTCCAGAGGATTGCCTGTTTAGGCATCACCGGAGCCATGTCTTCGACGCCGACTGCGGCGATGGAGGTGATCCTTGGACTTCCTCCGCTGCAGCTTGTTTTGTGGTCGGAGGCAGTTTTAGGGGCCTACGGAGCAAAATGTAGTGGATGCAGTGGTTTCTCCGGTAGAACGGGGGATCATACCGGCATCTTCACCTACATAGAGCAGACAGTACCACTGTCCATGAGGGCGGACAAGATCCCGCCCACTTTCAGTTTCAGTGGGGGATACAACGTAAACATCTCCAATAGAGAGATTGCCGAAACTCTCGCCCACAAACCGAGACGGGAAGTATCTCGCTGGTTTGTGGACGCCTCTAAAACGCCTAACGGCACGGGAATTGGAATTTGGAAAGAAGGTGAAACCGAGGATGAAGCCTTCAGCCTAGGGAGCTCCGCGTCCATCTTCCAAGCCGAAGTAATCGCAATCCAGACCTGCGCGGAAGGCATTTTAAACTGCCCGCAGGTTAATGGAGCAGTGGAAATTCTCTCTGACAGTCAGGCTGCCCTTAGGGCACTACAGGCTGTCAGGTTCGATTCCGAGGCAGTGCTACACTGCCATAAGACTCTCGCAAAACTGGCGGAACGCCTCAATACAACACTGAGATGGGTGCCAGGTCACTCTGGAATCAGAGGTAACGAAATGGCTGACAAATTAGCTAGAGGCGCCAGTGAGAGACCACTCGTGGGTCCAGAACCTACATGTGGGAACTCCTATGGCAGCATCAAAGCCTTTGTCAGATCTGAACTCGCTGTTAGGCATTGCTCCTACTGGAATGCACTTGCCGGCATGAGACACTGCAAAATTTTCGGGATTCGCCCGTATGATGAAAAACTGCGGAAGGCAGTTTCCATGAGCAGGGTCAGGTTGAGGTTACTCACAGGAATCTTAACCGGTCACTGCGCACTGAACAAACACCTGCATCGCATGGGCATAGTAAACTCTCCCCTATGCAGAAACTGTGGGAATGCGGAGGAATCTCCAATCCATCTTCTTGCCGACTGCTCGACAGTGGACAGGGAGAGGTGGAGTTACTTCGGGGTCGGGCGTCTGGACGATCCTGGACTAAGAAAATTAACTCTCGACCAGGCTGCGGACTTTTTCGTCCGAGTGCAACCTGGCTAAGAGGAGTAAAACAGCACGGGGGCACAATAGGTCTTTCTTATGGCCGAGTTTGCCTTTACGGCTCGTCCGCCCGTGCAGTCCCCAAAAAAAAATGTAGACAATGAATTGCTTTATTGTTGTGCAGCTTGCGGCTTTTACTATAATCAGTATAGTCTACTCGATATCGATAATCAAAATAGTAAGTGGAACATTTTCACTTTATCTGATTTTTTTTTCTTTCTAATAGATTTGAACGTAACAATAATGTTACTAGTAAGCATTCTTTAGTAAGCCAAACCAAAGAAACACAATCTTCATTTACTAAGAGACAAAGTCTGCACTAGTACAAAACAGCACGGACGTTTTGCGAAAAAACTAAGAATACCATTACTTTAGCAAGTACAAGTGTACAATTTCTTGTACCACAGGATTTTTCACTTCTACTAGACTGGTGTCGGTGAATCGTGGAACAAATTTAACTGTTTCACCTCCAGTTTCTATCAAAATCTACAATCGACAATAACTAATACAACAACTATGTATATTTGGGTACAAGAAAATCTGCATACCATATTGGAAGCTAGGCAGGAGGTAACGTTTTTCATATTTCATTCAAATCGTTTAAACAGTGATTCATATTTCACTTTGTAAGCATTGTGTTGCCCAAGCTTCTGAGAAATTTGTCTTTCCTTACTAGACGTTTGATCTGGTTTATGCATGAAGCACTTTCTCATTGCGCATTAATTGTTTGGGGAGTATCTCCATAATACAGATCTAAATCTATTTATCACATAAGGGCTTGTATATACGGCTATCTAGATTAAATACTTTAAATTTTTATTTTGGAGTTCCCTAAAGCAGTCACGGCACACTACTAGAATTGCAGAAATGTACAATCTACTACGAGTTTATTATGAGAACTTCCGGATTTTGACTGCATCATAGTAGTATACCTAATACAATACAATACAAAATAAATTAAATATAAAATAAAGTAAAAAAGAAACAAAATACAAGTTAAGAAGTTTAGCTACGAATGCAAGTGGCTTCTTTAGGAGTGAATAAGGAATACGCCAGAAGTCAGCGTCTCTTAGTAGGTGACGGATGTCCGAGTGACTAAATGGCTTTTGCCTCCACCATGATTGAGTAACCGCGACCTTCTCGGATCCCATCCCTACTTTTTTTTTCCCTAAAGGAGCCAATTAGTGGCAAAAAATTGAGTTAGTATATTTTGTATTCATTACATTATTTTGTATTTAGTTTACTTTTGTATTGTATGTATTTTCACTATTGTAGCGCTTTTTACATACATGGATTACAATGGAAAGTTACTTCTTACAATAGAATCATTTTCGTGGTCGATCTGTTAAATCATCTTTGCACTACTATTTTTTCTGAACTACTGTTACTCGAAACTGATGATAGACGTTGATCTTCTTGGTTTTTCTGTGATCTAGTTAATATTGCAGCAATAAATGCTGTTAGTAGTCATTCAGCAAATAAGAGTTATACAAAAGTAGTTAGAAGAACAATTATTGAAAGTGTTAGTTGGAAGTTAAAGCTCCAAATACAAAGATGAATGCCTGGAGTTACCTACTGAATTAAAACGACGTGAACGTACACTTCTTGGTATTTAGGAAGCTGTTTCATCAAATGACTAATCTCAAGGTGATTTAGAACGTTGTAACCTGTACAAACACGAGCACCTGCTCGTGGCTTGCGGGCGCTGTCCGAAGCTGTACCCCTGGGAAGGTGCCAAGCTGAAACTGGTGAGGGAGGAAGACTTGCCAAAACCCGTCAGGGCCATGGCTTGGGTCGCTGGCCCTCCCGTGGAACCTGAGAAGCTTCTGCACCGACTCCAGGTGCAGAACCGTAAACTCAGCACTGGCTCTTGGAGAGGTGCTCAGCACCAAGGCTGACCCGAAAGGGCAGCAGGTGGTGTTTGCCATGGATGAAAGCCAGTGGAAAATCATCAAGGATACCTACGGTGGTACACTGCGTATCCAATTCTCCCTTGTACCGTTCCGACTTTTGGGACGGAGGGAGGAAAAGGAAGAAGCAGGAACCACTGAGGACGCGGAGATGGAAACTGCCAAGGCAGGACCATCTGCACAGCTGTCTCCGCGGCCTGATGGGGACGCAGACACTGAACGGGCTGTGGGTTCCCCACAGTCTGCAGGCATTGCGTGTACCATCACGGACCTCCTTACAGACGCTCAACTGGTGGACGACCTCCTGCGAACTCCGCCAGGCGAAACACACACAGCAGGACAGGAACATCAACATTCCTGAAACTGCTGCAGATTAACCTCCACCACTGTAAGGCGGCCTCAGCTGCGCTACAGCTTTTGTGGTAAGTAAAAACATTGATATAGTTCTCATACAAGAACCCTGGATTGCCATGGATAAAGTAAGCGGCTTAGGGATTAGGGGATGGACCCTGATACACAGCGACATCCTCAATCCCAGAGCCTGCTTGCTTATCAAAACTAACTTAAATTTTCTGATGCTTAGGGATCACTGTTCTAGGGACCTAGCCGCAGTAAAGATCCAGTGGATGGAGGGTACCGGGGCAAGAAACCTAATTTTGGGGTCTGCCTACCTCCCGTACGACCAAGAGGGTCCACCTCCCACCCCGGAAGTGAGAACACTGGCGGCCTATGCGGGAGAGAGCAAACAGGAATTCCTGCTCGGATGTGATGCCAACGCCCACCACACCCTGTGGGGTAGCACAGGCATCAACAAACGAAGGTGAGTCACTTCTAAATCACTTCGCTGCAAACGGAATAAGTATACTTAACCGCGGAAATAAGCCGACTTTTGAAACGGCTAGCCTTGCGGAGGTTATCGATATCACCGTCTGTACACTGCGCTGTGCGAAGTGGGTGGTGCAGTGGTATGTGTCGGATGAGCCGTCTCTCTCTGATCACAGGTATGTAAGATTCGATATTGAAATACCACAGGTAAGTCATATATCGTATAAAAATCCTAGGAACTGCAACTGGGACGCTTACCGGAAGCGCCTGACAGAGGAACCAGAGCAATGCCCCAAAAAGATAAGCACCGCTGCCGATATCGAGCTTTTAGCCGACGGCGTGCGGGCTGCTATAAAAACTTCTTACGATGAAAGCTGCCCCACCAAAGTCAAAACAACAAACAGGGATACACCATGGTGTACCAGGGAGCTGTCTGACTTAAGGGCGGCTACCAGAAGACTTTACAATAAGGCGAAAAGATCTGGATCGTGGAACGAATATAAAGTGTCCCTGACCAGATACAATTGCGCTCTGAGAAAAGCGAAACGGGAATCGTGGAAAAAATTCTGCCAGGAGCTAGACGGAGTCCCCGAATGCTCCAGAATTCGTAAGTCCTCGCCAAAGAAGGACTCTGCAGAATAGGGACACTGAACAAGCCAAACGGCGATAAGGCCGAAACAGAAGAGCAGGTTCTCAAACACCTCTTAGAGGTGCACTTTCCCGGCTCTAAGACCATTCACCCAGACTGGGGGGAATGTGTGGAACTGAGTTATCCTCAGATACCTAACTTAAGAGCGCGGAAAGAAGACTGGAACCTCGCACGGAAAATAATTCAAGTCCCAAAAATTCGATGGGCCATCGAATCCTTCAAACCCTTTAAATCGGCGGGCACGGACGGCATTTTCCCGGCACTGTTACAACAGTGTGTTCATGTGTCACAGAACCTCTGCAGCATAAAGGCGACCGTGGCAGCTGACTGCCCACAGGGCGGAGTGCTGTCACCCTTGCTGTGGTGCCTGGTGGTGGATGGCCTTCTCTGCGATCTTCGCACGGCGGGCTTTCACGCACAGGGCTATGCCGATGACATCACCATCATGATCTGCGGCAAGTTCGAAGGCGTGATATCCGAGAGAATGCAAGTTGCACTCGGACTCGTGGAAAGGTGGTGCAAAGAGAAGGGTTAACTGTTAATCCTAGAAAAACGACCATGGTCGCGTTCACTCGAAGAAGGGAAGCTTTCCAGACTTCAGTGTCCGACCATCTTCGGCTCAAAGATACCCGTATCCTCTGAAGTCAAATACCTGGGGGTGACTCTGGACGCCAAATTGACGTACAAACCACACCTGGAACAGATAACAAACAAAGCCACGAGGGCCTTTTGGGCCTGCAGAGGAATGTTTGGCAAAACGTGGGGCTGAAACCTATGATGGTACACTGGCTGTACACGAAAGTTATAGTACCCTCTGTAACTGACGCAGCGTTGGTCTGGTGGCACAAAGCTAGTTTGGGCTATGCAGAGAACGCACTCAGTAAAGTCCAGAGGATTGCCTGTTTAGGCATCACCGGAGCCGTGTCTTCGAGGCCGACTGCGGCGATGGAGGTGATCCTTGGACTTCCTCCGCTGCAGCTTGTTTTGTGGTCGGAGGCAGTTTTAGGGGCCTACGGAGCAAAATGTAGTGGATGCAGTTTCTCCGGTAGAACGGGGGATCATACCGGCATCTTCACCTACATAGAGCAGACAGTACCACTGTCCATGAGGGCGGACAAGATCCCGCCCACTTTCAGTTTCAGTGGGGGATACAACGTAAACATCTCCAATAGAGAGATTGCCGAAACTCTCGCCCACAAACCGAGACGGGAAGTATCTCGCTGGTTTGTGGACGCCTCTAAAACGCCTAACGGCACGGGAATTGGAATTTGGAAAGAAGGTGAGACCGAGGATGAAGCCTTCAGCCTAGGAGCTCCGCGTCCATCTTCCAAGCCGAAGTAATCGCAATCCAGACCTGCGCGGAAGGCATTTTAAACTGCCCGCAGGTTAATGGAGCAGTGGAAATTCTCTCTGACAGTCAGGCTGCCCTTAGGGCACTACAGGCTGTCAGGTTCGATTCCGAGGCAGTGCTACACTGCCATAAGACTCTCGCAAAACTGGCGGAACGCCTCAATACAACACTGAGATGGGTGCCAGGTCACTCTGGAATCAGAGGTAACGAAATGGCTGACAAATTAGCTAGAGGCGCCAGTGAGAGACCACTCGTGGGTCCAGAACCTACATGTGGGAACTCCTATGGCAGCATCAAAGCCTTTGTCAGATCTGAACTCGCTGTTAGGCATTGCTCCTACTGGAATGCACTTGCCGGCATGAGACTGCAAAATTTTCGGGATTCGCCCGTATGATGAAAAACTGCGGAAGGCAGTTTCCATGAGCAGGGTCAGGTTGAGGTTACTCACAGGAATCTTAACCGGTCACTGCGCACTGAACAAACACCTGCATCGCATGGGCATAGTAAACTCTCCCCTATGCAGAAACTGTGGGAATGCGGAGGAATCTACAATCCATCTTCTTGCCGACTGCTCGACAGTGGACAGGGAGAGGTGGAGTTACTTCGGGGTCGGGCGTCTGGACGATCCTGGACTAAGAAAATTAACTCTCGACCAGGCTGCGGACTTTTTCGTCCGAGTGCAACCTGGCTAAGAGGAGTAAAACAGCACGGGGGCACAATAGGTCTTTCTTATGGCCGAGTTTGCCTTTACGGCTCGTCCGCCCGTGCAGTCCCCAAAAAAAAAATGTAGACAATGAATTGCTTTATTGTTGTGCAGCTTGCGGCTTTTACTATAATCAGTATAGTCTACTCGATATCGATAATCAAAATAGTAAGTGGAACATTTTCACTTTATCTGATTATTTTTTTCTTTCTAATAGATTTGAACGTAACAATAATGTTACTAGTAAGCATTCTTTAGTAAGCCAAACCAAAGAAACACAATCTTCATTTACTAAGAGACAAAGTCTGCACTAGTACAAAACAGCACGGACGTTTTGCGAAAAAACTAAGAATACCATTACTTTAGCAAGTGTGTACAATTTCTTGTACCACAGGATTTTTCACTTCTACTAGACTGGTGTCGGTGAATCGTGGAACAAATTTAACTGTTTCACCTCCAGTTTCTATCCAAAATCTACAATCGACAATAACTAATACAACAACTATGTATATTTGGGTACAAGAAAATCTGCATACCATATTGGAAGCTAGGCAGGAAGTAACGTTTTTCATATTTCATTCAAATCGTTTACACAGTGATTCATATTTCACTTTGTAAGCATTGTGTTGCCCAAGCTTCTGAGAAATTTGTCTTTCCTTACTAGACGTTTGATCTGGTTTATGCATGAAGCACTTTCTCATTGCGCATTAATTGTTTGGGGAGTATCTCCATAATACAGATCTAAATCTATTTATCACATAAGGGCTTGTATATACGGCTATCTAGATTAAATACTTTAAATTTTTATTTTGGAGTTCCCTAAAGCAGTCACGGCACACTACTAGAATTGCAAAAATGTACAATCTACTACGAGTTTATTATGAGAACTTCCGGATTTTGACTGCATCATAGTAGTATACCTAATACAATACAATACAAAATAAATTAAATATAAAATAAAGTAAAAAAGAAACAAAATACAAGTTAAGAAGTTTAGCTACGAATGCAAGTGGCTTCTTTAGGAGTGAATAAGGAATACGCCGGAAGTCAGCGTCTCTTAGTAGGTGACGGATGTCCGAGTGACTAAATGGCTTTTGCCTCCACCATGATTGAGTAACCGCGACCTTCTCGGATCCCATCCCTACTTTTTTTTCCCTAAAGGAGCCAATTAGTGGCAAAAAATTGAGTTAGTATATTTTGTATTCATTACATTATTTTGTATTTAGTTTACTTTTGTATTGTATGTATTTTTCACTATTGTAGCGCTTTTTACATACATGGATTACAATGGAAAGTTACTTCTTACAATAGAATCATTTTCGTGGTCGATCTGTTAAATCATCTTTGCACTACTATTTTTCTGAACTACTGTTACTCGAAACTGATGATAGACGTTGATCTTCTTGGTTTTTCTGTGATCTAGTTAATATTGCAGCAATAAATGCTGTTAGTAGTCATTCAGCAAATAAGAGTTATACAAAAGTAGTTAGAAGAACAATTATTGAAAGTGTTAGTTGGAAGTTAAAGCTCCAAATACAAAGATGAATGCCTGAGTTACCTACTGAATTAAAACGACGTGAACGTACACTTCTTGGTATTTAGGAAGCTGTTTCATCAAATGACTAATCTCAAGGTGATTTAGAACGTTGTAACCTGTACAAAACACAATTTTAAAAATTTTTATAAATGGGTGTGTAGAGGTTAGTATGAGTTGCGTGGAAAATTAAATTAAATTCTTATACAGTAGTTCTAATATATAATTAAGAATAAAATGGAATTTTACGATGTAATGTTACTGTTTTTGTATAGTTTTTATGTAGTACTCTAGCATTTAGTTTATTCTAATCCTTCATGTTGTGTATTTCTGTAATATAGAGCTTTTAGAAATAGCCATTGCCAAATGCAATAGCTTATTAATCGATTCAGCTACAGTAATCCGAGCGCCCAATTACATTGCCAAAATAGGCGCAACCCATGACGGGTTAAATAAACTTCTAAACTAGCTGCGATTGTATGGAAGAAAAAAATTGGTACGCATACCTTATATCCAACGTCTTTTTAGCTTTGAACTATTGTATAAAGTACTGCTATAACAAGGAGTTAGTTCACCTGAAAAAAAAAAGTTAAATCAGTGATAAACCTAAAGCAAGTGGTAATAATATTCAAACTCACAGCAAGATCATCTGTTGTATGTAATATATAACGTGTAGAACATTTGAAATGTTTTAAGATGACTCTGTTTTGTTTTCAGAAGACCCTACTAAGTAGCTTAAATTACAATAAAAGCAAGGGTTTTAATAATAAGTTATACAAGCACAGTAATATAAGCAAAAACTTTAGCGATAATGCTTAGAGCAGCGGTTGAAATCCAGACAGTAATGTAGTAACCAAAACTTCCCCACGGTATCCGATTTTCTTCAACCCTTATTTAATATTCACGGCGATACTCCAATTGCCGCAGTTTACAAATCTACACCCTCATTTGCCAGGCAAATTAACTAGCTGAATGCAACTACGCGTCCGAAAAGTCAACAATGAAAGCATTGGACCGCAGTGCTCTGCGGTCTGGCAATTTATACGAATAGTATTATTGTAAACTAGGTTGATTAATAATCGAATATCTCGCTTTCGAAATATGCATGGTCTTACTCGCTTCACAATAGGAGCAGTACTACATACAATCGTAGATGATACCAAAGCGATTACTTAGCATATTGAAGGGGTGCATGAAAAAAATACTGAAAATGTTAGGCCAAAACCACTAACAGGTGTCACGACCATATATAAGCAAAATACTGGTAATATAAACCACAATCAAATTATTTTCCTTCTCCTTTATTAATAATGTTATTAGTTACTAATGACCACTGTACGAGGGAGCGTTTTTATATTCGCGGAATGAACGGGTTGTAGGGGGGTGATTAGGCGCATTTGGGGCGTGGCCTGTGCAGCGACTCATAATTAGTATAAATATGAAGTTTCATTGTTATTAGACAGTTAGTCTTTGAGCTATCGTCAACCAAGTAACATAATCAGCAGTGAAAAGTGAAATATGGAAAAAATCGAATATCGTGCCGTTATAAAGTTTACGGCGACTTTTGTCCAGGAAAAGCCATGGTGTACAAGTGGCATAGTTTATTTAAACAAGGAAGGGAATCCCTTGAAGACGACTCGAGGCCGGGCAGGAGCATTGAGGTGACCAAACTTGTCCAACTACTTATCCAAAAAGTTGAAGAAATTGTACTCGAAGATGCTCGACTAAAGAAGAAACAACTCGCAGAAATGGTTGGAGTATCCGATACAACAATTTTTAAAATCCTACACGATCATCTCGGCATGTCTAAGGCCAGCGCAAGATGGGCGCCGCGAATGCTCACGCCGCAGCAAAAACAACATTTTTGGACCTCTGTAATGAAGACAAGGATGGTGTATTGAGTCGAATTGTTACTGCAGACGAAACTTGGGTTCATCATTATGAACCTGACTCCAAACAAGACTTCATGCAGTGGCATAAAAAGGGCACAGCACCTCCCAAGAAATTTAAAGTGTCACATTCAGCTGGGAAACTCATGGCAACGGTATTTTGGGACTCGGAAGGAATATTGTTGATTGATTATAAAGATAAAGGTGTTTCTCTAACTGGAGAATATTACGCTTCAATATTAGAGCGACTAAAAGAAGCCATTAAAGAGAAAAGACGGGGAAAATTGACGAAAGGTGTGCTGCTTTTGCGCGACAACGCGCCCGTCCACAGGAGCCGCGTTGCGTTAGCTGCCCTGCATAAGGTGGGCTTTGAAATTGTGAATCACCCACCCTACAGCCCAGACCTGGCCCCGAGTGATTATTACCTGTTTCCGAAAATGAAAAAAGAGCTGCGAGGTAAAAAATTTACTGCCGATGATGAAGTCAAGGAGGCAGTTTCGGCGTATTTTGCAGATAAAGAGAAATCATTTTTTATGAGGGTATAAATAAATTAATTGAAAGATGTGAAAAATGTATCCGTTTTGCAGGTGAATATATTGAAAAAGAAAAATAATTTGGTTTTTTTATTTCCACCCCTTATCCCCCATTCCGCGAATATAAAAACGCTCCCTCGTACTTCTGGCTTTTTCGGAAATATTAAATGTAGCATGTTTTGTTACTAATGGGTATTAATTTGTTCCAATTGTAACCAGAAATATGAATTAAATGTATTATGTATTGTACAACATATTGAATATTAAAAAAATAAAACCCAACTTTCCTTAAATGTACTATTTTAATTGTTTAATCTTAAATATACTGTAGCTATTCAAGTGTGTATTGGTAATATGTGGTATGTATAATACCTATAATCTATACAAAGTATAGCGTTATTATTTCACGCGTGTTCCTTTACAAATGTCACGTTAATTTTGATCATATGAAATCAAGGAATCTGGGAGTAGATTTCAATTGGCCATGTTTGGGATGTACGTTTGAAAATTGACAAGTTGCCATTTTGAATTAGTTACGAAATATCAAGAACATATATAGCATTTGATACCGAGTTCGGGCACATTGCAAACTATTAGTATAAGATTAATTGAGGGACTAAATTTTATTAATCGATGGTTCGATTTACCACAGATATTAGCGGATTATAATGGCGTTTGTATGCTAAGCATACGAAGGACAAGTTACAATTATTGAGAATAGAAAGATTGATTCAAGTTTTTAGAATTTTTATTTTAAATATGTTCGAAGTAATTGCCATTTACAATAATGAACTTAACCATTTTCCCCTTCCATAGTTTAAAAGCGTTCAACCAGCTGTCTTTAGGGATACTATCAAAAAACACTTAACGGCGACGTCAATCTCTTCTTCTAACTGGAACCGTTTCCCTCTCAAATGTTTTTTGAGCTCAAAAAAGAAGCTACAGATCGCCAAATCCGGTGAGTGAGGAGGATGTTCTATAATTTTGATCTTGTTTTCCGCTAAATACTGAACAGTTGTCCCTGTTGTATGGGGCAACGCGTTATCATGATGTAACACTTGGCACTGTACTGAACACTGTAGGAAAACAATTTTCAACATATCATTTAGACAACAAACCAGTACTTCTAAAAAATTCTGCGTACATAACTTTTTTCGTTGCTCGTAGTTTTTTCACCATTGTAGGGGCTTCCTTACCTTTATGTATCCAGATTTGACTTTCTTGGCGAGTGGGAACATCAAAAAATGGTATGTACATTTTGTCGCCAGTTCCAATTTTAGAAATAATTTAATGGTCCTCAGCATTCAACATATCTAAAGTTTGTTGGCAAATTCTAACACGTTCTGCTTTCTGTAAATCTGTCAGATGATGGGTACAAGGCGAGTTACAACCTTTTTCAAACGTAAATATTTACGCAATATTGATCTCACTTGCGAGGATCCAATCTTCAGATTAGACTTTATTATTGCATAGGTAATGCGGTTGTCCTCTTCCTCCATCTTCTTCACCACAACAATATTTTCGGGGTTGACAGCAGATAAAGAAGGGCCAATTCCTCCTGTGTACCACCGACTTGCAACCTTCTTCAAATTCTTTATACCATCTATAAACAGTAGTCAATGATAGTGCGAGACCTCAAATGCCGATTTTAAAGTTTCCTCCAACTTCACTCATACGCGCTAGAGCCTTTCTTGAAATCATAGTAAATCATTATCCGAAAGTTCTCTCGTGTTAATTCCATTTTTTCGATAACAGAAGCTTATTCTATTTCTCAGACACTGTTCAAGCGAATTGCACAAACTAAACTGCAATTGACAGATAACATAATCCACTATTTAATAAATAACAATTTGTTTTGCACGGGTAACTAGATTTTTCAATTCTCAATAATTGTAGGTTATCCCTCGTATAAGACGCTCATAAACTTAGGTTTGTTTTGGTTTGTTCTTTATTTTCGCTTCTTTTCTATTAATATTAGTTTAAAATTGTTGCGGTTATTATCTCTATAAATCAATGACGTTAGATGGTTATGCGTCGTCGCAGTTTCTTGGCCGGCCGAGACCGAACGAGGAGACCAATCGTACACACCGCCTAGGCAAGTAACGTTCATGATTGGTTTTTTTCTATTCCAGTGCTATAAAGTTCACTTTACGACACCCGTTTTCGTTGCATAAAGTATTACTTTATCGCACGCTAATTATATTTTTTTGAAGTTTAATTTATTGCATAAATCAGACTAAATTTTAAGCAAAATGACATATTACACCGACGATGTTCAAATATTTAAATTGTTTTACTTAAAAATCTGAGTAACCAACTTAAAAAAAGAAAATTTCTAAAATGTTCGAACAAAACATGTCTCTCATTTTAATCTTTTTTGAACTCTTAACAACCGAAAATGAAAAAAATATATAAAATACATGTTTCATAAGCCATTTTTGCGCACTTGTTCTTTAGAAAACTCGCCTAGCGGCTCGTTTATAAACTTGAACGCGTGCGCAAAAATCGTGTCTTATGAAACTTGTATCTTAATATACTATTTTGAGCATTTTGAATTAACAGTAGTCGTTTGAAGCTAATATAATATATTAGCTTCAACAATACATATTATGTATTGTTGCAGTAAATTAATATCTGTTCTAAATCTTCTAATTTATACCTATTCAAGTTTGTTTAAAGTCAGGTTTATTAATCTAAGCAGTTTTTAGCAATTTTTTTTGCTCGCTGGCCAACGACATGTGAGTCTTTTTTTGTATGCAACCATTTAAAGAACTATACAATTTTTTCCTACCACATTTGCATTCGTCTATTTCTTGCATTATAGTAATTCACTTCAGCTTACTGAGAACTATTTTTGTTGTCATCGTTTCTTACTTTAATATTATCCTGGAAGTTTATAAAGTTAGTGGCGATGGTCTGATCAACCCAGCCATTTCCTACGAGTCAGGTTTAGGAGTTCAGACTAATAAGTGAGTTGGCTTACGATGTCTTGTATTATTTTGTTACAAGTATTAGGGAGAATTGCAATAGATTATATTTGTTATCCGAAATCTATATCAAGGTCGTCTTAAGTATTACCTTCACTGCTGGCCATATTTAACTTATTTTCCGGTACAGTCTCGCTTTCCATACAATTTTCAAAATTTAACAGTAACAGACTGACTGGAGATCTGTTACTATTGGATCGGGCTAATATTTTGTTCCAGTCGTCTATAGCATTGACCTTTTACTTTACTATTTATTGGCTCTCCATATTTTTCCGTGTATGACGTTTGAACAGAGAAAAAATTCACTGTCTTATAAATTAAATTTATAAACTTAAATGTTTTAAGTAGTGTAAAAGGCATTGGAAGTGTTACAATGTACAAACAGATAAAAAAGATTGTTAGTTTGTGTAGACTAGAAATTCACTGATGTTGTTCTAATAGTCAAAATGTTTCCTTAATCTTAGTATTCTGTCTGCCTAACCAAGTTTTTGGATTATTCTACAAAATGTCGGCTGTATGAATTTTTGTGTAGGTACCACACTTCTGTCACTAATCTGTCAAATTTCTATTTCTGTTTTGCTAAAATACCCAGAAATCCGGAATAGAGTAACAGTGTAGCTGCTACAATAACTGCATGTTCCTACAATACCCAAAAAAACTGGTGGGGTTACTTGTCTGTGTAGTACATGAGATCTTAAGTGAGCGAAATAGGATATCCTGTTAATCATGTTGAACATATACCTACTTTGGTATCTAATACTTTTCAAATTTAATACGTAGTTAGCATTAGGTACGGTTCATAATATCTCAAACTTTACAGGTCTAGAGTACGTTCTAAATATATCTGAGAATCTGAGAGAGCAATAACAATTACTACAGGAATTTATTTCGTTGTCAATTTATCACTTTATCCTTTCGTCATCTTTCTTTATTTTCTCACACACAATTATACTTATTTTGGAAGGAGAATTTGGCCTGTAATTTTTAAAACTTAATATTAAATTATCTGCTTTGCACAGAATAGATTTTATATTATTAACATATGTATCTTAATTCATATGTAACCTAACCGCAGAACATCTAAAGCTTCACATTATACGGTTTTCGTCAATTCCAGGCTCGATCGATAAATCGAATAGTTTTCAGAGTGCACTGAAAGGGAAATTCCCTTTTGGTTTGAGTAGTAAGTGGGTTTGTTCAAGCGATTCCCATGGAGAATTCAAGCAGTAATAAATCACTGTCTTTTCTGATAACGTTAATACTTTATGCAATTACTCGAAGGTAATTCGAAATGGAATACAAATGCTATAGAAATCTATTACAGTTGACCTATGAAAAACACGAACCGCTACTTCGACGTGCTGTAAGCTGATTTTTCCCCATGCACGTATGAAGATTGAAAGCTCATTAGGTTCAGCGACCTACTTTGTTTATAATGTAATCGAAAACTCAGTTACAACATTTTCTTTTTTTTAACAACGCTAGAATGTGGCTGTATAAAGGTGTGGCTTGGTGTTTTCAAATATATATTTTATGGTAGAGTTGAAGTACTCAGCCATCCCAGTATCTTTTCCCCTGTTTCTGCACCTTATATATTTTATATATGGATATATTTAAGATTATATAAGAATTTTCTTTTCTTTGTGGTAATAGTACGTCGCGAAAATTTTTCTCCTTTTAAAGTTAGAGATATTTTGTAAACCAGTAACATACTACTATATCTTACTATCCAATTGTATTACGCTCTCTAAGAAAGAACTAACAAGTGAAATATAAGTCAAACCAACTTGTAGAACATACTTTCACAAATATTCATCTTTCTGCACCATTGAAGCAGAATAAATATTTTCTGCATTTATGCTGTATTGGCCTTATTGTTAGTGCGCACTCTTATATAGTTCATTAATTTAAAAGAAAAAGCAGTAGTAGACAATAAAAGCATATCAAAAACAAGATTTTGGCTCTACAAATTGTCAGAATTGATTAACTTTAATTATATTTGACAGCTACTGTGGTTAAAGTAAATAAAGAATACTAGCACATTTTGAAGAGGAAAAACAAATGCAGATACTAGTGCTAATTGGAGGCGGTGATAACAAAACTTATCTATGAAGAAGTACATATGTCATCTCTTCAGTGACTTAAATTCTTAACGCCTTTCTATAAGTAAATCTACAGTTTCGAGAATAATTATAAGAGATACATATGACCGCAAGAAATCACGGTATTAGCTGGAAATCTACATAAATCATTTTTCATAAAAATAAGCTCCATACACTCTCTTAATTGTAAGTTCATTCGTTTGAAAATGATACCTTGCCGCCAGATTTTTCCGTTACCCTGTATAGATGTTGTGCTATGTTTTCTTTATTGTCACATTTAAGACTCGTGAATGAAAATATGCAAGCACACTATTTTTTAGCGAGCATCACTAACCATCTAAGTGTGTTTCACGGTTATCAAGTCTCGAGTAAATTGTGTTGTAAGGAAAGCAACTTGTGAAGGCAACTTCAGAAGATTGCATGCGGCTCGACAAGTTCGTTCGAACAATTCAAAGAGCCTATAATACCACCGCTACGAAGCATCTAAATTACTCTGTATCAAGTTTTGTCCATTAATATTTCTTTGCGTCTTTACAAAATCTCCATGTCGCTATGAATTCATATTTCTTCAGACCGAAATCCAATTTAAGCTGAATAAAGTTAAGCAAGGTGAGCATGAGATATAATTCTATTGATTTGCAAACACCAATTAAAACTTTGCAAAACCCTGGCGCAATAAAGCAATAAAATCGAGTTACAAGAACAACAAACAGTACTTAATTATTTCTCATCAGAGTCAGAGTAGGTGTCAAAAATAATTGTCGAGTGAAGTTGAAGCTTTCGGGTACGCTTTAATAATGTTTTGGGGACAGATTTAAAGAGAAAACAACGTGTTAGTTTAGAGTGTCAGTTCCTAATGTAATACAATTTTAAAGTATTGTGAATTGTCTGAAGATTATAAATTCGCAAACAATGAATTAAGCAAACAGTGGAATAGCATTTTGCTACTTTGTATACCTTAAGGTGTATACTCAATTCACATAGTACGGCTTGTCATTAACAAGATGTAGGAGGAGACAACATAAATATAAAAGAAACAAAGAAAGTATAATATGATGTATTACAACTATTAACGGTATAATTTCTCAATTTCTCTTTCTCGGGTTGATAGCCGCAGTGGTTAGGTGCCTGACTATCGTTGTCGCCGCACGATAGGAGCCGGATTTAAATTCTCTGGAGGGACGGTGACATTTTTTCAGAGAGTTGAAGTCCGGATCGACTTACCATTCACTATTGCGAGTAACAGCGCGGCATTACAAAAGGCGAGATGATGCTGTCACAAAGCTATTTGAACACAATTTACACATACAAAACTACACCGCGTGAGTTGCAGTGATAGCCAAACAAATAATACAGCTTACTGATTCACAGCAACTAAGCTCCCACCACACATTAAAAAAAATTAAGTAGTATTTAAGAAATTCATGTAGTAGAATACGACATACTGACATTACTTTCAATTTTATCATAATTTGAGTTTCTCTTTTAACCTACAGAGTATTCGATAGCATCGTATTATACATGCCTCCTATTAAATATTTGGATAATTAAATATATTTCCACATCTATTTCAGTCAAATGAGTACGACGTGCGGAATAAATATTTTTTTAATGATGAAAACAACCGTTCCACATCGAGTGATGTTATAGTTGCAAATTTAAGTGTGACAACTTAATGGACCTTTCGATGCACCTTCATAAATTTGTCTCAGTATGAAAAAATCTGAATCCTTGTCAATAACACTTTCAAATAACACATAACCACAATTTTATTTTTGATCTTTCAGTTCTCCTTTAATTCTTCTTTCAACATAGTCACGAGCAGATGGTACAACGTTTCTTATCGATGTCGGACTGGGACAAATATTTCTTGGTCTAGTAAAGTGCACGGTAGATTACATAGAATAAAACAAACAGCTATATTAAATGTTAATTGTTCGCTGTATCGTTTGCCACGGATTTCAGAACAGTGTTTTATGCTTTTTAGGTGGCGTTCACACTTTCACCTCCGGGTACACGTCAAATAGTTGCCGCATCTTACACATTTAATGCTATCGCCTTCGTATTCTATATCCGGTATACTCGCTATTACGTTTTCTAGTTTTTTCGAAATACGCCGTTTACAAAACGTACCTAACTGCAACATTATCTAAGTATGTGTGTATTGATAAGTAGTCACAACGACCAGTGAAATAATACTGAACAAGTATGCTTTGATAGGGACGCTGGAGTTAACGTGCCACCCCTGTACGTTGTTAATTGCTCTTCTTTGCCGAGTCAACTTCTACATAATTTGACATTTTTTCATGCTCATTAGTTGACATATTTACTACTAAACATGATGAATTCTTTACCAGAAATGAGCTATCTGGAAAAAAAAGTAACTGAACATATGCTGAGGGTTTTAATATTTTCGGGACCATCTAGGTTTATCTGAGGTACAAAAGCGTTTACACAAGATAAACAATTTTAGACTTTCTAAGACAAATTAACCATATTTTAAGGAAATATAAATCAAGAAGAAATCATTTAAAGAATTAAGCTCAAATAATTCAAATATAATTTTTATCTCGAGTCAAAGTACAAAATATACTGTGTGCTACAAAGAAAATAGTTTCAAAGTTTAATAGAAAAGTATTTCGTCTGTGTAATATAAAAAACAAATTTTAGAGAATTTGGCTAGCTGGGCGCCAAATCTCTGGTTCTGGCTTCAGGGTTTTAACCGTTTTATGATTGGGCCTGAATCATCCACTGAAAATATCCACTAATCATCAGATTTGTTCAGTTTCTTTTTCATTTTAGGCAATTGTTCCATTCTTCCTGTTTAAATCAACAAACTGTACAAGCAGTGTACACCATAAAAATATTATTTCTCATACAAACTTCACCACTCTCGCACGGAATGAATTTTAAACCGGCTAAATATGTTCAGGTAATTTTGATCATAAAATATTTTTTCCTCTCATACATATTTTGCCACTTCCTGTCATCCCTTTAGCACGGAATTTGAAAAAGCGACGAAACAAGTGTTTCATTGATTGTGTCAGAGAGTACCAAGTTTCAAATGTCCACTCTTGAAAACTATAATAAATATATTTGTTTGAAATTTCTGATGATATTCTGCAACATTACTTGATTTTTTGCCATTAAAATATTTTCGCATCTCTGCTGCATATTATTCCAGCTCAAAATATGTTATTCATTCGATAGGACTAAAAGAAGACCCAATGCGTTATGCTGTATAAGCGTTGTTGCAATCAACAATTTTTTTTTCCTAAATGAATGCTGGAGTACACTGCCAAGAGGATGTATCTTGTTGAAACTATTCATTTAGTATATCATCATGATGCAAATCTCCTTTCTGTACAATATTAATCTAAGAAATTCGTCCAATTATTGGCCGTTGTCTCAACGCTGCTCAATTTTTGAGTTTTTCGGTTTCTCAAGAAATGCTTCCTGGTTCTCGACACTCTAAATTCTTATATTTTGTAAATTTAAATCGTTTACGGAAATTTTTTGTTATTGTTTCTCATGTTTATAAACAAATTACAAAATTGCAGCATTCGTGGGTAATCAACTTTTCACAATTGCTGTACTTGTATGACAGGGTATGGATATAGTTACAGTTTTTTTCTTAATTACATGTGGGCTGTAAAGTAGAAATATTAATTTGTCGAGAGAAGCTTGCGATTTATTTTCCATTATTTCTTCAATATACCCAGCGAACTTCCAGTGTTCGCTTCTCAACTTCTTGCGAGACTATCAGTTTCAAAAGAAAAGTTTACAGTCCTATCTAAAGTATTTGTTCTGCTTGTATTGTTGTCTGTTGCACGATTTCGAAACATAACTTGAACTTCCTCGATGCAATTTTAATCTGAATAAATCTATACACCCTCAACTTTATTACCACTTAGAAGTCAACTGTGCCTAGAAATATCTTATATTCTAAAGTGAACTCAATTTACAAAATGAAAAGCTATGTATTAGTTTAAACCAGAATGTAGGTAAGAGAATTATATACACTGACGTCTGTGATTAACTGTTGCAGATAGGAGAACCCATATTTACACCAAGACAAAATTTTTGGCAAAAATGTTCGCACGACGCATTTGTCAAGAGAATTATCTGCAGCATAAGATTATTGAAATCACATACAAAGTACGGTTGTAATATTAAAATCATATGAATCTTGTTTCAAGCAGAGAAACAATAATAACAGTATTTACCCTCAATATTACTCATTTTCCATCGAAATGCAAGTACTTTTCTGTAATCTGTGTATCAGATACAATCAATTATGCTAACGTCATATGGAATCCCTAAGATAAAATTTGTTAAAAAAGATTTGCTAATCATCTATTAAGGAAATACAATATGCCGTTATAGCTACACCGCTACACTTGTTGAATTCAGCCTTGTGCAACTGAGAAGCAAATGTACGAACATAGGCTGTTTATTTAAAATTTGTAATGGTTTCATAGATTCACCTGACATTCTTGCCTCGATTGACTTTAATGTTCCGGTATTCTCAACAGGCAGTACAGCTCTTTTTAGACCAGCATTGGTTAAAATTAGGTCACACAGGAGCACCCACATATTACGACTTCTATATAATTACAACATAAATTATAATTCAATTGACATTTTCAATAACATATTTAGTTCATTTAAACAAAAAATTTAAATTAATCAATTGGCTAATACACTTTGATTAGAAATGCAGTAATTTCGCGTTGTGTTTTTCTTTTATTTCCTATACTGAAACTTTGCTCTTATTGTCCTTCATCTTTTTGTCTTACATTTTTTATTGTTTGTATTTTGAGAATCGTTAATATGGTAGTGTATTTCCGAACATAAAATTATTGTGTATATCATTGGAGTCTTGTTTGCTTACTACTTGTTTACTACTGTCAATAAAGAAATAAGTAAATAAAACAGATTTGAAGCAGGCAACATTTCCCATTTCGCAGGTAGAGGCTATAGTCTATTTCAGTCGCAAGATTGAATTACTTGTTACCAAAGTCTTTAAGAAGTTAGTTTTCCTTAAGCAACCTAATGCGATTGGCAAATTAAATTCTATAGCAATAAATGTATATGGGAAACAGAAATATCGATAAATCAGAAGTTTAGCCTTCTGATTTGTCGTATTGGTGTTGCATATATCAGAGAATAAACGATAAATTGCTATTAATTCAAGTGTTAAACCCTTTTGATATTTTCTTCATAGTAATCCAGATTTATGCTTGCAATCACCTTGGTTGAAACTATCAAACGTTTCCTTAAATTTGATACGATTTAGTAAACTTTTATATGTGATTCTACACTGCAGTGGGGCGATAGAAGACTAGCAGTATATTTTAGATAGTAGAATTGGAAGCAGTACGTGACGGCAAAGTGGCGACTTTAGGAGGATCTTAAACAACTCTTTGCCTCACGTTCGTTATTGAGTATGACTTAATATTGCAAATGTGCTTACATTGAGTATATACTCGACAGCTAAACCAACACGGTAATCCCCATCATCAACACGAGGCGAATCTCAATTCTGAAAATATTGAGGAAGCAGAGAAACGACTAGTATATAAGTGCAAGAACGAATAACAAAACCGTTGCGATTTCCGGTTTCCAAGTGGTATTTATTTCCACCTCAAATCCTGTAGAATGGGCGATGCAATAAAAATATGAAGTAAAACTGAGGTTAATACTGATCCAACTAAATCGCCTAACTAGATTACGAGAACGTTATAAGAGCGCATTTATTTCAAAAATATTAGACGACTTAAAAGAGTTGTGTAAAGTACTTATAAATGTATTGCGGTAGAGGGCTCCGAAAACGAATTTAATATAGATTACCACACAGAAATGTATTACAATGTAAGAAGTTAGAATAACCGTATGATATCAATATTTACAACAAGATTGCTACTCTTTTGAAGATTTATACTTTCCAGCTTACCGGTACTAATCGTGACACCATTTTTATCTGTTAGCAGGAGCTGTAGAACACATTGCCGATAATGTGATTGTGTTCTCCTTTATTGTTTCGGAATTATGTAGATATTTTTGCGTGTGTTAGTTACCAAGTTGTGGAAGGTCATATTAAGTTTGGTTTTGTAGCAAAGATTTTTTGATTAATGCAATGGTGGCGCCAATTTTTCAAAGCTATCTACGAATATTCTATCCGTTAATTAAATTCGACATCCAAGTTGGTGTATTTGGGTATTGAATATTTGTCGATTAAAACGTGAGAGCGAATCTGCTACGTATCACTTTGGAAACTACAGTTTAGTTGTGCGTCGATTTTAAATTTAACTATTTTTTGGCTATAACCTCGAAGCAATTTCGGTAACTTGTTTGTATGTTATCGATTTCTTGTGTTAATATTGCTGCTCTTTGGTTAATGCAAGATTTATTTTGTGGAGTTGATATATAGCCAGACATACTATCTGGCAAGGCTTAACATTTTCACTTCTCCGCATCCTCGAAGACGTTACAAATATCAAAGCTTATCGTAAGTGCATGGCAAATTAGTTGCAAATTGGTGGTTTTTTTAGTAATTTAATTGGAACTAAGAAGAGACGTGCTTTTTTTCTATTGAAAGATTTTATGCGAGTTTAGAATAATGTTATAAATGAATGCATTGTATTGACCACTACTGCAATGGCCTTGAAGAGCTGAAAATGAAAATCTCTATATACAACAAATTATAGCTAAAGTATAAATAATTTTGTTTACACTTCTGCCACATTAGAGATTATTTACGAAAGTTAAAAGAAATTATTGATTTACTAAACACATCTTCTCTTAACTTCATACTCCGCGTAAACTATTTCACGCTAGCAATTTAATTGCTTACGATTTTGAAACGTTGATTTAAATGTGCCGGAGACGTAATTAAGTACTTTAACTTCAGCCGCAATTGTTTTAATTAAAGTACTTCCTCCTACGGATTCAAAGTAAATCTCATTGATGTCAAATAAAATGCCATCGAAATCCGATAAGAGTCCGGGGATAACATCTACGTTGACAAATGACATCTAGACATCGTCCAATTAACGAGTAGGAAGGAAACGTTTCTGAAGAGCCCCATAAATGACCGGTATCGAATGAAATGGCCATCGTTTGTCCAGTAATGACCCTCAACTTGTTATCCAAAAGGTAGGGACAATCTTCTACTTTTAAGAATTATCTACAGCATCTCCGTATATTAGAGAGATAAATATTCACAAAGATGGGAAATTTATAGTACATGCGTTTTCTCTGTAGATGTCGGCTGCACATTTTATGCAGTAAAAATGTAAAACTGATGTCTATTACTTCTGCCAAAAGAATCTTGTAGTGACAAACATAAACCTATCTAGTTTGGTTCATCTTGATTCATTTAAAACGTATTGTATTCCAGTTATATCTAACGACAATAAGAAAAAATTCGGGCTTAGTAGTCTCGTAAGAAGAGAACAGAAAATTAATTTATTACGTGAGCACGAGTCCAACTACAATTATCAGTGTAACACTACGTACGGCAGATGGTGTCTGTTATAAAGACGTGAAACATTTAGTACACGCTAGCTGTATAAAACTAATGCATTAAGGAAGAGTTAATGCAACCTCGATTCTACAAACTGTTCGTTAATTTTCATGTTATTCTGATTTTGAATTTTATCATACTTTGTTGTCACAAATTCGTGCAGCACGTTTGCAATAATTATATTCTAATATTACTATAAGGTTGAAAATTATGTCTTGTTGCGTTGCTGCAAGTTAAAGGCGTTAATCCCTTATAAATCGGTTACTTAGTACGACGTACTTGTATATAATCTTAATATACTAGTAGCTTTTGTATAGTCTATATATATATAAGATAACGAAAGTGTAAATCCCTAATTAGTTGAAAATTACATAACTGCTTGGACAGTAATATTCTACAAAATTATGGTCGAACTTGAGCAACATCTAGACATATTTGCGCTGGAGTTTGTGACACTTTGGTACGTGCGGGGGAACGGCTGGCAAAATCTACCCGGATCATAACATTTCACCGCTAAGCTCTACAAATTACGGCGCTGTTTCAGTCAACGTATCATTGTCCTGTGCGAAGGAAAATGACAGTGGGATTTATCGCTGCAAAGTTTCCGGAAAAGTATAATGTTGATTGACGTGATAACAGGCAGTGTTGTGCTGCAGTCATCTACATATTGGTATAACATACATATACATATAATATAAGCGCAAAAATGAAAAAGTTCTGTTGTACGAAGCGCATTGTTGCTAGTACAGTTTTATATCTGACTAACTTTCCTCTCGGAAATATCTTTATTTAAATTGCTTGCAGTGATACATAAGTATGAAAGTATATACATTTCTGACTTATACAAGTACGATTAGGAAGCGTCAATTGGAAGCAGAACCTGCTATTGCAAACAACTAAGCTGATATTATTAGTATTTACTTACATAACAGTTATAAAGTTAAACAAGACCAGTAACAAGCACCACGATGAGCAAATACGAAAAAGTATCCATAAACGAATAAGATATTCCGGGTCCCGGAAGAAAAGCAACTGAATGAGTATGTAAATAAGTCAGAGAAAATCAAACCACGTAAATATGTAATGAACCTGTACAAATATTACTCTCGTTGTTGATGCCCGTAGGCGGCATCTCCTGAATAATGAAAAACTCCTATTTCTTTCTATGTTACTGCCACGAAAAATTCTCTCAATGTAAATAGTGTTAAGGCGCAGCTATCGTTCGATAACCGTGTATGATGAGTGTGGAAGACAGGAAGCCTTGGAAATTGAATGATGATCTGCAGGTTAGATATAAGTAGATATAGCAAACAGTAAACAACTGTTGTAAGAGATTAGTCGAATAAAATAACAAATAGTCGAGTATTAGTGAATAGCATATACAAATAAGACTGTAAGTAAGTGACTACACCTGGGAAAAGCGAGCTACACAGATTCACTCTGTGAATGGTATTACAAGTAAATAGATAGTGACATAGTGGAGGAGGCGTTGGTGAGCTCTACTTCTATTCTCAAAAACAGTAATATGTGCCTATAAACTACCAACCATGCGCAACAACTATATCTAGTCTCATATTTATACGGCTAGATAGCTACGACTCAACAAACTGCTAAAGCTTAATAAAATCACCATTAACAGTTTAGATATATGTATGTATGTATATAAACTATCACTTAACTGACAAATGAAATTCCACTTGTAATTGAAATAGCTTGTGCAATACAACCAGAAAAATTTCAGGCGTTCGATCTAATTTTGTAGTTTCTCTATAAACATTTTACAAAGGGAATTACCGACAATTATAAATCTGAACATAAAAAATAGTAGACATTATTTTTTCAATATAACATAAATTTGTATAAACAGCTGAGGCTTTCAAATCGACCCATAGCTAAGAACAATAGGACGGCCCCATCATCTCATCAACAATTTTAAAAAGTTGAATAATTCTTTCTGCAAAAATCGCGCTAAGACCGAATCAAAAAATCTAAAACTAACTCGAAGACAACGCTCATCGTTATATTGGTTAGCTTCTTATGGTAATTTAACTGCACAACAAATAAACTGTAACTTAAATTTACCATTAACCGACAGATGTGTTAAAACAGGTTAAAAAAAATACTCTTAAAAGACCCACATACTCAGGCAAGACTGCAATTTGCGTAGGATGATATGAGATAGGGTCTTGAGAGGAACAGAAAATATGATTCTGTGAGAAATTAACATATTAGATATACACATTTTAACCATAACAATAAAACCTTTATATGTTTATTTCTACGCGAATGAATTTTACTTCGTATATAAAACTTCTGAGAATGGTTTTCATATAGACTTTATTAATCAAAGAGAAAGACAAGATTAATTATTTCAGCAAGACAATCGAGGTATCCGTCCTTTCGGAAGTGTATGCCAATAATAAACGATACGACAGCGCCTAACAACTAAAATCTGCGATTACGTGGTGTTGAAATGATATTCCTATTTCAATATTGACCGAATTAGTAGACAATATGAAGACGCGAACGTTTGAAGCTCTTTTGAATACAGAATCAAATACTCACTACTAAATTTAGCAAGAGTCTTGATTTTTTATGTATTTATTTCATTTATTAATTTTGGTTTAATGGACACATAAAAATTTTACTGCTGGGCATAATCATTATTGTAAATATTCTCTGTATAAAATGTAACACTTTTTTAATGTTATATTCCCTTGCATTTGTGTTTCTTTGTAATTTAGCGTTAACTCCGAAGCTTCGAAGATATTAGGCAAACCAAACATTTTGATCAGACTATAGAAATTTCGCTGAGTGTAGTATATGTCTTTGTGAAGACATACTACAAATATCAACTATTTAATGATCAATTATCAATTTCAGAACAGAAACTAACAGCTTAACTTGGATATCAAAACAGCCCTTTGCGAGCTTGATGTACCATATATCAACACCAACAAACGCTAGGTGCTTTAATGTAGTAGTAGTCCCTTATTACAGCATTATCTGAATAAAATATGTGATAATTGAAATATGTTCTAGTGAAGTAAATTATCAAAGTATTTTATTTTCTTAGTCAAAAGATTTCATAACTTAACAATAATAAAATTACAGAGTTTATGAGCGAAACTTCATAACGGTGTAGTTCTGTTGGTAGTTTAATAGTAGCCACAAACGAAGAAAATATGTTAAATTATAGTAATTTATAAAATGATAAAAATATGGTGGAATATAAAATTCAATATACATAAATAAGCGTTTCACTTATAATACAAAGAAAAATTAACTACCATTTCATCAGATGCTTCAGCAGAAAATTTGCTATAAGCATTTGCACCAACCGCGTGGGATATTCAGTGTGCAAAGGAAAAATATAATTATTACTTTTAGACAACCTCAAATACAAAAAGTAATACTACATTTTCTCGAATTAAGGTACTATAATCTTTTGTGTAGGTTGCAGCCAAAGAGACTCGTAATGCGAAAGAAGAAAACAAGATAGATTACGAAACTCGTTAGAGTCATCGTCTGAAATTCGCCTTTAGAAGTTATATTAAAATAAAACATAAAACATGGCAAACATCAGACAGAAAGAAGAGCATTATTATTCAAGAAATTACCTAATATATACAATTCCTTCATTAATTTCTAGGATTCGACAAATCGACTACCAAGAAAATATTCCTTGAATCCAACAATTTTATTTTTATTCGTTCAGTGATGCAGTGTTATTTC
Source organism: Holotrichia oblita (assembly GCA_023690525.1). Lineage (NCBI taxonomy): Eukaryota > Metazoa > Arthropoda > Insecta > Coleoptera > Scarabaeidae > Holotrichia > Holotrichia oblita. The sequence continues at coordinate 46,398,783 of CM043019.1, forward strand.
TATAGATTATTACGCTGCAATTTTTACCGGTAAGCTTAGTTTTTAATTGATTGTTATTAGATATTTTATTGTGGTATGTATCTCTTTTCGAGTTTTATTTGCGTTCTTTGAAAATAATGGCAATTAGTTTCGTTACTCATGGATTTTACTTTTATACATCTTTTTTAATTCACATGATGCAAATGGCAAACCAATTGACGTATGAAGATTAAATATTAAGCCGTAGGTGCATTATGATAAGGCACATTATTTTGTTTATTACAAACGGTTTCCTACTTCGTCAATATTTTCAATCGTAATAAATACATTCATTGCATTATAAATGAATTTTACTATTTTCTTGAAGATATTGACTTTAACTACAACAATCCCTACAAGGAGTCAATGACGAAGTGAGGGTCTTTGTATAGGTATAATGTTGTTACCTTTTCACATTTGAAATATAAAGTCATAACTAATATATCTATTTTGTGACCTTTATGCAATACTTTTTCGAACGAAACAATCACAAATCATTGTAGAAGATAGCATAACTTTAGAAAATAATGAAATAAAACCAGTCAAAAACACCAAATTCCTGGGAATGTATGTTGATGAATTTCTGGATTGGGGTGGCCACATAGACCACATCTGTCTAAAACTGAGTAGTATTGGCTATGGAATCAAAGTAGTGGCCCAATACATGAATAAAGAAACTTTAAAAATGATCTATCAAGCGAACTTCGAATCCATACTTAGGTATGGCATAATTTTTTATGGTTGTAACGCGAATATACATTCACTTTTTTTAATACAAAAAAGAACTCTTAGGTCGATGAATAATATGAGATTCAGAGATTCGTGTCGGGGTATCTTTAAAGATATGTACATAATGACTGTATACGGTTTATATATATATGAATGTTTACTTTTTGTAATCAAACATAGAGAAGAATTTGAATGTGAATATAATCATAATTATAATACAAGAACTTTAGACTTAAATTATCCCTTTCACAGATTGAAACTAACCGAAAATGGTCCATACTACATGTGCATAAAATTCTTTAATAAACTACCCTCTCCTCTCAAACAGTTGCCAACTAATAATTTTAAAACAGTAATTAGAAAGCTTCTTATAGATTTAGAACCTTATGCTCTGGCTGACTATTTAGATCATAAGAACCTGCAAAATTTAATTTAAAATTTGTTTTACATGTATTTTCTGTTTCATGACGTCATTTCATTTTTATTTCTGTGTACCGTTGTTGTATATGTGAATTAATTTTGAAATAAAGAAGTATTATTATTATTATTATTATTATTATTATGTACTAGATCAATAAAACAATAATTAATTAAATACCAATTTATTCTGGAACATATAATATTATATTTTCGTTAATAAGACTTCTTCAGTGGAAGAAACTGACATTTAATATGTTATTAAAATTCGATATATCAATGATTTCTTTGTTTTTTAGATATTTTTGTTGATAGGCATGGCCATTTATATTATTAGTATTTTGACACATATTAAATATCTATTTCTTCCACTTAAGACGTCTCATTAACGAAAACATAATATTAAGAGTATATGTTCTGGAATAAATTGGTATGTAATTAATTGTTGTTTTATTAACCTACAAGTGGAAATATTTCAGGAATTGAAAGATAAAGTCATACATAAAGATTGGAACAGCCTACGTAGTCGCAGGGTATACTAACCGATCTTGTATTAATTCTATTAAAAGAAATAGACTAGTATTTACTTGAAAAAATACGGAATAAAATGGAGTATCAGCAAACTAAACTAGAAATCCTGTTCAATTATATAAATGATGCTGCATACTTTTGGACAAAAAGAATACACCGTTCGGACACTGTTCAGTAAACTGCAAATATCGCGGTGTTTGTCCTCAGTTATATAGTTCTTTCATGTGCAATTTACATTCCTCATGAATAATCGTTATGGGTACAGCTGATACCCGGACATGCTCGGCATTAATCCTAATTTCAGGTATCCGGAGACCTAAAACTAATCAGCAAGTTTAACATCGAGGTTGCGAACTTTAACTAAATGACCACTAATTTAAATAATTGCGAAAACTTTGTTGGCCTGCGTTTTGAATTTGTGACGTTATGGAAGGAATATTGAAACGATACGGTTTCTCTTAATTAAGTAATTTCCATAGCTCCTATTTGAAGAGGTATATACGATAAATTGATAGCTGGAGGATAAGTTAGTAGCCGAGTTAGTTAGCAGGGTTCTTATTGAAAGCAATTTTTATTTGATTTGTTATGTATTTTTGATTTTCTGCTGCTATAACTTTTTTAACACTTCGTTGCTCGTTATTACACATCATTAGGGGTGGCGGTATTTGTACCTTTATGAAAGCTATTCGTTATATATCTATTGTTTTCCTTACTGCATCTAAAATATCGATGTTTTACAATTAAATAAGGACGAATCAAATGCTATTAATAATCACTCTGCAAACAGCCTAAAAAAGTCAAAATGGCTCAAAAATTGTTCGAGATAGGTATAGGACAATATACATAATACGACGTGAAAAATGTGGTAATATTCAGGGTGCTCCGGGTGTCAATTCGTAAATAGCTGAGAACTCTGGAAAGTCTGGAAACTTCCAATAAACGGGTATTGTGGTAGATGCTGTACAATAAATCGTAGTTAACGAGCAGATGTATACTTTCCATCTATCACCAGTTCCTTTTTTTAGTAAAAACATATCTGAAGAAAAACTACGAGCACGATCTTTACATTCAGTAGTGCATCTGGAAGACTAGGCTAAATACGTTGATTTTTTTGTTATGTTTCAATACCTTTGTCTAATGAAATTGTGAAACAAATTTGTAACTATTCATTGAAGATATTAACTTCATAAACATTTTTATCTTAAGCTTATTCAAAATTACGATTTTAGATGATAAATACCATCTCGCTCTTAAATAATACAATGACACTTTCTGCTGCAATTTAGTAGTTATTATCCAATTTTTGCGACTCATAGCAATGTACATATACATACTTAGATACTAAATATAAAGATAATATAATCTCTTTTTCGCTTGACTTTGTAGATCGTGGTAACATTAAGAAGATATTAATAATTCGTTGCAGTACACACCGTATGTCCATTAGTCAAGGTGGTGATGGAACCCCATTCAGTACGTGTTTTAAATAAATTGAAGTTCGTGACGAGCTCACGGCATTTTTCTACACTGTACTTTCTCCCTCTACGACTCCAAGTAAAATAAAAGGCATTCTACGTTTGCTACTTGAAAATTAATAAGACAACTCACGGGAACATTTTGTTCTTGCTAAATGGGTGAACACACGAGAGAGTTTTTTCAAATATACATATACAAAGTAGACAAGAACAGGCAAGCATTTGAAAGTTTGTCCACCATTGCGTTGTTGCAAAATCTTGGTTGCTTATGCGTCTTCACCGCTATTGTCTCCGCTTTGAGTGTATCGATCAACGGCCTTACAATATCTTTTGTAAGTGTACTTACATTGTGTTGTGCGAGTACATGGCTGTATCTTGAAGGATATACAATGTCAAATGATAGGACAAACACCAATAGCTCATTCTGCAGAAATAAATATTATTGATCGACAGCAGTAGCTAAAAAAGCTTTACAATAAAATATCAATCTGGAGAGCCCTATATTGACTACACGTCGCAAAAAGTTTCAAATTATAATTATTATAGTTTTATTGTTTGTATATGGAAATGCAAATTAGTAGGAACTTAAAGTTAATTACTAGACGTTTTCTAGCGTACACGGAGTCAATCGAAACCTTTAAGTTATCATAAATGTCAAAACTATTTCACGTCATTCACATTATTTGATATGACATGATATACAAACACATGTATACATATCTTGTCTTTTTTTTGTTTTTGGTTTTTTCTTTGCCGTTGATTTAATTTAAGGTTTGTGTCTTGGTAATTAGCGGCTTGTCGTTTAATTAAAATTAATAAATTAATGACGTTTCTACAATATATACCTATATTGTCTTCTTCAGATTTAAAAACTAAAACTAAATACAAATTGACATTAGTATGTGTATTGCTGGTGCTATTATTTATTTAATGTGTTTCCTATTCCTTATTTAATTTTTTTTATTTTTGCTATGGCTTACCTTAATTTTACTTCTAAACAGTTTATTAACTATATATTTCACATTTTGTTTTTAAATTTTGGCATTTTTACATAATTAATATTACTATCTTGTCTTATTCATCTGTTCAAGTTATTGATTTTTGCGTTTGTTTGTTATAGTTTCGGTCAACTTCCAAAAAAATTATTTATAAATGTTTCGTGATCGTTTCTTATATTGAATTTCTCCTTCCTATCCTCTCCAATCTCTATTTATAGGACACCTCTGCAGGACCTAGAAGATGTGTGCGGCGGTGTGTATTTGTACACTAGTGGATGTATATTAGAAATTATATCTATTTCACCAAGCATTGTATGTCATTACGTGCAGATAATACCGATATTGTTTTAGGATGTAATCATTTTATGTTAAAGAAAAAGAAGGAAATAAAATCCCGATGCAAAGCAAAAGGCCACTATTAATTTGACACGTAATGATCAAATCTTATTAAAAGCAGTTGAACATATATTTTACTAATATTAGAACTAATATTAGAGTAATAACTTTATTCAGAATGTAAAAATATTATAAAGAGTAGACACACAAATATTTCGCCAATAACATAAACAATTTTGGATGAATAATTTTATACAAGATGGACCTACATTGCAAAATGATGACAAAAAGAGATATCTCCAATATATTTTTTATTCTTTAGCCAATACTGGTCCAATTAATTTGTGCTAAGTGGAAGGTTAACGTTTAAATATTGAGAATTAGGAGATCCTCGAAAGAAATAAAGAAATGAATTACTGCAACGCCAAATAATAGAAGAATACTACAAACTGCCCGACATCTTGGAAAACTATACATCCTGACCGATATAGACGAATTAGAAAATACGACGAGGCCAACAGCTCAACAAGCTCAACAGCTGCATTACATTTGCACAAAGGGACTATGGTTCCAGAAACAAACGTGAATAAAGGTCTTCTTGCAGAGATCAGTAAGTAGTTAAAATAGATTTCACAGTGTAACTCGATTAACTGATGTAAGAGCAGGAATAATAATGCCCACCGGATATACCTTGAAAATAGGAAACAACAATCGTATAAAAATCTCTATAGCATAGCAAAAATACGAAAATTAACTAGCAGACAAAGCGCAAAATCTATAGCGCAAATGCTATAAATTGCAATTAACGTAAATTTTACAATTTCTTCACATAACACATTTCCATCGATGTATAATTGAAAATATGTTTCATGATAAGCAATATGTTTAATCACATAAATAACTGATTATTAGTGTCTTATAGTAGTTTTGCGCGGTCACCAAAATAATAGAATCACGTAATTTGCAAACTGTAAAAAATATCAAGAATAGTCTTGTGTCAGGAAAGATTCAACGTTTCGTGTAATGCAATTACATATATGTATACAATGCAAAACTCAATCGCAACTGAGATACTGGTGTTGTGTTCATCGAAGAAGAATCTACTGATAAAGTAGTAGGCATCACTTCATATCCAGCGACAAAATAACAACATTAGGAACAGAACACAAGAGGTAAGAAACGAAATATTTGAATATAAAGGAATGTTATACATATGTATATATAACAAACAAAATCGATATGAAAATATGTCATAATGCAATGAACGGATATTTACTCCTTGTTGTATTTTTTTTTCCGATTGGATCTCTTTACAGAAACGTAACTTTCTTAGACCTATATTAAAATTAAACAAAAAGAACTCTTCGAATTGTTGCGCAGTTATCCAAACAGTCGATTAAAATTTAAAAAATAACATCCGAAATTATTAATTTTAGATATAACCCTCTGTTGTATTTACTTAGAATAAATATTCATTAAAAAAAATAGGGAAGCGTTCACGGCAATCTCGCTGTCACTAAATATTGGTGGTAGAGCGTCTAATTACAATTTGACAAGAAATTAATCAAAAACAAAAGAGTGCAAAAAATTAACATATAAGGAAATTTTAAAAATAATTGTGCTAAACTTTTCAACTTCAACCCTTAGACAATCTGACAACGCACTCAACACACTTCAAATTCATGTCAACAGTTTTATACAATAAATGATTTATGATAACATAAATTTGTTGGATCTTGCAAAACCATATGTTTGTTCATTTAATGAAATTATGGAATGCTATGACCTTAATCAGATAATTTCTTACCTAACCAGGGTAACATAAATTTTCATGCTCAATTTTATTATAACTAGTAATATATTCTACAATTTGTAAAATACGAAAAGATCATAAGCCATGGATTACCCAGGTAACTAAGGAAATGCCAAAACTTAGAGATAAAGCATATCTAAAATGGAAACAAATATGTAGTCCTGCTCAATAAAAAAAATCTGGCAGGATTTAAGGGAACTGGATATTATCTGAGTTGTTTATAGAAGTAAAGCTTTTCCCCTAACCTTTAGAATCGTGGTGCTATAAAAGACTACAACTTTTAATTTTGTTAAAACCGTTCCAGATAGTAATACTATTGGCCTTCATATACATAAATCAGGTACCACTAGACTGTATCCTATTATTTATCCTAGTACAAATAATAATCTCATATAAGTCAGTCGGTTGTGCCGAAATAGGTAGACCGCATTAAGCTTTGCGGTCCCCAACTTTTTCCATTTATGACTAACATTTTAAAGAGATTTATTTCTATTGTCATTCCAACCGTATGAAAGAAGGCACGAGTCATTTCTATCCCCTAAACAAAATTGCAAAAAGAATATGCTAATCTATTGTCACGAATCAATTCTACAATGTCAGCATATTGTTGCTTCTTCCTGTGAATATCGTATTCGAGAAGAACTTTGTTTATCTCCGACGGCGATCGGTATTTGACCCGAGATTTACGGTATCAGATGTCGATATACGGGTCGCACTTACATCCATGTATGTATCTGAGACAGCATCTTTTGGGTTTAAAGACATGCAGATACAGGAAAAAGAAGCAAAAGTGCTGACCGTAGGTTGAGGATTTTTTAGAGTAGATGTAGGAAACTAATGTATAATGGAATTGTGTTGTGTTTCTTCCCAATTAATCGACATCGAAGGATAAGGAGACACCAACAAGATAAGTACAATTTTCGTTATGTTTATTAGTATTGCTAATTGATACTTGTTAATAGTCCGTGACATTTTTGGTGAAGGTGACGGGCCTAGCCCATTTAATTCAAAATCAAATGGACACTTCGGTTACGAATACGAATACTTCTTCATATAAAAAATTAGCGTTACGCAAGTAATTAGTTTTTACCAATTCAAATCTGTATAGTGTGAATTTAATTATAAGTACTGGGATGTAGCAATAACAATTCCAATAGCGTTAGACATTTCCTCGCGAATTCTGTTCATTAAATTCTTCAATATTTTTTAATCTATTGGTATAAGCTTTTGATTTACGATGCTTTTATTTGTTAACCAATACTTGCAATTATTCCTCTTTAGTGACCCACTTAAACCGAATGTGACCTCATCGGAGGATATATACAGGGTGATTGGTATGTAAACCTACATACTGGAAGACCTATTAGTAGAGATCATTTGCAATAGATTTAGCCAAATATGCCTTATACAGAAGTGAAAAATATTCGAGATATGGAGGCGGTACTTTTGAAAGTCCTCTGTAAATAATGTATTATTATTATCTCTATCGTTTAATAAAATGTAGTAGGTTATATGTAATTGAGTTACTGTCATTTATTTATGGACGGTTCCTAGCCCACAATACAGTTCAATCTTCTAGCTGCGCCTAATTTTATTTTAATTTATGTAATAGTTTACGGTTAAGGATTATAACTCAATAGTAAGGTAATAGAACAAAGAAGTTTTAAGGATCGTTTGTAGGCTTAATGTATTATGAAAATTTTGAAACAATAACTCATCAACCTACAAATTGTTTCGATGTTTTCTTGAGAGCTGGAAGTATTAATTTTTGTACTTCTTTTTCTTCCAAGAATTTAACATAATGTTTGCTACGTTATGCGTGTTAATGTGTCTTTTAGTAGGGAAAACTGAGAAACTGAAAAAAACTTCTATAATTTTCTTTAATTTTAAATATTAGCCTTAGTAATTGATTTTGGAAAAAATACAACACATTCAATATTTAGAATATTTTTCACTTTTGTATAAGGCATATTTGGCTAAATCTATTACAAATGATCCCTACTCACCCTTACTTATATATATTATATTACTATTACTTATATACCGGGTGTTCAAATTGAAGTCGGCACTATTGCTAACTTCGTTATTATTGATGCTACGATGTCAGTTAAATTAGCAAAGTAGTAGGGTTCTGCCTTCCGAATACGATGATAAAATTAAAAAAACAATTGAACTTCGCGTTTTCGAGATATTAACGAAAATTACATTTTTTTAAATGGAATACCCTGTATATTTTTGCACATTTTAAATGATAATTTAATTATAAACAAAATCTATTAATACATAGACACCAAAAAATTAACAAATAAACGAAATACAAGCATTAATGCAAAATCATGTAGACATTGACTAGTTATCGAAAAATTAATACACTTTGCTCTTTATTATTGTCACTATTAATCTTATTTGAACAACAAAAAAGGAATATAATTACCATCAAAGCACCAACGATTTTTTGTTCACCTTAGATGATAGATGATAATAAAATGTTTCTTTTACTTGCCAATAATCGGACATTCATTGGCCCTACACGATATTCAGATCAACTTGAACTGGTACATATAAATGCTTGTAGTTCATTTATTTGTTAATTTTTGGGTATCTATGTATTAATAGATTTGGTTTGAAATTAAATTTTCATTCAAAATGTGTAAAAATATACAGAGTATTCCATTTAAAAAAATGTTATTTTTTTTAATATCTCGAAAACCCGAAGTTCAATTGTTTTTAAAATTTTACCGTCGTAAGCGGAAGAAAAAACGCTACTACTTTGGTCATTTAACCAACATCGTATCTTTAGTAGTAACAAAGTTAGCAATAGTGCCGACTTCAAGTTGAACACGCTGTATATCCTATATTTCATTTAACACGGTAGGATTATTATTAATCATGGTTTGAATATCCTCACAAAAATCTAATCTCTTAACTAGGTAATTAGGTCATCTTCCAACAGCACGGACCTTGTAATGATCGAACGCTAGTTCTTTCGAATTAATTTTAGGATTCACAACTAATGCTCGATTATTTCGCCTGATTTATGGCGATTGTAGTTTTTTGCCTATCCGTATTCGCCGAATTTTTTATTGCAATGTGCGTAACGATCGAAGGTTTTTTCACGTGCACTTATAGGATTTCTATTAGGAAACATTTAATAGTAATAGCGGTTTATTGATTTTTACATGCCAACAAGACAATTTAAAAGAAAATACAACAAAGGGTAATACTACTGCAGTGGCATATTATTAACAGACAAACAGTTTACACAAATAAGAAGTATCTAAATGATATCAAAGATTCAGGATCAGCTACTTATGGTTAAGAAGCTGTAGCCCCTAAGTACTTAATGGAAAACAAACAAACAGCACCACTCCTCGAGTCAAAACCACTTACAGTAACCCAGTGATTCAAGAAAGTATAAAGATATATAGGATTACAATATAGAACGTGTAACGGGTCGATAGCCGCAGTGGTTAGGTGGCTGACTATTATTGTGGCGGAACAATACGAGCCGGGTTTCAATTCTCCGGAAAGACGGAGACATATTTCTCGGAGAATTGAAATCCGATCAACCTGCCTTTCGCTGTTGGGAGCAAAGTGATTAACAGCGCGGCATTATGAAAGACTGTAATTATATACACGCGAAGAAACTACACCGCGAGAGTTGCATGATAGCTACACAAGCGATACTGCTCACGGATTCATTGCAACTAAGCACCCACCACATATTAAAAAAACTAAATATGCGTACAAGCTAAGGTAGTGTTGACGTAACTGACGAGTAAGCGACAACGTCTCCAACGAACGCTTAGCAAGAGAAAGAGCATTATACAACTTACAACTGTAATGTTATAGCTAAATGATCTTTTAAACATTTCAGTATGATAAGCGTTCGTTAAAAATTTTTTTTGCATCTCTGAGAGGTTTCCTTCCGTCACGAATTCCAATAATAGTTAACAAAGCCAATTAAAACGATATGAAGAACGGGGCGACAGCAGTTGTTACACGGCTATGAAGTGATGTGGCAGATCTCTGAGATCTGGGGCTCAATTCTTCGAGAAGAATAGTATTCCAATTTAACTATCGTTTGCTGTAAGAAGCAAAGTGATTAACACACGCGGATCGATAACCGCAGTGATAGGGCAATTCTCCAGCCATGCGAAAGATTGCTGGTGATCGAAGCTCAATTCTCTAAGGAAGCGGCGATATTTTTCTCGGGAATTGTATTCCGATCAATTTATCATTCATTGTTTGGGTAAAGTAATTATAGACAGCGAGAGTGCTGTAACAAGATCATCGAACACATTTACACATAGATACACTACACAGTAAAAGTTACATGGCAGACAGACAAGTAATAGAGCGTAAAAAGCTGCAGCTAGTACTCACTTCAGACAAAAGAACCCGCCTATATTTTGTGAGTTAATTAATTTCAACTAAAAATCAAGTACTTTAATAGTATCGAATACACAAATTTTGTCATCCTGTGTACCTTAAGTTGAGATCCTTTTTGCGTCTAATTAGAAATAGCCAACAATCCGGTCATAAAATTGATCAACTCTTTAAATTTAAATGTCAGTTATATAACTCATAGCTAACTTTTGTAAGACTATACCCTTTTCAATATCAGCAAATAACTTGAGAACTTCTCTGATTCCATGAAAGAGAGTGACAACTTTTTCTTTACTGATTCATTTGAAATAAATAAAACATCTCGACATGTACACTCCTGTGTAGTAATTTGAATATTTCTTGTTTTGATTAAGTGCGGTCCACATTTTATTAATAAATCAATCTTCAATATTAATCCAAGCAAATTATGTTTCTCTGAGTACATTCATTAAGTAAAAATGACAAAAAAAGAGTAAATATCGCAAGAATGGCGCATGGCTTGCCTTCTTAGTCCTTCATCAAAGTTTATATACCTATTCCAGTTTTATGTTGCTAGCATTCAATTAGTAATCGAGAAATGCTAAAACGGCCTTGTTCGTCAAATTATCTCAAACTTTGTGTGAAAAATTAGAAAACAGTTTCTTCTTTCGTGTAACGATTTCTTTTTTCTCTATAATACTCCCATTATATTTACTAAATTCTCTCGTCATCCTTGTGCTAGTAATCGCTATTTAATGAGTACTAGAATTTCTTTTATACGAAGAGTAAAGCTGAGTTATTGTTAGATGTAATCGCTAGCTGTAGTATGTTGTAATAATATTTCAATGAAAACCTCTAAATTTTCACATTATTTGTTATCGATTGTTGTGGTTTGTTGCCTGGATGCCTGCGTAGTTCATATTTTGGTGAATCGTAATCGGCACACATCTGAGAGCTGGAATAGTATACAGATATATTAGGATAAGAAAGCAAGAACTCTATTCTACAGAATGATTTCTAAGCTAGAAATGAACAATAGCGAACGTCAGGTATATCACGATGATTAAGTACGGACAAAGGATACTCTTCCGTAGCTAAAGCTTACGTCCAATTATGCTTGTAGCCCATTTCCTCTATATCCGTGTTGACCAGAAAATAGGCAGCGTGTTTTATTAAGAAAATGCGATTTTACGAAAATATAACTACACTTTGAAATGCAGATTTTGTGTATGTTACACCCTGAATTGTTTTTCTTTCCAACGAATTAGATATTTTATTGGATTTTATTAGCTCACCTCTATGCTGGATATTTGAAGTAATTGTATTTGCTTCACTACTTCATGAAATACCTTGAACCGGGAAAGTTATTTCAACAACCTGTTTTAATTGATATTAAATAACCCTTGACTAGACTTAGCCATTGCCTGATGTAAATTCATTTTAAAATTGAAATAAAATAAACAAAATGTTCAAGTTTTATAATATATTATGGGAGTATATAATATAGTATAAATGTTAAACATTCTGTTCTGAAAATAACTGTACAACTGGACAGTATAACCTCTCATCTACTCATTGTTTTTGGGCATTATAGAGTTATCTGGGATTCTTATGTTGTGGCATAGTTAGCTATATAACGACTTCTTTATATGTTCAGACTAAGTTGCTTAAATGTTTAAGACATGGTTGATAGAGATACTAAATCTGTAGCATATGGTGCAACTTTCTGTAGTTTTTACCTTCAATTTCGATTTTTATTTACCCAGTCCGATTCTTTAAAAACTTCTCACACGATATATAAGACCTAAGATATTGTGACTCGTACACTCGTATACTCGTACAGAAGATTAGTTTTAAAAAATGTTATGAAGTTTTTCTGGTCGATTATTTATTTTTAAGCACTCTGTATAATTCCATTATTGCTCTGTATATATAAAAATATTTTATATCCTTGAGATTTTTAGATATACTTTATTAAGAACATATATTTATATAATATGACTACATAGATTCCGGATAAATGCCACACCCGATAGATATATATACCGCATGTAGTTCACAAAATATATAGGCTTCTCTCCAAAATCTAATAAACTAATGTAAGTACCTTCAAAACCTCTTAAAAATTATATTTCGAAATATTAAGGTTCGACCCTATATAAATCAAGGGCGTGTGTTGCACGTAAAACGTGCGTGTTTGTTATGTTTTCAGGTCTGATATATCGGCAATATCCACACCTCGCGTAGAAATTTATCGCACAATTGCCGCGGTATAAAGGGAGTAAAATTTAATTTGTGCGGTTTTACGCTAGCGACTACTTTCTTAGGATATTTAAACCGTCATTTTCCGTTTTCCCCTCTTCTTAGAGATATTGGAGGGCTTATTAAACTTTATACGGGTAACAAGACACATTCATTTAATGGCTCGTAAATGATAGATTTCGAATAGGTATTTCATGGTCTTATAATTTAAAATGTACACAACAATAAAATATTTTATCAAACATTCAATTTGTGAGTATTATTATTATTTATTTCTAAAAAAGGAAACAATGCCGAATATGACGTTCTAGCTGGCAACTCTAGAAAATATTGTGCAAAGTATGCAAACACTTGCATTGAAATACTTGAGTTTCTTACAAATGCAATAAGAATCATGTGATTACTCTATATTGTAGCTTAGCATAAAAACAAATTAATATATCTATATTATGACCTTTATGTACTTATTTTTCAATTCGTGAAGTATTTACACTTGTAGGTCAATGAAACCTACAAGTGGAAATACTTCAGAAATTGAAAGAGACGTAAAAACAAATATAGTACAGGTATAGATTCTGCGTCGTATGCCATATAAATATTGTACTACATTTAGTATACTAGTAATTGTATTTTCCCATTGTTATTACTGTTACGCGTTAAGGAAGATTTTAATTTGAACAATAAAGCCTTTCTTCAACAATTATTATTTTTCATCTATACAAAATGTTAAAATAGTTAATCACAGAGAACCTTTTCGTAACCTGTTATATAATCTGTGCTGTTATATAAAACAACACAACAGCTTAGGTACAGGATCAATTATTTTGGATTACGAAATAATTTAAGAGAAGATGCTGAATGAAATTGGCAGTCGCTACGATTGCTTATCATATTTACATTACTATCATCTTCTGCTATTCTATTTAGGCGAATTTTTAGATTCTAGATTTTTTTTAATTTATATTTAGAAAGTGCAGCCAAACCCTGCAATGACATGAAAGGCTAGCAATATAAGAACCAACCAATAATGAATTGACCGGTGAAGAAATTAGCCAGATCTAACAAATAGAAGCAAAAATTCACAAATCTAAATTCAAATTTGAAACGATGTTTAAACGTGGGCGACTTTCTAAAACAATCTGTAAAATATTAGGTCGTTTAGTCACCTATTCAACTCTGGCAATATCAAGAAATTAAATTCTCAATGAATTAAAAGATTGCTAATTGCTAATTATCGCAAATAAACCACCTACACATTTCTTGAAAGGGCTTCATAAAATAGACGTTCAATTCACAACGTTAGAAAGCATTTAACATTTGCAAATATTATCTTATTCCTCAGTATTTTATAATATTCGGACTTTAACCTGAACAGTTATTTTATACACATTTGACTATGCTATTAGGGCTATTCTGTAATTAGCATTCATTGAACAGGATAAACTTCACGCACAGAATACATCTTCAAGTTTTTGACAGCTAATAGACTCCTAAATTATCCATGTTATCAATAACTTTACATATCTCCAGGAAATATTATGGTAAATTGCACGTAGCTTATTAAATTATGTATATGTCTCTACTTGGGATTGTAATTTTAACAAATTGTTAGATGCATTAGTAGACAAATTTGGATCAGGTTGTAGCAAGATTTGCCCTGATCCACGCAGTCAGTATCATGCCACTTCGGATATCTCCTTTGACATTGTTGCTTGATAAATGCACATACATATAACGTCCTACGTTGCGTCAGCTGATAACTTAAATTGCCATGGGTAGTTCCAGAAGTACCCGATCTAACAAAGAAAACACAAAAAGATTGAGAAAACATACCTTTATTTCTCTACAAACTCTGCTTTCAAATCGATACACTTCTTCTAGCGTTGTTTAATAGTTTCTCTATCCTATTTATAGTGAGAAACGTCGAGCTCCTCAAAACAGCCATCAACCCATAGGCTCCACTTCTTCATTGTTAGCAAATCTTTTACCATTGACTCATTTTTTCAATTTTGGAAACAGAAAATAATCCGAGGGGGCTAAATTTGGCGAATAATTGTCCTGATGAAACAACTTTATTTTTCGCCAAGTGCGGCCGTTTTATCTTGATTCCATCACTCAAACGCTGAAATAAAGTCGGATAATACTTGCCGTTGATAATTTTTCCTTTCTAGAGATAATCAATGAAAACTATCCCACATGCATTCCAGAAAACTGACGACATGACCTCACCAGCAGATGGAACTGTTTTCAAACCCGATTCTCCCCGTGATGGACACACATTATGAGTAATCGCGCCACTCATTTCGCGCATAGCTTTCGCATGTCTAAGTTTTCAGTCAATATGCAATGTAGCACACTTTTTGAAATACCTATCACATCTGTTAGTTCGGCAACTTTCACTCGACGGTCATCCAATACGATTTTATGGATTTTCTTCACCATTTATGGCATGGTCACCTCATTTGGTCCATCACTGCGATGTTCGTCTTGGTAGCTCGTACGGCGTCGTTTAAACTTTGCTGCCTAATATTTTTCTGTTGTAAATGAAGGAGCAGTTCTCGCTACAACAGCTCATCAACGAATTGCTCTAAAAACTCTCAGAAAAAGACTCGCACCTACAAAATATCTTCATAGTAGTATGAAACATACCTAACTACATATAGCACAATCTGCAACTGATTTCATAGCTCTGCGAGGCCAAAAATAATTGATCACTTTATAATTGCTGAGTGGTTATAAGGCTAAGGAAAATTGCACAGTATTCATTTAATAGTATATTATGCAATGAGCATGTAATGATAACTATTAAGACACGAGTAGGAATACAAATATCTTAATAGCTATTAAATGCGAGTTGCATTCACTATTTTTTCTGCGACCCCATAATATCATACGTATTTCTTTAATTTTTACTATATTTAAATAGATACAGATATGTAGTCACGGCCATATTGAATATTGGAATGTCGCATTTCTATTGGGTATAAACTTGTATCGTAATGAAAAATCTGTATTCCTACTGGATACAAGTAAACTTGTATCATAATGAAAATCTGTATCGTAATGAACATCATTAAACTACAGGTTCAGCATATCTAATAATACAATTTAATGTATGGGAGTAGAAAAATAGCAATAACAGAATATGTGATAACTACCTCTGTAGTAATGACTTACACACATGTTGATAATTACTTATATTAGGTCTAAAGTAAGTTTTACACCAACTATTTGTACGAGACAAGAAAATGATACATATCTAAAGAGGAAAATTTCAAAAGTATCTGTAGTTTTGTTTTATTTTCATTGTTCCAATATGAAGACCCAAATTATTATTACTACTTAATTATGATACACTTTAGGGTCTTCCACTTTGAAACAATACGATAGAGCAATAAATCGTGTATTATACCGTGCTACATATAAAATAACCTTAATTAAGGATATTAAAATCGCATAAATTTTGGAAGCCCGTGAGAGGTGCAAAACAAATCTTCATCATCAGACAAAAGCCCGCGCGAGCTAGTCAAAGAGCTCACCCTTCGAAACGCGCAGTAAAAGTAAGGGTCTTCACGCATTAATTTCATTTTCTGTTTCGCACCAACGCCAGCAACACAAGGCCAACGCTGCTACCTTTTAATACCCAAACACATTTTCCCCAAACCGGTCGATTACTTTACCAATAAAGCAAATTACTCGGGTGTTTCAGGTTTCCAATGGTGTAACGTTGCTGTTCGTTCTGAAAACAGAGCGAGCTTTATTGTTCAAAAAGTAAGCGAACGATGGGGAAAAAATCTGCACGAACCTTTTACAATCCGAAAACAGAATTAATTAAGACCTACAAGGAAAAGTAAACTAAACAACATATAATAATTTTCGGGAACGCTAAACATAAAAGTCCTTTGTGATTATTAGTAACCCAATTACAAGGCATTGGAAATACTTTACTGTTTGCGAAACAACTAATTTGTTCTTTTGCTTTCTACTGCTCAGAATGTCCTTGAACTATAGCAGTTAAACGTATTAATATGGAATAGATATACATATGTACAATTATGAACAATCACACAAGTTTTCTTTGCAGTATAAAGAACTGTAGTCTACGATATAGATTTAGTATTGTCATGTTATCATAGTGCTGGAACTTTAATAAAAGCACTAGGTATTTATAATAATTTGAGTGCTCCATTCTTTACATACATAAAATCTTAGTATTATTTGTGACCTTTATGTACTTATCTTTCAATTCCTTATTTATTTCATTAATGGGATAAATTGGTATTTAATTAATTGTTGTTTTATTGACCCAAAAGTGGAAATATTTCAGGAATTGAAAGATAAGTATTTTGTATCTGATCATGCACAGGCAGAATCAATTTTCTATAATACAAAAGAGTTGCATGTATCACTATACTTGATAACCGACCATTTCAATTACAACCTCCTGAAATATTCTATAAAAATCGCCCTTTGAGCTTTCTGTTGGTTAACATTGTGGTAATATGTAGTGTAGGTGTGTTATAACGTCATCATCTTGCATTATATGTCTCTGTTACTATTATAAAGAAGTGTAGAAAGTAATAACCATTTTTTCAGCAATAAGTAATGTTTTTGATTGCAATGTTGTCTGCAAATATGGTCTTTATCAATTATTTGTCTACTGCAATACAAAATATGTATGTCCAATGTCTTCAATTTTTCTTTAAGGCTGGACCATGAGTTCTTCAGGTTTCTAATCTCCCAAAGTGAGGTTACCATTAGAATTCTTTAGATATTATTATTATTATTATTTAGATATCATATCAGATATTACTTAAGTATTATATAATACTATATATCATAGCCGTTCATAAAGTGTTGGGTTCAAGAATACGTGAGGTCCCACAAGTACCTGCACCGTCGTATTTTCGCTTAATATGATAGATTAAAATTGGGATGTAGGTATCTGGGCGAGGATCACGAACGATGACAATACCAAGAACATTACCAATAAAGTACTATGTTATGTTATAAAATCAGTTGTTACATTACAGTATTTCTTGTTAGGACCTGAATTATACATAGAACTTATTTTTCTCCTTCCTTTCTATTGATGGAAACGGAGTTACAAAAATGTGAAGTCGACCAAACAGTAAGGAGGTGGATGGGTAACATGATAAGAAACAGAAAGGTGAAAATGTTGCAGAACTTTTCTATTGTGAAGGCAACCAGTGCAGCTATCTGTCCATAGTTGCTGTGCTGACACCTGGAAACCTGATGGTTGACAATCTGCTTTATGATTTTTGGATGGCGGGTTTTCACGCACAAGACTACCATGATATCATTATCATAAACCGTAGGAAGTTCGAAGGCGCAGTATTTCAGTCGTACTCAAACTTATAAAGAGGTGGTACAAAGGAAAAGAATGACATGTAAACTCCAGAAAAAAATGACTTTGGTTCTGTTTACTTGGAGGAGGAAGCACTCCAAACTCCAGTGTCCACCACTACCTTGGTGTCATCTTGGACGATAAACTGGCATGCAAATCATACCAGCAGTACATTACGAATAAACGAACGTTTAGTAAAACGGGGAGGCTGATGAACTTTTGATGGTGTACTGGCTGTACACGCAAGTCATAACACCTACATATAAACTACTATAGATTATGCGGCGGATGTACTTAGTAAGGTCAATGAAAATTGCAGGTCTTGGCATCACACGGGCTCTGTCCTCGTCGCTGCCATTATGGGAGTGCGGAGTAAACTTTAGCTCATCCTCTTACCGACTGCCTAGCAGTGGACCGAGTCTAGGCGAGTTTACTAGGCCTATCCATTAAATGTACCCAGAATAAACAAATTTATCGACGAATCAAATGTATATTGGGAATATTAGCTAAATACCTACTATGTAGGAAAAATGATGCAAACACGGTGTTAACAGAAGTAACGCCACAAATGGGTCGCGTCATCTTTAGGCGGGGCATTACTTTAGCGCTTCTTTACAGTAACGGCAAGAATATTCCATAGCAATAATTTTCTTTCCGACTGCAGTTGATGTTACTTCAAGATTTGATGCAACTGTATGATCTGTACAAGCTAGTAACTGAATTCAATAACTATTACAGCTGACATAAGGAGTCTCTTTTATTAAAACGTTGCAAACATTGCTATTGAAATTAGAAACAGTACTATCACATAATAGAATTTTCTGGAAAGCTATGTATTCGTCATATTTCTGTCACAATATACAGGATGGTCCATATAAAGTGTAACACCGTAATATCTTCGAAACAATTACGAAGAAAAGTGTTAGACAAAAGTTTAACTATATAATAATAATAATAATAATAATAATAAACGCCTTTATTTCCAATTTACCAAACAAAACAATAGCAGACACAAAAAAAGAAAGAAAGAAAATAATAAGGTAACAGGAAATCGCAAGGTGGAG
This sequence comes from Holotrichia oblita, assembly GCA_023690525.1. NCBI lineage: Eukaryota > Metazoa > Arthropoda > Insecta > Coleoptera > Scarabaeidae > Holotrichia > Holotrichia oblita. The sequence continues at coordinate 46,418,162 of CM043019.1, forward strand.
TTCAGTGAAACTGCTCTTCCACTCAGACCTTGAATGTTTATAAAGGTAAAACTTAAATTATAATATATATAATAATATAAACTAAAACTAATGTTCCGTGAGGTGCTTACATATTTAATAAAATACAAGAAGATGATTGGCCGCAGCATCAATAATGAACGAATGGTTGACCACTACATTGGCCAGAAAACAGACACTTCCAGAGAGACCTCCTAAACACCGGATAAGACAAGGTTTTGAAAAATACAAATAACTGATTGTATATGATACATATCACATATGAGAAACATCTCTCAAATAGCGCCGTACGATGCAGCGGCGGCGTAATGAGACCCCTGCTACGTATGTTTAGATGGTGTACATCAGTCCTGAAGGTTATTTTCCTGTATAGGTAAGTAGGGTATTTATTACTGACTATTTTGTAAAATAAGCATGAAATTTGTAAAATATGTCGATTTCTCATGTTCAGCCAGCGGGCCTCTTCAAGTTTATGACTAATGTGATCAAACTTACGAATGCCGTATACAAAACGTAAGCAAGCATTTTGAACACGCTGAATGCGTCTCCTATCGCAAGCATCGATAGCAGATCCATATACTGGATTACAATATGTGAAGTGAGACAAAACGAGAGAATTGCAGAGCATTAGCTTGGTATTACAAGGTAAGTATGCTCTATGTGGGAAGAGGAGTTTTAAATTTAAGTACGCTCGCTTAATATATTTGGATACCTGAGATCGGAACCTGAAGCCATTATCTAAAATCAACCCAAGACTTATAGCACTGTCAACAACGGGCAATTCCTCACCATCAATAGTTATTCTTATCTTATCTCTGTTCCGCTCACATTCATTCTTACTATCGAACAACATAACCATCGATTTCTTACTATTCAGCTTTAATTGATGTGCTGAGCATACGCGAAACATTGTAGTCAGTTCAGCGTTAATCATGTTAACTGTTTCATTGATATCACCAACGTCAAAACAGTACTCTAGTAACGAGTCATCAGCATACATATGCATTGTACAGAGATGTAACGAATTAAATAGGTCACAGGTGTAGATAGAGAATAAAAGAGGCCCGAGAATAGAGCCTTGAGGAACTCCGGCGTGTAAGCCGACGGAGGCCGAGACCGTACCATTCAGTCGAACAAACTGAGATCTATCAGATAGATAACTACAAAGCATATTGATTGCACTAGTTTTTAAGCCAATATAGTGCAGAATAGAAGCCATTACATCATGGTTTATTGTGTCGAATGCTTTACTAAAGTCTAATAAAATTAAAACTGTTAATTTATGGCGATCAGTAGAAGTAATAATGTTATCAGTTAGGTTAAGTAAGGAGCTTGTGGTACTATAACCTGGACGAAAGCCAGACTGATATTCTGGTAATATGTTATATTGGTCTAAATGTTCTCTGAGTTGAAAGTTCAAAACCTTTTCCAGGATCTTAGAGAGAGTAGGCAACAAACTTATAGGTCTTAGGTCGTTTAGCTCAGCCGGACTGACGCATTTGGGTATAGGTATGACAACAGCAGTCTTCCAGTTAAGTGGAAATTTTTGTTCTATAATGCAAATGTTTACTATATGACATATATACTTTAAAATAAATGGACAACACAATTTAAGCATATGCACGTTCACTCCATCACAACCGGAAGACTTACTGTGCATATTATTAATTATTCTATAAATAGAGTTCGAGTCGGTCAGCTTAAATTCAAACACTGATCCCATATCGTTTTTTGTACAGCCAAAATAGCGCTGTATCAAATCTCCATTATTGGAATCAACCCGAGGAATATTAGTAACAAAATGTTCATTTAAATCATGAGCGTTCGTAAGATGATGAGGAACAGAAGAATGAACAGAATGAGAACAGTATATGAAGGGGCTCATCCGATGGCGCTACTGTTGTTGCTATAAAGAAAGACACAAAGGTCATAGCAAGCTCAACTCTTTTTTTTTCAAATAGCATATGGTATTTTTTTATCAAATTCTAAAAGAGCAGTAAGTTGTGAACAGAAAAATAGTAAACCACATATAGTAACCTCAAATTAATATTAATCGAGATACTTATTTGGAAAATATGAGTAAAAAATGATAAAAGTCAGTGCAGCAATGTTTTTTCTTAGTTTTTTAAATGTAAAAGAAAATAAATGTTAATAGTAGCTGCAAATTGTTTACATAAGGTAAATAATGGAAGAACGCAGACGGCTATAGAATTAGATGTTCCAATTGGCTAGCCGCCAATTGGAACATCTAATAGCTACTAGCCGTAGCCCCAATGCATTTTTTTATTCCTGCAGAAAAATCGCGAATACAAGTGCGCGAACTTTAAATGTACAATATCGACTTGTATATGAGACGGAACCAACAACACCAGAAAATATGCAGCAGAAAATAAGACATGTATGTGCAGACATTTCTGAAGACATGTTACTGCGTGTGCATATAGAGATTTTTCTGCGCGAATGCCAAAGTGCATTGAGGCTGGTGGCCGCCAATTTGAACATTTAATTCGATAGCCGTCTGCTTTTTTCAACTGCTTACCTTATGTAAACATTTATTTTCTACTTTTACATTTAACAAACAAATAAAAAACATTTGCTGCACTGACTTTTATTATGTCCTCATTTTTTCGAAATATCTCGATTAATATTAATTTGAGGTCATATATCGTATACTATTTTTCTATTCGCAACTTATTGCTCTTTTAGAATTTGATGAAAAAATACCATATGCTATTTGAAAAAAAAAGAGTTGACCTTGCTATGACCTTTGTGTCTTTCTTTATAGTGACAACGGTAGCGCCATCAAATGAGCCGCTTCATATAGTTAAACTTTTGACTAATACTTTCCTTCATAACATCAATTGTTTCGAAGATATTACAGTGTTACTAAAATGGACCACTCTGTGGTAATATTTAACTTATCTACAGCTTAGAATCATTCACTTCTATTCTTGATCTTACTAAACTTTGTGTTAATGAAAAGTTTAAATCAATAATTTGAGTTATTTCTCTCAACGGGTCGATGGCCGCAGTGGTTAGGCGGCTGACTATCGGTGTGGGAGGACGATAGGTGCCGGTGTTCGATTCTCTGGAGGGACGGTGAAATTTTTTCAGAGAGTTTAATCCCGGATCGACTTGCCATTCGCTGTTGGGAGCAAAGTGATTAACAGCGCGGCATCATAAAAGGCGATATGATGCTGTCACAAAGCCATTTAAACACAACTTACACACACCAAACTACACCGCAAGAGTTGCAGTGATAGCCAAACAAGTAATACAGCTTACGGAGTCACTGCAACTAAGCACCCACCACACATTAAAAAAAAAGTTATTTCTTTGTTATATTTCGTATTTAGTATTTATTGAAGCTATACCTAAGTGTTAAACATACTATTCACATTATAAACGTAAAATGTACCGCTATTCAATTACTTTTTAAAGTGAGCTTGTAACAGAGCATTAATTTTTGAAGCTATGAAGTAAGAAACTTAAAATTACAGCAAACTATATGTAGATATTCCTTAACTAGATTGTATTTTATTTTAAGCTTCTAAGAGACAGCTATTAATTTAATCCTATTAAGTTCAGGAAACTTACAAATTGATACTGCACAACTCAGAAACTACAAGTACCTTATACATAAAGTAATTTTACCACAGCAACCACATATTAATTCAACAAGCTTTATATTATATGAAAGTTTCTCTATAATTTGAATGTAATTAGATATCCTCAACTTCACGAGTAATATCTACTTTGTGGCTCACTTTACTTCTTTTGTTTAAACTTCTGTAATTTAGATATTTCCATAAATGAAGGTGTGCAGGTAAATATAAGTTACCTAAAATATGTTATATAACATGTGTTCTGTCCAAAATGATGGTCACATGCGGTTAGAAATATCTGTAATAGACAGTAAATTTACTAATTTACCTGCAAGCAGCATCTCTTCTTATATTGTGAATATATACTAGGTGCATATATAAGGTTTACATTGCCACGCTCCCTTTCACTCTTGTAATTCACAATAAATATTAATAAACATTTTTATTCATCCTTTTATTAGGTAGTCCAGGTGACCTATATAAGTTCACCCTATCTATATCATTTGAAATTTCAAGTCTTTTTTCCTTCAAAACATGGCATTATTTAGAGTAAAACTCTTTCGTTTGCCTTCTTTTATGCTGCATTAAAACTTGTTTGCTAAAACGCGAAACTGACGTAATTGAATTTTTTATGTACTTACGTTTAGGCACTTCGGCTTATTGTGTAAATTTGAAAATCGTAAAAAATACTTTAAAAGTCTCTTGCATGTTTCCTAGAGGTATGTACGTGGACATTTTCCTGCGGCTTATTTCTTATTACCAATGAAAATTTGATATTTTGTATAAGGCACGAGGAAAATCTATTTGGTAAGAAAGTTTTATTTTAAGTCTGAATAGAAATTTTAAAACTCCAGTTACGAACACATGAAGAAAACATCTGACCTGGTTTAACGTAGTTACTATAAGCAGAGAAAATCCGGAAAGCAAAAACATATATTCAAAAATATTTAGATTACAACAAAATGTAGATGCCTATAAATTTATACGAAAGGAGCTTGCGGTATACCACCTATAGCTTTGGATGTCAGTTTAGAACAAAATAAGATAAACTGTAATTGGCTAAGTAGCTAGAATTTTGTAAGCGATCTTACAATAAAACATATATTTTGTTTGGTCAACCGTTAATTTCAATATTTCGTACCAGTAATTGGTCTAGAGTCTGAGCAGCTGGAGAATATCTCTCAAATAAATGACCGCTGTAAATTGGGACATATATATGTCAAAGGGTAATGGATCAAGTCAGCAAATTCTAATAAATGAACTATGGCTCCTAAAACTTGAAGCTGACTTGAAAGTTACCTGAACTGCAGGCCCTGTCTACTTTAGACTCTCAGATACTCCTATCCACAACGTTCAAATGTTTAGGTATGGTCTAGTACATTAAACTGCAACACATATGTATATCTGTAAGAGCCATCTGAGCCTGTAGAAGGCTATGGTAAAATATGCGGTCTATCTGGTTAATATTTAAATTTTTACCAATCATAGAACCAGCTATGTAGCAGTTCCCATCCAGCTTCTATGCAGCTGAGCATTCACACAGCGTTGTATGGACTATAACATATAACAATAATGAAGACCATACTTGGTCTGCTTCCACTGTAGTCATTATTGCAGCAAGGAGTACCCCTAGAGGACTACAAAGCAAAATGAAGCAGGTGCAAGAAATTTTCTGACGAAATCCGTCACCATACCATAGCGATGTGAAAAAGAAGCAGTCTAGATCAATTCTCCCAATTTTAATGCTAAAGTAATTACCATACCTATAGACTTGAGTAGAGTGTGTACTGAATTGTCTTCACGAAAATTAAACGGTGAAAATTTTTTCTCACAATTGATACTGAGGAGGTCTCAGATAACACAAGATGGTCAAAAATTGGTGACATATTACAGTTTTCAGTTAAGGAGGATATTAAGTCACTCGGAAATAAAACGAAATAAAACCGCAGCAGATTCTTTAGGAAGAAATGCTGGCGAAAGATCATTCACAGTCATTATTAAATATGCTCTGTAGTCCAGATGCAACAATCCTATTTAAAGGTGTAGCATATTAGTGTAAGCGTGATCTTTTATATTTTATTATTTTAAAATGAACTTTATTGCTGTTCTTTCGATAAATTAAACAATGTTTAATAAGTAATTATGTTTATTCTTGCTTTTGCTATGTCCCCCGTCCACTCCCCAGGGGAGGCGTGCTCCGCAGGTCACTTTTGTAGATTCATTTTTATTTTTTTCTGTTCACCTTTTCTACTTATTAGAATGAGGTGATCCATTCCTGTAAATGGTTACTTGTGACCGTAAAAACCCTCGCACTAACTGTAGTAATAAACACCTACACAATGAAAAGATGGAAGGCTGGAAATAGCCTAGGGAGAAGTTTGACTAGTTTTCAACAACGGTAAACTACAAATTAATTGAAATGTAGAGCTATCAGTTTTACTGAGAACTAGAATAATGAAACGTGATCGTCAAGTATTTTATAATACCGTGGTTCCTCTAGTGAGCCTGGAATGAGATGTTTATTGGCAAATAAGTGAACAGCAGGACTACTAAAAATGTAAATGGAAAGGAAAACGAAAACTGTTCTTCCTTTCCCATTTATTAAACGTTATCCTGTCAATTTTAGTTATCTTGCAAACGTCTACTTTACAAAAACGAGAGAAGTTAACCGCTTGTTTAGTTATTGGTAAACTAATGGATTTGAAGTAAAAGTGTATTTGACAAATCAAAGTACATTAGTTTATATTTATCTCCATCTAAGGAAGTGAGTGATAAGAGGGCGTGTCGTTATTTCTTATTGCGAAAAGAACGGGAAACACATAGACAGCACAATAAGTTCGTTCTTCGAATGTTTAGTTGGTGTTAGTGTGTTTCTGTTCTTAGTTTTCAGCTGGCACGCGGACGAATTTTGAGTTAATTGCACCATAACGACCATCTTTACACTAATTAGATACCAACTTCATAATTATCTTGAAAGATTTTCTGCTCATTTAATATCTTAGGGAGTTACAGTCTGCAGGGATTAGGTGCAAATGACTTCTTAGAGAGGTGTGTCCTCATTTTGTAATTGAAATACTTCAGAATATACTCTACTCCGCAATGCGAAAATAGTTTAAAGGTAGAATATTCACAATTACCAACATGACCTAATAATATCTCCTTATTTGCTCTACAATGATTAATTCTGATCGTGCTGTAACTCATGTAGAATTCTTGCTACGGAAGCTAAATTGGAAGTGCTAATTCGTATCGACATTATTTCAAAACTACATTAATGCAGTAGTATATAGCTACAATTTAGTATAAGACTTCTTGTGACGTTCTGTTATTGCTAGGGGTGAGAGAAATTAAACTTGATGCATACGTTGCAACGAATCGGTTACCATCTCTGCTTGATGTATGTATGTAGTAAGTTTTTCAGTTTTTCCAATCTGTGTCGACTCGTCGCAGCTAGTCACAAAAATCGATATTATTTGTTCAGTGTTAAGATATTTTTACATTAATGTATTTCAAGTTTTTCCAGTGAAACACAAACTGATAAAGGTCAAAACAAAGCGTTTCAGAAAAGATGTATTCGTAAACCATTTTAATAAGTTGTGTTATTTAGCATAATAACGAAATAAAAAAAAAATGTCTCCTTAATATGAGACGTTAGTATTAAGATATTTTTATCGGATTGTGTTACGTTTACTCTCATCTAAACTTGTACAATTTCTAATTATCCAGAGAAAGCTTTCTCAGCTAATTTATTGCACATTTACGTCATGTAGTACATTATTAACATACATTTACTAGGTAAACTACAAAGAAAAATCGCCAACAAACTACATTAAGTCCATAGCAGAACATTACTAAAGCCAAATTACATAAAAGTGTACAGCTACGTATCAGATAAAAGCTGGTATGATAAGTACGTTAAGCTTACTATTTCAGCTATACATACCATGTTTACATGTACGAGAATATTTTAAACTGCTGCAAGTGCCTACAGGATAAAGAATGCTCATTACTTACGCCATTGACTTGCATTGACATTACACGCTCTAGCGTTCCAACGTATTTACATAATATCACACCATGAGTAATTTAGCGTCACGTGAAATACCTATGCAGCACGTCATGTTCTATTTACCTTATAATTTTCGACAGTTATGTAGCGAAAGCTTTACAGAAATTGGTGTATAATTTGTTAGACAAGTATAATAGAAGCAATTACTGTACGACTGCTCTACAAGACCATTTGGTTGATATTCTTGGTTACGCAATTAGACAAAGCTATAACAATAGCTTCAATTACGTACTTGTAATACAATTGCTTCCACTACCATGTCTGCGTCTATAGTTCCCAAATTTTCTGTACTAGGTGCATTTATATTCAGTATAGGCAAGAAGGCAATTAAGCAAGCATCTTTGTTTAGACACTATTTATTGAATGCTTGATAAACAATTACTTTGAATTTTGGTGGAAACGATTGCCGTTAAAATGAAATTCTTGCTTCATATAGAATTAGTGGTGTAAGTAGACTTAGCATCGTTATAGATAAGTGGTATACAGAACAGAGAAAGAGAGTATTTGATTTTACAGTAAGCACATGCATATGTACATATGTAATAAGTAACTGAGAAAACATATTTAATTTTCTTTACTACAGAAATTAAGATATATGTCTTCTAATTTACCCTATAAAGAAAAACATGAATATATTATGCTCTAACGCTACCAATAATGCTACTGCACCCGAACTCGAACCAAATAGGTACCTAGTATATGTATTCAGACGAGAAATTAATCGACCATCTTGCCAAGTGCGACCTTGATTCCTAACTTGATGAGTATCACAGCGCCAATAGAGACTATTTTTTGTAATGACTACGCTTAGTGAGCAACAGACTAAATTGCATCAGGTGTAGTTTCTCAGGCAGGGGACATATAGGTACATATTTATTATATAGTTATTTATCTGTTCTGTATGTCATTGGTGTAGAACAATTTATACATATAATTAAAATATTATAAAAAACAATGGTATAAAACACAACACACATAATACAACAACCGAGAAAATACAATATAATTGTATTGTGTTTGTAATGTGATATCACTTCAATTCCCAGAGCCCGGCCACGAGTTTTTTGTCTGACAATAATTTATTTAGACTAATTTGAAATTTTCACTGTGGTTTTTTTAGAAATTTAGGTAAGTGGTTATAAATTTTGTTGCCAATATTTAAATATTAGAATTTGTTGTATTGTACCTATGCGACCTAAAATTTTTGCTGAATTTTTGTAGATTACTATGAACATAGTACGCCACTATCTGAATGTACAGACCAAAAATGGTTGATACCTACCTTAAAATAACAAAAAATGATCTGCATGATTTCGTACAGTCTAAGTTGTTTATAATGCTGATAGTACACTTAAAAGGTAGCATAGATTTAAAAATAGTAATATTTCCCCAAAATAAACGGCCATAGTTAATGTGCGAATCAATGTATCCAAATATACCAAATTTTCATGACCATCAAATATGTATATCTAACAGACGGTATCACGGTCCACGAAGACAGATAAGACTTTGCCCATCTTTAGTTTCAATCAGGAATACAATTTAGTTATTTTCAAGAGTAAGACAACGAAACCATGCATCGGGACAACAAGGTTATATTGTGAAATCATCAGTTTGGACTCACCCTTAGCTTTATAAGGTGGAGTAACTGCTATCCATACTTTTGCGGTGGCCATTCCTAACCTGTACAAGAATGGATCGGTAGAATTCTGTTGTAACAGTCACGTTCTTTCTACTTATGGCATTACAGATCATCAGGTTTTAATTCAAGTGTGGTCTTGGCGAATCGTAGAACACGTTGATATGGCTGCCAATTCAATAAGAAAGCAGAGCCAATGAATAACAAGAAATGTGAGCGAGTAATATTCATAAGACTTGAATCCGAAATGTGGGAGTTCCTATAGTAAGATAATATATGCGAGAACTAAACTCGCTATCTTACAGCGGTTCTACGACAATAGACTCATCAGCGCAAATCATTTTAGAACACTTCGTATTTCTTTGTATTAGAAAAGATTTTGGGCACGCAAAAACAAACAACATTTATAGAAATGGTGGAATGCAATTAAAATATTTTAACTATATGCCTTAATAATACGAATGTTTGTAAACCATTGTATCTTATATTTTGGAACTCTACTTGACAACAGATCAATTTCAATTCAAATTAGGGCATGAACTCATGGGAAGATTTATTTACTCCTATAAAGGCAAGTTTCTTAATTATGACTCTCTCCATATTTTCTATTGATAGTTATTAGATTTATCGCAGCTTCTACTACAATAGGGTACAATGGCAAATTCGTAATAAAATTCATTGTATTTTTCTGGAAATTAGAGTCCAACGCCCTAATCATTTTCCAATCATTATACCGTTCCCCATTCTCCGTCATATTATTTTAGAGTAAGGATTTTTTACTTTTATTCATCGTCCTTTTCCTCGGACAATTTATAGCCAAATTAAAAGTTCGTCTTCTATACTACACACATTTGCATAACGTAAAAATTAGAATTTCTACTTTTAATTAAGTAGTAAGATTTTGTCTTCCGTTTTCTTTTGACTTGTTTGCTCTTATTCTCTACCTCACTCTTACTTACTACGCGTTGGTGTGCACAGGATTCACCACAATGTTATCTCAAGAAATATTGTACCGTATTTGTACTTCGTTCTCGCAATCGTTAGGGATGATTATTTTTCTTCTTCGCACAAGATTGTTTGATGCGCCTTATTGCGGTAACCTGAAACACCCACACACATACGAAGGCATATACACAAACACAAAAAAGATAAAATGCCGAATGGCCCGCTTGGCGTCGAACTTCCATTTAGATACAAGCTCTGTGATTAGGCTCCTGAGTATGCTTCCTATTGTCCTGTTGACTCACCAGGGGTATATAAGGAAACATTCTTCTATTCGGAAAGATTTTCGTGTTGAAATTGTGTGAATGCTATTCTGTCGGCGGGTTAACCTATACCTAGCCCTGCCACGAGCCCGTTTTTGTACTCCGCCTGATAGGAAGTCAGGTCTAATGACAGATTTGTCTTTATTCTACGTTCGTAGATCTTTAGACGGGTTCCTTTCTGTCCCTGGGGTAAATTATGAGAAACGATTCTCTTCGATGTTTTCCTTTATTTTCGTGAGAGAGCGAGATCGTTAAGTACATAATTTGATTCAATATTGAGGTTGTAAAGACAAAATATTGATTTTAATGCTAGTCTTAAGATAAAGCCGAAAATTTGGTAGTAGCTTTTAAAAAAGCGTAAATTAGCAAGGAAATAACCGAATCGAAGGCGTCATTGTAAAATAAGAAGATGGATAAGCACATCAGACATTATTGTATAGAACATCTGTGAGGCTATTCAATTTATAAAAGAGAAAACATTCAGAAGTAAAGTCTGATGGATATAAGATTATTTGTATTACTACAAATGCGACATGTTATTGACATTGTTTCAGGAACAAAACTAGGTGAGGGACGTCAGAAGGTCACGATAACTCGACGTGTAAACCACAATAGAGGCGAAAACCTACCGACAGGAGTAAGAACTGAGCGAGGGGCGCAAAAAGTTACGGTAATTCGACGTGTGTACCCTGCTAGAGGCGAAAAACTTCCGACAAGGAAAAGGTGGGAGTGCGAGGGTATATACATATAAAACTGTGCAAGGAACGCCTGCGAACACTTGTTGATGAATCGCAAAGGACAGGTTTTCCAACTGGAGAGAGGGTAACCAATTTCACGATTGAGATTCTGGGGATGTCTCTGGATCTCGATAGCTTCCCTTACCTTTCGTGGAAAATAGCGATGAGAGTTGCTTACAACAGATACCTGATCAAAACAAATTTTGAGACCCATATAGACAGAATTATATTGAAAGTCTCTAAAAGCTCTGCTGGTTTCTTGTTGAATTTAACCTTAAAATGAATCAAACAGCAAAGGGAATTTTCATCATTTATTGGAGAAATAAAGGGAATTGTTTCCTAGCTGGAAAAAAAACTAACGACTACGTTTGCAAAAAAGAAGAAAGCCTTCTGTATATCCTTACGTCCCTGGCGAGTCAACAGCTTTAGTATCTCAGCATTGTCTAATTTTTGTTTGTTTGCTATGTTTTCTTATTACTTTAATTAAATCAGTTTTCTAGTTGTTTTAGATTTTCAAAATAACTAGCGATAACATTGTTCTGTATGTGTTGTGGCATGCGAATGTGCCATACCTTACATATTCCTTGAGATAGAATCCCTTTATCACTGTTCATGACAACTTCTCATCGTAATACTGGGGATATCAGTAATTTTCGAGTATCTGTTCAAAATTTACGCCTGAAAGTAGCTATTTGATATTCCATTGGTGTTATATAAACGTAATTCAATTATCACAATTGAAACCTTACTCTTATTTTAACCAACTAGTCATGGAATTCTTTTTATATCAGGTAGTTTTATTGTGGTATATTGTATTATATTTTTCATCTGATAAAATTGCTTTTGTTAATTAAGGTTAGTTATCATTCAAATGTAGTGAATTTTGTTGAATGTTAGTTATACTATTTTTTCGCTCAAGCACCTGCGTTACTAACGCTAGTAGACACTTAATGCTATTCTAGATAAGATGCATATCTCCGTGTGTAGATCATACATACATTCTTATATGCAGAAACACTGAGCAAAAGCGCAAATTTTAATACTTTGCAACACCCGTGAGAAACATGAAACAAATTGAATACAATATCTCACTATAACTGCAACACAGAGCGATTCCTATATTTTGTATTTTGTTTTATTGTTAGTTATATGATTAACATGATACAAATAAAGCTTGTTTTTAGCTCTTTTCGAATTCGTACTTAGTACTACTCAAATCACACTAATTGTTAATTCGTATAGATTTCGCGTAGCGTTAGCTTTTTAACTAGACTAAAACAACTGACTCTCATTACTTTAGTTCCTTTAATGAAACGACTCAATTGTGATATAACCAATAAAAAAATATGGCTCGAGTTACTAGAAAGAGCGATATTTTTCTCGACGACATTGTTGGCGCTACGTTTTTAATTAAATCATGGTAACTGTAGTACTTGCAGAATTGAGAGTAATAAAATCGCGAATGAAATCGTTTTTAAAATTAAATTCACCACAACGCCTTCGGCTTGGCATAAAGTGAAAATATAGAATCTTTTTTATTTTTTGCAGAAACAGTAAATCTACAGTTATGATTAAATCCAGTTTGTATCAGATTTAAAAATTTAGAAAGCTATTAACCTTGATGCATATACAAATAAATGCAGATCTAGGTAAGCATTGCCCAAAATCAGGGTAAAATATATTGGTCGTAGAAACTTATGCGAAGTTATGCGCCTATCTTTAAACCTTGCACTTCCCATATAGCCTACTGCGTAATGTAAGCAACGTTCACAAAAAAAGTAGAGTAAAAGACTACAAAACGTGGACCGGGAAAATCAAATTAAAATGCACAAGATAGATCATTTAGATGGGTACGTTTTTAAACTGTCCACCCTGATGGTGTATTCCACGTGAAAATGAATACTTTCATATTGATCAGCTTTCTGGTCTCTGTTTTCGATATCATGTTTGCTGGTTATTGTCAGGTATTCATTATATTCTCGATTGTCTAGTTCCGTGTTTTTGACATGCCTATATATGTACATACATACATACATATTTTTGTCTGTCAGCTAACCTTTTCCGACATATATTTTTCAGATGTGACTACTGGTATTGTTAATACTTTTTCCTCTATTATTCGTGGAGTCCTAATAAATTCTTTATAAAATTTCAACACAGTGGATTACGTTTTTCTTATTTAATCTTCACTAATCGTAAGGAAATTAATTTGCTACTGAACATGCACTGATCTAGCAAGACTGATTACAAGTTTCTTTGTGTCCTGCCAAATACTAAACTAAGCTATACAACAAGTGCTTGAACTGCTTTTTTGCTAAACCTTTTTTAACGAATTATTTGCGTGTGTTTCCATCTCTTTGCTTTGTACGCTGTCGGAGATCCTTACCGTTGCTCGATCTCTCCAAATACTGTGCTACTGAAGACGCCGCGACGAGCACCGCAGGCGTGAAACGTGTAATTTCCTCCTCCCTTAAGTCCTAAAAAATTTAGAAATACTTCTAATATCGTCATCAAAAATCACAATGTCAGGTACAGTCACTAGATCGCAAACAAGTAAAACTAGTCAAAAAATTGACAAAACTGCAAAGAAAAATAACAGCTATGTTGAAGTGTTACGGGATACAGTAGTAAACTGTGATAATCTAAAAAATGAATCCGAGATAGTAATTGAAATGCGTGATAAAATAGCAAAAATGGATTTCGAAATTAGTGAACTTAGAGAACAACTGCAGGCTCGCAGAGAAAATGAGACATTTCTGGAGAAAAAATTGAATACATTACTGGGAAAAATCGTAACCAACAAGACCTTATTAAACAATTGCAAGAAACGATTGGAAAATTAAGCGATCGGTCAAAAACAATTGCCGTAAGCACTTTCACTCAAACTGAAAGGAAGGAACTGGTTAATGTTGGAAGTCAAACTCAAAATATAATTACTAATCGTAACAAATGCAATACCACTAATAAAAATAAATTGAAGCGAAATAAAGTATTGGTACTAGGTGATAGTCATGGTCGCAACATGACTCACTTCTTAAGCAAGTATATAACCAGAAATACTGCTATTACGACCATATTCAAACCAAACGCTCCCTTAAGATATGTTACCGAAGATGTCGAAAATCTAGTCCAAAGCTTTAAAAAAACTGATGTACTTGTAGTGATGGGAGGAAGTAATGATGATTACTCAGACTCTGATTTTAGACTAGTCGATCGATTAATCAACGAAGCAAAACACACTAATGTTGTATTAGCTAGTATTCCTTACAGATATGATAACCGGAAATTAAATTACAAAATACGTGATTTAAATGAATTCTTGCTGAGGAAATTACAAGACGTACCACATATTACCTTTACCGATATTAACGAAGACATGACGCGAATAGAATATACTAGGCATGGTTTACACTGTAATGCTGGAGGAAAAGAAATGATTGCAAAAAAGCTAAAAGTAGCTATAGATATGATCACTAAACCAGATGATATAGAGAGCGAACACATTGTGGAGGTATTAAGACTCAGGAGACCACGGAATCCAGATTCAATAGCAAATAACGTGGACAGAGAAAGAAATTTTTTATAAATCATAAACTCCGCGTAGTTCATGTTAATGTTCAATGTATTTTTAATAAGTTAGATAGTTTAGAATTTTTTTGCATCAAAGTAATCCAGATATATTGTGCGTGTCGGAGCATTGGGGTGACGATATTAAAATAGAAAACTTACGAATAAACGGGTTTAAATTAGTAAGTAAATATTGCAGGAAAAGTACTATTCACGGCGGTACAGCAATTTTCGAAAAAATTACTTGGAAATACATAACTTCAATTCCATTGATTCCTTGAGTGTTGAGAAGGAAATTGAAATGTGTTCTGCTTTCCTTGCAACACATAACATAAAAATTGGCTTATTTTCTATTTATCGTCCTCCCAATGGTAGTTTAGATGTATTTTTAACGAATGTTTCACTAGCATTACATAAATTATACGAAAAGTATGACTATATAGTATTGGTAGGAGATATTAATATTGATGTTTTGAAAAAATCTGTGAATCTAGATTTGATTAGATATCTTGCATGCGTATAAAATAATTAATTTAATAGATAAACCTACGCGAATTTTCACAAATGCGTCTGGAAGTCGCTCCGAATCTGCAATAGACTATGTTGCTACGAATCTGCCAGTTTCTGGCTTGATGTGCCGGTCGGTGGAGCCGAACTTGGGGGATCATTTAGCTCAGATTCTTGACGTTGATCTTGGTCAAGCTGACGAGTGTGACCACGACTCTGCTCACCTCGCCGAAGTAAGGAATATAGGTGATTCAAACGTGTTGGAATTTAGATACCGTTTAAGTAACAATAACTGGTCCAGCTTATATACTCATACTAACGTGGATAGTGCTGCTGACGACTTCATAAGCTCCGTTTTGTGGTGTTTTGATGTCTCATGCCCAATGAAGCGCAAAAAAACGCGAAACATTAAGAAGTTAAATCATGAATGGGTTAACAATGATATTACAACTAGCTCTGGCGAGTTGCGGGATCTTTTTTGGTTAAAACAAAGTGTAAAGTCCCCATTATTGAACAAGTTATTCACAGAAAGGAAAAAGCACACAATAAGCTCATAATTGAAACAAAGCGTAACTATTATGATACCAAAATAAACCTTTCTTCTAACAAGACCAAAACATTGTGGGGAATAGTAAACGATAAGATAAAGCCGAATAATAAATATAAACCGTCAATTAATCTTGTCAAAGAAAATACTTTAATTACGGATCCCCTGGAAGTATCCAGAGAGTTTGGTAAATATTTTTCGTCAGTCGTGGGGGGACTTGTTGCCAACCAGTTAGGTGCCAGCACTTTACTTCCTAGTATACTTGGTCCCACACCTTGCCATTCTTTCGTGTTTAGTCCTGTATGTGCCGAAGATATTACTGCTATAACTACTAAGATGGCCAATAAAGCGTCATACGGTGATTATGGAATCAGCAGTCATCTTCTTAAATTAATTATTGACGATATAGCTGTTCACCTGGCCTATATAATCAATTTGTCATTTACCGAAGGCAAATTTCCTGCATCATGGAAAACGGCCATTGTTGTGCCCGTTCACAAAAGGAATAGCGAGTCTGACACAATGAATTATCGCCCTATTTCAGTTATTAATACATTTTCTAAGGTTTTCGAACGTGTGGCATACAATCAAATTGTCTCTTTTTTTGCTAAGCATGACATAATAACTAACAAGCAGCACGGCTTCAGACAACATAAGTCTACGGAAACAGCGTTGATAGATCTAACGCAGTATGTATACAGGAATATGGATGCACGTAGGCATGTTGCTGGCATCTTTTTTGATTTGACTCGAGCATTTGACTGCATTGATCCTGAGATATTGTGTTACAAGTTGAATCACTTTGGTATTCGTGGTTTGGCGCTTGACTGGATAAACTCATATCTATCCAACAGGAAAATGAGAGTGAAGGTGGAAACGCGATTTCGAACGAGTTCAACGTGGAGTTAGGAGTACCTCAAGGATCGGTTCTGGGTCCACTTCTCTTTCTTGTTGCGATAAATGATCTTCCAAACTTTCTCTCTGACGGTTCCTTGGTATTGTTTGCGGATGATGCTTCAATAGCGCTCGCATCAGATAGTGTTGAAGATTTAATAGATACAGTTAAACAAACAATTAATAAGATGTCGAACTGGTGAAAGCTAAACAGGCTAATTTTAAACAATGACAAGACTTAGGTAGTGTATTTTCACAAAAGACGTATTCCCCCGGCTAATCGCTTATTCGTCTCGTCTGCCACAGTTCTAGGTGTTTTTATGAACGATACACTTACTTTTGACGATCATATTCAGCACCTTGCCAAAAAACTTAACTCCGTATATTACGCGATTTTACAGCTAAAATCCACTCTAGATGTGTCGAGTCTACTTAACGTCTATTATGCTATGGTTTACCCTATTATATCGTATAATATAATTATATGGGGTGAAGCTGTGAATTGGAACAGAATATTCATAGCACAAAAGCGTATCATACGGCTCATTTTTAATATCAAATATCGCGATAGTTGTCGAGAAGTATTTAGGCACCACCATATTTTGACGTTTCCTTCCATATATATATATCGCTGTGCCGTATTTGCCAGGGAGAATCTGAGCAAATTCAATGAATTTTTGCCGGACCATACATACCAGACGAGGAATCGCAACATGTGGTTCGTTCCTCGTCATGTTATGTCGCTATTTCGTAAATCCCCTGAGTTTGCATACATAATGATCTATAACCGGCTTCCGGGTCTGGTCAGAAACGTGGCAAGTATTAAAGGTTTTAAAACGATGATAAAAAGATATCTCACTGAGAATAGTTATTATAGTCTAGAAGAGTATATGACTAGTGACAGATCGTATAATATATGTATGTACGTACTTATCCTAAGATATTCTTTTATAAATTTATTGACGTATTCTATCAATGTTTAATTGGCTAACGAATAAAGGTTATTATTATTATTATTATTATTATAAGCATAACAGCTAACTTTATACCTTTTTACTTCTGCCTATGTGCTTTTCTAATCTAGTTTATCTATTGAGCACTTTTCGAGATTGAGAAAGATCAGTTACTATAACTATATTTTTGCAATTATTGCATGATGTTATATAATAACTCTTGCAGAATTCCATTAGCCATCAACACGAAACTGGAGTGCACACGTGTGCACACAAAACTGCACTTTGAAACGTGCAATATGCTACCCTAGCAACCATCAATGGAATTTGTACATTTTCCAATGCACTTATATTTTTTATTTGAATTCGTATTTATGTCTTGTTTTCAATAAGGATACCACTATAAATTTGTCAATGCAATCTGTATAAAGTGGTCAAGAAAAATAATAAAACACATTCAAGACCAGAAAAATTATATAACTAGAAAAATTGTATACGATTTTTTAAAGCAAGGCAGAAAATATTTGTAAGAAAGTTAATAAAATCGACACATAATGATAGATCACAATGGCAATGTCCTCAATTCCCTGAAATGCCGACGACGGGATTCCTTCAATAAGGGATTCCAATAGACGTATCTCAAACTGCAATGCTGTATCAAATGAACAAACGAAACCGTTCAATCCCAACAGTATTTCTTAAGTTTCTCATTCACCTAAAAAACAGAAGGTGCGCTCTAAGGTGTAACAACGATCCGAGAAATGCATAAAACAGGCCAACGTTATTCCAATAAGGTTAACTGTAGACTTCTCCGATATTGATTTCCCCTCTATGCACTGCATGTATTAGATATTGAATGTTGCATAAATAAATTTAACAGTTACAAAGGACATGAACACTTAAGTTGAGTTTAGTCTGAGCTTTTTTTATGACTTCAAATGAATATAGATTCTTAGGACATGACTTTATCTGCTTATATTTTACACACACACACACGCACATATTTTATATTAAATCGATTTATTTATAATTTTAACAAAAATTGCATATTGGTTTTAACATTGATTTTTGTTTATAAAACTTTCTCCTAAAAAAAGCCCTCTGAAACAATTGGATTTACGAAACTCGATCACGCTTCCATCATCTTGTATAACGAAAATATTTTTAGAACGTAGTCCATGTAGCCCTCAATCAAATCCCAAAAGGTTTTCGAAATTCCTCACAGTTTAATTATAATCCTCCACCTCATGTTGGTTGCACTAACCTGAACGAAGAATCAGCTGTTTTATAAAAAGAACATAGATGAATTTTAAATCGATACGCTAAATAATACTTGATAATACTCGAATTATATCTAGCCAAATTACAGATTGTTACCACTAACAAGAAAAACTATCATTCGAAAAGAACGAAATGACTGGGAACAGGCATATAAAACATTAAGTATGTGCCTATTTTTGGACATTTAAGGACAGAACATTCAAGACTAATAATAAACTGTACTTTTTATATGAAAATTACTAAGTTGAGTTATTGAAAGTACTTACAAGATTTATTTTACTTGGCAATTTACGCTTAATTATAGGGACATTCCCATGCATTAAATCAAGTTTAATTTATTTCGACAGTTGAATAATATGAAGTAATACATCCAATCTAAATTTAGTCTTTCAATTATGATTTGGAAATGGGAAACGGGTTAAAATACCAAACTGAAATGGTCTCATTTATCTTCAATCGAATTAAGAACATCAATCCTGGAGAGAACGTCGATATATCTGAAGTATGTATGTATAATACATACACACATTCGCCCGAATGAGAGACTCGCACTCTTTTCTTTGGCATTGAATTGAAATTTTTATCTGGTTGACTTCTCGCTTCAACTCCATTTGATGTATCGCACTGGCTAGGTATTTTGAGAGGATATACACATTTATAAGCTGTGGAAAGTTTTTCCATTTGCTAGTAAATACAGTACGTTTATTAAAGCTATGGAAAATTTCAAGATCATCTATTATGCACAATAATCTAATTATCAGTCAATATGTTTGGTATGATTTGTCGTGTGATTATATTAATGTAATACATATATCGTGTCCTTTGGGTTATCTTATACATAGTGCAAACTATCTGTAATGACATAAGCTAAGGATGGCTATCCTATAGTAATTTTGAGAATTGTTTAATTTCTGCTCTAGAGATGCACTCAACGAAAAAGAAATGGGAGAGTTACGAAGATATCCAATAATTTATTTTCTGGGTTGCTCAATACTTATAAACAAGGAAAAGCCTACAGATATCAGAAGACTGAATTAAACTACCTACCAAATAATAGCAACAGAGCAATTGTTTTGTAATAATAATTAAGAAAAAGTGCTAGATATATTCTATTAATAATACTAACGGTGATTAACGCTCTTGTAGTAAAAATTTGTACTTCGAAAACATTTTGAAACTTCAGGCACTATTAGTTAAATATTTTTGATAGATATCTTTAAAAATAGGTCGCATATTTGTCTGTAAAATTAATAATAATGAAATAATATTCGCTGATACTTGATGCGGATCAAGTAGAGAAGTCAATGATATAATAGCAGCATTCAAAATAACTACACAATATTGATAGTGTAGTTGGAGGTGAACGATGGTGTGTCTGCGACGAAATCAAAAATCTAGGTGTATTTATGGATTCTTCCTTCAGATTCAGAAATCATTTCTGATTGTGTTAAAAGGCCTTACTGCAGTTTGCGGTTGCTGTATCCTCACAGATCTTTTTGGACTATAAGGCGAAGATTCACATTTGTGCTCTCTCGTGCTGCCTTGCCTTAATTATAGTTATACTTTATACGGATCGTGTTTGGATAGCGAGACCTTTTGCTTTTGCAACACATGAGTTTTGTTGTAAAAATACAACGAGTACAAAACTCATGTGTCAGGTTGACTTGTGGTCCACGTAAGTATGACCATATTTCGCAATGTTTTGCTCAGTTGCCGTGGTTAAATATGTCCTACAGACGTAGAATGCTCTCGTCATTTTTGAATCACGAAACTATCCGTCAACGCGGATTTTCGTATAATAGTTACAAAATTAACAACGGGTTTGCTGATAAATTTAAGAAATGTAATTTGAAAAACTTTAAAAAGCGTCCAATTAATAATAGGTGGTTGTAATTTTTATCAACTTTTGATATGCATTTGGGATAAGTCATAAATTACTGTTACATAAACTTAATACTCTTGGATATTTTCCTACAGCGTGATGCTAATTGAATCTTACTTATTTGATAGATTCAATTATGTCTTTTATCGGCTTTGCTTCTTTCCAATGTTTCTGTTGGGCTCTGCAAGATTCCAATCAAAAGGCGCTGTTATTTATTACATTTATCAATGGCTAAACTAATCCATTTTATGTTCTGTTTCTGCTCATACCGATATAAAAGTCTATTTGCGGCCAGCGTACGGCCGAAGAATAACAACTTCGAATTGCAAATTAGTATGCAGTCCTGTCGTATATAAATATGCCACAATCGATGAGCTTATAGTACCTAACCGTCCAATGGTAAATATAGTGCGTAACATTTTTCTTGTAATTTAAATTAAATGCGAAATTGCATGCGTACGCCACTTGTATGTGTTCGAATTTGGCCAAGTCTAATTATTACACATAATGGTTTTCTTATCCAAGAGAGAAACAATATGTTTTTTCTAGTAATATTAAATTGGTTTTCAGTTACATTTACTGTATGCTTTTACTTGATATTTGGATAAATTATATTAAATAGTGAAGTTTAATAAAACATAACAATCAAGCTTTCAGTGACTCAGTGAGTATTATCTTAATAATTTTTTAAAATATTCAATCATAAGCTAACATGATTATGTTATTATTACAAGAACAGTTATTTGACACACGGGAATTACATATTGAAATGATATATGATTAAACGATTATTTCGATTGAATTTTATATCATTTAGAAACATATGTAATAATTGTTCGTCTTGTAAAAATGATATAATCGGGCTTACTTAAGGATGGATATCTGAAAACATGATGAGACATCAGTCTCGCTGTAGCAAATTTTAGGTTTATCTATTGAACACTATATGAGACCGTATTTTTATTAACAACAACCTCTACACGCTTATAGAGTCTGCTTTACGTCCAAGGTTTGTACCATTTGTACAAACTTTTTGCAACTCATTTACACTAAGTGTTAAACACAACAAGAATGTTGTTATTTCTCTTTTGCGACAATTCAAAAATATTATCAGCTTTTAATTTAAAATGTTCATTGCCCGAAACATCGTCAGCATCTGAATCTGTGGCACAAATATGTTTGGATGGATCCGTCATTTTGCGGCGAACTCAATTCACACATTTAGAACACTGAGGGTGACATGATCAATTGATCAAGCGGCATAATTTACTGGAAAACCAATAAAAAAATGACTAGGTGATAACTTCATAAGGCGGAGTTTAGTTTATGAGGATATTCTCTCAAATGGTACATCACCAATTTTGGTATTGTTTTATCAGTTTACAACTGCTTCTTGAAAATTTAATGCCGCCTTAACTGTTTCAATTACAGGCAAACACATTGACACTAGGCATCCTAATTATATCAAACACTGCAGCACAGGACCACTGACAATTTTTTTCTCTTGTAAAACTTATTATTTAATATTTTATTTCCAATACTTTATTGGTATTTTGTTTCCGTATTGAATTACAGAATAATGTAGGCCAATGTGCAGATCACAAAAATGCTATAAATATTGAATAAATTTCACTCTAATTGAGAATTCAGCAAATAGTATTACAGAGGTCAATATTTACTTTCATCATTGTGTTTATTTGCAATTTACTGTTAGATACAAAAACATATTCCCAAAAGCTGGGGATCGTGCAAATAAATTTGTTATCTATAACAGAATATGGAGAGGATAGAATAATGTCTGATATATTTACTCAAAACATTTGTTTAAACAACCTCGCTAGCTTACGTATCATCCATATTTAATGTATGTAAATGAAAGAAATATTCATTAATTGAATAATATATTTGTTCGAGTAATATGTAAATTGCCAAATATTTTCACAATATAGAATGTAAATTGATCTACGAAACTCCGTAAAAGTTCATCACCTTACTTACGCTTCAAAAGAAAGCCAAAAAAATCATTTCTGTTTGAATAAAATTACTGATCCGAAGAAATGAAAAGAAACTTTCACTCAACCTTTTGCAAATCGCGGCTATTATGAGAAGAGCACGGTTGTAGAGGAATTTTTATAATACATCTTTTATGTAAGTTTTCTGAATTCAAAGGACGAGTTAAATATTAAAAACGCTTAATCATTTTCGTAGGCACGTGTGCAAGTCCTTTCATAAGTCCGCGATCGTTATTGAGAACAAAAGAACACTCTTTCAAGTACCGTTAGTATGTTTGAGTTACTCCTGAATATTCTTCTTCAATTAATGACCTGCTTATATTTGTTACTCCATGAAAGCAATAATTGGTCTTGAGAGACAATTAATTAAATTTATATTACACAATCTGCTGTTGTTATAGTAATACGATTGTCGTAAAGCTCTTGTGAGTATTTTGTTTAGTTAAATAGCTTTTGCTACGATTTAGTACGAACTTTACTCATTAAAACAATGCTGAGATACTCCGAAAATAGCAGCTAATGACATTGTAAAAACATTTTTGAGTTTGAGCTTTAGAAAGTTATACAGAGTGTTTTCAAATATACCAAACACGTAAGTATCTTTGAAACCAAACAAAAGTTTGTTTATCTTTAATTCCAATACCAATTGCGTGATACGGAAATCGTATTTTTCCAAATGGAGCATGTTATATTTTTAAAATTCTCATGAGATTTTGCCCTTGCGTATGCAATTATCTTTCTATCATGCATCATTCTTGAAATAACACCTTTTTTTTAATTTTTACCAAGTAGATGTGCTACAATCTTAATTTTTCGTTTGTTAACAAAATGTGGGCGAAATTTAAGCAAGAAAATATTACATTGTTCGAAATGTTACATTGGATATCCAAATAGTCGAACAATATTTGAAAATAAAATCGAAAAAAAGAATGAAAGATGACGATGCAATCAGAGAAATTTGATAACCAGCATTGGACCATAATATCTTTGCTTTAAAATGATTGAAATTCAGCTGAAAATAGAAGGTAATGGGAAACATAAGCAATGGATAGTTGAAAAATGGTCAGAAGTAAATTCGCGCAACACTCCATTTCTTCTCAAAGACGCCGATGCTTCTAGAACTGCAATATGATAATTAACGTATGGCATATTTGTGGTGCACCTACATACATTACGAGAAATAAAATAAATTACTGCTATACTATTACAGCATTGACTTAACATAAGAACTTTTCCAGACTCTGTAACAATCAGAGTGCTAGACTAATTTTCAACATCAGGAGTAAATAAAATTCTCCGCTAGATGTTGCTTGTACATTTATATCAGAAAAACCTGTCTATTTATCAAGAGTGGGATGTACCTAATGGAATAAACTCTAGGAATAAATATTGACACTCATTTTGCATTATTAAGACTAGCAAAATTTATTTATTTGCTTGGCGTATGCGAATGGTAAAATAATAGTTAAGCTAATAAGTATAGTAGGATCTCACAAATCCAGCACTACTTTAAAATTGGTAGTATCGGATTAGCAAGGAATAGAAAATGAGTTGTTAAATATAATATAATCACATTAATTCAAAGCCTAAAAAAGATGAATTCTAACGAAAATGCAAATTCGAGGTGCCTAGAATATAAAATAACAAAAAAAATTGAAAAAATGACGAACACGATGTGATTAAATACTTGTAAAAAAACCTCTTCATTGGTGTCTTGTTTCTTATATTTCGTTGAAAGAAATTCGGAACATATTTTTTTATAGTCCCTTCAAAATTAGAATGTCAGTTGCGAAAATATCAACTTTTTCGGATTACATAGGTGATTGCAGTAACGAAAGCGTTTAGAATTTTGTCGGTGCTTACTGTATTCAATTGTATTGAAATAGTTCCCCGTTCAGTTCGACCTCACCATAGCTATCGGTTGGTAGGTACAGTGGAGAGCTTGTAAATCGACACCACCGCAAGCTAACGTCGACCTTATCTACTAATAATAATATCTACTATAAATCCTAACTGAAAGTCACACAACATAACCCCCTCTACATTTCTATTAAGATTTAGGGAATTTCGTAACGGTGTCGATTAAGCTGCTGTCTACTGTACACTCTGTTGATTTAAAATCGACTCACCCGGCAAGCGACGTAGACCTAACGTCGCACACAGAAACTTTCAACATTTAACTGGATGTTTGTAGTAATAAAGCAATTTGCTTATGAGCAGGTAAAATAGCAACGTAATGTGAAATGAGTGGGAAGATCGCTGCAGAAATATATTCTTTTTCAGATACTTTTAATACCTGCGTTATTACGTAGTATACCGTTTGTCAACACCCATTACCATTAATGACATATAAACGCAAATAAAATAATAATACAAATCAATTTTAGAACCATAAGAAAAATTATTTATCAAAGCAGATAGACAGGAATCTATGTTCATCTTAAGTTTGTTTCGTTAAAAACACTGATTTTATTCGAGAATTAATAACAAAACACACAGTAAACAAATAATAATTTATTTCAAATAATAGAGAAGGTAAACGAAAAGGCAGTCAAACTGAAAAATTAATACACAGAAAAAACTTTTGAAATATTGGTTGGTTCTGAAGGACATTTTCTGCACCATCATGCGAAAGTATATGTAATAGGATGACTCGAAAAACGCGTTTTCTTTTCTGCAATACAATTCTAATAGCACGGAAAATTTGCGCATAGGCGTCATTATAAATAAAAAAATATTTAAAAAATTTTTTTTCAAAATTTGAAATCGGGCAGAAGGCCTAAAAAAAGGCAAAATCCCGGTAAATTAAAAAAAAAATGCAAAAATTACAAAAAAAATTTTTTGTTGTAATAGTGAAAAAAGTGTTTTAAGAGTGTCCTTAATGCATACAAAAAGTAACTAGACCCATTCTTGTTTTACTGAACTCGCGCAAAAGACCTAAAGTTGCGGGCAGGATTGCCACCCTGAAAATGTTATGTTGGCTATGATAATGGATGAGAGACCACACATTAGAGAACATGGCTACAGGAGGATCCTTAAATCCGGAAATGAGCCATCGGCTGAAGGTTACGTAAGAGACTTCAAAATATCTTCAATAAATTTTAGTGCAAACAACTATACCGAAGTAATTGATTGGTCAATCTGCAAGTTAACACCGCCGCCACTACTGTCCAAGATGCCAACTGAACACATTGCTTCTTTGTTGAAAGACAAAGCGCTATCAGCGTTTAACTAGCTCAAATTTCCATGCCACATCCAGTCAGTTGAGAGGTATGTAAAACTGGTTACAGAAGCAGCAGAAAAAGTGTGCGGGCATCAAAATCGAGATGGTTATATTAGAGCTTCTTTAAAATCAAGACAGCTGATGCCCACATTTAACTAAAAGTCAGAACTCAAAGGGGCTTCTATGTAAATAATCTTTTGCCTACAACGAACATATGCATTGTACAAAGTAAATAGTTGCTGTAAATATTGTAAATAAAATTCACTCTGGTTGGTTGGTTGCGTAGGGTGGATGTGGAAATCACTTGTTAAAATCTTATTACAAACCTAATGTGTTAAATAAACACTCATCAGATATGGAAAACGGCGTTTTTACGGGACTATAACTTAACTTATACTATAATTTAGACCTTTTGCACGAATACAGTTAAGGAATAACAGGTCTGGAAGTATTTTTTGGATTGGGAAAACTATTTTGAATGGTTTTTAGACTATTACAAATTAAAAATAAAACTTTTAATAACACTTTTTTCACAATTACAACAAAAAATGTATTTTTTGTAATTTTTGCATTATTTTTTTAAATTTACCGGTATTTTGACTTTTTTGGTAACTTTAGGCCTTCTGCACAATTTCAAATTTTGAAAAAAAATTTTTTTAATATTTTTCATGCACAAGTTTTCCGCGTTATTAGAATTGTATTGCAGAAAAAAAATGCGTTTTTCGATCCACTCTAATATGTAATAGACTTTTATATCTTGCCCCCATACATATTCTTATTCATGTAATTTCTTAATTACATAAATACTTAGAATTATAGTGAAATTGTATGCGATAGCGATTTAACTATACATATGTTAAGCTCGCATTAAGAAATTATCGGTTTAGGAATTTATAAATGATCCCTTGCATATGAAACAGGATTTAATAGAAAAATATATTGTATATACATAGATAGTAATTTACATACGTAGTAATTTACATACAGTTGACCATACTATTACTGCTTTGCATTCGGGGGCCGCAATAAAGCATACTTTTAACTGGTTTTATGGAGTTTCAGTCGATTCTAAATCAACCGAGTGTACATCTGCTACGATCTTGCCTTCGCCTAAGCAGATATTTACGTCACTTGTTGTCAGATGGTCATCCACCAGCTTCTCAGTGATAGCTTCTTGTAAGTTGTTAACTAAATATATTTGTCTTTATTTATCTGGTTGTCAAAATCACTTTCTCTTTTGTTTTGGCTTATAATAAAGCTAACGATAGCAACAGCATTTCTTACAAACATACATATATGTCAGGGTCTTTTTGCTTAAATCTTTGTCACGTACTTAGTTAGGTAGGTTAAGAACATCTTTTAAATTAGTGTTCTTCAATACGTGAATAACACCACTTATATGATAAAACACTGCACAGTAAGTTCCTTTATAAGTTGTCTTAAGCGCTTGTTAACCCTTAATTTTCAATTTTAGGTTATGTTCAGGACAAGTACCAAAAATCTGTGAAACTTTTAAGGCAAGTTTTATTTTTTTCGAAAATTTTTTGATCGATGAAATTATCATGAAACTATCCTATAAAAAGTTTGTTAGTAATTCATCGTTTGGTTTGGTTACATTTTATAAGACCCCACTCTTCAACAACAAGCATTAGCAACTTATGAATGCCGTTAGTATTGGCGCCCGACATAGAAAATTGTTCTGTGTTTACACTACTAACAAAGGTGCTGAAACAAAACACTTTCATTTTGATTATAAATCTCATCCTGACCCACGCCCATTTTGTAGATTCGTTTCTTTAATTGCTTACCACACAAATCAACATCACATCAGAAATTCCCGCTTGTTAATGGTAAGAATCCAGTACCCAAGAGGCTAATAAATACATACATTCAGCCAAACCTTGCAGGAAAGTCATCCTTTTCTTAATTCTGTTAAAAAAAAACTTTCCATTTACCATTAGTATGTTACCTGAAACATATTAGTTTTTGCATAAATCAAGCGTATAATCTGTTTTAGGAAAATTAAGAGATTTTTAAGTTTTCGTTACACTTAAATGTGATTTCTTACGCTTAACGAACTATTCCATTGAGACCTTGTTATTTTTTATATTGTATGTAGTCGCGCGACCGATATTATATCCTTTGGTCAAATGCGTTAATTTTTCACCTTCTTAACGCTTTAAAATTTAACTTCATCTAAGGTTTGTGTTACGGTTCAACGCAGTTGTATTTAGAATTATATGCTATTGTTTGATGCTCATTTTCTCAATTCAAATTTTCCCTTCGTTAGAATATCTGTAACTTCTGTAATTATTCGTTGTGCCTAGTGCTTAAGTTAAAAGATCATCCACGTATAAATCCCTTACTATTACTTGAACTCCAAGTGATTGCAAATTTTGATTCTGGCCATAATATTCGTTGATAGGGCATGCAGGTTTCATGTATGCGTACGATACATTTTAGCTATATCAGCCGCTAAAACATATTTTTGTGTTCTGAATCTGCACACTATATCAAATAAATCTTGTTGCAATTTAGGTCCTACCATTAAGGTGTCATTCAGAGATAATCCAGTAGTGGTTTTTGCAGACCCATCAAAAACTACTCGTACTTTTGTTGTTAGGCTATTTTCTTTAGTCACTGCGTGGTGTGGTAAATAAAAATGTGACTTGTTATTATCAGGCTGCATGACTAGTCTCATGTGTCCCAAGTATAAGTACTCTTTCATGAAAGATATATTTTCTCCTCTCAGTTCAGTATTTTTGCTCAACTTTCTTTCTAAAGAATTTTTTCAAAGATTGATTATGGGATTCTCGTAAACTGTTTATATTATCTTTGAATGGCAAGGCTACTACGAATCGTCCATCATTGTCTCTTTGGACAGTGTCGGAAAAATGTTTTTCGCGGGGCAAAGTTTCTACTTCCCAAAATTTGCATATGTTTTTATTTAGATTTTGCAATGTGCTGGAATTACATAAAGTAACATTCGTGCAAATATGTGGTGCAATTGTTTTGCCAGAAACAACCCATCCCAGTAATGTCTTTTGTAAACAGAGTCCACTTACAGCAAGATTGATCTGACCGATGCATATTAATTTGTAAAATAATTCAACTCCTAACAGCATGTCTACTTTCTTTGAAATATGGCATTCTGGATCAGCTAGTTTAAGGTTCTTCGGTATATTAATTTCCTTTTGTGATATCGAAATAGGTGGTAAACACTCTGATATTTTTTCCAGAATGAGACAGTTTATATCGGCCTGAAAAGCAGTGCATCTATATTTTATTGGCACGTCTACTGAATGCGTAATATGAGTTTTGGCTTGGGTAATGCCTGTTAAAGCTATATTGTTCTGGTTTTGCTTTAAACCGAGATAATTGGTCATTTTCTGTAGATAGAAGGACAATGGACTTAATATTACAACTATGACTTGCTGTTGTTGGCTGCGGCGTCCCAGTTGAACTGGACTTGCTCTCTTTACTGATATGCAATAGCGAATGATGCCTCTTGTGACAAATGTTACAATTCCATTTGACTGTACATTGATTGTGCTATGATTACCTTTCAAGCAGTTTAAACAAAGTCGTTTCGTTTGAGCTTCTCTGACTGTTTTGGGTATTAAGAATGCAAGGAATTTCCTGCAATCAAAAATCATATGGTTGTTCATTTTGCAATAAGTACATGAAAGATTTCCAGATGCCTCATTATTTGTTACAACATTCGTTGCTGCACTTTGCTGGTATGTTTTGGCGACTTCCTCGGTTTGCACTTTTGCGATTTTGAATATGGTTTCTAACGCTTAGCATTTTTTGGGTTAAGAAATCTATTAATTCTTGTAATGTCGGTATCTCCGTAGATTCTATCTTTGCTTCCCAATCGTTGATTGTCTGCGAATCAAGTTTCTTGGTGATAATTACCCCTAATAAGTCGTCCCAATGATTGGTTGGACGTTTCAGGGCTATTAAAGCTCTTATATGCTTCAGTGCACCGTCTAATATTTGACGTAGCGTGATTGCATTTTATTTTGTTGCTATAGGCAGTTCGAATATTTTCGAATATATCTTTCTGATAGCATTCTCCAAGCAGTGCCGTAATTGTCAGCAGATATTTCAAGAGAATCCAGTATATTCATTGCTCTCTTTAAGTATGCTTTTAAATAATGAAACTTTTGTTCAATTGGTATAAGCGAATTGAATGTAGCGTAACGATCGTATCAATTCGATTCTGGGCAACTTAACAACTTCTATGGAAGTATCACCTTTTCCTGTGAGTTGCACTTGTGGGACTGTCATAATTTTATTGAAACTGGATAGGAGGTCGAAGTACTTATCTTCAAACTCTTCCCACTCGTTTGTAGGCAAGTCAGATTCATCTACTCGCTCTAATTTGTCTTGAATTCTATTGAATTCATCCAACATGGGCACTAATTTATCGCAACGGTCTTGCAGTTGGCCCGGCTGCGGGGCTGTGTCGTGCTTATCTAGAAATTTACTCACTCTAGTCAAGGAAGCCTTTATTTAACCCCTTTGTATTTTTGGCTCGGCTGCTTGAGCTTTTATTTCGGCTGCTTGCTCTTCCATTTTATCTTGGACAATATGTACATATATCAATATGCCCTTATGGACGTGTCGTACTTTACTTGGACTAATCTACCCTGAACAAAAATTTCTCTTTTGCTCTCGTGGTCTATTCTGACCGATTAATTTATTCCTCTTAACACTAGCAGTAATATCCGGCTCGAATGACCAAATGTTACGGTCCAACGCAGTTGTATTTAGAATTATATGCTATCGGTGGCGCGCTTCTTTTCGTCGCTCCGATGCAGTTTTGAGGCAAGCTCCGACGCAGTTGCATTTTACAATTATATGCTATCGGTGGCTCTTGTTTCTATTAAGTCGTTACCATGATTTTACTTATTTATATTATAATTATATTACATTAGGCGTGAGATTTATACATATTAAATTGACAAAATACTGAATATATATAGCAAATATATGTAAAATAAAAAGAATGCTTGTTTTAAATGTCTTTGAGTCCTTAACAATTAGTGTGGCGCGTTTGCGCTTTTTCGCAAGTGCCTAGCACTTATCTGCTAAACATGAGCATTAGAATCTACGTTGTATATTTACACCAGATAATTTACTTACAATTTTCAGCATATACCAACCTTCACTCTTAAATTTCAATGTATCACGTCACACCTTAATACCAGATTTAAGATCTTTCTCGTATATAGCCTGATATGAATGAAAAAGTCCTCAAATCAATAGATTGAATAAGAATGTCTTTCGTAAGTCTTGTTAGTGGAACCTTGTAGATAACTATTAAGCTAACATTACAAAGTCAAATTTCCGTATAGTTAGTTGTAATATACTATAATGAGATGCAGCAAATATATCACAAAGTCTATAAACGGTATGAATATGAATGAGGGCCATGTAAACCTAAGGAATTACGATAATACAGTTGCCCTCTAAATTAAATACTAGAACATATATTCGATTAACGTAGGCAAGGTTGTGCTAACAGTTTAAACCTCCGGACATCAACGGAAAGTTAAATAATCCGAAACTAACCGACTGAAAAGTATCAAGCAACAACATAATGGGTTCTCTACGGAGAATTACTTGATTTAAATTATATATTAACCAGTTTCCTCTGGCGAATCTGAAGCATATGTACTGTAAAGCAGCGTATTTTGGATTAATCTTGTCTCGTTACTCAAAGAGATGTGTAATTATTCTAACAGCCGTAGCTAATGTGTAATATTTCCATATGTGTATATCTATATTTTACTCAGAATATCAGCGTTATACTTCGAAGAAAAATTCTCTATGTACCCAGAATATAGATAGAAAAGAGTGCGACCCTAAGAGGGTTGAAATTCAATTTATAAAAACGAACAAAAGAAAAAAGTAGACGGGAATTTATTGAAAATGATGAGACAAATAATAAATATAAACAAACCTAAAAAGACCCTTTTCAAAAAAAATGGTCAAGGGTAAAACTTCGCTATCGAAATCGAGTGGGCACAACAAATACGTTATGTATACACATATTTGTGTGAGCTATATGTTATTTAGTTTTAGATTCAAGGGGCGGCTGAATTTTCCAACATAAATTATTTGTTTGTAAATTTCTTCGAAGAACCCTTCCTCAAGTTTATGCTTTAGCGGTGCTAAATTGAATGTTTATGCAAGTTTAAAGAGAAAGTTAAATATTAAAATCGGAATAACGTAAATAGGAAAGGGTTTCCACCTACTTGTGTTATTAGAAGTATTTCGGTTCTTGAAATATTAAATGGTATAAACTCAGGAATAAATATGTATGTACATTATACAGAAAATCGACAAAAAATAAAACAAAATGTTACTTCTATTGTATTTTTAGTGATCTAATGGTTTAAAAGAAATGTAGGTAAACAGATAAATTTTCAATATATAGGCATAGTTTATAGACTAAAGCGTGTCTTGGAAAAAAGTGAAGCTTGTATTACAAGAATGTAAAATTCGATCAGAGTTACACTTGCTTGCAGTAAAATTACCTCCATTGCAAAATTGAGATCATGCAAGAAAATAGAAGATTTGCATTTCATCATTGCGACATCAATATTTTTTATCTAGAAAGATGTACAATACGTTATGGTACAATATGGTGATTATTACTCAGTAGTTAGCGAACATGCTACTATAAATCATTGACCGTCATTAGTGATCACTAGCATTATTTAGATCACCTGCAATTAATAAAATTAATTTATTTCATGTTAATACTTGCTCTATCCTCAAAGAGGAGATCAATATGAGAGTGGAAATAGTCCAGTATCTACAAAAACTTGTGAGGTACAGAAGTTAGAAACATTGTTCGATAAGAATGTGTTTTTCTAGGATAAGATTTAATCAGTGTGCAATAATGCCAATACATAGCCGATATCAGAGGACCAAACACAAGTAGATGTATGCCGCTTATCGGCCATTCCATCCTAGCGTGGGTTTACGAAACCTGGATTGATGTTATCAAGCGAGGAATGACTAAATGCCTACAGCGCAAAAAAAGAAGCTCTCAAAACGCTTAGCTTATACAGCACGTTATGCAAATACATATATGAGTCCAAGAATCGAAAATGGGGTAAGACGCAACAAAATATGTTAGACCAGTTAGGCGTTAAACCGCTTACGAGAAAACAAAAAAAAATTGTTGGATCACAAATATTTTACTATTCTAGGAGAAACAATAGCTACGACTGGCTGCTTAAATTTCAGACAACAACTGTTATAACTACTCATAAAACAAATGTGGTTTTTTTCCGAAAGAATTATATTTCTCAGAGTATTCTTAGTTAACAAAATTCGAAACATTAGCTTGGATTAAAGCTATTAATATATAAATATTGTGATCTTTTAAATCCCAGATGCCTTTCCATTTCAAAGCTATTATTTACTTAAAACTAGAACTGTATTATTTCAGAGTTTCTGTTAATATAATGGTAAAGTAAATATTTATTTGATACAAGATAAAGTTGTAAGAACATTATTTTCGTCTATGAGGAATTTATACAGTGATCCTAATATATTTTCTTGATCGAAATATGGCGTTGGCATAATTTATTTTTCTACCAGTATGGAATCAGAAAAATTGTCTTAAATAACTATGCCACATTGCAGAGTTATTTAATGCATTGAGAATTGAGAAATCGAGTGTTGCCCAACATATTTTTGAAACAGATCACAATATCGATCATACGAATGTTAAATTAATTAGACAAATAAACAATTGTAAGGTTCCAAATGTTTTCGAAAGTTTAGAAATATATATTCATTCGTCATTGTTTTCGTTAATCGGAAATTAATGATGCGTATCGGTTTGACCGTGACATATAGGTTACCTGTTTTGTAGATTTTATTTTAATTTAGTTTTATTATCGCCTTGATAATGACAGCATTGCTGATGAAACGCGTCGGTGTTTTAGTTAAAACTTGTTTGGTGTTTAGCAGGTTAAAGTGTTTAGTGTTCTACTTCTGCACCAAGAGATTCAGTGAAAAACTATTTTCATTGGTCCGCATTTTAACTTTTACTAAAACAGATTACAGATATAGTAACATTTTTGAAACTATACCATTGTTCCCAATCATGTTTATGTTATCAGCATAGAAACATCATAATATTGCCAAAGTTGTCGTCAATTGACTATGTTGATGTAACCTCGTGTGTCGATTCTGCTTTAGTATTGGATTGGTTCTTTTGTAGTTTGGAGCTGGTTTTGTGCTGATCTAAACAGATCTTGACTTGATCGACACCGGTATTCGCTTAACCCTAAACTGGCCTTAAGTTGGTTTTGAGCAGCTGCAGGTTAAAGGCAGCTTAAAACAAGATCACACCAGTTGTAAACTTGCTCTGATGCAGGTCAGTAAAAACTCAAGTCTAAAGCAGCCTACAGACGACAGGAAGGGTTGTACAATCCGTTGTACAACCATAGTTGGTCTGATGGTTTAAAGCGGGTTACAGACGAAACGATCGGTTGTATGTATAATTCGTTGCACAACCGTAGTTGGTTTGAGGCTCTATGTGTGGAGGCAATACAACGACTGACTTGTCTCTACAACACTATTTTTAACTTATAGTGAAACCATTTCTAGTTCGAGAGTCGTACATGATTTCCTTAGTGCAAAGTTTGCAAAATAGTATAGAACATATATACCATACAGACAAATGTCATTTTCAAAGCGTGCTAGTGTAAGTTCAATTCTTAATTACAATTTAAAAAAAGAAAAGGAAACAGTGTTACTTCTGTTATGTTACGTGACACGATTATAGTAGCTAAGTACTTCACTGGAACAATTACAACTATCTTTAGTAGAGTGAATTTGTTACAAGTAGACTAAATGTTAAATAACAACGAATCAGTCCAAAACTTACTTTCTTTACTGTCCTATGTCAGAATACCAAATGGTTAGGTAGCTTTCAGTTAAGAGCTACATCGTAAAAGATAAAACCATAAGACGCGTATATCCAACACGTCCCTAAGTTACTAAAGCATTCTTAGGCATCATTAAAATTTGAAATTCCTAAGGAGTGCGGTAAAAGAAAACTTTCTCGAGGCGTTGAACATCGATACCCATCTCCTTTTATAATAAATATTATATAAGGTCTCATCTGGTGTTTGTGTCTGAAGTTAGCTTCGCTTACTCTCACCAAAGTATACGTTATTAAGATTCTGTAATGCCTACAAGCGCTAGAAACCTTAATCAACTAAGGAAAAGAGTTTAAAAGTTATATCACATATTAGGTGATTAATTAAAGTTCGAATACTTTTGTTAAGAAGTTCATTTTTCAAGATACGGATTTCATTTATTTCGATTTGATATGAGAAACTTGAACTATAAATCATCAACAAGTTTTGCTGTTGGAATTAATGTTGCTAGTCATAAAATCCAATTTTATTTCTGTTTATCTACCAAATATTCAGTTTAAATTAGTGGTTGTTTTTGAAAATACGTTGTAATAAATTTTAGCTCCGCTTTGTTTATGGAAATATTTGGTAAATTATTAAATTACATTATAACCTGACCACTAAAATAGTTCATTTTAATTAACCTGCAATATGAAAAATAACATTAAATAAATAGCTATAAATTCTTGCCTGCTGTCGTAAACAGCCGGAATTAACTTTCAAAGTATGAATAATTAATTTCATAAATGGATCACATTCACCCAAACTAGGTAGTATTCATCCATGATGTTAAATTTCATAAATCGAACGTGAATTACATCGTACAGATCCAATTACAAATGCACGAGTGTACAGTGCATGTCAAAATTAATCAATGATGTAGATCTACTACTCCGCAAAAGATATAAAATGCAGAGGTAACATTAGTTTTATTATACATTCAACTGTATGTTTTGCCTACAAATGATTTATAAATTTATACAAGTTCACTACAATACTATGTATTCTGATTATACTGGACCGTGCATACACCGTATTGGACAGTCTTAGTGTGGGCCATACCATTTCTATTTGAGTGTATCTACATACATGTCTTCATGGGAAGTATTCCTAATTGGCTTCAATTGGTGTATAATATTACGATGTGTGAAAACTTCTGAAATTTATAGAACCCACATCTGCTTTACGAGATACTTTGCCTAAAACTTTTCCTCCTTTTCTCAAGTACATTTCTTCTGCCATCTGAAATAATTTGACCATCATTCTCTGTAGTTAATCATACTTTGACTGATCTTTGGTTGCTTCCTGCGTCCATTTTCCGTATCTTAATGTTTCCTGTTACAATACCTGCACTATTTAAAATTCTTGGTGGTTTCTTTGTAGTATGTCTTTTTTGATGTATGACTTGCACGACATATCCTAATCATTTAAGTAAACCATTGATTTTAATCCTTCTCCAAGCATTGATGGACAATTACCTACCAGGGTATTTTCTGACAACTCCGAAACTTATCAAAGATCTTACTATTTTATCTGTAATTAACCTTAACCTACGGCTACTATTTTAAAACTGAATATAGTTTAGTTACATTTAATTAAATATAATTGCGATTACTATTTAGAGTTTTATATGGTATAAAATAGGCATATCGGCTAGCCGTGTATGGTAAGCCTGCGGTAATTATTTCAATTTTATTTTTATTAAATATCTAGAGAAATATTTTTGTCGACACTTCGGTATCGTATACCAAATGTATATGGTATACCATTATATTCATTACTGCGCCGTTGTGTTTCCCAGCGTCCCCTATTTTGATTTTCAAACGACATCGTCTCGGAGGCTCGTTGAAGAGCTTCTTAATAATTGATATTGGCTGTTTAAACTATATACAATTTTATTGATCGGATTTAAAATGAATTGGTCCATTTGTATATTTTTATTAAATTGTTTTGTATATCGGACATTGAATAACAATATCTAATATACCCAATCGCATTT
Source organism: Holotrichia oblita (assembly GCA_023690525.1). Classification (NCBI taxonomy): domain Eukaryota; kingdom Metazoa; phylum Arthropoda; class Insecta; order Coleoptera; family Scarabaeidae; genus Holotrichia; species Holotrichia oblita. Next base: position 46,455,314 of record CM043019.1, read on the forward strand.
ACAATTACTTAGAAACTACTAATATTAAAATTATAGTAAGCGCTGAAACTGACGTGAACCCGTTCCTTGACATGGTGCCCATGGTAAAAACTGTCGACGGATCCTATTATACATTCAGGCTGTACAATTTTTTTCTTCTAGCCTGATACTATTTTTTAGAATCTTTGTACTACTGAAAAGATCATGTTTGTTAACGTTTTTATAATTAACCCCAAGCAAAGCAGTCTAGATGCGAGTGATCGGAGGAACTTGGAGGTCATTCCACACTACTCCTCTAACTAATCCAATGACGTCGCAAAATTTCATCTAAATAAATAAATTGAAATTGCGGGAACGTATGTAAAGGAAATAAATAGCGTAGTAATAGCTCTCTACAGACCACCGTCTGGCAACGTGGAGGTCTTTTTGGATGCGCTAAATTCTGTTCTGTCATATACGACGAGTCTGTTTAATAATCACAACATATACTTAGCGGGGGATTTTAACATCGACTTCATGAAAGACAGTAAGGACAAAGTGCAACTGGTTGAATTGGCCAGGTCTTTTGACCTATGTTTACTCATGAAAGAACTTTCGAGAGTAAGTAGAAATACAAAAAGCTGCATAGACAATATATTCACAAACTGTCAAGATATAGTCGAAGCAAAAACGGTGGAATCACATATGTCGGACCACATGGCTCAGCTGGTCCAAGTGACAATTGAGTTTTCTGTACCTAACATTAAGAAAAAACTCATTAAAATACGTCACATATGTGACAACGGCATTCAAGAGCTTAGAAATAGACTACTCAGCTTTAACTGGAATAGTGTCATAAGCGACAACGCCCAAGAACAGTATACCCACTTCCATACGTCCTTGCTGGATATGTATTATAATTGCTTTCCTGAAAAAGAGCAATACATTTCAGCCAAGAAAAGTACCAACTGGACGAACGCTGAAATCTCGCAATCAAAAAATAAACTAGATGCCTTATATACTATTGCTAAAGTCAGTAACAACTCAGACGTGTACCAATCCTACAAAGAATACAAACAGTATCATACTAACTTATTACAGACAACTAAGCGTAAATACAACGAAGAATATATCCGCAAATCAGAAAATAAACAACGAGCAATCTGGCAATTAATAAACATAGAGTCCGGAAAGAAGAAAAAGGTACGAGATAATAACAATACATTAACACCAGATATGTTTAATGATTATTTCATAAGCATAGGTAAATCTACTGATGATAATAATCTCGGCAACTCAAACTTAAACTATCAAGATTTCCTACAAGCCGCCGGAGATAAAAGCCCAGTGTGTTCGTGTTTCTTTGAATGCGTCAATGTTGATGAATGTATAAAGATTATATACAATCTGAAAAACAAGAAGACAAGGGACATTTATGATTTTGATGTAAGAGTCCTAAAACAGGTAGCGAAAGAGATATCTGGACCACTTTCGCTTGTAATAAATGCATGTATTAACCAGGGAATTTTCCCTAAAGAACTAAAACTGGCCAAAGTCATACCTGTATATAAAAAAGGAGAGATAAATAATAAAGAAAATTATAGACCGATATCTTTGTTGCCAATACTATCGAAAGTGTTCGAACATGTCATGAAAACACGACTACTATCGTTCCTCGAGAAGAAGAAGCTCCTTACGGACGCTCAACACGGCTATAGATCCGGGAGATCTACACTAACTGCGGCAATTAGCCTCGTCGAAAACATTCTAAACGCCAGGGATGACGATCAGAGCGCCAAACTAGTATTATATGACCTAAGCAAGGCTTTTGACACGGTACCTCATGACATATTGTTGCATAAGCTGAATTTCTATGGAATCAGAGGCACTGCCTGGAAACTGATGCAATCTTACTTGAACGAACGGCAACAGACAGTACTATGGAATGATAGATACTCGGCAACGCATTACGTGACCCAGGGCGTACCACAGGGATCTATATTGGGCCCAATTATGTTTATTATATACCTGAACGATTTGCCAGATAATGTAGGAACTAATAACATCTTCCTGTATGCCGATGATACATCACTTCTGGTAGCCGACAATGAGAACCAAGTACAGCGGAAAGAGATAGCAGCAACCGACGCATCACGGAACTGGTTCAGGGGAAACAAGTTGAAACTTAACGAAGCCAAAACACAAATGCTCACCTTTTCGAAAGGAAGTACGAGTCAGACGGCTTGCTTTCTTGGTCTCTTCTTGGATGATAAACTTAACTGGAACCATCACATAACTACGTTATGTAGTAGGTTGAGCTCTGCATTATATACCATCAGAAGAATCAAATACGTTTCTACATTGGAGGCTGCCAAAGTTGCATACTTTGCGAATTTTCACAGCATAGCTACATACTGTATCCTAACTTGGGGTATGTCTGTGAGTGCGGAGCGGGTTTTTATTTTGCAAAAACGCGCGATTAGGATTCTTTTCGATCTACAACAACAAGATAGTTGTCGGGACTTCTTTAGGCGGGGGCGCATACTTACCATCGCGAGTGCGTATATTCTAGCGTGCTTAAAGTTCACCCACAACAACTTGACGCGTTTTAAAAAGAACTCAAATCTCCATAACTACCCCACAAGAACGAAAGACGAGCTGGTGACTCCACTTCACAGGTTCTCATCTACACAGCAGGCAGTTGACTACTGGGGCCCAAAACTTTATAATCATTTACCAGAAGACATAAAAAACACCAGTTCGAACAGATTTTCTAAATATGTGAAAAATCTACTTTTAGACAATACATTTTATAATGTGTCCGAATATATGTCATATAGCTTCGACTGATTGGTCTTTGTATTTGTATTCATGTTGCATATCTATTAGGGTGATGTGTTGTACTTATGTATGTGTCATATATGTAAATTGTGATGCCTTGTATTTATTTATTTATTTGTACACTTGTGCATTTTTTTTAGACGAACCATGTAAAATTGTTGGTGAAATATATACTACTACTACTACTACTACTACTACTACTACTACTACTACTACTACTACTACTACTACTACTATACTACTAAATTCGTACATCTACACAAAAAAAAATGCGAGGGCCACCATATTGTCGGAACCATATTGTTTTGTGAGGAATATACGGATTTTCTTCGTTGGGAAATATCATATCGCTACTAGTGCATCAAGATGAAGGTCAAAAGGTAAAGATATCATTCAACATTGAGATTTTCTACAGAAAAGTATGGCTCTAGAAGTCGAGTATTAATTATGTCAATCCAGAAGTTGACTTTTTCAGGATGCTGAGTGCGAACTTCGACTCACTTCAATTAGTAGAAAAAATAACCTCATCACAAAATTGTTGATAGATTCATTGATAACATCAAACAGTAATCAGTAACTTGCGGATTGTCAGTGACGTCTTCAAAGATTTATCAACATTAATAATTAAATCATTAATTTAAGAAATTAAATAAATTGTTTCGTTTCATCTAAAGCGTGTTTGCCGATCAGTTCTACGTATATTCCTTATACCTACGTGTTCCTGAAACTTATGAAATATCTCACTTACAGTGGTCCACATCATTTTATTCTCTAGGTATTTTTCATTAAGGCACACAAATCTTAGCAGTACTCTCATTTTATCTCCCACGCTAACAGTATCAAAATTTCAGTACATTCTCTTTCTAACAACCCCGTTGTCATTGTACAAAACTATAAACAAATGTAAAGTGCTCAAATTGATCTAAGATATCAAACTAAACGACAGAAAATTCAAGTTCAAAAATAATAAACGCCCTTGATTTTCTTGCTTCAAAAAATTCAAAAAAGACATACAAGTGATTCGAAATTTCTTTCTTTACCAAGGTGCTTCGTAAAACTGATGTGGTACTTTTCTTTGGAAGAAGGAGGAAAGTTAAGACACCCGATTTAGTTTATATTTAGCAACCTAGAAATTTGTTCAATCGATACAGTTTGCTGTGCAAAATGCTTCATTTTATGCATTGTTGTGGGATTTAACATCTACTGTTTCTTTGAAAGTGTTTAAATCGAAATTGAATTTGTTGATAACGCAAATGGATGAATTCATTTGGAATTAGCTCGGAATATGTACACTGATACACAACCGTATACAGTATCGCATTAGCGATAACCAGCCGCGCTTAAAATTGACCCGTATACCAATTAATCTGTTAATTCGTTGCCCATTTTTCAGATTTATTTTGCTACGATCAATAAATCCGTTCCATGTTTGATGTCAATTGCGACGAATTAATTGAACTAAAAGAGTAAATAATCGGAAGTGTAAATATTATCTTGATTGAAGTGTAATTATTAAAACTTGGTTCAGTATTGCTGTTTATTTTCCATAATTTTCACTAGAAGTTCTTAGGCGTACCGACCAGTATATAATACGATAAATGTTGGAATTTACGAGCTTGTTTACAAGAGACTGACAGGGTAATATAGCCAGATACAGCGACGCGGACGCGGAGAACGTCCTAATATTATAAAAGTTATTTGCATTTCCTCTTCCTTGTTCTTTTATTCTATATATCTGTACGTAGTCGGGCAGACAGAAGGCGCAAATATTTGCGGTGTTCCGAGAGATGCGAGCCATGTGTTTCTGTCTGCCTCTTCGTCCGTCGAGTGGTGTTGCGCGACGGTCGACTTTCCCATTCCATGATGTTCCCACAGCATCAGGCTCGAGTGGTCAGGAGATGAATTTCTTTGGAATCTTCACTGGGGCCGGCTCGTTATTTTATATCCACACTGGTAGTCCGTTACATTTATTGATGCTTATTTTACGGATATTTTTGGGAAAGTGCAGTTTAGATTACACCTACATACATAAGCAAGGAAGAACGGTTTTCAATATTTCCGTTATCGTCGAATATAAACGATATGTAGCTAGAGAACTTGTATGTTTGTCCGGTACATATAACTTAGAACTTATTTTGGTGACGGAAACAGTGTACGTGAAACGTGACACTAAATATGTTTTAATGATAGAGACGATAAGTTCAGCACTAAGGTGATTAATCTTTGTATCTGGCTCATTACGCAATCAATTCTGCGTTAAAAACAACATATGAGTAGTAGTAGTAGTATTCTTGCTAAAGAATTTCGCCACACATCTAACTTACTTACTTATCCCGTATGTCTGGTAGATCATTTTGAACAGAGTGGAACTATCATGGCTGACTTGATCATTAAATTACTCAAGTTTATTGTCATTGAACCTACGCAAATCTTGCGTTTCTGTTTATAGATTGTTGAGTACTCTACAAGGGGTTGATGAAATTCCGTAGAAATTCCTTGACTCTTCGGATGTCGTACTATTATCTATAACTAAACTGCAAGAGACTTTTGCAAGGTACAAGGTTAGCCAGAAATGACGAAGTTGTATATGCCATTTATGAGTGATTTAGAGACTAACATCAACAAGTTTGTTTACGGAATTTAGAATTACTTTATCAACGTGCTCCTCAATGTGCAAATCGCGAAAGCAATCATGTTGAGTAAATAGCATTTATTCAACATTTATTTATATTATTGTGTTTTATATGGCACCTTAAGGACATGTTAATATATTGTTGGAAGTATTAAGAGAATTTATTCATTAGGTATTTCCCAAAATTATCAATGATAAAACTTCTTTACGAGTGTCACTTATCGTGTCTTATTTAAGATCACGATTTTTTCAACAGAATTCAATAACATTTTAGTGCGAAAGTGTTAACAACTGTAGGAACGGAAACTTAGTTTAATCAGTGCTACAGTTTAGGTCAAAAAGACACTCCTGGCAATCGCATGCAATTCAACGAATGGCATTATATTTTCTATAAAACAGATACATATATACTTATATAATTAAAACCACTACGATGCTATCCTTCTTAAGTATAAAGAAAAATATATCTAGCAAAGTTTTATGATACACTAGCACAGTGATAGCACAGTGTCTATTGCCGACGTTCGACCCCTTTCTGTGACGCTTGTGACAGCGTCTCACTAGATAGATATTCCGGTTAAGCTATCTCCATAGACATAATAAACAGCGCAACATTATTTACAGCCTGGTAATGTGATAACAATTTATGGAAACACATTTACACACATAATTTACACGGCAAGAGTTGCAGTGGGTACCTTGACAAGCAATACATTACGGGAAGTCGTTCACCGCAACCAAAAACATTTGGTATACACAGATACTTTTCTTTTGAACTGTCTATTGGTAAACAGAAAGAAAAATTATTGGCCATACCCCATTTATTGCTTATTTTTTTCAAGGCAGATCGGATGTAAAGATTGCGTATTGACTACTTTTTCTAAGAGTAGAAGCATAGTTGTTTCTTGATCTTGCTTTAGTTTTAATTTTGTATTATTTTTGAGGAATCATTAGTTAAAGTTACTTTATTTTAAGAATTAAACCTGACCGTGAATTAGAATAATATCAAATGAATTATTTTACACCAAGGTGAACTTCAAAATGAACATACGCCAGATTTTTGTTTATTATCTCTGCATAATTTGGGCAAATACAATTTGTATCAATACGTGTAGAGCACGTTCGCGGTTATGAGTCAGATCTTTAAGAAGTGACAAGTATAAGTTCAAAACCCCATCCCGTATTCTCCTCGAATACCTAACTGAGATATTGGTATACTTTGGCAGCCATTAACCTAACTATATCTTTCGAAAGGGATGTTAAGTGATTTTTAGATTTGTCGTAATAAACACCTATAGTGCCTTTTATTATGTGCGATTGGTTGCACGTATATATGAATCAAGAACTAACTAATGTCACAAATAAAAAGCTGCTTTCGTGACGTGGTCCAAGTAGGGAGTGTTGTAAACTGAGAAGATTTGATAATGTAATTCAACGATAGTGTAACATAGTAATGTTATCTACATTAATTAGGGAAAATGTAAGAATTAGACCACTTTATAACAAGCGGTACAACATCTGTTCAACAACTTCTGTTGTACCATCAACTGAAAAAGAAAATAATATCGTTGAAGGTATAATAACGAAATCAGTCTGGGATTATCCTGTTGAATAAGACGATGTAAAACTTATATTAGAAAGTCAACCGAGCATGAAGAGTAGTGGAGTTGTATCATTATAATAAGCCTGCAAGCGATTGACTGGACTTGCCATATACAAAGAGGCACAAGTATGGATATTAAAACATTATAAGATTCAGGATGATGTTATAGCAGAAACTACAGCCTTATTCTTCTATAGCTTTAAAATATTCTAAGAAGCGTCAACTAAAAATCTTATCAAATATGAAATGAAGAAAGAAAAAACTCCTAGATTTATATTTATAGTTATCATCGGATTGTAACAAACATTGTTAATGTCGGTTGCTGATAGTAAAAGATCTACATACTATCTAATCTTTGACTATAACAATCGAGGTAATATCGATGAATGCTATTTAAAAAAATATTATAAATTTCCGTAATATATGTTGCAGTACATTTTAAAGCATAACGTAATATGAGTGCATTGATAATATCTCATTCAACCGAGATGAAACGTGTTCGAAATTGAGTTTCAGTAAAATATAGCCACTAGACAATTAATCTCATTAAATAATATGCGCTAACGGAAACATACTGTCATCAAGTAAATTACATTGTATATAATTCAAAATGGATGAAAAACAATATATAGTTTCCATATTTATCAAATTTCGTAAATTTAACTGATTATCAGTAAAAGTAGAAATATAGATATTTAAGCAAAACTAATGTAGAGCAGCTATATTGTAACATTAGTTCATGTATACGATAGATATACATATGTACATTACGTTTACTGAACTGCTATTAATTGAGAAGTGGCACCATTAGTTCAGCGTATGTATATCTGATTTTACATGATAGTAGAATTAAACAAATGCACTTGCAGTTAGGTGTCTACTAAATTGATCAATTTATTATAATAGGAATATTGCTGATAATCAATACTGGATATAAATAACTAACATGAAAACAGATGCAGGATAGTTATCATCTCTAGCTGCCTACGATAGATCATCATCATAGGATAGATCATCTAGTTTCAAAAGTAAATTCATTTTCACAATTACTACAACTGTGCTACTGTAGAGAATAACTTTTTGTTAAAGTTATTATTGCACATAAATCTACAAGATGGTACTTAAATATCTGCTTTATATCAATAACTACAGCACGTTTACCGGAGTCTAAGAACAGATTCCGATCTGTAAAATCTAGCGAAATTTTCTAGTAAGAAAATGTCTATTATCCCTGATAAGTCTTTACGGACGTCTTGTATGAGAATTCCAGATGAACCAAGAGATCGGTGCGACGGGGAAGCATTGTATAAAAGACATTCGTTAATAATCCTGGCGGTACTTTTAAAACACGTTTGCTGCCAATCACGCGCAAGCGCTTAAAATGGTACCACGCATCTGGTGCCAATCACATGCTGGCGCGTTATCAGTTATATGGTTACAAAATCTGATTTTATTAGCTTGGCATTAACTCTAGGTGCGTTTTGTTTTGGCGGCATGGAGTAAAGGCAATATACATCATTACCACGTACGCGGTTTTTAGGTTAGTTTGATCTAGTTTACTTTTAATAGCTGCAACATGGCTGATGCGAGTTATAATACACCAGGTCCTTCGCGACTTAGAAAAAGAAGGTGGGAAGATAAAAACCCTTTAACAGAAGCAGCAATTGCAAAGATTATCGATGGTGAGTTGTTTGATGATCTTGACAGTGATTTTGAGTTTGTAAGTGAAGATGAATATGTCCCTAACGATGATACCTCGGAAACTTCTAATGCTGAAAGTTTGGACGAAGAGGAGAATATTCTATTCATACCAGCAATAAAACAAGCCACTCCGCGGTCAGAAAGTGTAATTTGGCAAGATGATTCAACATCAATGAAGATTTTTCCCTTTACGAAAACTGAATGCTTACTGCAACCTGTTCTTGGAAGTGATCCTATACATTATTTCCGTCATATACTGACTGACAATTATCTGGATGAAATAATCGCACAGACAAATAGGACATTGAAAAATGTCTCTAACCAGAAAATGCTAACCTTCTTGGGATTATTACTGCATATGGGAAATATCCGATTGAATCGAATACAGGACTATTGAAAAACGGATCTACTATTTAATTTATGTGCTTTCGCAAATAACATGAGCAGGAGTCGTTTTTTATTGATATTGCGAGCACTACATTTTGCGCAAAACTCTGGTGATGATGACGTAACTCCACCTGATCGACTTTTTAAAATTAGAAATATCGTGAATTTGTCTAATTCACCGATGTCAGAAATATTTTATCCAAGTCGAGGACGTCTTACCTTTCGTCAATATATCAAAAACAAGCGCCACAAATATGGCATTAAATTATATATTCGAAAATCTTTTCGAAAAGAGGTAGGAAGCAAAAAATTAAAGAAAGGGGAAACAATCGCTAAATATGCGAATGGCATAATGATCGGAAAGTGGAAGGACAAAAGAGATGTCGTTTATATATCTAACGAGTACAAGAATGACATAGTCCAAATACAAAATAAACGAAGCGAAATAATATCAAAACCACGTCCAATAATCAATTATAATAAATATATGTCGTGCGTAGATAGGCAAGACCAAATGCTGGCATATTACCCCTGCGAAAGAAAAACTATTAGGTGGCCTTCTAAAATATTTGTGCACATTTTACAGCTGATGATGATAAATGCGTATCATTTCTACAATAAATACTCGGGCAATAGATTGTCACTTTACGATTTTCGTTTATCAGTAATAGGTAGTTTACTCAAACAACCTCCTAAACCTAATTCTGGCTCAACAATATTTGAACACACTGTGGACGTACGGGAGGCAAGAAAAAGTGGAAAGGTGATGAGAAAGCAGTGTAAGAGTTGCTATTCAAAAGGAAAACGCAAAGATACTATCTATGTCTGCACTACTTGCGATGGATCACCTGGTTACTGCCTAGATTGTGCAAAGATCACACACGTTTAATTTTTGGAAACACTTATTTTTCACTAATTATTGTTTCTTTGCTGTGTATCTATTTTTAAATAGTTTTTAAGTTTATATTATTATTGTAACATATTTGTTTATAATTTCATAATAAATATTAAAATAAAACCGCAGACTTGCACTATGTGCAATATATGTAGCATATTAACACATCACGCGCTCGTGCGTGATGTGGCACCTTGTAACTAATTTGACAACCAGTGCCAGTGTATATTTTATTATATTACTATTTATATTATATTACTTTCAAATATATGATGCTTGTTGCAATTTCGAGGTACTGCTTCAGAATTAATTGTAACACAAACTTCTTCTCTTAACAGAATATCGTATTCAACTTTATGACCAGAAAAATTGTGGAATTTAAAGAAGTAAAATTTACTTATATCAAAAATGAACTGAAATTAGTTTCACTTCAGTTGTTTAAACTACTTTGTTTATTCTATTTTGCAGTAAGATAGTAGGTATTGTTGAAATAGTGTCAATTAGTATCAATATTGTTCATTTACTTATCACCTGTGGATGTCATGGCAGTGATAGCTCCGTAAAATCTAAACTAATTTTCTTCACATAAAAACTTCAGCTATAAGGTAACCATTTCCTTCTATATTGCGATCAAATCAATATTTTACATAAACCTCCACAAAGTTAATCATGTTTAATTTCAAGTACTGCATTTGTAATCATTTGAAAGAAACTTCAAATTAAAGGAGCGTTTTTGCAAAATTGAGAATTTACGTAACTCAATAAAATGCAACAATATCTCATTGTTTCTGGGGAATTGTTCTAAGAAACAGCTAAAAATTCCAACCCAATTATTAACCTAACAACTACAGTTAGAACTTTATTTAAATGAAACTACTAATGTTCAGGTATAGGCAACATGTCTTTTTACATAGAAAATAAAAAATCAATAAAATACCGATTGGTTTCTAACGACAACTATTACTTTGGAACGCCACACTTTTTTAGAAGACTGTATATTTCAACATGATTTTAAGTGCTAGTCTCACTTGTCCCTGTATACAGAAGAAATTGGAAACCGTTTAGACCTAATGATTCATCCTTTCGGCTGTAACTCGCTCTGTATATCAGACAATTCCTTCAATATTACATAAAGTATTTCTTTTGTGTGTACTATGCATTTTACAGCAATTACTAGGTCAGTAATCTATGTCGTGTAGTATCGCATTCACTTATCAATTGCACGTTGAACACGCTATAACGCCATCACAGGACGCCCTCCGTGCAATCGTAAAGACGTGTTGTCAGGGGTTGTTCCAATACTTGTCGCTCGACACGACCTTAATATACTTACATACCATTGTAGACGTGTAATTAAAAGTTTCGGATGTGGACGTCGTGGGGAATATAAAAAAGTTTTTGTGTGTTTGACCTTATTTGTTTACGAGGTGCGCTATTGCGGGCAACCATAAAACAGAAATTTTAGTAAATGCTGGCATCCAATAACTTCACTAGTCTAGTGAATATACGTATATAGAGTAGATATGGCAGAAAGCATACATAATTTCATTATGAGCTAATAGCTATTGCAAATTAGGCATAATAAAATATGTAGCATGACAATTTCGGATTTTGTCGATGTAATTATAGATAACGATAATTATAGGCGATAACTGGCCAAAAAAGTGCTTGACGATGTTGAGCAATATCGAACAACGTGAACACACTTGAAGGTAAAATTACTTTATCACCTATATACATTTTACACAATAGTGTATGGTGACTAACGATAAAACACTAAGCAATCCATAAATTCAAAAGTGGGGAAGGCGGTGAGGCCGCTGACGCTGCGTGGTACTACATGTGAATGCTTGTGGTTGCGGTAATTTTCTTTTCATAAGAATAATCTCGTTGCTAGAATGTAAGTCTGTAATGTACTTCGTAGCATAATCTGGAACCTTGAACTATTTTAGATTTCAAATGTATTAGCTAGATTAACTATTATTTGGGGAAATCTAATCTAATTTATAAACTTGACTCTATGTATAATAAAGTAGAGCTTTTATATTACTCACTTCACATATCCACAGTGTATCATTAGATAATATCTGTCTGGCCGGCCCCAGTGCCGCTACCGTATGCGGAAACGGTACAGCCAGTGACGCCAGCTGCCCGCTGACCGCCATCCTTCCTGTTCCCTTTCCTTTCTGTTCCCAGGTACAGATCGGCAAGCGTTGCGGCGACTCCGGGAGTGTCTACGAACCGACTGGTCTTCTCATCCGGCTGGAGAGTAGGCTGATGTGAGCTTGCTCTGCCGACGAGGATCCGCGACGCATTGTGAGGAACCAGCCACTTCGGGCCCTGATCAGGTAGTGTATGGTGGATGCAAGATGTCGGAATCTGCATTGCCCCGGGCGAGCTCCAGTCCGTCCGTGTATCCCGGGATTGGTGAAGCGTAGGTCAGGCCTCAGGGAACTGGGGTAGGATCCTGAGGATCCGAGGGTATACCCGCTCCTGATTTTTGCGGCCCGCCCCTCCATACACGAAGCGCTGGCGAACTACTCAACATGGCAACTTTACCAACAAACAAGAGAACGCCGAAGAACAGCACAGAAGAGAGCCCCAACGGTGCCTTCAAGACACCAACGGCGCAGCACGTTAAGTCGCCGATCACGATAGATCTGACGACATTTAACATCGTGAAACCAGGAGGTAGCAGTGACGACACCACATCAGCTCCAGATATGTCGCCCACAAAAGAGGTTATCTGTAAACTGCGATGCCGCGAAGAGGAGCAATTGCAGAAATGCATAGGTGTCATCAAGACCATGAAGGCAGCTATCGGCAGACAGAAGAACGTCTCGATGGATGTAAAGAACGGCTTGAAGGAGCTAGAAAAAGCAGTGGGTATGATCTCTGACTGCAGGAGGCGATGGAAGAAGGCCGAGCTGCAAGCAAGAGAGCACGCGCCAAAGGCGTCAGAGCCTGCTACCAAGACGCAGGCTACTTCTGCTACGGGCAACAAGAACGTGGAGAAGAAGGAAGCGCATCCCTCCGAGAACGTGTGGATGAAGGACCGAGCAGGCAGGAGAAAGCAAGCTCAAGAAGAGAAGAAGGCAGCTGCAAAAGCTTCTGACAGCAAACAGTAGCAGAAGATAGCCGGTGGTCAGAGAAAGGACGACAGTACCGACCAGAAACAGCTAAAGAAGAACAAGCAGAAGAAACGGAACACGAAGCCTCGATTGGATGCGCTTCTAGTAAAACCTGCGCAAGGGAAGTCGTATGCTGACGTACTGCGAGAGCTGCGCACCAACGCGAAACCAGAAGAGACAGGCACCGAGATTAAGGCGGTGCGGAAAACACGCGCCGGAGATATGCTGTTGGAACTAGGACCCGGCACCAAAGACACAGCAGGCTTCAGCAGCGCATTGAAGAATATCCTGGGCGAGAAGGCGAATATCAGCACCCTAGAGCCCAAGGAGACGCTAGAATTCAGAGATCTAGACTGCTTAACGACAACGGAGGAAGTCTTTGCAGCAGTCAAAGCGAAGTTAGGAATCAGTGACGGCGACGTGAAGATCAGCCTCACCAACGCGAATAGCAGAGGGCTGAGAATGGCTATAGTCCAACTGAGTCAGCGTCAAGCCCTTAAGCTGCTAGAAACACCAAGAATAAAGATCGGCTGGATAAACAGCAGAATAAGACGCAGGGTAGAAGTCGTCAGGTGCTTCCGTTGCTTCGGCTACGGACATCGACAGGCTACTTGTACCGGACCAGACAGAAGAACCCAAGGCCTTTGTATCAACTGCGGAGAAAAAGGCCATCAACGGAAGGATTGCAGAAACAACGCAAAATGCTTCCTTTGCACGGGAGACATCGCGACACGCAGCCACGTCCCTGGTTCCGGCGCATGTCCCTCCTTCAGAAGGGCATTAGATCAGGCAAAGAAGAGTCAATGACCAGAATCCTACAAGGCAACATGCACCGAAGCAGAACAGCAGACGACCTCCTCATCCAACTACAACTGGACACCGGAGTAGATCTGCTGCTTATTAGTGAGCAATACTGGGATAAGGAATGCACCGGGTGGTACAGGGACACACTCGGCACTGCAGCTATATGGATCCCGGACACGAACAGCGTCATCGTCGACAACCACGGAGCCCGAAACGGATACGTGTGGGTAAAGAGCGGCACCATCACCTACGTGAGCTGCTATCTGACACCCAACGAGCCGATATCGGACTTCCAGGGCAAGCTCGACAACCGGGAAGACGACCTTCGAGAAATGGCAGGGTCCATTATTCTAGGAGGAGACGTGAACGCCAAAGCCGTGGAGTGGGGTATGGAATACACCGATTCGCGAGGGAGGCGTATACTGGACATGGCGGCCAGACTCGGACTCAGCGTGGTAAATGTCGGAGACACCACCACGTTCAGAAGACCAGGCTACGGAGAGACGATACCGGACATCACACTGGTCTCGGAGACGACAAGATCCGAACGCGGCAGAACTAGAGTCCGAGGACTTTAGGAACGCCAAGAGAGATCTCAAGAACGCCATTTACAGGAGCAAGAAACGTAAGTGGGAGGAGCTGCGGCAGGACGTTGACAACGACCCATGGGGCTTTGGGTACAAGATCGTCATGCAGAAGCTTACGACGAAGACGGCGAATCCAGTCCTCGAACGAGGTCGGATGAGGAACATCGTTGACACGTTGTTCCCTACCCATCCGGAGAGAACTGCGGAAATGGAGGACGAGCTATTAAACGACATCCCGCTTTTTAGCGGAGATGAACTGTCAAGAGCGGCGAACTCCCTACAAAACCGGAAGGCACCTGGACTCGACGGAATTCCGACTGAAGCTCTCAAGATTGTGGCGCGCGTGTGCCCAGATCTGCTTCTGAACATGTACAACCGCTGTTTAACAGAAGGAGCGTTCTGCAAGAGATGGAAGATACAGCGACTAGTGCTGATAAGCAAAGGCAAGGGCGATCCGACCACGGCATCGGCATACAGACCGCTATGTATGCTCGACACGGCTGGAAAGCTACTAGAAAGACTGCTCAAAACGCGACTGGAGAGCAGCATAGACGACGCGGGAGGCCTGTCCGAGAGACAGCATGGCTTCAGGAAGGGACACTCCACCGTCGGCGCCGTAGCGCAGGTAGTGGAAACCTTCGAAGCCGCTCAACGGGGAAATCATTACTCGAGACCCCTAGTGATGCTCGTCACATTGGACGTAAGGAACGCCTTCAACTCGGCGAGATGGGACGTCATGTTGGACGCCTTGAAGAACACGTTCGACACGCCATCCTATTTACTTAGGATGATACGCAGCTACCTTAACGACAGGAAACTGGTCTACGACACCGCAGGCGGGCCATGCACGAAGAAAATAGCAGCGGGAGCGGCGCAGGGCTCCATACTGGGCCCCGACTTATGGAATGTGTCCTACGACGGGATCCTCCGAATGGAGCTACCGCAAGATGCGTATCTGATAGGATACGCAGACGACGTAGCGGCAGTCATCCTAGCGCGTGACGAGGCGGATGCCCAGAGAAGGCTCAACCAGGTCATGAGAAGAGTCACCACATGGATGGACGAACACGGCCTGACCCTGGCAACGGAGAAGACCGAGGTCGTTCTACTGACCAGGAGAAGAATCCCTAGAGAGATCGAGATGACGGTGGATACGGAAGTCATAACCACTACAACTTCCGTGAAGTACCTTGGACTACGGCTCGACAGCAAGATGACCTTCTGGCAACAGATTCAGTCGTCGAGCGATAAGGCCACTAAGGTAACGACGATGCTGAGCCGACTAATGGCCAACGTAGGAGGACCGACGGCGAGTAAACGCCGGCTTCTAATGACCGTCACCCAATCCATACTGTTGTATGGAAGCGATATCTGGGCTGATGCCTTACAGCAGGACAAGTACAGAAAGCGGATGGCTTCAGTACAGCGACGGGAAGCACTCAGGATCGCCAGCGCATACGGTACGGTTTCTGAACCGGCGGTGCTCGTGATCGCAGGAGTAACCCCGATAGACTTACTGGCTCGAGAAAAGAAGAGAGTCTACGAGACACGACGAGACGTCGCTGCACGACAAGCAAGAGCGGACGCTAAAGCGCTCACACGACAATGTTGGCAAGAGCGCTGGCAGAACGACACGAGAGGACGGTGGACGGCCAGTCTCATCCGCAACCTAACGGAGTGGAGGGACCGAGACCACGGCGAGGTAAATTACTACCTCACCCAGTTTTTCAGCGGACACGGGTATTTCAACGCATACCTGGCTCGAATGGGTATAGCAGAGAACGCGACATGCCAGTATCACGACTCTGCGGAAGATGATGCTCACCACACCTTCTTCGAATGCGAGAGGTGGAGTGACTACAGGGACGCTCTACAAGACGAAGTAGGACCTCTAACGCCGGATAACGTCGTGCAGACGATGCTGTCCGGACACGACCGCTGGCAGAAGATCGCCACGTTCGTCGAGAAGGTGCTGACGGAGAAGAAGAGAGAGACCCAAGCAATGGAGCCAGCCGACAGAGGCTAACTACGGGGTGCCATCCTGAAGTAATGCGACCAGCGGTTCCGGGATGGATTCTACACCTGACAAAGTGAGGTTTTTTAGTGGATGCGAGCCCCACACACCGGGGACGGGTCTCGTCCCTGATGGTGCGTTAAGGCGTTTTTCCTCACTTAAAAAAAATAAAATAAAAAAAAAATCATTAGATAATACTATGAAAAATTCATTGTTGATTATTCAGGTAAGTAGCAGAACTCTTTTTCATATAATTCTTAAATAATAGTTTATATCGTCGATTCAATTGAAGAAAAATAGCGTGACGACAAAATAGAATTCGCGCTTCCTGTGTCATTTCTACCGGTAACTCTTCAATTATCGTTATAATTAATATGTATCTACATTATGACATGTTAGTACTTATCATTTAATCCCAGATATACTTCCACTTGTAGGTCAAATAAAACAGCTATTAATTAAAATCAACTTATTCCAGAACTGTGAACTGTAACGTTTTGGTATATAAATATATTTTTTGTCAAGCTCTTACAATTCTGTTCAAGTACTAGGAAAGATATGGCAAAAAACATAATCAAAAGCTTATTAATTAGCAATTTATAATTAAATTATTATAAATGGCACTGAAATAATCAATATCGGTTCTAAAAGTGACCGCATTCTTTTCTTTTTAATGTATAGCATTTCATAAGTTAATCTTCTTTTATAATTATTCTCCTTTTTCAAAAATCTTAGTATTTTCAAAATCGAAATTATGTCGTCTATAAAGCAGTTTCAGCGGTGATGTTATGTGTAACAGTATAGTGGTGATTATAAAGGCGAATCATTAAATATTCCTGAGCTTGACCCATATAGCATTTGTTACAGTCTTTGCAGTCTAATTTATAGACGGCATTACTGCGATTATTACTTTTAATAATGGATGTTTTAAATTAGCGAATAAGGCTTTATTGTTAGTATATATCAATATCTGATTTTTTAATTCGTGATTTATTGCCTCACTTAAGTTATTTAAGTATGGTACAGTGTGGTATATATTAGGATTTGATTCCGTAGCTGTGTTATATATTGTATTTATTCCTTTCATTATGAATGTATTATAGAATTCTTTTGGGTAACTATTTTTCCAATATTGATCAACTTAGCTTAAATTCTCTTTTCTAAAATCAGGAGGCTTATCTTAATGATTAACTAGTAAACTATTAATTACACAATTTCAAAATTTACTGTTTAGTATTTGAAAAATAATTTAAATGTGTAGTACTACTAGTGTCTTTAATGTGCCAGCTTGTTTTTATGTCAGGGTTGTTATGCAATATCTTTATATTTAAAAAATTGATAGAATTTTGACTTTCTTTTCTATATGTAAATTTTAGCCTATCCTGACATAAGTTAAACGTGTGCAAAATATAATGAGTTTTACCGACCGGTATGCAGCATATGCAATTATCTACATACCGCTTATAATATTATACCGGACAGTTTAATTTGTTTAGTGTACGTTTCTCTAGGTCCCTCATTATTTAACTTGCTATAACAGCAGATAGTGGAGGACGCATTGCAGTTGATATATTTTGTCATTATACCGAAAATGGGTTAAGTTTAAGTAAAGTTTTGTAGCCAATATGAATTGATTTTTCTGTGAATTTACATGATTTTGTATTGAGTTATAGTTTTTATCCGCACTACTTAGTGCTAAATATATAGAAATATTTGTAAATAAAGATCAAACACTAAACACTTCAACCCACAAAACACCAAAAAAACTTTTTACTAAACACCGATGCGTTTGAACAGCAAAGCTGTCATTATTAAGGCGATAATAAAACTGCTTTATTATCGCCTTGATAATGACGGTTTTTAGTAAAGTAATTGGTGTTTTGTGGGCTGATGTATTTAGTGTTCTACTTCTGCACCGAGAGATCCAGTGAAGAACTTCTTAATAAAGATAGCTAAAGTAATAAATTCGTAATTATACAGTACGAATTTTTTATTAACGCAATTAACAAATTTCCATGAATTATTATTCCGTTATGTTTGGAATTTCGTACGATATTAGTAAGAGTTTTGGATATATATCAATGATTTCTTTTAGATATTTCTGTTGATAGGTATGTGTGTTTTAATATTATTTGGCACATATTAAACTTCTTCCACTGAAGAAGTATGTTAAGTGAAAACGTAATAGTCTAAGTTCTGGAATGAATTGATTTTTAATTAATTGCTGTTTTGTTTGACCTACAAATGGAAACATATCTGGGGTTCCAAAACCACACCGTCTAAAACGTTACTTGGTACAATATTTGTTTGTCGATAATTAATCTACCCAGTCAATTCTAGGACACTAGGTATAATTCGATGAAGGTATATATTCAATCACTTTTTGTCTTGGGTCTTGGGCACTAGTCAGTGAAGAAAATCAAAACGTGTGTTAGTCGCGCATACAATAGGTACGCTTTTCATTGAAGTTTATTGAAGTTCGCAGATTTACCAGAGAAAATACGAAACGAGACATACACAATTTTTAGCCAAAAACATTGTAATAGGGGATGGAACATCATGAAACTGGAAAGAGGCGAAGGTTTACTGCCACCCCGACCAGGTGAAGAACAAAACGATCTATTTAACACGTGTACACTGTAAGAATTATGTTCCTAATCCCATTTAGATAGCATGGCAGAACACAAAATAGACATTCCTTTGTATAGTACGTGATTATAAAGTATTGCATGCAGATGTGGAAATTATCAATAAAAAAGATATAGAGACTCTCATTTAGAACAGAATTCGTTCAGGAATGGTATTGGATACAAACTACATCAGCGAAACTACACCTTGAGTTTTCTGTTTCTGTGTCATTCAGTGCAGTTCTGTGCTATAACTTGCGTTGCTCTATTCTTTGATATAACAAGTGCTAGACATTCGCGGTGTAATTATCTGTAGGTAAAGTATTTTATAGCTTCATTAGATCAGTCAATTTGCTATATTGGAATATCGATGAAATAAATATTGCTCAAAATGTACTTAAACCTTCGACTGATAAGCTTACTAACAAACTGTGTGTCGTACTACTACTAAACTACTGAATTGATAAATAATACTAAAATTATTTAATAATAATAATAAGAATACTAATATTATTTATCCGTTGGATTTCAGCAGTATCATAAGTACGTAAGTTAACAGGTAGGTATATGTGTATACTCCATAATGTTACTCATCTATATACACCATGCACATTGTTTGTTCTAGCAGGTTTTGATAGCTTAACCTCGTTTTCTAATGGTCAAAGCTTAGTTTCGATTTATGTCTATATTATTTAGACACGCTTATTAGAATGAGAGAAATTGTATTCATTGTCAAGTTTACACCAGATATCTTGGGAAATTGGCAAATAAAATACAATCAAACGATCTTATCAGAAAAATGCAACTACTTCTACGGTCCTTACGATTTAAATTATGACAGAAAATGTCCGTTTGTTTACTATGCCAGTTGTTATTTCTTTTATGTTAGCCAACATTTATTTCAATTTTTCAACGAACTAAATGTAAACATATGCATGTGCACATAACGTGAAAGGCTAAAATCAATTATGTTGAATTCAGAAGAAGACTACTGAAATTGTATAACTTCAACTCTTAAAATTATACAAACTTGAATCTAATAAAAAATGGAATTTTGGAGGTTTTATATTTAAATCAGGTTTCAAAGTGATACCAAACACCATGTTGAAGTAGTATAATTAATAGCGCGAGCAGAATCATCTAGGTCAACTCAATGCGATTATTAATCTTGCACCACAAGAAATGCGAAACACTTCCGTTTACTCTTTCACGGCCGCTATAAAAACAACTTTGTAAACGAGCACCCTCCGCTTAAATTATGCGCGGAATATTTACTTCAATACTGCGACAACCTCATCTCTGCTTAAATTCTTGTGCGGAATACATCTGCTGTCTTTTGTACTGTCATTTACCATGTCAATGTAATCAAAGTCGTAAAACAGCTTTTAGGTTTGCTGAAGCCGTAAAAGTGCAGTTAGAGGTAATGAATGTAGAAGCACGGTATTTATTACTTTATGGTGTCTACGATTCTCCACAAAGGAGATGTGCGAAATTTAACGGATTTCCACATTCTGTCACTCCAGTTTTCAGGAAAATATACTTTAATATTATGCGGTGTTTGTAGAGCTTATTGAAGTATACGCCTTACTAGGTTAACTCATATCTATATTTCTTTACAAGATTTAATCATATATATATGTAGATAGATTTGAATCACTGGATCATTGTCTTGTTTCATGTAAACGAGTCATCTATCGGATTGTTGCCTTCCTTAAGTTGTAGAGGGATTACAATAGATTTAATTCTGACTAAATTGATACCCCATACTACGTTGTTTTTTGCTTTTGATGCTAGACAGCAACATTTCCCCACTTAGAACATGTGCTATTATGCAGTCCCCAGAAGCACTGAGTTAAAGGACACATGCAGAGATTCCGAGATAAAGCTTTTTCCAAAATTAAGTTAAATGTTAGATAGTTGACTACTAGGGGCTGGCGCCATCGGTAAAAATAATGGTTTCTCTTCAACATGTTATCTGGTAAATGCCGGTTACTCCGATGTTATGAAATCTAATGAAAATGAATTCGTTGGATGTTATGAGATTAGTGTAAAATATATTAAACTTCGTCGTCCCTAAATACTGCCGTTCCTTACTCACACTTTCAACGTATGCATAATTTCCCTCTGCATGGAATAAATCCAGGGTTGTCCCAGTTCCTAAAACAAATCGTTCTGGTACCCTTGCTGACTTACGTCTAGTCATTATTTTGCTGGGCTGCCTGCAAAGTTTTAAAAAAAATTGTATGAAACTCAGATGCGTCACTAAGATACTCTTGCTTGTTTTTCAGTTCATTGGGTTTGCATATAATCCTGTGGAATTAGGACGTTGCGTTGTCTGCGAAAATATTTAACACTTGCCTTGCCAGAAATGATGTTTCACAAGAATTTATATTAAGTCCACTTCCTTGCATAGTGTATATATCAAAACTACAGGATTCTTTGGAACACTCTTCTTATATAGCTATGAACACAATTACACACATACAACTACACAGCAAGACTTGTACGAGTACCATAAAAGTGATATAGCTTAAGACTGCAACTAGCACTCACCACACATAAAAATGCAAATTTATTTATTTTTACATTGCTCTGATGTAGCTGTTGCAAATAATCGCATTCATTTTGACGTTGCCCACATAGTTAAATTCTCGTCAGCATTCAAGGAAATCTAAAACTACTTGCCCGTTTCTCAAATGTGTAAGAGACGTGTGTCACTCTACCGGTGAACGCTTAAAATACAAACATGCTGCAATGAAAATGGAAAACCTAATTCAAGCACATGAATGATAGAGGTCATGGAGTTTATCTTCTGATTTTCTTTCGAGTAATTTCAGGATATAGCGGGTATGGGGAATACGTTTGTTGGTTCATATTCTTGTATCACGCACTGATGAGAACTAATAAGTTCGAAACACGTGTCTGTGTGTCAGGATTGAACTCAAAACGTTTCCTTTTACGGCGTGTGCTTGAATTAGGTTTTCCTTTTTCATTGCAACATGTTTGTATTTTATCCGTCCCTAATAAGCGTCTTCTGTACGACATGTGTGACCTGGTTTAGCTAGCATGAATGGCCTTTACATCGTCACCTACATCGCTGTGTTTTTTTTCAATAATGTAAGTAACAAATTTCTTTCTTATTTCTACCTTATATTGGCTTTTCGAAGAGATGTTCATAGTGTCAACATTCTTCATGAGTCAAAGAGCGTAATAGAGGGATAGCGGGCTCAATGCATGGTTATTTTTGAACATTCATCTTCTTATAACATTTCTTGGTTTTATAATGACTTTCTCACGTCTATATCTGATTTTACCTTATATTTATGCAAGCATCTTGCTCATCGTGTGATTCTAGACTCAGAGACTTAGTTCTAATACCTAATCCATACATATCTATTAATATTTTCTTTTATTTTGCTCTGATTACCTATGCCTGGAAGTTGAAGAACTTTCCTTCCTGTTTTTGGTTTCGTTTTGACATTTAATATGATAATTTTGTTTTTGTTATAACTGTATTCATAAAAAAATGGTTTAAATTACGATTATATAAGTATTAATTACTGTTCCGTAGAAGGTGATGTATTAATAAGAAAGACATATTATTAAAGTAATTGTTATATAAATATGTCGGCTGAGTTAACTGCTAATACTTAGGTACTTACTTTATTTCTAGAATAATTAATTCAGTCATTATTGCGTTGATAATGACACCGTTGCTGTCGAAACGCGTCGGTGATTTAGTTAAAACTTGTTTCGTGTTTAGTGCGTTGAAGTGTTTAGTGTTCTACTTCTACACCAAGAGATCCAGTGAAGAACTAATTAATTCATGTTTACATAATTGAGCCACTTTTTGGTTTTTCCTGGTTTTCTGACAACAATACATACTTGCTTCTAGTAGTGCTAAATGAATAAGTGGCTAATATATTTATTATTCAAAAAGAACTTTGATTGCATTAATTATACAATTTATTATATTTCTTTCTGTATACTATTTGCGTTACCTATACTCTTTCTTAAATATTTGTTCATAAGTTTCTTGGTGATGGTTGCACCTATAGTAGACTCACAATGTAAGGTGTATCAAGTGTGTTATTACTTCTTGTCTCTCTCGTCTTTTTTCTAAACACCAAAAAACACCAAACATTAAAATTGAATTAATTTTAAATAAGACTTGCGGTAATTTAGGAAAAAAACTAGATCGGAAATGCGTTGGATAGCTGATTAAAGTCGTTGCTGTCAGATACCAGTTACTTTTATCTCATTGTATTTACTTTCGATGCGTTGTCTGTGGCGGTGTTTCCAAATGTTAAAACACTTTTTATCCAAAACATATCTTACTGCTACTGTTCAAGTAATATTATTATCATGTAAAGTCATCTACAAAAGCACTTGATTAGTATACACCATATTTCAAAGCTGAAATATACTTGTAGTTCAAAAGTATTAACACAAACTATAAAAAAAATTATATTCCGCAAAATAATATAATCACTTTCTGTAACAACTATATTTTGAATAACACGTACCATGACAAGTATTTTAATACTGACAATAAAATATTTTGTAGCACATCTGTTACAAAATAATCACTAATACAAATAAATAACATATAATAGAAAAAAAGTGTATATATACAGGCTTATGACAATACTATTTTATACAATGCTGTATATATTTATTTCATTCATTCCAAATTTACAATTCTGTAGAACACTTATCAATTTCCGATAATAGCGACGACAGGGATATCGAGCTTTTCGATGACGAGACTGTTTAATAGCACTTTAATATTTCCATCATAAAAGCGTTATAAAGAATGTCGGCATAATGGGTTATGACATTAACGGAGATAGAATTTCATTATCTTCGATGACCCATTTTACAATTCAACTTTATACACATTGGTGACAAATGATGTGATATTTACGACGGAGATTAAAAGTTTGTTTATATTTTACGACTCTATCAAACTTTCACGATAAAGGCTTTCTGAGTTTTCCTGGAGGATCCATTCGTGATTTTGTTTAATATCCTTTATAATGGAGTATTCAATGCGAATACTTTGATGTTAGAATAGGACATTATGTCGTCAGGAAATTGAGAAAATTCATACACAGCCGCCAATAATAAGAATGACTAGAAGTAGTTATCAGCCTGTAATTAAGCTAAATGTTATAACTTCTCTCCTAAGACAGTAGAGTAGCCTATAAATTGTATAACTCGCAAGAGATAACTATTTTATTTTATTAAAGTATATCCTAATGTATAGTATATCCTTATTTACATGTAATAAATACTACCCCGAAATATCTAATGAACCAACTAGCTTAGCTTCATTTGTATCATTGAAACCGAACAACAAAGACATTTTTTTCCAACCGATTAAATGCACCAAATATAAAATTCTATCATCGTCTGTGGAGAACAAACCAAATAGCTATCTTACTTTAGTATTTTTAAATGTTAGTTTGCCTTGAATTTTTTATACTGAACACTGTTCATTCTCAACTACTTGTGGAACATTTTGATATGACACGTAAAACTGTTAACCTAAGTTTGTAATGTTAATTCTCTTACTGTCTTTGACAGCATTATTAAACGTATCAGCGAACTAATAAATCTATTGAAATTAAATCGTATAACGCTGTACTACAGTGCCAAAAATAGATAAAGCAGTAACAGATCAAGGCAATAGCGGCAAAATAATACCGGAAATTACATACGAAGTAAGCATGTCTTTTTTTTGGCAGTTAGTTTTACAGTAGCTAAGAAGCCCTTATGCAACGCGGGTTTGCAGGTAGCAATTGTGAGGAGAAAACCATTACTATACAAATAAAACAAAACAAAACAATTACTATACGCTCGGGATAGTGCAGCAAAGACTGGAAAAAAATGAAGTACGTTGGTCCGAAAATCAACAAGAGAAACGACCTCTTAAATTGTGCATTTTTCCAGAGTCAGAAAGATCAATAATGGTTTTTGAGTACACTTGTAGTTAATATCGTTTAAACAGCTGGGACATTAAATGCACCACATAAATATCCTGTTTCACTTGGAATACTAGTTGGTAAAAACTTAAAATTCCAAGACGATAATGACTTCCAATACACCAAAAAATTTTAAAACAAATTCAATAATAAGAAGTAAGAATTGCAGCCTCCTGAATACCCCAATCTGAGGTAAAAGCAAGAAAATCGAAGATAAAGGCCATAAAGGCTCTGGCAATAAACAAGATACATGGTTCAGAGAACTACTCACACACGAAAATCTGTTAGACAAAATAGTGAAATTATGCCAGGTAGTCAAGCGTTAAGTATATCGACCAGAGTAAAATTTTGATGAATTTGCAAAATTTTTTGTGGATCTGCCATTGCGTAAAAGCTAATTCCAACGATTTTAGGAACAAATAGAAGGATGGTCCGCGTTAATTTATTACTTGAATGAGATAAAACTTGAAAAAATGAAGAGGTGCAGAATACACTCGCATATATTTGATTTCACAAAAGGGATAACAGTAGTTTCTCAAGTGATACAATAGCTAATATTAGGTGCGTTCCAACACGCAGTTTGTGTATCGTACAATGTATTGTTCATGAGTCACTTTATGCGCATGCGTTAACATTGTACTACAGTTGACTGATCCGCTCATCGCTTTGTATTGGAACGGTCTTCAGAGAATCCCTCCGTATCTCAATCACTCATATTTGATAAAAGAAAATATCAAATAAGAGTAATAACACACAAAAATCAAGTATAGATCAAAAGAGATACTGACAGTTGCTGACAATCGAGGGACTTCAAATCATTTGAGGTTATTACGTTCTGCGCATGTCTGGCACAGCCGGGGCTAAACGGTTCGATAAAAATCTACGTACTCGTTTGATCGTACACGTACCGATTCATGTACCGCCTAACAGTGTGTTGGAACAAACGGCTGTTCGTACATATCACGGTCAGACGTTGTGTTGGAACACTAAATTCATTCTGCGCAGAGACCCGTTCGTCCAAGTAACGATCGAACGGTGTGTTGGAACGAACCTATTGTATCACTAGTATCAGCGTTTCACGACATTTACCACATACCTTGTGTAAGATGAGCAGTGTAAATGATTTATCAGACTCATTTAGTCTCAAGTAGTCCTGGTTACAACGAAGTGACTTCCTAACTACTTTAGATTACAAAGGCTTTCGAAAGCTAGCGTTTGAACATTCGGCGTGAAACGTAACGGGTAAACCACTAAGGTGCACTCCACAAACACATCAACGGATTTATACACCATAATGCTGTTAAAGGAAGTAGTGGATAATTAACTGGTAATTATTTAATTTCGCAGGCAAGCTGCAGATATTTCCAGAGATCTAATTTTTGCGAACTGACAGCTAAATATATACTAATAGCTACCAATACTGACTTGAAGCAATTTGAAATATTTAGCAAAATATCTTATTTACTTACTAATAGAACTAAAGAACACATTATAATTATCAATATCAGATGAAGCGACAGATGAAATTATAACGTCTGAACCCGCTTAAACCTCTCAAGAACCGTTTTTTGAAAGGTACAACAATTGCTACAAGCCCTTAAAAACTGTGGGTATTTACTAGATAAGCATTTAGGTCAACAGCACTGAATAAAAATAGGTGTTCGTTCTGGTCTCAGATCCCATTCCCATTTTGAATGGAGACTTCTTCAAAATACTTTCCAGAAAGGTACACACTAATACAGACCTATGCACTTTTGTAGTGTAATCTTTGTGTCCAATTGATTTCCATTTATATCGAAAAGTTAAATTCTACACTGAAAAAAATGTCTGCGAATTTAACTGCTGGCTTCTACTGTAAATTCGGAAAATTATAGCGGTGTGCAATGCTAACTTACAACGTCGTTTTTATTATCACACAACGGATTGCTTTTGTTCTGCTTATTTACTGTAAATGTTACAAGAGGATGTTAAAAAGGCATGACTATAACTTAAAATTGTGAGTAAAACTTAAAAATCAATACCTAATTGATATTTTACAGTGTATGACAATGCACATTTCATTATTATTACCATTTACTATTGGACACGTTAGACACAAAAGGGTTGCCGCGCTAGCATCAGTTGCCTGCTTCAATTACATTACTAAGTTGGAAATTTACGTACTACCACGTACAATTGCTCCTGTAGCGCATTTTTGCTATGACGACCATTGGCAGAAAAACACCAACGTAGGCTACTGTAAAAATTTCTTTCAGTGTAGCTGCTATAAAATTTTCATTGTTTATATCGTTAACAGAAAATAGGATCGTATTGTTAGCGAATCAAGATAATACATCATTAGTGCCATATAATGTGTTTAAACTAACTTATCAAGCAACAAACACAAGAAATGTAAATTTTATGCATAAAATTTATATCGTTTGAAGAAGTAACATTCAGCTCATAAACCTAAGGGTTACCAAACAACTCAGTTGTTATTAAAGCGGAGAAGCTATTATTTTACTCAGTATTTCTTGGGAAATTGAACTGATGGCAGCCTCGCCGTTAAGAAAGTGTTTCCGGTAACGTATTTTCTGAGTTCCTCCTATTTCTCTCTCACTTGGTAAGCTTTGTTATTGAAAACTTTACTTCATTAATACGTCTACCGTCGCAATATCTCCACGGTACAACCGCGAAGCCAATCTTGGTTCTATGACACAACATTAACTATTATCTAGCAAGGTTGGAAAGGAATCGTCTTGAACTACTGGATGTACTTATGTTAGACCTTTTAATAATGAATATATTCTGTAATAAGGTTTAATAAATTATTCTGAAAGCGGCGGTTATACAATGCGCTATCCGTTTCTTCGAGAATATCGTCTACTTACATATATTTTAAATAAAATATTAAAATGTAGATGTTCTCTGAACTCCGTAAATGAATACCTCTTGGTGTTGGCTTTATCCGTCTAAAATAATGTACGATACTATTATGATTATTTTAATGGCTGCCGATATTGTGATGAGGAATCCGATAGATATTAGATAATTTATCAACAAAATAAGAAAATATTAACGACTTGTTTCTTGTGGTATATGTCACCACAGTACACTTGCTAATACTTATCATAATCTTGTTCTGAGAAGAGTAACCATTAATAACATTCAGAACTTTCTGCAAAGCTTCACAATCGGAGATGGTAGAACTCTAGGAATAAATTTTTCAATTATCAATTATATAATAAATTATTAATGTAAATGTTGAACAAAGGTGGCCCAAGATGCGATGTTTGGGGCAACTTTGACTATATATTTTAATATTTTCAAAGGTTTATTGCCAATAACGCATAGCCAGATTTTTTCACGCAACACACTAGCACGTCAATATTACTGTAACGATATATCACGAAAACATAATGCAGCATTCTGAATTATTTAATAAATCTCTATTCCAAATTTTAACGCTGTTGACTGTGGAAGCAATGAAATTATAAAATTAATTAAACTATGGAAAATTACACCACATAGGAATAGCAACACATGTTTTGCTTAATATTAACATATCGTAAGCACGACATGAGAGACAAAGTTATTGTGGAGCCAAAATACATAGATACTGTGTAACAGATGCTGTAGTGTACATGAAAGAAAAATACTGGGCTCTCTAGCTGGGACCTGAATTGTATTTGACGTCGTGTCATTGTGCATAGAGACAGTATAGACAATACACGTAAGTGGTTGCTGGACCCCAGAGGGGCACCCAGCTGCCGACCGACCGTTAGAGGCGTCAAGACACACTCCTCAGGCGAAACCAGTTGCCCGCACGAGACCGACACCTCACGGAGAGGCCCGGCGAACCGGTGGGCTCCTCTCCCTCGTGCTACCCATGTTAGACAAGTTTTCTTGTCAACGTTGGACAGGTCACCGTTGGAGACGCTTTAGCGAACTCCTACCTCACATCTAACCCCACGGGGCCTAGGCCTCCTTGCGGATGGCTACTATCGGCCAAGCGTGGGAAACGGAATCTGGCCGTGAGGTACAACCAGCCCGCCCGTGAATTAAGCCTGAACTACGGGGACGGCCGGGCAAAAGCCCTACCCCAAAATGCCAACCGCGCCAACCTTTTCGCCCCTCCGGCGATCAAATATCCGCGGCAGCTACAGTGGAACCGTAGGGTCCCAGAGTCACCGAGTTGTTTTAGGATGAAACCAAAGGTTTCCCCAACCAGACAACCAGCGGTCGGACTACTCCTCAGCGAATCGACTTTTATCCTCCCCTACTATCTTCGCCAAAATCTCTCGCCACGCCCGTTTCCCTGAGTGTGGCCACCAAGGATGGGGTAGTGCAGCTGCAGAGTTCTCTAGGTAAGCGCCGTAGGGTGCCTCACTTAGCCACCGTATATTCCGACGGTTAGCGGCCGGACACCGGAGCGTATGCCCATGCCTACGCCCAAGCATCCTCCCCTATATACGAAGTCTACTCCCGCCACGCCCGTTGCCCTGGAACTGTGAAACCAGGGATTGGGTGGTGCAGCCGCAGAGTTTTAAGAGTCGACGCTATAGGGTGAACGCCGACCCGGAGTATAGACAATACAGTGGGAATTACAAAAAAAAAGTATAGACAATACAGTAGGAATTACAAAAAAAGCTGTAACCCGTATGTTACATGTAAATCGATTTAATAAAATGCATTACTGGTGCCTTTATGTCACTATTGCATAGTGCTTAGGCAAGGTAGTTGGAATTTCATTGGCTCATGAATGCGTTAAAGATATATACAACAAGGTTTAGCTTTAATTACCCCTTTTTTTGTTTTGTGCATCTTCTTAGTCAATGAAACTTTACTTATGCTTGTTAATGTTGGTGCTAGCTTTTTGCAACTATTCTGAGATCGTATATTATCCAATGGGTCTTGCAGTCTAGATAATTTTGTTTGTAAAAAATTGTTTCGGCAAAAGCTATCAAAATAGCTAGCTGTGAATGAAGACTTCAACACATTCTTTCGCCTTTTGAGAATTATATAATGTTTCGGCATAAAGCTATGCAAAATAGAACCTAGCTGTGAATTGTTTTGCAATAATGGGATTTCCACAACAATCATATTCTATATTCACTATACTGAAATCTAAAGTATTATACAACTGCTAAAATAATACTAAAATAATCCTATTTTTCATAGTATTATTATTGGGGGATGGTATATTATTATACATTTGTAAGTTACAATTCATTCAAATGCATCCTCCAAGCGTTAGTAGAACCATAGTCTGTGAAAGTTGTGTTGCACTCTATAATGGGACAGATGCTTCCACAACCAATCTCTACAATATTCTATATTCACTATACTGAAAGCTAAAGTATTATACAACTGCTAAAATAATACTAAAATCTTCACAAGATCCTAAGGATACTTTTTCTGATATACGTAGATCTTTTAACAAAAACAAACACAGTTGTAATACATTAACGGTGGCAATTTGGAGATAGTTAACAAAAGAGAATTCATTAATGTATTCTTTCTAACTAAAAGTTGGGGATTGCCAAATGTCAGACATGAATTATTGTAAAGAAATTAATGTCCGGAATGAATATTAAATTATACTTTCCATTAACGCATGTGGGTATTACATAAAACCTCTGGGAGATCTTTTTCTGGTAAAATTCTTCTTAAGAAAATTCGAGAATAATGTATACAAATTTACACCAATAACATATATATTATTTTCCACTTTAGCTTGAACGACAAAATTATACATAAAGAAAGAAATGAAACAGTCAATAAGCAGTGCAATGACGACACGGTGAGCAAAAAGTGCGCATTCAATTAACATAATACAAACTAGAACGGAATCTACTAAAGACACATTCGGAATGAATATTCAAAGATAATGTAACAGAACAAAACAAATTCATATCAGTTTTATGTCCCCGTTATATCGATATGTGCGTATTTACAAGACCATACACGGTAACAAGGTTCACTTAGATATATAGATGAAACGGCTTTTCCAAGAAATGAACTTTGCCAGGTAACAGTTCGGCGAATTATGACAAGCGTATCGGTATATTAAATAATAATTGTCTAGTTGCTACGGTGACCGGATTCAGGTATTCACTGGCATGAAAATAAAAGATATTCGCTGAACGGAATCATAAAGTTACATTTGAAACGTCTTGTAAAAGCTGATCACGATATTACGGGGCTAACGGACAATGAGCAGTACAAAGGGCGGCTGCACGGTTATACTCTGAAAGTGGGGAGAACGTTTCTTTTTGCCATAATGTACGGGAATGACTCCACAGAGTCCAGAGTAGCAACCTGGCTGAGCCAGTTTTAAGTGGGGAATCTGACAGGTATGCAGGTTGCGGCTTGTCGACCTGCATCTGTGCGATTATGGAGGTTACATTAATCAAATTACGGGAATTCAAATGCAAGTTAAATCGACTCGGCATTATCGGTCTCGGATATAGAAAAAGAATTGTAAAATTTACAATAATGAGACACAGCCTTCGCCCTAACAAATATGGCCAAGGTGCAACTTACAAGACTTTGCGGTTATGGCGGCTGTCTGTGGACGTGCTCAGGGTGCAAAAAGAAATAAAAAAGGCAAGATATAATAGGTTTAAACTATTACCTGAATCTATTCTTTGAGAAAAATGTATTATTGACTTTAAATTTATGCGGAAGTAAAAAAATGAACTACAGATTCGCAAAACAGATCAAATTCAATCAACTGTTAAAATGACTCGTGTATGACGGATTCAACTTTAGAAAGAAACTTAGCAGTCATCAAATTTAAGATTTACGGTAGAATTAATATACTGATCGGTTCGGATATCTGAAACGGAATTCAACCTTCTCACCTCGGCTATCATGAAGAAAACTTCCTACGCGTCCTTTCTCCACGCAAGATTTCATGAAGTCAGTACAGAAATCTATGACAAATGGGCAATAAAGTATAGTAACGAGCAAACAAGACTAGGATATACATATGCTATGCATGTAAATTCAAAATGACTCCAATATTACATTTTTAGGAAAATCTTATGCACAGGTTTATTTACTAACATTTTTTACGAGTTGCAGATACATATACCATATACCACTAGATACGTATACCATTTAATTTCATGTTTAATATGAGTATAGATAACAAGATTATCTTTTTTAATCAGCAAATTATATCTTTATTTGATCGCCATGGCCCGATTAGAAAAGTTCGAATCACAAAATGTAAGAAACCGTGGATTACGGAAAATATAAAGTTTTTGCAAAATTTACGCAACAGGGCTAAGTCTCGATTTAAACGACCACATCCATAGCTCACTGGAATTATTATAAAGAGCTTCGAAACTATACTACACTTGCAATTCGGAATGAGAAAAAGTTTAATTTCTTTCAACTCAAAAAGATATAAAAACGCTCTGGTCTGAAATTAAAAATTAAATTTCACTCGTTCGCGGTCACGTGATATTTCTTTGAACCTGCTTATACCCGAGCAAAGTATAAATTCTTTATAGAAAACGTTCCGATTCTCGCACAAAACTCTGAAGAAATTAGTAATTTCTATCTCCAATCGACGCTTCTGTATTAACTTAATCTAATTTTGATGTTCAGACTGTAGATAGTACTGAAGCTTTATAATATTTACTGGAAATAAAAAGTCATGCTGTAGGAACTGACAATATTAGTATAAACATTATAAAATTGACGCTACCTCACACTTTGCCATATATTTCTCATATTATTAATTGCTGCTTACATGACTGTATTTTTCCTAGTATTTGGAAATTTGTTATTGTAGTTCTCCTACCGAAAGATAATGATGTACCTAATTTTTGTGACCTTCGACCTATTAGTATTTTGCCAGTAATGAGTAAGGTGTTAGAAAAAATTATTCACAATCAAATTAATAAATATCTTCTTCAGTACGACCTTCTTCCCAGTTGTCAATCAGGTTTTAGGCAACATCACAGTTGCACTACAACATTACTAAAAGTGACAGATGATTTGATTGATGCAAGAGACAAAAACAAATTAACGTTGCTGGTCCTGTTAGATTTCAGCAAGGCCTTCGACACCATTAAACACGACACTTGGCTTGCAATTTGTTATCACATTGGATTTACTCGATCTGCAATTGCTCTATTGCGGTCATTTTTACGAGACAGGTATCAGTCTGTTCGTATCCTAAATACAGTTTCTGAACCATTAAGCTTATTACAAGGCGTAATAAGCTAAAATCCGTTATCAAATCGTTGTGAATTGCAAATGTACGCAGATGACACCCAAATTTACAAGTCTTTTGACATTAATACTATTGATGAGGCTTTACTTGGTATCAACAGTGATTTGGAGAGTATTCGGCGTTTCACTGAGATCCACTCTCTTAAAATTAATCAGTCCAAATCTGTTGACATGTTGTTTGGAAGCCCTCATTGTGTTTCACGATGTAATAATACACGAGTTCTTGTGGATAACACCTATTGTCAACTAGCGCGAAGAATTTGGGTCTAGTTTGCGATAATACTTTTAGATACAGGGATAATGTAGGTATCCAAAATGATTAGTGTAGCCTATAATAACTTAAAATTGCTTTATCCCCAGCGAAATGTGTTTAACATAAAAACTAAGGCAATGCTTTGTGAGAGTTTGGTGCTGTCTACTTTCTCGTATGCTCTCCCCGTGTATGGACCGTGCTTAGATGCTGCAGATCGTCGTAGAATGCAGTTAGTACAGAATACTTGGGTAAGGTATATCTACAACTTAAGGAAATATGATCGCATATCTCATAGAATCACTGGACTTAATTTAGCCAGTTATGAGCAACCGTATATTATTTCACTCATTTGTATTATATAATATAACAAAATAATTTATCTAAAGAAACCTTATTATTTATGGAGCAAAATTAGGTTTCGCTCTGATGTGCATAATATTGCACAGCAGGGGAGTAATATCACCACCTATTCATTCCTCCACCCTGTTTCAGAGATCGTTCAGCTTCAATCTATATTTCTTATCTAATAACCTACCTGCTTTTTTTTATGTTACAACCTATTACGTTCAAATGTCCAGTTCGTCGCTACCTATTTATCATTCAGTGTTGCTAATAGATATTTGTTCATTATGTTTGTTACTAAAATTCACAAATTTTAGAGTTAAGTTTTCTTAATACGCAGCATTTAAACTGTATGAATTAGTAACTAATTCAAGGATTTGGTATAAGAGCAGGGCGTAATGTTTACTAACAAAATCCATCTAAACCACTCCTTGTGATTTTCGTAATTTCGTAATTCTGGATTTGATTTTCTTCTTTTTTGATCTTCTTATCTTGGTTGTACATCGGTTCTAAGAACAAGATGCTCTGCGGATGCTACTTTTGCGACGGACTATAGCTGCTGCGTCTAGTAATATCATGTTCCAACCCCAGAGTAGCGATGGATTTATGTAGCTTTTTTAGGAATCTCCCCCGTTGCGCCGATTACAACTGGTACGATAATTACCTTCGTCATTTGCCACATCATTATCTGCTAGCGGTAAGTATTTGTTTATTTTTTCGGTGATTTATGCGTGTTTGTTTATTATTATTATTATTATTATTATTATTATATTCGTGCAGTTTCCAATCCACCTTTAGGGAGAAATTCAACAATGAGCTATTACTTAGCGCACGATATTATTGACGAAACTACCCATGCAGCTTGGCTATAAGTATAAAATGGAACCTCTTCTATTACGTTGTAAAATTAGAATAGAATCAATTTGCGTGCTGCGCTCCTACCAATATCTACATTCACTTATTCAATAATAAAGTTATCAATGCAATTCAACTCTAGCGAATACTGTAGCGTATATATATATGTATGTATATTACCCCTGAGCATAACCTGCATCATATGCAACTAAAATAAAATTTTACGTAGCGTTGGCAGCACATGAAACAAACAAATGCGATTTTATCAAGGAATTTACATACGTATACGTTGTGCAGGCGACGAATAGGTCACTTTTCATATAAAATTCAGGCAGGCACTCTAAAAGCCGGGAAGTAGGTCGTCCAATATTGTACACTCTTTCACAGATGTACTTGTTGTAAATTTGACCGTATTTTGCCAAATACAAGGCTATGTGTATTGTAGTCGTACAACACATGTTGTATGGATATACATGGATGTATCAATGCAGTGTATACGATGTAACATGTATCGCGAAAGGAAACCATGTACATAGTATATTTAGTTGTATAAAAATTTTATAGCTACTCCCTTATGTTATGATATCCCTGACATAAAGATACGATTTCTTTCAGAGTTCAGTTGTCACAAAAGATTTTATTGAACTAGCTCCTAAACATTCAAGAAAATTAATAATAAAAGGATTTTTCCAGAATTCCCGACCATATTTGGTGTTAAGCAATAAATTCCGTCAATACCAATTCATCTATTAAGGTTTAGGATGCATATCACTCAAATATCATTTGAATTACTCTTAGTTTGATTTTACAAAGAGAATATCATCGTAGTAGATGGAATGAGAATGTACCTAAAATCTTATATAAATGATTTAATGACGCATTACTCCAACCTTCGAGTTGTAAACCTCAGAAAACAACCGGAAAAAGCGCGAAATTACCTGATCATGGAGGAACACCTTACAAGTCATACAATGGATATATAGCAGCAAACTATTAAGACGAAACAAACAAATAAATGGAAACGAACGGTAAGTATACGGAAATCTAAGTGGACAGGTGTTATGGTATATTAGAACATATTACAGCAGGGCAATGTGAAGAAACTCCTTTATTGTATGTGCATGTAAATAAATGCTTAGTTAAAGTAAATTAAACCGGAAGAACAATGTATAATAAATAAAAAACTCTATGCTACCTATTGCATCTATTAATTTTATTTTATTATTTTCTCAGGAATGATTTAGATTGGCCGCAGGACAAATATATTACACATTTAACAATAATAAGTGATTGAATGATTTAAAATGAAATAATATTTTTCTTTCGCTGGCGTGCTACTTGCATGTTTTCTTTCGTTAGTGTGCTAGCTTTCGTTAATTTTAAATAACTGGACTCATCAGTTTACAGCACCTGTTTGAGTTGTCTAAATTCCAAATATAATGGATGAGGCCAAATTTTAAGCGCTGTTTTGTAACTGCTAACCTTAAAAGAAGAAAATAAGAAAATTACCCATGTTACCCCTACGAAATCCGGGCACTCTGTATATACAGGTTGTGCAATTAGTAAAGCAACAGCCTATATACATTTATAGGCAACTTCAGTCGCACATTGATATAAAACTGCAGAAGGTCTGGCCTACTTTACAACAAATATAAACGCTGTTGTACAATATATGAATAAGCATATACGGTAGCAGTAGCATCTAATATGTAAATGCTTGCGTGTATAGTTTTATTCTTTTATAGCGTTAGGTAGTTTAGATGTTTGTATGTTGTGATAGAGATTCAACACGGATCAAATATCTGCTTTCAGTATTTTAATAATAAGATCACATATACTGTGCTTTTCTTTAAAAATAATATTAAATCTGTTTCTCAGTGACTACAACTAGTAACTGAATTGTGTTATGTAGTAACCGCTAAAGAGTTTTAGCTGTAGTATGATTAGTAACGGGTCGATAGCTGCAGTGGTTAAGTAGGTATCCAGTGATGTAGCAGATCGCCCAGATCGCAGTCCGGGTTCAATTATTCTCCGAGAGAATATTTATCTCGGAGATTGGTATACCGATCGATCTATCATTCGCTATTGGGAGCAAAGTGATTAACACCGCAACATTTTAAACGGTGATACAGTGCTGGAACAAAGCTATTTGAACACATTTATGTAGATATGAACTACATAGCGGCAGTTGCACCATAGTTAGATAAGCAATACAGCTTAAGAAGCCGTGCAACTAGCACTTACCACAGTAAAAAAAACTTTTTAAATATCCACTGCAAAGTCACGACGTAGATAATCTACTAATTGTATTAGTATGTACATATTACACAGAAAAATGGTATAAATACTACTGTATTACTATAAAAGAAAACACAAAATTGTTCAAATATTAGCTAGTTATGCGAATCAACATACCATTTGAAATTCTAAAATAGCCTAAAATACTCTTGTTAATCACAATATGGAGAGGTACGATAAGAAAGTAATTGCACCAGCTGATACACAGCTGCCTCACTGACAACATTGTACTTGTTGACTTATTACCACATTTGTGGATGTAAATAAGTTGTCCTGATGTGATAAATGTCGTTAGTTAAAAATAACTATCAACAGCAAATTTTCTTACGTGCTGTACATATTTTTCTCATTGAAGCTATAATGGAATACAATGCCAGAGCGTTTGGTAAGTAAACTTGTTTATCGGAACGATTTCAACAGTCAACACAGGTAGACAAATAAAAACTTAAAAACAAGGAAATACAGTTTTATGTATAGATCATATACCCCCTCTTTCTCTCTGCCATGTTTGTGTAATGATGCAATATGCATAATTCGCATTATGTGTTTGCCCTTAAATGCAACCGATGGATTTCGTGTTCCGCTTTGGTTTCATGTATTGTTTCTCTTATTGTGGCAATTGTACAGCAAAACATGACGAGTTTGTTTATTTGCAATTTTTCGACCTAAAATTAGTGAATATGTTTAAAGAAAAACATTATTAATATACTTACTTTACGTAATATCTTAGCTGCATAATTTTACTACAATACGACTTTTTAATTCAATTTTGTCTAGGAGCGTCTTTGTCTTTTCTTCTAATTAAATAGATTCTCGTCAAAGTTAATTAAGAATTAATTTGGCAAACATGGCATCGTCTGCAATCGATCTGAACAAACCTGCTGATTATCAGCTGAGTATACAAAAGCTATTGTCAACAACGGGCGTTGGCATGTTGTAATTTAATCTAAACCCGATTTCTGGTCGGGTCGAATTCATTAGCAACTGTGTTTAAAGGGAGAAGGACAAGTACTTAATAGAGGACACTCACAACTTCTCTCGGGCTTATCCTCGGTTTTCTTTGAAGGACTAATAGAGGAATTAGTTATTTGACGTATTCGGGTGCTGAGTACACACACGGTGCTCGAGCAAGCCACTTGACAATTTAGAAACGAAATATTTTGATACGCGATTAACTTTCAGTAGAAACAAAATCGGGTCGTGCAGAATGGCATCTATACCGGTTAATTATTTCCTGAACATAATTTAAATAGCTTTGATAGCGTAATTGAAAAACAATAATTAGTTTTCGATGACATATATACTTTTAGTTGTTAAAATTCCTTTGACTTTATGCTAGTGTAGTAATAAAAATGAAAGATTAGAGCAAAGAATTTGTATCTCTGGAACGTCCACTTACATGTTTATGACAGAAAGCACACAGCAATGTTGCATACTAAATTATTAAAATATATGCTATATATGTATATGCACAATAAACAAAATTAAATTAAATTAAAAATCTATGCGGGAGTAGTGAGCATAATCTATTTCGCTACTGCACGTCAAGATAAAAAGGAAAGTTGAAGATTACAGCCAATAGCGGCTTGCAAAGGAACTAATACTGTTCTTTCACTGTTCCTAGCTTCCCCATATATTTAATAACATATCAGAGAACAAATGTATAGGTGCACTACAAACAGTGAAGTAACGCAACAAATACAATGATGCAACTCGTATAATAAAGTAAACCTAAGCCAAATAAAAATCATGGGTATAGAAAGAACGATGTATAATACATACAACGATTTCAAATTATCCATCAATCAGTTAGTAGGTACTAATCCAAGAGGCCTTGTTAAGCTGTTGCTTGAGATATACAAAGGAAACAAGGGTAATGAATTTTCAGAACGAAGTTGCAAAGCTTGTTAAGATGGCTTCAGTGATAGTGATAGTAGGAAACTTAGTCTGAAATATTCCGCAAAAACAATTAATAAACGGTAAATTATGCATGCCATACAATTGCAACTTTGGTGGACATGATGTACTGTAAATTACAAAATGCTTATATGGTTACAGTACGTTAGTTTCACTTTTTTTACTACTTCAAACGTAAAAACCTACAGTACACTTAAGAAATTTTTGTTATTGTTACCACGACGAATAGGCGTTAAAAAGAATTTTCAGCCTTGGACGAATTATGTAAATCATCTTTCTAAAGCAGCAGGTGGCTAACAGCTTTTAAAACGGAAATCTTTATCACCCGCATGTTTTTCGATAACCTTTTTCAATATCGAAGCTTCGCCTACTCAATTTATGTATTAGCGGATATTTTTAATTTTTGTGTAGACTTTACTTCCTCTAATGGAAATCTAAAAATTTCAGTTAGGTTAATATAATCAGGGGCGAATATGCTTGCAGTGAAGTAACAGCAGCTTTACACCCACGAAATTGTTTACGCCTTATTAGCTCGTTTTAAATCATGCAAGATAATTAATTGTTCAACTACAACATGGAACAAGCGAAATATAAAGTAGTTGCCGGCCTAAAATTATGGCTTATTTATTATTATATATTTCTGCAATACGTAGAACGAAACTTAATGGTGGTAATGGTAGCAATTGTAGATCTACAGTTGCAATGCAAATGCTAAATCCAACCGCCTACATATATTAATAAATATTTTATGTGATGAATTACCCTTTGTTTTTTGATTTGTTTTTTGAAAATTCCTTTGGTCGAGTTGTTTCGAAATGTGTACATAGTTAAGGTTTACTAAACGAAAATCGTACCCTGGTTAATATTATCGCGTTGTCATATATCAGCATCATTCAAACTTATAGTACATCACACATGTACATTCATCAATGATACAATTTTACAAAATTGTACAAAGTTTATATTGAAATGCACCATTAATAATGTTAATTAATAATTATTTAGAGTATCACATTAACATATTAGGAAAAAATTATCGCACTTAGTGTTTGTTGTACAGTTGAGATTACTTTACTCCCATTAATAAAGATTGTGGTTCAGAATTAGAGGCATACTAAAAAAAACGCATACATATGTTAGCGACAAGAATCCAGAGAATCAATTCATTTAATTCTTTATTAAACTGTAATGCAGTATTTTATAAGGAAATGTATATTATTACATTCATTACAGATTGGTTAATAAAATAGAGCTTGTTCAGGATACATATAGTTCATATCATGGTAAATTAAAATTTACATTTCAAATGCAACTCAAAATTACTTTGTTTTTCAAAAAGCTAGTATAATAAATATAAACATCAAATCAAGACAAAGTGGCGACCTAAAAATACCATTAGTAATAAACATTTAAATTGTTTTATATGTTTCTGTTCATTATAAAAACCTAACTAAGGTTGACCACTAGCGCATTCATATTAGAGAAAAGAGAATTTAAGAAAAGTTAGATCGATGTCAAAAAGCAACAGTTATGCTAATGATTTTTATGATAAATAAATTACCACACAATAAAGGCACAGGCACAAAAATAAATCATGTCATTCCAATATTGTATATCAACGGATATAAAAACAAGAAAATACGAATTTTACGTCAGACCGAACATAACGTTAGGCTAAATAACATTAAAAAGTTATTTACTGATTTAAAAACAAAAATTAAAGAAGATTAGTAAAGTTATATCTCTTACAAATTAAATAGAAAAGTCTCCAGAAATACTATACCGGTCAAACTAGTACTATAGGAGGGGCTCAAACATAAAAGATGTCACAACATACATACCTATAAGACGGCGACAAGTTAGAACTTCATTAGAATATAGATGTCATTATCAGGACTAATTTCGATGAAAATATATGGAAATGCGAAATTAATATTAGAAAATCCGTAAATTACAAAAAATAGCAAACAACACAAAATTATTATTTTTTAATTATTCTCATTTTTCAAATTTAAATTTTTAGGTTGTATTATGAGGTGGGGTACTTTTTATCAGGATTCGCATGTAACTTATAGTGTGATTGAACCTTTGTAATTGATTCGTAACTCATATAGTTATCCTTTTTTTGCGATGGCAACCTTGCGAAGTAATTCGATTCGCTTTGCCTATTGAAAATTTTTATTGTGCGTGTTGCATCGGGTAGCTAGAAAAAAAACGAATCTTGTTTAAGAGGCCAGACTACCATTTGACAGTTGGCGATGTTGCTACAGTTAAATTTTTTCATAATATAATGTTTTTATAATGCACCGATTTCATTTATAAAATGTTCTTTGCTTATGCACGGTAACCATGGTGACTGTGACTGTTATGCACCTAGATTATTGGATGTTACGACTGGAGGTGGACGATGTGAAACATGTGAATATCGCATGCGGTTGTTGGAACTTGTCATCATCTTCGAACGTTGCTCTTATTAAAAATGTGGACGAAAGATTTGAGAAAGTTATTATTATTATAGGTATTGGGAACAACGCGGACATGGGGAATTTTCGTAGTTCATGCACTGGATAAGTAACTAAATATTTGAAAAAATGGGCGTGATTTAGTTCCCGCCGATTAGCGATTTTTTTCTAACTGCAACTGGTCCATTTATTTAAAACGTATTTTAAAATTGGACTTCATACACACATGCGTAGACGTATTTTGAATGTTCATAGCGAATTTCAGTAATTAAATCTAAAAATTAATTGAGTAATCCCTATTCTCTTATCAAGGTAAACGGGAAAAGAGATTGTGAAGTTAATATCGAATATTGATAGACAAAATTGTATATGTAGATGTAAAACATTTGTAGAAATATGTATGTATGTGTATGAAGCCCAATTTTCAAATTATATTAAAATAAAAAAAAATTATTTACATATGACACCGCTGTAAAATAATCAGCTGGTAGACGATCCTCTTAAGTCTTTACATTTCTCGAAGGCTATAATATAGTAATTTCATTTTTTTCTTCATAAGATACAATCTATTGAAAATTGTACCTACTAAATTACAAACGAATAGTTGCAAAAGCAAAGGAGTGCTGAACTACAGAAAATCAAATACATGTTAAGGATTTAGACACACGGCAATTATATCTGAATCAGACTTTGTTAAATGAGGTGTCATTATTACGAGAAAAACTACTTTAATTTGTACGAAATGTCACTATACCAATTGCACAATTGACAATTAACTTCAAGTGTCACTCACAACTTTATTTGTTTTAATCTGTGGTGGGTGATCAAGTGAAAGCTGGTTGGTTCTGCATTTAAGTTGCTTATTAAATTCTCAACGTGTAATAATTATTTTGTAACCCCGTTAACTTTAAACTTCTGCTATTATTGAAGAACGTACACCTAGACATTTTTCACACATAATTTTCAGTTCTTTATTGCAAGGGGGAAAAATTCCTCTATGCATAATATAGCTCTGAAAACGGGATTCATTTTTTTCTAGCTACCCGGTGTATTTTATTGATTATTGAAAATGTCGGTCTCTCATAAATCGTGTAGATGTTTTGTGTATGTTACATTTGTTTTATTTCTTTTGATTTATGGGTTTATTTATATTTAGGCTTACGCGAAACAATTTTTTAAGAGCTACTGCGATTTTCAATACTATAAATTATTGTCAATACAATCAAAACATTTAATTACTGTCATATCAAAAAATTTAATATTATATGTTATCAGAATGAAACCCTGTAAGAGGGAG
Organism: Holotrichia oblita; assembly: GCA_023690525.1. Classification (NCBI taxonomy): domain Eukaryota; kingdom Metazoa; phylum Arthropoda; class Insecta; order Coleoptera; family Scarabaeidae; genus Holotrichia; species Holotrichia oblita. Next base: position 46,498,134 of record CM043019.1, read on the forward strand.
CACCGGGGCGAAATCTTTTACATATTCCGTGAAATGTACGAGTGTTTCAAGGGAATTAAAAAGACGGCTAAAGTTTTAGACTATAGCAAAGGAATTGTTGTTCTATTTGCAAAATAAAGAAAATTCTCATCCTTCCTTTCACCCCCTCCCCTCCAGTATAGAAAACGTATTGTGTCACCCCCAGAAATATCATCCATAAAAATAGTACCTGCAGAACATTTATTATAGAAATATCAAATATTAACTAGGGTCAGGTAGAGACAATTTTATATGATAAGCATGCAACAAATTTGAGAGTCATCGCAGCTTAATCAATGACTATTGGAAACAAAAGCATCCATTGTAATATAAATGTTGTCTACAATACAGTTTTGCTTAGAGATTTTTTGGTAACACCAATATTTCCATTGCTAGGGTACAGAACGTTTTGCCTGTATTGTACCTTATTGTATTGTATTTTAAGACGTACCTTATTGAGTAAGTAGCCTTGTTTAGCGGAATTCGATTCACAGCTGTACCGCACATCACAGATGATAACACCTTTTCTCTGGCTAGCTGGAGACACACAGTTCACAATTATTCAACACAATTTATTATTATAAATTTTAATGTCTATATTAGATGCACTTTTTTCGATAAGTTGCTATGACACCTTCCTGCCGCTCCAATGCAACTGATAATCAGTTGTTAACGTCTCACACTCCAAGATCGCCTGAGGTCGCACATAAAGTTCTTATTTACACAAAGGAGATATTTACTAACGTATATATTGTCCTTGTGTTTTTCGGCTTATGACACAAGGCAGCACACTTTGATATACATATGTATATATAAACTCATGAAGAAAAGCACTTTAACGTAGAAATCGAATATTTTTTTGCTTGTTTTTACCTTCGACTGAGTACTGTCTGTAAATCCATAAAGAATCGCTACCAAAATATATGTATAAATGTATATTTCAACTAAAATTTCATAGGCGGCAAATTATGTACTCAATCTTAACAAAATAGTTAATGTTAAAAAAATATTTCAAATAATTTAGGTTTAATAATAAACTGTAATAACAAATTATACAGCACCGTGAATTGAAGGTTGATACACTTTACTATGGCTTTAGATGTAATATAAAAAGTACTAGATGTTCCTATTATTAAAAATTGTTTCCACGTAATACAAGTTAGGACTGATTTAAGCGGATTAAACATATTATACAATCTATTTTCACACCAAAATACCAGTCTACGATATAGTATCTGCACTATCCATCCGTCTTTAATTAACGATACATACGTTCATTAATATTTCAACTATACTACAGATATGCAAATTTTCCTTTACGTAAAGTACTAAGCCTAGCGTATTATACGCATACGTGTATATTTAGTGACAATACTAATACATACCATAGTAAACAAACTTCATGCAAAAACATTTAATCTCTTGATCCAGCTGCTTAAGTCGTCTAGAGCACGCAGTGCTCGGTATTCGCAGCGCTCTTTGTTAATTAAAATTTGTAATATATTTTATGCGAACAAAATATGCTGGATGCATATTTTGCTGTTCAATATATCTTTAGCTATGTAAGTACATGTGATTTATAATGAAGTTACTAATAGATGTCATTTTGGTGTGAGTAACATGGTAAATAATTGCTTACGGACCATAATATAAATAATAATAATAATCAATATTTTCCAAATAAGTTTATGAAATAGGAAATAAAAAGCAGCCGAACGTTTACACCTCCCATATTAATATCTAGATGTTAAACAGCATATATGACTGTTATGCTTTGCTACTTCTGTTCTTGAGAACATTTGTAAACTTTGTTGTTTCATGTAACAGACATACAATACTATTACAAAATATACTGCCTAATGCGTCAACGAAAGCGCTTTTCTAGGACGTTTGACGACAAAAACTATATTGAAAACTTGCTAGCCAATAATAGATTAATAATGTGATAAGTTATTCCCAATTATACAAGCTGCAGGTACTATGCTACGATGTACAACTTCGCTATTTTAAATAGAACCCCCTTTATATTACACCTTTTTTATTATAATATATCACACCATCCTTTAGAATTTCATATATCCCCTTCCAGCGATTATCGAAACTTATTTCACAGTTTGCTATAATGTATACCTTCTTGAAGAAATATCTCTTAATAGTTTTTGGGTATAAACATATGCTCTTTTGTTGGTTAACATATGCCTATATTTCATTCCGATACAATATGGATATCTGAGTAGGTTTAATTTTTTCTAAAGGTACAAGTGGTGTTAACAGTGGTAGATTCTCTTTTATTGATTATTCAAAATATTCAAGGATTTTGTAAGCACTGGAATGATGTAAAGAAATAAGTACCTACAAACGAATATTTAAGTAAAGGGCGGCAATTTGGAGAAAGGAAAGGAAGTACAAGTTTTATAAATGCAAATAAATAAATAAAACTCTGTATTTTTTTTATGTGAGGTGGGTGCTTAGTTGCAGTGACTCCGTAAGCTGTATTACTTGTCTGGCTATCAATGCAACTCTTGCGGTGTAGTTTAGTGTGTGTAGGTTGTGTTTAAATGGCATATCGCTTTTTATGATGCCGCGCTGTTAATCACTTTGCTCCCAACAGCGAATAGCAAGTCGATCCGGGATTAAACTCTCTGAAAAAATGTCACCGTCCCTCCAGAGAATTGAACCCCGGCACCTATCGTCCTCTCACAACAATAGTCAGCCGCCTAACCACTGCGGCCATCGACCCGTAATAATAATAATATGATATGTTTGTCCAACGGTTTACCAATTACAGGACATAATAAAAATTAAGTACATACATACAATATAGAAACAAACAAATGAAATAAAGGGCAAAAAACTTGTGAAGCATATTCTAACTTGCTAACAACGAAGCTGAAATACAGCGTTTTCAATAGTGGCATATTGTAAAAATATTTACAGCAGCGCATAACGAAACCCAGTGTTGTTGAAGCTGAGGCATAGATATAGTTTATATGATTGGAAAAGTTAAGGCGACAATCAAAAAGTACTCCAAGATCATTGACAATCTCGACCAATTATTTCGAACGCAGTAAGTTGATGGTATATGGCTTGATTTTCTGATATAAGTAATGCAGCAACATTTTCTAATATTTAATTTGAAGCTGAAGTTGGAACACCATTCTGATAAAATAATTATATTTTGTTGAAGATTTCAGACATCGTTCCGAGTCTTTATATAGAAGAATATATTTTGAGGTCGTCCGCATAAGCAAGAATTGGGCACGAGAACGAGTCAAGAAGGTCATTAATAAACGGAGTAAAAAGTAAAGGGCCCAAATTGGAGTTTTGAGGTACTCCGGATGAAGGACAAAACTCAAATGATTTAAAGCCATTGTAAAAGACGTAGTTGCGTCTGTTGTTTAAATAGGATTGCAAAAGTTTAAGTAAAGATGGGCTAAAATCAAAACAAGAGACCTTTTTAAGGAGCATCCTGTGATCTATAGTATCAAAAGCACGACTGATGTCCATGTAGATTACGTCGACTTGACCTCGATTATCCAACTCCTGAGAGATTGCTTGGGTCAGAGACCGTTGACCGTTCACGAATAAAACCATGCTGGTACGATGCAACAAAAGGTCTTGTGTTAAAGTATATACACGAATATATTACATTCTCATAAACTTTGGCGAAATTTGAGAGAATCGGGATTGGTCTCTAGTTTTCCAATCTGGTTCTGTCGTCCTTCTTAAAATAAATGCAATCTAGGTAGCATTGTTCATTTAAATATTCGAAAATCCTTTTGCTAATTAAGCTAAGATTAACGTCAAAAAATTATAGCTACAAATGGTTTGACTATGCATGTACTCATACATCACTACTCTATTTGTTTAATTGCAATCAAGGGGTAGAATAATATGTTAGCAATTTTGATGTCACTTTTATGATATTATCTACAGGACAAAGATCTTTATGTAAGTCATTTCAATCAATTTTTCTACGTATATCCAATAGTATTTAACTGAATAGATTTCATCGACTTCGGTGTTGTGTGTTAAAATTATATTTATGATTGTTCAGTTTTATTGCTGCGCGAAATTTGTGTGATGCATCAAAATCTAGTATTGCAAAAGTTTGCACTTACACCTACAAATTATCCAAAAATTAAATTTACTGGAAAACAGTACATATTTATGGGAAAAAATGCAAAAAAAAATATCTACTGGTTTATTAAAAAATATGTAAAGTATATTCAATAAAAAAATTCTTTTGTGGAAGCTTACAATATTTGTTAACTCTTTTTAACATTTCACGAACCCCCAGGAGCCGATTTATCAAAATGATCTTAATTTTAAAATTTGCTATAATATACCAAATTAACTAGAAAAGTAACAAGAAGAAGAAAATTTGATTCTGTAAATAATCAGTTAGGTAGTTGTTAGTTCCCAAAATCATTGAAAATGTTAAATAGGTAATTGACTTGTATTTTCAGCAGAAATTAAATTTACTCACTAACAGTGCATATTAAAATTGCACATGACAGTTTAGTTTGTCAAGTGAGACCTGCTCTTGACTAGGTTTTTTTTTGCCATGTTTTTCCCTAGTCCTTGAACAGAATTGTTAGAGCTTGACAAAAAATAGATTGATATACGAATAATTCAAATCATTTCAATTTCTAATGTTGTATTAAATTATTATTCCTTCATTATTACTTGTGAATATAATTAAAATTCGATATATCAATGAATTGTTTGTTTTTTAGATAATTTTGTTGATAGGCATGGCAATTTATATTTATATTATTAGTAATTTGACACATATTAAATGTCAATTTCTTCCACTGAAGAAGTTATTTAACGAAAACATATTATTATATGTTATGGAATAAATTGGTATTTAATTAGTTATTGTTTTATTAGCCTCTAAGTGGAAATAAATCAGGAATTAAAAGACTAATACTAATGTGTATCTGTGCATTAGCTCGAAGGAGTTCGCTTTTATAGCGAGCGCGTTGATTAAATACATCGTAGAGTTTTTGAAAGTGGTACGTAAAAAACAAGTTCGAATTGTCATATCAAACTAATAAATACATATATACATCAGTATCCGAACAAGTGAAATTTACAACAGCACTTCTTTAAGTCGTACACTACAGTAGAATAAGTAAATGTTCAATAAAACAATATTAATGCTGAGACTCGATGGTGATTTTTACGCTACAAAGCAACTTTGTCCGCACTCAAAAGACAACAGATAAAGAAAGGTAGCCGCATTTATGTATTTCATATCTTTATTTTTCTCTCGCAAATTTAAGTGTCACCTCCACCTTTTATAACACATAAGAATATATACTTAGGAAAAACTGCTAGAAAATCTAGCAAACTCATTTAAGCATACTAACCAAATCTTAAACATATTACCTAACGTAACACTAGCATACTGTAGATGCTAACGCAAACAAACTCCTTTATACATCATTACACTGTATGCATATAATATCTGTTTGTAGAAAACACATTGAATATTTTGATAGGTTTGATAGAATGCTGCAGGAAATTTAACAGTGTCGGTATAGAACTCCTATTGGTGGAAGGTAGATCAGACAATACTAATCTGACTATATCCTTCACATTGTAATGGAAATAAATAAACGATAAATGTTAGGTGAACCCTGAAAAGAAGGTATGCTCACGTACAAGTATTTCCTTAAACATACGTCTTTGGATAATAATTAGTAAAATAAAACACAAAGTTTTACGAGTAAGAAAGTCTGAAATTCACAAAATAAAGGAAATAATAAACCAGTCTATAATTACAACTACAAAATTTAAAATGACGCTCTCATTTAATGATGAAAATGGGCAACACCTCCATTGTATTTCCACATCTACGAAAGATGGTAACTGAACATAATATCCCATCATAGTTTTGCACGATCTTAAAGCTTCACAGTATCCCAGCTAGCACGCTCACGTCACATCGACGTTATTAATTGGACATTTTTCCCAAAAGACGTCAGATCACCAAAATGTTACGGTATAAGGACATTACTTTGACAACGAAAAAGTGCCGACACTTTTTAGACGAAATAATGTCGTCTCTTTGACGTCATAGCACATTTGGCTGATTGACGAAGTTTAAAGGTTAAGTCAATGTGTGCAGCTCAAATTTGCAAATATTTTTTTGATTTTGCAATTAAGTTTAGTTAAGTATTTGATAATTGGAATAAAAAACGTAAACCTCCACAGTAAAAATATGACTGCAATTATAACAACATTTTAATTTTTCCGTTGATATGCAACCATTTCAAAGTTTTGATTTACTCGCCGTCAGTCTTTAAAACAGCCACCGATCACCATCCAATCATATAACAGCTTGGTAACAAAGTTTGTTTCGTAAGAAGCGTGGAAGTGGAACTTTTCGTTTCTGATAACGGTACCTGAAGCTACGTAAACGGACAACTAGTGATTAAATTTGTTTTATCGACTTGTATCTGGTCCATTTTCACGTAACGAGACCAATGTAGACGTGAGTACCTATGGGAAAATATTGTTATTTATGAAATGAGATATGCAACATTGTGGCTAAAATTGTAGGTTATGTCGGTGTAGCTCAAGATTGTGTGGCCCGCGGGGAACGGCGAACAATTCTCTCTATATGTGCATATATGGCAATGGTGATTTTTTTATGTTAATAAATATTTTAAAGTATTTCGAGTTTGTTTTGTTCATTACTGTAAATACTGTGTAAATAATATATATCTAAAGCTGACAGCGAAATAACGTCATTCTGAACACGTCTATAAAACGTCAAATTTTCACGTGACTAGTCTACGACATAATCACGTGATCCTACCGTCATTTAGACATCATATTTAAAGTTATAAGAACGTAATCGATGACCAAATTATGACTTAAAAGTGTCGTCACCGTGCTACCTGGGATAATACGTCACAACATTTACTTTAGTGGAAATCATGAAAACTATCATTTAAACGTCACTGTTTTTATTTGGTCTTGTTTTAGTTTCAAGATAAGAAAACTGTGTTTACATTTCTGACAATTGTCTTGTGGTGAATGCAACTACATATTATAACCGTAAGTAGAATGTTCGTTACATATTTGTATGAAAGTTGTAAAATATTTTAATAACTATTCGATTTCACTGAATTATATGTAGTTTATAGAATACAAAAGTACCATACTTATGATGAATGTCATTTATACACACGAATAAAATCGAAAACTAAACAAGCTTTGCATATCCACTACAATGCATACTAGTTGAATTTATACGGCTATATTTCACAACGGAATTTTTGTAGATTAACGCTGCACTTTATTACCCATCGACTTATAGATTTACATCCATATGAAATTTATGAAGGACCTGTAGTATTATTTTTATGAGCATACATGTGATAGTAAAACTCCGAACCATCTGATACTATCTCTTTCCTAAAAGCCCATAAATCAGCAAGTACCTTTATCTGATTTATACGTTTGACAGATATTAGAAATAATAGGAATGATAGAAATATCTGCGTTCCTTATAAACGTTATCAGCATAGTTGGTAACCTGATTACAAAGCTCCATTTGTCCGCTACTAATTACTCCCATTTGTTTTGCTTACTTGATGTACGTAAGGTAATCAACCTGAAATATATTATGCAACCAACTTTGATCCCACGTCCTTTGCGTTTAATTAACTTCACATGAGCAATAGCAACAAAGCTGCACGCTATGCATACACCTAAACTAAACTGTTCCATATTAGACCTGGGACGCATCACCGGTGTTATATGTAACTCAATTTATGTTCTCTACGACCCGCTTCAAATAAACGTGGAATTTCCAAAATGCAAATTTCAGTTAGTAAACGTGTTTGTATCCTATGACGCAGCCTTTCTGTTTCCAGGTTATATAATTTTCCGGTTATTTTATAAAATAGATACGTAAGTTGATTTAAATATTGCTGTAGAGGATTCTGTGGAAGTAGAAGCAAAATTGTTTAATAGGATATGAAAATTTAAATTATTCTAAGTAATAAAGTATGTTATAAAATGAAAAACAGGGTATATTTTAGGTCTTAATACATACGCTAATTAGTGATGGTAACTTGTTGATGAGCGTGATCAAATTTCACAAGCTGAAAAGTATGTACAATATGTTGCCGATAATGTGCGTAAATCCAGTAATGTATAAATTAGCTTGATAATATTCACATTACCCAGAAGAACTCGGGAAAGCGCGAGAACAGCAAGGTAAACTTACCAATAAGCGTTCTTTGAAATAAATAAAAGAAGTTAAACTTAGTTAAACATAACATAGATGTAGTAACGGAACAAAATTCTTCTTCAAATTCTTCTTCGTAATAATTTTGTGTGGAATATAGCTTTCTAGCTTTTTAATTATTGTTCTTGGAAATACAATTTTCAAATCGCATACATTAATTACTGACGTAATCATTTTCGGAGTAAGTTCTAATTATAGTTAACTATAAAAGAAGAATTTTTATATGGGCGTCTATTAGTATTCGCTAAGTAACTATATTTAGGTGAGTACATATTTTACCCGATTCTGGACAGCCAGTTCAACGAGGACACCTACCTGCTGACGAGGAAAGGAGTATTCTCCTATAGTTATATGAGTTCGTTGGAAAGGTTAAATGAACAGCATCTACCAGCCATTGATGCGTTCAGAAACGACTTAACCAACACTGCAATTACGGTGGATGATTATCACCATGCGCAAATGGTGTGGCGCGAGTTTAATTGTACAACTATAGAGGGGAATATTCGGATCTGTATATGAAGACTGACATCTTGCTGCGTGCCGACGTTTTTGAACATTTCTGGAGTAGCTGCAGGGAGAATTACGGTCAAGATGCAGCCCACTATTATACATCTCCAGGCCTGGCGTGAGATGTCATGCTAAAGCATACTGGTGCGGAATTGGATACGCTGCAGGATGTGGATATGCTAATGTTTCTTGAGAGTAGTATCCGGGGAGATTTGGCGCAGTGTTCGGCAAACGCCAACAATAAATATATGCATGACTCCAACCCCAATCAGCCGACTACGTACTTGATGTACTACGACATCAATGCCGTGTACACGTGGGCAATGTCGCAGTACCGTATGGCGGCTTGGAATGGGTAGAGCACTCGACAACTTTAAATTAAAATGTAGCTGACGATAGCCCCATAGGCTACATATTAGAAGTGGATCTGGAGTACCCCCAACACATTAACGATAGGAACAACGACCTCCCGTTGGCTCCAGAAAAAACAAAACCACCAGGCAGCAAAGAAGAAAAACTGTTGGCGACACTAGACAACAAAAAATTATGTTTTGCACTACAGAAACTTAAAACAGTATATTAGCGAAGGACTTGTGGCCACGAATATACACGCATTACAATTTAGGCAAAGTGCGTGGCTAAAACCATATATTGACCTGAATACTGCGTCGCATCAAAATTCAAAGAATGAATTTGACGAAAATCTAATCAAACTTATGAACAACGCAGTTTTCAGGAAGACAATGGAAAATGTGAGACTGCGACGAGACATTAAATTAGTCGGTAAATGGGAGGGACGATACGGGGCGGAGGCTTTGATAACAAAACCCAATTTTAAATCGCGAACATTTTTTGACGAAAATTTAGTGGCGCTAGAACTTTTTAAAAATGAACTTGTTTTTGATAAACCCATATATGTCGGGATGTGCGTATTAGACATATCTAAAACTATATTGTATGATTTCCATTATAATTTAATGAAAAACGTTTACGGTAATAGTTATGTTATACGGACACAGACTCTCTTATTTACGCGATAGAGACGCTAGATGTGTATGAGCATATAAAACACAGCATTGACGCTTCACATCACACTATACCGCAAACAATGTGTATGAAGTGGCCAGGCAAACAAAAGAGCCTGGGTTAATGAAGGATGAAGGTGCCGGTAAGTTGCTCTTAGAATTTGTGGGACTTCGCGCCAAGATGTATGCCTGCTGGCTTCAAGACACTGACATCACCAAGGTGAAAGGGGTGAAGGGGTATGTGGTGAAACAACAAATCACATTTAATGACTATGTGAACTGATTAATGGGAGAAAGGGAAATGTCCCATGAGCAACGTGGAATAAGGTCGTTTCACCACCAGCTGTATTCCACCACGCAATCTAAGATATCCCTGAGCCTCTTTGACAGCAAGAGGTGCCGAGTTCGACGCTTTACCTACACCTTACCTTGGGGGCACTACAGCGTACCATCAAAGTAAGTATATACATGTACAAATTTAACCTTGTATAAATTTTATTTCTTATTTGTTACAGCTAAAACCTTAGACGAATACGTAAATTCCTTCCCACCCACTACATCCCCCACCAATTTGTATAGCTTTATATACATCGTATATTTTTTAGTAGATTAGTATGTCAGTAATTTCTCGTGTTGTCAACGCGCTGAAACATGGAATCAAGTAAGTTTTTAGTAATAATACTAGTAATAATAATAATGAATACAATGTAATAAATATATTTTGTGTGCAGTTGAACAATCCAACAAGTTTTTTGAAAACGCTTTACAAATGAGGGAAGATGATATTACCCGTGAAAAACAACGAATTGGTCAATCATCCTATTTTCTCAACAAGAGCCGTTCGAAGCGGCTCACAGTCGGACTAAGCCCAACTGCTGGGTTTGTTCCAATAGTGCAAATTAAATCCCTCAACGCTTATATTTTCTTCACTATAGATAAGTGGAAGAATTCTGCAAACCCGAAGGCTGCAGCTCCAATCATCAAATGGAAACCAGTTCCTATCGCGACATTCAAGTTATTAGTCTGACAAGTCGAGGACAACACATTGTTTTATCAACGGAGACGTATAATAATAATTATCATCTTCAAGAATTAATTAAACAGAAAATTAGTTTATTACTCAGTTCTGATTTTGTATCATTTTGTAAGCATGTTCTATTCAATTCATGTTCATTTGTCATAGTCGTTAAACCACTCCCTTTTTTCTCTAGAAGCAATCAAATCAAGGAATTAACAGATCTGTGATATGTGAGTATATATAAGATCCTACAGACACGTTATTCGACTCAAATTGACTCAATGTATGGTAGTATCATTAGTTAAACGTTTTTTGAATTCGCAGTGTCCCGTAGGTGTGTAAACAATTCTAACAGTTTTTGTTATGTATGTGGAGAATTCACCGTTCAACAGCATAGACGAAATATTACACCGTTAATAGAAAAATCGTATAACCTTTATTTTAAATTAAAAATTACAAATCGAGACAAGTTGTGGACCCCTCACAATGTCTGTGCACGACGTGCTGTTACTTCGAGGAACTGGATAAAAGGTAATAGCATAGCTATGCCATTTGGTAGGCCTATGATTTCGCGAGAACAAAAGGATCATTCGACAGACTGCTACTGTTGCTGTACAAAGACCGTCGGGTTTTCAGATGAAGAATATTTGCCATCTCAAGAGGACACGCCTAATTTAATAAATCAATTGGAATTATGATGACTTAGTTCGAGATCTCAAGTTATCAAAAACTCAGGTAGAAATATTAGGATCAAGACTGCAAGAATGAAAGTTGTTACCCCAGGGTACGCGTATTTCGGTATATCGAAATCGCTAGAAAGAACTGTCACAGTATTTTTCAACCGGAGAAGGTCTTTCATTTTGCAAAAATATTGACGGTTTAATGCGAGAATTAGGTTACAAACACCAACCGGAAGAATTGCGTATTTCTATAGATGCTTCTAAATTGATTTTGAAAGCTGTCCTTCTACATGTAGGAAACATCAACCCCTCCATTCCTGTTGGACATGCCGTGCACATGAAGAAAACATATGATAATATGACACATCTCCTTGATAAAATCAAATACAAAACCTATAAAGGGTACATCAGTGCTCATCTCAAAGTAGTTGCAATTCTACTTGCTCTACAACTTGGATGGGATAGTCGAGCCAGAAATTTGCACTATACTGTTAAGCAATGGCCAACCAGAATACAGTATACTCCTGGAGAACAGAACGTAGTCCATAATTCGTTGGTGGAGCCTTATAAAATACTTTTACCGCTATTACACATAAAATTAGGCCTGATGAAGAATTTCGTCAAAGCATTGGCCAAAGACGGACTAGGATTTCGATATCTTAAACAAAAATGTCCTAATATATCTGAGGCAAAACTTAAAGAGGGGATTTTTATAGGAGCCTAAATTAATCTGTTACAGCAGGATCGAAAATTTGACGTACTCTTGAGAGATTTAGAACGGACGGCTTGGGATGCATTTGAAAGTGCGACAAAGAATTTCTTAGGAAATAAAAAAGATTACGAGGAAATTGTTAGTGAATTTGTTAGAAGTTACCATGTATTAGGCTGTAATATGAGTCTTAAAATACATTTCTTGCGTTCGCACCTGAACTTCTTTCCCCCGAATCTTGGCGATGTTAGTGACGAGCATGGGGAAAGATTTCATTAGGATATTTCTACTATTAAAAAACGCTATCAGGGTAAGTGGAATAGCGAAATGCTTGCTGACTGCTCTTGGACTTTAATTTAGGAATGTTCTTCATCCCAATATAACAGAAAACTGAAAAGAAAGACTTTCTAAATACGTCCCATATACTTAGTTAGTGTTAGTATTGTATGATCAATATGAATTTCATTTGTTTATAACACCAGACGTGATGGAAGATATTTGTTTTTATAATAATTATTAGGAATATAAAACAAAATAAGTTTGTATACTATTGTATTGTATAATTCATAAAGAAAAATATAAAAAATGAAAATTTGTTGTTCTGTGTTATCGAACCTAAGACTGTTTTCATCAATCAATAAGGCTAACATTATATTTGTTTTGCCACAGTTCGAAGGGCCGCATATAGTACAACGTATAGTGTCGGGGAGTATGTCAGCAAATTATCATTAGATTGGAATTGAAGAAGTATTATAATGGGGCTGGTATTTAACCAAAGATATAGAAGTAACCGCTTCGCTGCTGACAATAGCAGCCATACTCGTGACACTAAGCAACTAACACCTGCCAATAAGAAGTTTCTTCAATCTCTTGGACTACACGTGATAAATGATGAAAAAGCTCGATATACTGCAAAGTCTAAATTTCGAGGAGACGATAATCAAACAAGAGTATCATAGCTCTTATCCCAGAACAAATAGTTTCAATTTAAACGATGAAGTACGATTTAGTATCCAACATCAAGGCATCTATACTCTACCTAGCGAGAGTTATACATATGTATGGAAGGAAAATTTATTGTGGATGCTGATGAAGGAACAGGTGATTGCAGCTTCGCGAACAATGCTTATGCCTTCATGTTCGAGCAAATCCGTTATGAAATTAATGGAGTGGAAATCGACCATTGCAATAAACCTGGTATTACAACGACATTAAAATCATTGGCTTTCTATAATGATAATGGGAGTAAAATGTTGCAAATGGCTGGATGGAATCCATTTCAAGACAACCAAACTACATTAAATAATAATAAGTTTAACGCATGTATTCCGTTGAAGTTCTTAATGGGCGTTTTTGAGGACTACAAACGTATACTAATCAACGTTAGTCAATAATTAATACTTGTCAGAAGCAGACCTGATGACAATTGTTATAAGAATAGTGAGGCGGCAGGCACGAAAAAAGCATCTATTGAAATTACCAAAATCGAATGGCATGTTCCGCATATAAACGTTAATGATGAAACCCGCTTCAAGCTGTTGGACCTTGTTCAAAACAGCAAATCAATATACATTCCTTTCCGTAAATGGGATCTGTATGAACTATCATCTCTATGTGCTACGACAACAGACATTATGGCCAATAAAATCAAGTAATACTATGGAGAGACCACGATATGTCCTGGTCGAGTTTCAAAAGAGTAAAAAAGTTAACTATAAAGCAGATGCCTCTTACTTTGACAACTGTAACATTACAAATATTAAATTCTATCTGAATTCGGAAAATTACCCATACAATGATATGAATTTAGATGTCAGAAAAACGTTATGCTACGGCGATGTACGCATCTTTCAAGCCCAGTTATTATAGTGTACCGAGCGAACCGTTGATGAGTTACTCGAAATTTAGTAAATGTCCAGTACATATAATTGATTGTTCAGCACAGAATGAAGTGGTAAAGTCCGGTACCGTAGATATAAAACTAGAAATGATATCAAAGGTGGCATTTAGCGCAGACACAGTAGCATATTGTCTCATTCTACATGATTGCGTGTTTGAGTACAAACCTGTGAGCGACACAGTCAAGATAATAATTTAAAATGAACGTTTAATTCATCAATACTCAATTCAGAATGGATGTTTCGTGACTTAGATCGAAAAACACCTGGAAAAAATTTTAGACCCAGTCCTCTCTGAAACACATCGGGATAAAGTGTATAGGAAACATTTCGAATCATTTCTTGTCGTAGACATACAAGGTTTTATTAATCGAGGCTTCATACGGAAGGAGATATCTATTTCCCATGGGAAAAGTTCCATACACCTTTTGTTTAAACCAGCAACACCTTTCCGTCAGTTGGAACAAGATGAACAAAAGGAAATACGATGGTTGGAGAGGAATTATTTGAATGTTAATTACAGTGATGGATACGTAGACTTAAAAAATATTGGAAAAATCTTGAATGATATTTGAACATCTTACGATAAAATATATGTGAAGGGCCATCAAGGCCTAGGGTATATGGACTGCCCAAGATACACAAAGAGGGAAATCTGGATATAGTATCAGCAGTGGATCCGCTACGCATCCTCTAGCCCAGTACCTGTCAAGAGCCTACAACCGCTGGTGGAGAAAACAGAGACGTACATCAAGAACTCTGCTCACTTTCTCGAAAATGTGAAGGATGTGAAAATGGAGGAAAACGACGTTCTAGTCAGCTTCGACGTCAAATCACTGTTCACGAATATCCCAGCAAAAGAAGCCATCAACATGATCCGAGAACGTCGCCAAGAAATTAGCATGCAAGATGACATTGTGGATTTAATAGAACTTTGTGCTTCATCAACTTACTTCACCTTCGATTGGAAATTATATGAACAAGTAGAGGGAATCGCCATGGGTTCACCATTGTCACCAGTACTAGCAAACATCTTTATGGAGGCATTTGAAGACACCACCATCGCATCCTGTGAGTTTAAGTTCACAGGATGGTAAGGGAAGTACTGGTACCGATACGTCGACGACACCTTTGTTGTATGGCCACATGGGACGAACACGTTACCGAAGTTTCTGGACATCGGACAAACAGGCAGAAACATCAGCACCAGATTAAAAGAGCATATACGAGATACTAAGTATGAATATACAGTCAAATCAGCAATAGCAGAACACTCTACAAACACCAAACACGGAATCAATTTCGACAAATGCAGGAAACTAGCAACGGAACCACATTACTGGAGAAGAGTCTACAGAATCGAAATACAGAAGAATCCGAACAACATCAACAGAGAAGACGGACTACAGCTACTCAGCATTTGGAAAGGATTCTTCCAACCGCAACAAGGAACTACGGACACGCTTCAACAAACTGGAACGGTCACGCCTCAAGCAACCCACGGCTATATATAAACCCGATCCTCGACCAACCAGTCACTTCACTTCTGAAGAATATCACGACAATATGATCGAAACGTCAAGTACCACAACCTTTCTACACGGCAGAGAACCGGAGAACCGAAGAGTAGCAATTCACTATCGTATTGTAGTTGAACATATAGAACCAATTCTATTAAACAGGAATAGTATTAAATTCCTGCTAAAGGTGGAATTGCTCTGCAAAAATATTATACGTGTGTATTTTATGCAATGACTGTGTGTACATACATGGTGTATGTATGCTATGTACCATGCATATCAGTTCATGGAATCAACGCTTATTATGGTTTGGTATACCATATTGATTCAGAGGTCATCTGCATTTAGATGAATGTAGCTCAGTAGATTACCACTTTTTTCCACATTCCTTATGGAATAATTAGATTTGCAACAAGAGGAAGTTGTCATTTTTGTTTAATTTACATTCAATTGTTACTTTAATTTAATTTAATTATGCGTTTGCATTACTGATTTTATTTAGTTAATCTTATTTAACCCTTTATCAGTTTTGGTTACCATACTTTTTTTACCCCTTATCGGTCAAGGCTATAAATTTCTCTTTAAAATTACTATATTAATACGTTGTGAATAAAATATATTCCTGATACTATTTTAGTAAATTATAGTTGCATAAAAAACAAATTTAGAAGTCGCTACCGTATGGTTACACGGGCCATTAAAACCACCCCAACTACGAATAAGAATTTATATTTATTTTCAAAATTTATAAGAAATACATATCTCTTGATTATTTATGAATAGCTTTAAAACAGTTTTTGGAATCGGTAAGGCAAAGTCTGCAGTCACATTTCTCACACTTCAGGCGACTCGTACCTGTTGCACAGTACCTGGTTATTGGTATGTACTGGCCAATGGCCATAACAGTCAGTTCTGAATGACAAACCTGGCCGCTCAAGAATGGGACGCTGAATGGTTGGTGTTTCGATGTTATTAGAACTAGGTCGCTCCTTTCTGGTTTCTTTACAGCATCTAGCCAAACCTGCTACTATTTCCAATCTAAACTTCTTCCGAGGCATATATTTAGTTTTCTTGGCGTTACAATCCATTCGATATAACAGCCAAGCATTTACAACGGATATATCCAAAAGATGACTAAATATTGCAAAATACTATCTTTTTGATTAATGTGGTGTTTTATAATATCCCATAAACCTATTAGCAGTATCAACACCACACATATGTTTATTGTATTGCTATATTATAGCTGAACATGAAACATCAACTTTTGCCTTTGCAGCCTTATTGTATCTTTTGACATTGTCCACAGGTTCTATTCCAAAGAGGGTACTACCCAAGAGCACAACTTTATTGTCCACCTATTTGACAATTATTATAACACCTTTTTTTGTATCCGATTTATAATCAAAAGTTTCTTTTCCTTCTTTTCGTAGAACCTTATCAGTTTCGATGGGACAACCAGCAATTCTATTACTGCGCATGGTTCCAAGACTATATATACCTAATTTCTCCTTGAGATATATGAAAAGTGGGAATCCCGAAAAATAATGATCGAAAAATAGTGTTGCCTTGTTAGGTTCGTGAAGAGATTTTGACAATGCTATGACAATCCCGGCACCAAAACCCATGTCATTTTCTTCTTGGTTGAGTTCATTTATACTGCCTTGAAGCGTTCCGAATGTAGTTGTCCCTTGGTATGGCACAAAATCCAAAATATAGCCAGATACACCAGCGATGACAAAAAATTTGTACCCCCATTTATGGGGCTTATTTTTGATATATTGCCGAAGACTTTCTGCACGCGTACCTTTGTAAGCGACCATGGTTTCGTCGACAGAATAATCATTTTCAGTATGATATTTTTGGAAATTTTGTTTTAGACTGTCAATCAAGGGTCGAAACTGAAATACCTGTCTTTGGTGTCTTCGGTTACGTTCTCATTATTATTGAAATGAATATTACGCTTCAAAGCTTTGAATCGTTTCACAGTCATAAGAGAGGCTATCTGTTCAATCTGAGTTCTACTGGCCCCATAATCTTCGTACGAAGGAAGATTTATTATACCCATCAATAGCATAGTAGATATAAAATCTGTCGTTTCTTTGGCATTAGTGGCTATGCAAGTACCGGTTTGTTGGGTACTGCATAAATTTGTTTGCTCAATTATGGTAGCCATTATTTCAAAGGAAAACAAATTGGTAAAATATTGCAAGGGCGTAAGAACTTCTTCATCGTGGTTAGGATAAAAGTGTTCGTTTCTATTGGGCTTACTGATATCATCTTTAGTCCAACTAAATTGAATATCTGGAAGAATTTTCTTTTTCTTTGTAGGAGGTTCATCCCGGCTAGTTTCCATATCCTTTGAAACTAGAAAAGAGTTATAATTATAATAATAATATAATAAATTATAAAAAACACCTTAAGGTTGAACTGTCGTAAGTAATAATTTATCCTGCAACCTTTTCAGCGGCATATTATATTCATCGTCTCCGTCATCCGATTCGTCGTTCTCTGGAAGTACATGGCTTTTGTGAAGTTTGTTTTACTTGAGATTTTTCGAAATTGTACCATAAGTGTGGGTTCTAGATTTTCTTTGAGGCAATGCCAAATTTTCCTCATCGTCGGAATAGTCTGATCCATACGAGTCCTGAGGTGGCAGTCTATCTTTTTTCTTGCCGTAAAGTAAATTTGGAGATATTGTATTAAACAGTCCAGATTCGTCCATATTTGTAGTGAGACATAGTATACTACAATGGGCAATGTAACCATATAGTTACACACAATCAAAGTCAAAAATAATTGTATAGGGATACACATTCACTTAGAACAGAAACAAACTATCTTACCTTATATATCTAACAAACCAATATCAAAATTTCTAACACAATCACACAAATCCACAATATAAACTGTCAATAATGGTACCGGTACTTCTCACAAACCTAATAATAACACGCACGTGGCCTAAACAGTAACCATAAAAATGAACTACTGCGCACTTTCGACTAGATCCGCATTTCCTCCACCTAGGCATATTTGTAACCATATGGTATTGCTACCCAAGGATCGCCAACATATAGAGTATCTGAGAAAAAGACTTTAGAATACTTTGTAACCATACGGTTACATGGTTCATAAATTGACACATGGTTTGATATAGTGCGAACTGATAAAAGGCTAAGTGTTTATTACTTAAATAATAAGTGAGAGTTACCGAAAAATACTATTTATTTTATCTCTATCTAGATGGAGTTTATAATGACATAAATATTCTATTTCCGCTGCGAATACGAAATGTATCACCTGCTCAATTAAGAGATAGCTTCTAATAAAGTTGCGAAGAGTAAAAGCACGCGTGGATAACTGCAATAAATTAATTGAGGAAATAACTCCAAATTGATAGAATCCGTATTTATTTCCTTGATAAATTACGATTGTTTTTATCTGAATTAATTGGATAATGAAGAAAGCGAATTAGTACTCTGTCAGCGATCCTGCGGAATTCTAAGGAGCTTGATTTCCACGTTCTGATATTTTCAGTAATTTCGTTACGACATCAGCAAATTGGCTACTGGAAATCTCTATCTCTTACAAAAAAAAAAACTTTTGTTGATTCACGCTCCTGACAAAACGGTCAAAGCAGAGAAATGAAAGATTATGTAATTGGTTATCTATGTCTGTGTTAAAAATATATCGATTTACAAGGTTATTCCTTGTTATAATATATTTAGCGAGTAAAAAGAAGAAGCACCTTACCACCTGTATTATGAGGGCTTCCGAGTTTTGATCGTGTCATAGTTATATAACATGTGTACAGTACAAAGATAAACTAAATGCGAAATAAACTAAAACAGATGTACAAAAACACAAAACATACCTACTCGACGTTGTAGTAGTAGTAGTAGAAGGCTTTCGCCTTTAACTTTGTTGACGCCGAGTTGGTACATTTTATGTTTTTGTGCATATATTTTACTTTCTTTGGTATTTAATTTGTTTTATTCCTTCATAAACAGGATATAAAATGTTTCATTTAAATTAACTAGGTTGATGGCTGCCTCCGGTTCTAACGGAAGTTGTGCGACTTTGAAAATACTTTAGAACGAAGGAAGACAAGTAATCCTTGATCTGAAAGATTGAAATTCATAAACAGTTAGGGACCCTGAAAACTACGGACTAGTGCCGTGGTAGACTCTGTTTATTAGTTAACCAAGACAGTGAAAACCCAGATGCCCTCATAATAGACACTCAGGCTGTGCATATTTGAGATATCACTCTACCATCTGTTACCGAACAGAAGAAATTATTACGCGGTATCCTATTTTGTAGTTCGAGGCATGGTCGGTAGCGATGAAGAAGTTGTTATCTGGAAGAATCGTACCTGGAACAAAGATGAATTAATTAGTTTAGAAATATTTTGCTATTTTTTGAAGCACAACAAAATAAAAGTAAATATAACTTTACATTTATATATACAATAATTTTGCTCTACACAAAGTAAGGTAGCTCTATCCGTTATTCAGTCTTTCCAAAGACTATTCCCAACAACTCATTTATCTACAAATATATTTGAAAGGGTAGGATAACATTTGAGCTAGTGAAATAGGTGTCTCTATTTTAGGTTACGTTCACTGTAAGCAGACTAGCAATGAGATTAGAATAGCGACTTAAATAAGATGTTGGAATCTCGACCTTAGCAATATAAACGCCAAGTTTGGCTGTATATTTTTAGATTATGCAGAACATAAATTGGGATAACTTTTCTTTATAACTTTTTTGTCTATTTTCACAAATATGGCAGATATCTAAGATCCACGTTGAAACGGGACACCCTGTATATAGTACTATAAAAATGCGATAAAATTAAGAGAACGATTTCTTATTAAAAATAAGTTGGAGAGGCATTCAAGTAAAAAAAAACCATTCGCCCTTCTCTTAAGGTGCAATCTTTTAAAGAGGTTACCGAAAAACTGCTTCTTCATTTTTCTCTTAAATATGAAGTAATTGACGAGAATGATATTAAGTAATCTGCTAGCTATCGAGAACACAGTTAATAATTTGTTAATTTTCCGCTGATTTTTTGGATTTGACGGTTTCTTAAGAGAATTCAAATACATAGCATGATTTACGTGGGTTAAATTGAATAATCGAATCCACCATTCTTTAGTGATATCACTGTCATTGCTTTTCGTGTATTTTCATCAAAACGGAGATATATACTAACGAAGAAATAACCTATATGCTACGCATTGGTTACTGACAATTTTTTACCGACATCTATAACATATGCTGACATGTATCCCCGAGGTAAGGTCCCCTTGCAAAAATAAAATATGATTGTAGTCGCCAGTGCAAAATTAGAATACCGGCATTGGACGAAGCATTACATCAATACTAGAAAAATTGCTTTCCATCAACTTAATTTTCATTTCTGTCACTTATTTCGTATTTAACAAAAATGTAATAAACTTCTTTCTTTTTAGCATCTTCGTTAAGAGATCGTATCTTAACAGGATAGACATGAATGATTTTTTATTTGAATGCCCTCTCTGCCCTGCTGCTGAATTTGAACAACAAAGTTTAAAATTATTGTGAATAGTCGTATTTGAACCCTTGCTTTGTTAACCAGATCCTAAATATTGTTACATAATAGCAATAAAAATTGTAGTAATAAAATCGTATGAGATACACACCAATAGTTCGCTAAAAGATATTTTCTTTATACTTAATTTCTTGCAGAGCATAGCTGCATCCCATACTAACAAACTATAACTCCATTGCTTATGGACTAAGTATATAATAATCGTGGAGTATCTTTTTTCGTTCCCTAATTGTTTTTTATCCACCGTTGGATGTCCAACTTTGCTAACGTAATCGTTTCTTTTCTGATGATGAGACCGGAAATTCTGCTAGCAAAACATTTAAGAGTGTCTGGTTTTACAAGAAAACAGATGATGAGCTTTTGCGAAAGTATGTGTCTACTCTCTCTCTAGAGATTTGTGTTTCCTTAAGCGCGTTCCGGGTGGCCGAATTAGAAGTGGAATAGCTTCAGTAGATAATCCACTGCCATATAAAGCGGTTTATTCAAGAGATTCGAGTACGGTGTATTTTAGAATTTTGAGATAATTATTTTCCGTTTTGCCTTGATGTAGCTTATTCTTACTCAGGTTTGTTATGACGTTAATGCTTATTGATTCCTACTGTTTATCAACGTTGTTTGTGGAACGTGCTCAACTGTGAATTATAGAGAAAGTAAAAGCTGGACGTTATAATCGTTAAATAAATGCAATTTCTAGCGCCGTAAAGACGGATGACATTACCCACTAGTAAACATTCTACGATTTAGTATACAAACAAATACGGACAACTACAAGATAAAGCTCATTAACTTAAAACTCTAAAAACCCGCATTTCAAAAACCGAAACATATTAGAAAATCTGACATCAATGAACTTCATGTGTTGTAAAGATACAAAAAAAAGTCATTTTGTAGAGTGTATACCGGGTGTATACCGGTCCATTTATCGTGGCCCCCCAAAAAATTTGGAAGCAGTCAGTTTTATGAAAAAAAGTTTAAAGTAAAAGATTTACTACAAGAAGTGTCCTATCTGATGGTTATGCAGTCGTACACCAAGGAGAACGTTTGAAGGTCATACGAAGGTAATTTTTTTAATGAAAGTGACATTTTTCTTACAAATTCTGAAAAATGATGTACCTAATTGTGAGTAGAAAAGTTCTAAAACTCATGTGGCCTAAAATTAACATTCAGCGAAATATAATAAACTTATAAAAGATCTTAAAGACAAGAAATACATAGAAGATACCACCTACAAACAATTAACTAAATATAATTCCGCTACACCTCGTATATATGGCATTCCCAAAATTCACAAATCTAACATTCCTCTGCGTCCCATAGTTAGTAATGTTGATTGTCATAGCAAGTATCTGGCCAAATATCTGGCAAACATATTAAAAATCTCCTTCGAAAAATACTGTGAGTTCAAAATACAACATTCTTTTGTTTTCGCGGATAAAGTTAACAATATGACTATACCCAATAACTATACTTTAGTATCTTTTGACGTAGTCAGTCTATTCACCAATATACCTGTAGACTATATTATACTACGGTGTGTTTCTGATACGAAATTGGAATGGGTCGTGTATTGGGTTCGCGGATACGCCTACAATTTGTATTATTATTATTATTTTTTTAACAATTAAATAACAATAAAAATAACCAATAAAAAAAATCTGTTTATTTTATTTTTGAAAAATGAAATCAAAAAAATTGAAAAAACCAGATACGATTTAAATGTAATTTTATTAATGACTAAATTAGATTATACAACTACTTATACTTAAAAAGGAGGAAAAATGCTTCACGATTAATATTATGGTCTGTGACTACCCGATGTCGCTGATAATTCAATAACTAGCTATGCTATACTTAGGCAACCCATTAATCAGGTAGAATCGGAGATCAGAACTCGCCCCCTTGACAAAATGTTTACACAATTAATAGATCGATCAGTAGATAATCAAAAAAAGATCAAATAAATACAAACTACAGGAAGAACTCAATAACACGAGGATGATCTTTATTTCTGATTAACCTTTTCGGTCCGGGATGTACTACGGTGGGTTGACTTGACAGCTTTTGATGGGAATTCTCGAGGAGAGGGTGTTTGGAAACCGAAGGAAGATCAATTCATGATTTGTAAAGACAGTTCGGGAAATATTTTTCTGGTTAGTTTTAAATCTCAAATTAACCTTTTTTTTAAAAAAAATATTTCATATATATCTCTTGAGATAACGGTTTTAGGTTAGAATTTTGAAGATTTGAAAGTTAAAAACGTATCTACTGTTTGTTTCTATGGAAATTAATAAGAAAATCTGCAAATTCAAGGCTGTGATTGGTGGAAATGCGGTGTGATTAAAGATAACAAATGAACATCATTTTTCCTTTTAAAACACTGGAAAATATTTCGAAAATCTCTTTTTGGATAAGAAAATGAAGTGGAAAAACGAATTCTCCGGGTAAAAATAGGTCTATATTCGGAATTTCGCAAATTAAAGATGTTTCCTTTTTTAAATAAAATGTACCTGTCAGCTCCAATGTTAAATAGAAAATTCTCTTTTAAATGGAAATTTGCTGGTGAAAAGATGGTGTAAAACATGTTGTTGAATACCTAAGATCATTCTCAAACCTAGCCTGTTACCTGCGATATGTTATTCAGCGAGTTCAAGAATCTGATTGTTCAAGAATATCGGTGAGTTTTAAAAATGCTAACGGATTTTTTTTAATTTTTCCCACTCTTTTACAATATTATTTACAGTTTAATTATACAATCATAATTCTTACTACTAAGGTTTGAGTTTCTGATATACCGGATTTTATGGGCATTGTAATTGGAAATTCCCTCGGAAAGGATGCAAATTTGACATATCAACGTTTAAGACTCGGATTAGAACGTTTTGTAAAGTAAGTGTATTCTTTCTGTATTTTTGACCCAGTGTTTGTGTCGTGTGAGTGGTTGTACGATGAGCTGAATGGTGTCAGACGTCTTAGAACTCCGTGTGCAATGCGAAACTGATCGTCCTTATCGTTTCAGCTCGGAAATCCTAAGCTGGACCTTCACCTAAACAGACCATCGCATGTGTCGTGGCTAGTGTGTATAGTACTGTACCAGGACAATATATATATATAAGTATAATATAATTTTTTCGACAGTACTAATTAATTATTAACTATAGTAATTAATTAAAAAGAAACAATCACTACATAATTGTATCGTATATGTAGTAATTTCGATTTTAGTTTGCTAAAGATATATATTTATGTGATAACAGTAACTTCGGTATTTATCTGTTGAAAGTATTATGAAGTATACCCGACTACTAGCAGCGGAATTACGTACAAAAAGTATTTGTTGACCATTTTTATTTTTATTTAGGAAGCAAGTTCGTTTCACAGATTACGTTCGCGTCCCTTCAGCGTTTCACACATAAATAACAATGAATGATAACAGATCATATCAAAATCGTTGATATATCTTATGGCTTCTTGTAATCCACCCCTAAAACTTATCAGGTGAGAAAATTGCATAATGGCAGTCCATCATTAATAACGCGTTGAGCTTTCATAATAACCAAGTATGTATGTCTGTACCTACGATTTTGTTGTTATAACTACAGTTGCACGGTTTCTTAAGCTGTATTGTTTGTCAAGACTACACTTGCAACTGCACTTTTCTTGTGTAATTTGTGTGTGTATCTGTGTTTCATTGGCTGTGTTACAACATTACTGCACCGTAACAAATGTTGCACTATTAATTGTGTGCAATGAGCAAATTATATCTCGAAATGTCGGTCTCTTAAGATAACGCTGGGGAACTTGTTCCTTTGAATAAGTCGCCACAGAAGTACCGACAACATAATAAATTTAGTCGTCACACACTAGGCGCATACCGCAGAACATTCATAAAAGAATAAAAGTAAAAGGTAAGCTCTAGAGAAAGTTACTAGTACATTTACATTATCTATTACAAAACATTAATATATGTATATTGAAACTGATATTTAAAGCACATATAATATACACCTTACGGAAGTCTATAAAAAGGTTATATTTCATAAAAAGCACGGAAAATCGAGGAGATAGCCACGGTGTGAATTGTAAGTTCGTAAGCTTGAAGTTACCAAAGTGTATTATAAATACAGTTTATGAACTGCATCCACTATTATCTGATAGAGTTATTACATTAGATGATAACATCATTATTCCATTAGAAATTAAAATTACAGAATATTATTATCAGGCTTATTAATGAATTATGTCCCGGTAGTTGTGGGTTAGACTCCAACTGTAATAATATGAATTAATATTACTTAAATTATTACTCTCTGATGAAATTAATTAATTAAAGACATTCCAACTATTGGCACCGATCGCCCTATTATACAGGTGAGTTTATTCAACTTTTTCTTTAGGTAGTAATAATTAGACACCGATCGAATCGAATTTCAGATTACTTAGCGTTGATGCTATTTTCCAACAATTTATGGCGACTGATTGTATCATACCTCTATATGTATGTACAGGGTGGGGCATTAGTGCGAGGAGAAGTCCAATTATTAATGTATTATAAGAGAAATGAAAAAATGTTTTTAAGATAAACGTTGAAGCGCATGGGGGGCTATAATAATAAATAAACTTATTCCGCGCAAAGATGGTAGTGTTTTAATCAATTGTAATGACTCAAAGACCTTAGAGTTATTAAACTCTACTATATCATGATTCCTACAAGGCTTTCATACCGAAAAAACTAAATTCTAAAATTGTGATTTATAACGTGAGTGAAGAAGATACAGTGGATCGCGAAAAGTTCTGCGCCAACGTGTTTATTCAAAACAAGCTGAGTAAGTCGGACACATCTTTATTACAAATTGTACGGGTGATTAACAAAAAGCCGGACGTGGACATAGTTGTTGAAGTCGATCCAGAATTATTCAATTCGATTATTAAAAAATCCTTTTTATAGATAGGCCAGAGAAAGTGCAGAATACGTGAATCTCTTCATATTTTTAGATGTTTTAATTGTTCGAAATTCGGACATTTATCAAAAAACTGTTCAAACGCCATCGCATGTCCGAAATGTGCTAAAAATCATGCATTGAAAGATTGCGAATTCGTAGACTATAAGTGCATTAATTGTATAGAATATAATGTAAAATACAAGATTAATTTAGAAGTCAATCACACTGTTTTTGATCGCAGTTGTGCTAGCTATAAGAGTCTAATTGAAAATGCTAATTCTATCACTACCTATATATACTACTTCAGAATAGCAATTACCGATTTCTAGCGGGGCTTCTTCAAATGTTGCTCTCGTAAACTATTTATTTCTACTTAATGTTCGCAGTTTAAATAATAAGATAAACGACTTAGAGATTCTACTTTCAAACTATTCATTATATTTTATTTGTTTAACCGAAACTTGGCTAAGACGCGATGAAATAATAAATGTTTCTTTCAAGAATTATAACTTAATTAGTTTTTAGAGTTTCTTCTGCTGGAGGAGGTAGTTGCATATTTGCACTTTCAGATCTTGATGCTCATGCTATTGATTTATCCAATTTAGTGTTAGAAAGAACCTTCAAAGCTTGCGGTATTCAATTTACATGTAATAAGAAATAAATTACTATCATAAATATATATAGACCACCCCAGTCTGATCTTAATCATCTGCTCTTCGCAGCCGGCCATTTTAACATCAACTTTAAAATAGGCTCTCCTCAACAGAGATTATTAATTAACACCATGAGTATCTACGGGCTGACCATGTCTGTACACGCTTATACGAAAATTACTCCTTTCTCAGCAACATCCATCAATAATATATTTTTCGAATTTAGCAACATACTCACGTGCGATAACTTTGGACGTCTACTTCACAGACTGTAGATGTGTTGTTCTCAATGTTCCCCGGGAACATTTTGCGGCGGGTAAAAGAAAGTTATTCATAGAGAAAAGATGCTTTAATCTTAGCAACGAAAACGAATTTGCTTACTACTTGGCAAATGAAGTGTGGAAGTTTTATAATTAAATGTTATCCTATTAACACTTTGTTTGTTGTTTTTATGTCATTTTCCCACTTAAGCAACTTGTAACTAACTAAAATAAATTTCGCACAGGTCAATCATAGTCATACAGGTCAATCATATCTAATACTGCTTGTTTTTCACTCAACTTTGCGTCAGATATGATAATTTTAGCGGTTTAGGTCTAGAACTGTATTTTCCCCAGCTACGCGGCAATTTTCGTCTAATATTGCTATTCGGCTAATCAAAATCAAACCCGTTTTTACTTAAAATCATGTTTTCGACTTATAGAAACGCAAATATCTCACAAACTATCTCATTTAGCTATAGGGAATGTTTAATAAATAATAAAGTTCGTGAAGAGAGGAGTTTACTCAAATAATAAAATACAGGGTGTTCCGTTTGAGATAGGTGAGAAAATAAACATTCCTAATATATATAAATATTGCATACGCCGATATGCTATATATATAATATAATTTCTGATGAAAGGAGACAACAATAGAAATGTTTCTAGCGCAAATGAATTATTTTATGTGCAAGCCGTAGTACGGTAGGAGGCGCCAAATTTGTTATTAAATTCATGCAAAACTTCCCATATCTTCTAAAGTAAACTGAATAATATAGCAAAACCCTATATTACAATAAAGGTAAGACCTACAAGAATCGTAAACAGTAAAAATATACAGGATATTCCATTTAAAATAAAGTAAGTTTAGTTTACCCTGTCTTTACTTGACACCCTGTATAGTTAAAAATATTTCTAGATTATAGCCCCTCGTGCGCTTCAACTTTTATCTCAATAACATTTTCTCATTTTTCTTATAATACAGGAGGAATTGGACTTCCTCACACTAATGCCCCACCCTGTATATATATCGCATTAATGTGCAGTACAAAGCTTTAGTAGTAGTTAAACATAACATCGTATTAACATGAGAGCATCTAACATCCCACTTAGAACTATTTAGTTAATCAAAGTAACGAGGGTATATTTTCATCTGTATACCCGTCAAGCACTACAACCTTTAGCTGCATTTGCTTTTTCTTTGATTTTATATTTAGGAAAACCTTAGAAAGTTTTCCTTCATTATCAAACCTTGCTTATACCTTTTTAAATGTAACAACTATCGTGATTTTTTAATTAGCAGTACATACGCTTGGAGAAGTAAGTCAAAGATTAGAGTATTAAGGCGAAATCAGCATAGCAAATCATGCCCGATTTATGGACGCCAGGAAACTTTGGATTATAAATATCATATTTTTTACTTGAGGCTTTGCAAGGTCATACACGAAATTAGGCACTTTCACCATTTAAAGTTGATGCAAGTACAGTTTTCTTAAATTAATATGAGCATTAATTGACCATCAATACGTCAAATAAGGCTGCTGGTTATGACAGCGTGTGTTGTTTTATTACCATATTACGAAATTGGCTACTCGTTAAACATATTTGGGTACATCAGCGTTTATTGCTGTATGTAAACGTTTACAACGGACCAGTACCGAATCTGTTGCTCTTGAGGTTTATATCAGAAGTCATTCATCTTACTCAAGCACTAATAACTTTAGTTTACAGATTTAAGTTTGTTCGGTGGCGTTTGAAACTTTTACATTTCAACATATAAAAGATACCTAATAACTAAATACTATTAATCGAAATTCTAAAACTATCGTTAATAAGACTGTTGTCTCTTTGTTTGAAAAGATCATTCAATTAATTTTGTTATGCACAATCAGAGGTCTCTCTTTTTAACTATCAACAGTAATCGGCCATCATGTTTGTATTCCACCTGGCCTGGAATCTTTGCTTCATTTTCATCGTGTCCTGATGGAATGTCGCTCCATTCCTCCCTAATTTATCCAAGATTTTCGGATGAAAGTAACCACGGTAGGCACACAAAAAGTAAACTTTAATGCTCATATTACAACTTAATCACCAAGCTGCTGCAGCATGTTTTGATCAACTTTTTTATTAGCCTGCGATTTACAATTTGATAGAAAGTTTTTCATTACAGCAGGTGAAAAATAAACACAAACAAGAAGCGCTCGACCGAAAACAATTCACAACAGTTATCACAATTTTTGCAGAAGATAGGTGTAAAAATGTAGCTTCCGTAAAGTAAGTCAGGTAATAATCAATTAATTCAACACAGAGATAAAAAATAAGATAATTATTTTGAATTCTAGAAAGCGAAATTCCCTTTTATTAAAAGAAATAGCAATTCAACAATTTCTTAGAGCTGTCTTGTCTCGTTCCGATACTTGTAAATTTTGCTGGTATAATCTCGGCAAGCTGGTAGTCAGTTATGATATATGTATGTACATCTATTATGTACCTTTGAATAGACGACGGATAGTGGATACATAATTACATCTAATTCTAGTTTTATAAATGAAGTAAAAAATATCGAGTAATGTACAAAGAAAAGTCTACGATTCATGAAAAAGTAATTCAAAATTAATGGAAAACCAAAACATACTCAATAAATAATAAGATGATTTATTACTCTCATTGCTCATCATTTAATATGGTAGGTACTCCGTTTCATGTCTAGCGATTACAGTTGGTAATTTGCTGTTTCGTGAGCCTAACAGTAAAATTTTACTTGCCCTAAACTATACCCATACGCCGACCTCGTAAATATTAATGGAGGATTCGCGAGGATAAAGTGCAAGGTGTCAGATAAATTTTTGATGAATAGGAAGCTATCAAAACGGCCGGTTTATTTAGAATGTACAATTCCGTTAGAATCCTGTACGCCGGTTGTATTTCCCGGCATTAACAGTTTGGTTTGTAGTGCTCTTCCATTACTATATTAATCTCTAATAAAGGTAATTTGTGTTGATGGCTTTTGAGTGTACCCTCTAATATTGATCGCGCTATAATATGTTTTCTGTAAATGACCTATGTAATAATTAGTAGAGGGAGAATAGTAATGCGTTAACGATTGCTATCATATTCTGTTTTAAACGCGGTCACTCAGAATAGCCTCACTAAATTTGTCACGTTCAAATTAATATAGAAAAGCATTATTCTATCACTTTCTGCATACAATTATTTCTACCCATATGCTCTAGAAGTAGAGGCTAACTATTTTTGCATACGTATACACACCACTAACCGCCGTTCTCGGTAGATACAATAAAGAAAGAGGAATGCTGGAATTCTGGCGAAATGCTTTACCTGTTGTAAGTCGGTGCATGTTATATTACTATTGTACAAAATTCAAGTATAAATTTGTTATTCAATACTGACGTACAGTCTGTTTCAAATTAAATGCGAATCGAAGATATTGTGCGCGGTTCGCGGTGCTGTATTGTGGGTGATCTATACTTTTTCATACATATTGATGCGTAGTTCACGATTTTTGGCGTCTAACATTCACGTAATATCTCAATTTATATTTATATTTTTTTATATGTAATTGTCGTCATTTATAATGAATCAAAACATCGTTATCGATAGAACACAAAGTATTGTAAAATATATCGTGTAACTGCACGTATTTGAAGGTAAAGTTGAAAACTAGAAATATATCAATAGTCGAAATGGCCGATGAAGTTGGTTTATCAGTAAGTAATAGTCTTTTGTAGTTCCTGGTGCGATAATATAAGCAGTTTCATTCACAAATATTGAACTGGTTTCATTCAAATTGATTAACCGTGTGCGAAATAGAAAAATATAATGCGAAGTAAATCCTGAGAATAGCCGAATAGCTACATTCGAGATCTATTATTTATAATTTTCTCTAAAATTAAAAGCGAATAGCACACATACTGCACACATACACTTATATAATTGCATGATCCGGAGTTTTAAATACAAAAACAATTATTCTTGTTTAACATAATATATAAATCCATAAACATTTTTGTATACATCTTATCCCCAAGTATTATTTTTAAAGAAACCTTAATCTCATTATTTAGTCAATATACAAAGACATCAAACGACACATTTGATTATTAAAGATAGCAATTCTCAACACCATTTTAAAATAATACTCCTAGCATTTCTATATAATATGAAAATGCTACGCAAGCATTCTTTTGTGCGTAACCAGAAAGAAGCGACTATTTAGGTATTCGAGATTTTAAAGGATGACGTGTCGTCGATTCCCAATTCAAATATCCGCATGCTATTTTTCTAATACAATATAATTTCGCCTTTAAGCAAGCTACTCCAGGAGACCACTATCTCTTAGCAGATACCTACACGATATGTTTAATTTTAACAGTAATAAATAATAACACACGTTTTCCATCGGAGAAGCTCTATAATGCTCTCTTCGATAATTACGATAATCAAATGTATTGCGAATCAACCGTATTACGTAGTATTTGAAATTAAGTATAATAATGAGACTACAGCCAATGTTATATTACATACATATACCATATGTATTATTGAACGAGTATGATAGTAGTTGTCATTTTACCGGTGCGGCGTCTTTACTTCCTGGAGTTTTCAAGTTCCAGGCTTAATTCTTAAACAAAATTTATAATTCAAGAACAATAACTACCTTCTATTAATTTATTTTCGCTATGCTAATACAAATCTGATAATAAATTATACATATGAAATGTATTCATATGTCTAATTTTAAATAATATATACGAGTCCGAAAACCACTTTTTCTACTTTTATTAACCAAGAACGTATCTAGTTTTCAAGTTTACCTTCAAATACGTGCAGTTACACGATATATTTTACAATACTTTGTGTTCTATCGATAACGATGTTTTGATTCATTATAAATGACGACAATTACATATATTGCATTTAAAATAATAAAAACCAATATAGCAAAAGTATAAATTGAGATATTACGTGAATGTTAGACGCCAAAAATCGTGAACTACGCATCACTATGTATGAAAAAGTATAGATCACCCACAATACAGCACCACGAACCGGGTAACTGCACACAATATCTTCGATCGCATTTAATTTGAAACAGACTGTACATACATAGTACCTTTAAAAATTGGTACTTAATCATTGTTCCTAGTTAAACGCTAATACCTTGAAAGTTTACTACACTTACATAATTTGTTACTACCAAACCTTTTATCACATCTCTGTTAAAATAAAAGAGTACAGGTACCATTTTGTATGAATTTCGTTGTAACAAATAAAATAACTATTTCTATTTTAGTCAATATTAAAATAAATAGTAATCACTGTTGATATTCTACGAAGATATTGGAATGAACCGGTCTTTCTATGACAAATTACTCGATTGGACCTATATCAGGTTTTTCATTTGAAATGGAAACTATCAACCGCAGTATCTATAACAGAGATATTGAGAATGTAGGTACGTGAGAGCGGTCGTCTACCTATTTAGACAAATGGTTTTATTGAACAAGAACTATAGCAGGCCGAGGGTTTTGCCCTGTGGGATGTAAAGAGTTATGTGGAAATGCTCGGATAACCTGCTTTTTCCCGTGACCATTTCCATACCCTCAAGGCGAACCTGAAATCTGGTACCTTCCCAATTCGAAACTTTCTCATTCAGTTAGCAAAATTTCAAGTGCCCTTGTCAGGCCATAGAACATTATAACCATCTTATGTAATTCATTTAAACTTTTTTCTTGTTAGGGTAACTTACATAACAGTTCTGTGTGCTATTATTGTTGCCAAAAAGGTAAAGTTAACGCGTGCGATTTATCATTCCAAACTTGCAAATGAAAGAATGGCTTACAAAGAATTACTAATTTATATATTTCATGCGACAAGTCAAGATTCGTGTTTACCTACACAGAGAGAAAACTATTCTTGAATCGAACAAATAAGCTTCCACTTAATTGGATCATAGTATTAAATGGCAAGTAAGACGTATTCATTTAAATTAAAAATATAATTTTGATAGTATCATTTATATAATTTAATTGTATTAACAAAATTGTTATTACAGGATTGAATTAGTTATCTACTAAATGAGAGTAATAAACAGCTGTATACCTATGGAAAAGGTTATCATTAACTGAAAAGCTTGTTCAAATACGTTAGTATTTCACAATTTTTTGACATAACTTCTTATATAAGTATAGAAGCCGTCATTTACAATTCTACAATTATCCACGTTATGAAATTTCACAACATTGTGGCTTTGTTGCGTCGTATTTTTACATTATAAGAACGAGTATCTACCAAGCTAGAACCTTTGCTTACAGAAGTTGCCAAACATCAGTTGGTAGTGCAATAAAAATTCTTGTAACCAGTACATGCAATCAACTATATGTATGTATGCATTGTTATGTGTTGTGCAAGCTGCAAGAGACTCTCGTGTCATAAACGACTTTGAGTTTTTGAAATTCAGAATTTATCAGATTCAGACTAATGTGCGATGGTAGGCGTTATACTTTCGTTAAGTGATTTTAATGATGGCACCATTACCTCACTGAATATTGTATGGCACTCTTCTGCACAAGAGAACTTTTCTCCTTCGCTATAGTCACTCTTTGCTGATATCACTGCAGATACATATGTATTTAATGCAATATCAACTGGCAATATTACAATGTTTTTTTAATGACTACATCGTATTTCCAAATGCATGTTGCCTTTATACTTTATCTTTAGATACCTACAGTATCAAGGTCTCTCAATCGACATTACCTAAGTAATATCATGTTTTAATAAAGAGCAACTAACATAAAAATTCAAAACTGATCTATAGTTTCCAAAAGGGGTAACAAACCATAAACTACTCTGGCGCCTGTGCTTCTTTACTGTGCCTCTCTGCTGGTAAACGTTTCTATACTCTCTATACTCTCTTTACAAGAGTACATATGTACATCAATAGAATTCTTGAAACATTCCAGATGAAAAAATATAGTAATAATAGAATAAATCGTCGTTGTATATATATATATACATTAAGTTGTGGACACCAAAGACTGCTGGGCGAATGTCAAATATGTCCATCGAGATCTTGTATAGTCTACTGGTCCGGCATTATGGGATGAAAGCCATACATATGCAGTTAGAATGCAAAACATTATTCCAGTGGTACGAAATAAAATACAATAGCTAAATCTAATATTCCAGGAAATATTGCGTTAGCTGCTTCGTATATAAAGCGCGCGAAGTTATTGAATCAGTTTTATTAACTGCGGGCAGCTTTTCAAATCAAAATTAATTGTAGTGAAATTTAATATCTCGCTTCTATGTGTACTACCATAGTGAAAAGTAATTTTGCCGCGTTTGCAGCCATTATTGTGTCCAAATTTCCTGGATGTTTCTAAACTATTTAAAATTATTACTAAATGCACTGACAAAGTGAGCCAGACTCCAGCAGCTAGACCGGCGGAAATATATTTCAATGTTTAAAGGAAATAAATGCGTCCTTTTTAGTATCACTGAATATTATTTTATGAAAGCGGCGAACTACCTAATTATTTATCATCCTTTATATCTTACACACGGCAAATCATTAGAAGTGTTCTGAGTTGGTAATAAAATTAGGGACACTACTACCAACTCAGAACATATGCAAATGTTTTTGTGAATTGGCATCTTTGATTAATCCAGTTAATGTCAAATTATGTCATTTGCCTCATTTTATTAGTATTATCATTATTTGTACAGAGTGTCTCTCATATACTGTCCCACGTATTTACTCGGAAATTAATGGAGATAAAAATTGGCAATGTAATTCAGTGAAATGAAGACAATATTGTGTATAACATTCTCTTATTAAAGCAATGCCCGCTTGGACATCCTCTTACACATCTTCGTCCTCTTAACTTTTGCACCCTTGCTTTTTGTGGTTACTAACAACTCTTACAAATGTAATCATATAGGTATATTATATGTAGCACTACTTAATATAATTTTAGAAAAATGTGCCAGCATCCTTCGCTTTTGTGGTAACAGACAGTTGACTCCACTTGAGCTATTATACCGAATATGGATTAATAGATTTAATTTATTTTTATGTAATTGGATAGTGTACATATGTATAAACTTTATCCTTGATTAATGTAAGGAAAATCGTGTTCTGTCAGTAGCTTATTAATTTCTAAAATATATATATATATAAAAATCTCAATGAGTAAGGATAAAAATGATAGCCTTGCTTGTGTAAAATTTTAGGTTCCTATACAAAATTATTTATAATTCAAAATGTTTCAACTTTAGGTATAAAGAATGTTATACGTAGTTAAATCAAACGATAAATTTACAAAACATGACTTGGAAACGTACAGAATATTCCATTTAAAACAAATGAAATCGAAAAGAAAGTAGTGCATGGTACTTCTGTAAAACTCATCTTATATTACATACAACAATTTTAAAAAATGCCATAATATAAGAGTTCTACTAGACAAAAAAAAAACGAAGTAAACTATCGTACAAACGAAGCTCCTCTGTATACCTATAACAAAATATTTTTCTGGTGTAAATGTCAAAATCCATACAAAATTAGACATAAATATTGAAGAGAAATATGTAGAAATAAAGACAAAAATAATCATAAAATACTAAATACACACATAACTGCTAAAATGCTTACTAAACAACTTTTAACTGTATCGTAACAGTACATTATAGCAAGCAGGCAGTATTTTCACGCCAGATTGTGGTCTTAGTGACCCTATCGGTGAATTATTATATTAGAGGCCAGCTAAGGAACAAAGAAACAGTTAAATCTAAAGGATCGATTTACTATTTACTGTTGGGAGCAAAGTGATTAACAGCGTGGCGTTATAAAAGGTGATATGATGCTGTCACACAGCCATTTGAACACAATTTACATACACAAAACGACACCGCAAGAGTTGGAGTGATAGCCAGACAAGTAATATAGCTTACGGAGTGACTGCAACTAAACACCCACCATACATAAAAAAACCAAGTTGATCAGTTACTTTTTGTAATAACGGTTCAATATTTGGAGAAATCTGTTCATGGTATGATAGAGATCACATTTCTATCAATGTAAAAAGTCACATTCAAAGAATATTAGTTCCACTAATTCGGCAATTGTGGCACAATAAGCCTGATGGCTGCGGTGCCTACCGGTGACTATAGGTCGGACGGGTCTGGGGAAAAAAAAAAAATTCGGCAATTGATTCATTTTCGATAAAAAATCCTATGACAAATAAAACTGTCCATCGAATGCTCCCAGCAATAAACGCAGAAAATAAATCAGTGGTTGGAATTAAACAAAATGGTTGACTGCATAAGAGATTGATTCTGCAAGAAGTATGTGTTGAATTTTCCGGGAATGTGTCCAACTATTCTTCACCAGTACTTGTCAATGCATTCCAGCAATATTGTACGTCGCGGAAATGATGAATGTTGACGATGTTATAGAGTTCCATTTGGTAAAAGACAAACTGTGATGGAACGGTCTTCGTTGTGCGCTATATTGTGAAAGAACTATCTTAAAATGTGCTAATATGTGTTTAAAATCTTGGGCGCCACGGTATATGAGCAAATTCCCCTCGTGAACCCACGATGACGAAAGCTACTGATACCGAAATAAAGAAATTGATTCCCCTGACTAGCTAAAATGTCGGCCGCGATCGCTCTTAACGTAACAAAGAAAAACATGTACTTACTTTACAAATTCTCTTATAATCTTTTCTTTATACGTTCCCAGGACCTGCGGTAAATGAAGGATTTATAATAATAAATAATCACACACTCTTCGCGTACGCTCGTTGATGCTTGTCCTTCCAGCCGAATGTCCGCTTCTTTCTTCGTGCTTTGTCTTGGGGCTTCGGGTATGTCCTTTCTTGTTATTTGTTCTTTTCCAGTATTTTTATATATATTGGCTACGCGCTGGACCTTCCCAGTAATCACGGCCGTACGTTATACTGATTATTGAAACAAATATAATTACACAAGAACACTAACTGGCCCTGAATTGACAAACTATTTTACATTAATTGCGGAGCGGACTCGACTCTCTCACGAACGAGAAGTATTCTCTTTCGGAGTGAGGTAGGATCGTACCACCTGACAATACGCGATAATATCATATAAGGCGATATATTTGAATTTACCGTACAGTTCTGATCAAAAGTAACTCGTTGTCGGTTAAAATTGTTATATTTTTTAACTATTCAGAATACATGAAATTTTAATATAGGGAAAATTATATACTGTCACGGAAAATATACGGTTAGGTGCATTACATTAATTAAAATAAAATATCATTTCTATTATATATATGTATAATGAGTACTTGATTTCCTTACTACGTCAATATGTCCAATAAAATAAAATAAATGGAAATATCGCTTCCCGTTACAAAACTATTATTATTACAAATATATCTCAAAATAAAAATATCGTTGGTTTCTAGAATATGTGTGGGTATTTCTGGTAAATCAAACAATTACTGTGAGTGGGCTTATTGAATGATGGATATCATTTAGTAGTAATTATCTATTACATGTTTTGTGTCAAATATTTGTCATAACATAATGAGGCCGGTGAAGTTTGTGTGTTACTATTAATGTTAGTGATGATAATTAAAGAATAGATACTATAGACATTTATCATCTATACGTATGGCAATTACGACAAAAATAGAGAAAAATTGTTAGGTCAAATAAATTCTACACCCACATAGTACAAGAAACAAAAATAGCTGGATTTATAATCGTTTGAAAATGGCTCGTGTTTGAGTGGAAACTATAGTCACAAACCGAAAAAAAGAGTAATAAAAACCATAGTTAAGATTTATTCTATATCGTTAATAAAAATTATATACTTTATAAATATATGTTCAGAATATCGAATCAGAAAAAGAGTATCTTGTTTTCCTGATATTTAGCAGGTTTCATGTATGAATAAATTTCTACACAACAAACGAATTTTTTTTTGATTTATTATTAAGTAGAATTTTTGCTATGCTCTAGTAAATTATCTTTCTACTAGCAAGTTTTAGTGTGCATTTAACAAAGTACGTCGTTGTGTGTGAAAGCTTTCTATGAGTATTCATAACTTGAAATCGTAAGTCCATTTATCCCAAGGAAGTTTGCAATATAAACTTTTTGAACGATGTTTTAGAATGATTCTCGTTTTAACTGACGTCTTGGGTGAATACCCTATATTCACACTGGAATTTCAATAGAATTAAAATTGGCCGTATTTGCCCAGGAATTATTTTGGTATATGTTTCATCCTATTCAAGCTTCATGTTCAATTTATTGAATTAAACTCACTTAGTCGTGCTATACCTACTATTTTTTCGTTACTGCTTCATTTAGAGTTGATTCGGGATTTTACAAGGTATACATTTCCAAAACACACTGGAACACACAGTCAACTTCGTTATGCAAATCTCCGCTGGGTAGGTACAACTAAAACTAAACACCGGCTCCATCTATGTACACCCATCACGAGGAATAATAAATTTTGGCAATTCATAGGAAACATTCGGCGAAATGGAGGGCTAAAACATCGATCATAACGGCAATTCAATTATCTCCTCGCAGAGTAGTAGACGACCTGGAGGGGTCCCTCTAAGAAGTCATTGGAATTATGATGTCATCCACGTTCCACGAAGCTTACTTTAATACAGTGCGTTTCGCTCGCAATGTCAAAGACACTGCCGATGTCACGCTCAGCTCACCGGCATCGACGAATGATAATAATTTAATTCTCTTCTTCTGCCGGGATTTACGCTCCGCATTCGGAGAAAGGGGATGGGGTAACGGGAACAATGGTCGTTCCCAATTTGCATTTTAATGCTCTTATATGAAACTGACTGTACGAAATTGGATAAACCTGTAATATCGAGAACGATATAAATATATTACGACGTGGTTTTATTGGACAAGCTCAACAACATAACAATACAAGTATAAGTTGCAATTTGCATAAATCGCTTAGTAAAATATGTGCTTGAAATATTAGCATTTTGCATTTAAATCATTTGAATTTATATATTCGAGAATTAGGTTTTCCTATGATGACTGCTGGTATACTTTAGCAGCTCAATTCCAAATCATTTTAAGCAATTTATTGAGTATTCTGCGTTCTGCTGCTGCGTTCTGCTTGCTAGTAATACTCGTATAATGCGTTATTTGCATGTATGTATGTACTTACATATGAATGTACTAATGTGTTACTACTAATATTAGTAAGATTGTAAAGCGGTCAAATATATACATACATAAGAGATTATCATATAACAATGTTTATTACAATATATTTTCGTAGAAGTAGTAAAACGGTCAGTTTTTAAAAGTAAGTCCTTACAAAAACATAAAACATACGCTTAGGTATTTCGAGCATACGAAACATTAATCTAAAGAAATGTGGCTGTGTATTTCAGACACTTGAGCAGCCATACTCTTACTAGGCACTAAATATTACAAGATAATTTGCCACACCAATTGTTCGTATGCCTCATTAAGGAGAGACAATTAAGTAGTCGACAAAGCGTAATTGTTATGAAGATGCTAATATCTATAATTCCAATTAAACCAGATTAACTTTTGACATTTTAAGCGATTAAACCGTCTTAGAAATTACCGTGTAATCAATCATTTACAGTAACAAGTGTAACGTTTGCGTTAATTTTAAAACAAGGAAGACTAGGCAAACACGGTACGACCGAGGAGCTTGACGTTTGCTAGTCAGTCGAAGCAAAGTTCTTCAATCGACAGTGATGATCTTTCTTCTCCCTCTGTAATAGTAGGATATTAATCATCCTTAAATAGCTTTCGATCGACGTGGGGTCAAAATTTAAACTAAATTAATGATTCTGTTTTATACGAGACACAATGAGCCGTCGATTAGACAATTTATGCTTTTACAATTAGCGTGAAATATGTCTTCGTCTTTCACGTTGTGTTCTTTCACGGATCGTAGGACAGGGCCACTTTCAATATCGTTGAACTTGTTACGTGTCACACTGAGGTCCCGACCGGGATAAAATCGGGATCCTCTTTTAAAGGACATTTCTTTATTCCTAGCGATCTGGGTAGTACGAAACCTTGTCAACTTCAGTTTACGTCACGGTTTAGTTCGTCTAACTGCCGGAAGTAACTCAATTTTCTAGTAACTTTTGAGGGCGTCGTTGTTTCGCTGCTATTTTATATACGGATTTTATTCATGTGATTCAGAAAATGTAGGAGGTATATTTGTGGTCTTTATAGAAATAATCATTATGTTAATAGCTACGCACAAATCATGCTCTGAAGGAGATAACGTAAGGGTCACAAGGATTCTTCTGTCAAACGGGTTCTATATTACCTGTTTACATATTTAAAACACTTAGCTCATAAGAGTTCTCTTTCTAGGTATTGACTACGATAGCTTACCACATTATTGTGGATAGCTGTTAAAAGTTATACTGTTCGATACAAGGTCACTTATCATCAAATCTTTTGACTAAACTATATTTGGAGCAGTCAAGAGATTGAGTTTGTTTTTAGACATGCGTTAAAAGAGTTCATCTAATATTAATACTGACTTTTTATTACATAAACCAAATTCTATTACTAAGAAAGATACTAGGTATTTTATCCAAATTAGGTCTCTACAAAGATTTATTTTTAATACAGATCTTACGTTTATAAGGAAGAAGGTTTAGTTTTTTATATACCTCTCTTTCTTCTTAAAAAAAAACGGCTCCCTCGAAAATAAAATTGTATATCTATCTATATGTGGATAATACAGACGTGTTGGTGACAGGATTTTTTAAAATTTTATACGGGCGATCGCGTTTAACACAAATCGATACCGACAGTGTTTAGGCGGCTCTTTAGTGTTGTGAGAGAACATCACAGGATTACAAAGGCGAGATAAAGCTGTAATAAGACCATTTGTATACATTTTTAGCACACAGTTCAGACAGTTGCATCAGTACTCAGGCAAGTAATATAGATGAGAATAGCATCCAGTGCAGATAAAAAATTTTAGCATTAATTTATTTCTACAGTAAAGGAGTTCGTTCATAGTACGACGCTTGTATGGTGTATTCCTTGTACCAGAGTATATGCCTAGACACTTCAGCCTATTTTCTTTGAGCTCTTTTATCTTATAAATTGATTAGCTATCCTGCTTTTTGTTTTGAAGTAGTGAACTTATCTGGTCTTCTTCTTTCTGAAATCTGTAAAAGCGATATCCAATTTACTGCATTTCCATATTCCTTATCACATAAGGCAGATAAGTCAGATAGTGCGTTCGCACTATCCATAAATTGTACGACCTACTAAAAAATCGATACAATTACGGTAAGTACGTTTTGTATGAGTGGACTATCTATGATAGACAAAGCTAAAGTGTTTTACAATGGGACATATTTACGTTACTCGCTGTAATACGCATTTAAAGTTACTACTGTGATGCATTTAACTTTGAAGTTTTTAAAAATGTAACCTGCAATGTCCCAGGTAGCACAGTCCGTTGGCTAAGTGTCGGCGATAGCTCGGGCCAACGTAACATAGTTGGCGCAAAGTCACAGTCTACAAACGATAAATATCCAACATTAGTCAAATATCGGCAAAATACGTTGGCTCAACTTATCATTGCAACGTTCCATGTTCGTTGGCTTTATATCGGTTTGTTGGCTGAATTGCGCATAAAAGTTTTTAGACGACAATCGAATTGAGGGCGGAGTCAAAGCTGACCCCGTGGCTAAGTGGGTAACGTTCTTACGTAACATTCACGAGATCGCGGGTTCAAGTCGTACCATGTGACATTTTTTTTTCCTTTTCAAAATGCACCATTTGTTTTTTATTCCTTTTTATCTCAAAAATCATGAACTTACGAAATATTATTATTGTTCATATTACCCATACATTGTGAGCCATATGAGTTCAAATGTAACAAATGTAAATAAAATAGTTGTAAAAATCTTATTATACGTAATCTTTTAATTCCTGATTTATTCCCATTTATTCCATAACATATAATAATATGTTTTCGTTAAATAACTTCCACTGAAGAAGTTATTTAACGAAAACATATTATTATATGTTATGGAATAAATTGGTATTTAATTATTTATTGTTTTATTGACCTCTAAGTGGGAATAAATCAGGAATTAAAAGATAAGTACACAAAGGTCAAAAAATACATATATTAATTATACGTAATAATGCAGTTAAATCACGACAACCTTAATAACCAACACAACTAACAAATAAAACGTATATTTTAGTAGGATTTATATTATTTACAAAATTATTATCATTTGCTGTGCGCATGTGCATCAATCGGCAAGCGACATTTTGATCGAATTCAGTCGTACATCGCCATATGCAAGCTTGTGTTGTTTATTTGATTTATTCGTTTTATTAGCCCAGTTGTTAGTCATGAGAGAGAGTTATATTATATAGTTAAGAGTATACCGTTGTTAGTGTTCCAGTCTACGTTGTATAATATTTAAAATAGACCCTGTTGTGAAAGATGTTATAAGAACAATAGACGGGTAAGTACTTTACATAGTTTGCATAGTAAGTACTTTCGTACATAAGTAATATAATATGTATTTTTCATACAGGCTGTGATTGAAAGTTGTGAACTACCACAACGTGGCGAGGAGTTTAGAAAATATCCGGCAGTTTGTAAGAATTAACTAAGAAAGCATTGGATACCAATAATCTGGAAGAGACGTCAGATCCGATAACGTAAAACTTATTTGTATCTTGTATATTAATGCAAGTCATCCTTACCGCTGATTGTAAGTAAAATACTAGTTGATAATTGCAATTGGTTTCTTTCTTACAAAATATATTTACAGATGCTTTATGTTCTATTTCCGATGTTAGGCCAGAGTTGCGTATGATATCTTACACATAATCATTTGTGACAACTGATCGTATGCTATAGGTAATTGCCTTTTTCTAATTTTTTACAAACTGATACTAGAGCTTTAATAATTACCATAAATTCTTCTATAGTTACGCATGAAGTTTAAAATATTATTTATTTATTATTTTCTGGTTAATAGAATCCGCTCTACTTAACATTTATTTTACTTTCGTTTTTTTTTTCACAGTATAGGTATGTACTGTTTATTTTTATTTATGCCTTGGTATTTACAGGTAGTCGCGTTAACTGAGGTGAATAAGTTGAACCGTACTGGTTGTATTGAAGACTATTTTAAAGATAATATTGAGAGACGTAAAAGCTATACAATTATCGAAGTAAGCCTTAGATAAAGCGAACACCTTTCAGGCGATTGTAGGTAAGATTTAATTTTTGTGCATTATTCTTGAGATATTTATCTAAAAAATTATTGTGGATAGTCATGATTATTATATTGTATTTTTTGAAATTCCTCCTAATTAAGAAATAATCAACTAAAATTTATTTTTTATTACATATTTAGCCAAGACAATTTTTTATTTAATTAAAATTTTATATTAAACCTAATATTTAGATGCTGTCTCAAAATTTGTCTGCGATATTTTAATGAAAAGGGCTAGTTATGAGGCGAAGTCAAAGAATAACTATAGTCAAAATTATTAAATCAAAAATCAGGAAATTTTCAAAAAGTGATACGTAATCACACTGTATACATAGCAAACCCCACAACTTCATTTCAAGATCTGTAATGGAATGAAATATACATAGTGTCCAAAGTAAAATGTTCACGAGCTATGAAGTTGATTACTTAACAAGTTAGTAATACTTTTTACTCTGAATGATAGAAAAACAGAAAAAAAGCATTCATATTGTCTTCTTTAATGGAATACTGTATATTTTTAGATATTTTTAAAGAAACCAATATTTTGAACAAAATCTTTATTACTTACTACTGTGAAATTTAAAATAGGCAAGTACTTTCTGAGAATTGTGTAAATGTGCAAGTAGGCAATGATCAAATATTGTAGAATAAATAATCACATACAGGTTTTCCTAGTTACTTGCCAAATGAATCATTCTTTGTGATTATTGATTCATCCTTAATAATTATTGCTGTGCGAGTGCCATTTATTTACTCTTCTCGTAAAATGTAATATGTTGCAAGTATATCTAATTTATAGAAAAAATTAGATATACTTCGCCATTGTTAATTTAACCAACTTCATAGCGTTAATAATAAGTTTGCAATGCACCTTACCATAACTGTGGACATGGTGTACTCGTATACTTCTAGTATCTTATGTAAACTAAAGATAGATACATACATATGTTAATATTT
Organism: Holotrichia oblita; assembly: GCA_023690525.1. Taxonomy (NCBI): domain Eukaryota; kingdom Metazoa; phylum Arthropoda; class Insecta; order Coleoptera; family Scarabaeidae; genus Holotrichia; species Holotrichia oblita. The sequence goes on from CM043019.1 coordinate 46,542,517, forward strand.
TTTCATTTGTTCACAGTTGCTGTGCGCCAACGGTTTGAAATTGCAATGGATTACGACATTTATAAAACTATTGCTTCATGGCTAGCTACTGCACATGATCGAGATGAAGGTAAAGCTGAGTGTAATTTGGAAAAGGCTATTGTTGGTCGTACATCTTTGACTACTGCTGCTGATAAAAATTAGGAATCAGCTGAGCTGTGAACATCTCCGCGATTAGGTCAGTGTTTTATAATGTTTTAATATTTTTAGTTCAATAAAATATTTCAGTTATTGTATACCATAACATGTAAAGAGATAATAAATTTTGTTCTGTAATAAGATACATCACATATGACGTAATGTGCTGTATCATTTTTGCTAATCTTGAATTTTAGTTTCACTAATAAATAAAATATCGTAATTACTTTATTTATTTATTGTATGTGCAGATGGTGTTATATGGGTATATGATTCGATGTTAACTATTGTTAACAACATAAACATAAAAAAAACATACAATTTGTAGTAAGTTTTCCTTATATATTGTCACATGAAATAAAACGTCTACGATATACATATGTCCTGATTACAGGCAGATCATATCGAGATATACTATGTTACACAATTATGAGCATGTTTGTCTTGAACGCTGAATATTTCAACATAAGCGTAGATTTTATAACAGTTTTCAAATCATTACTTGTATATGTTCTTAACTATTATCAACATCTTGCATACATAGATATGTAAAATTCAAACAGAACTATTCTATTACATTATTTATGATCTAATTGTAATTTGGTAGTTTATATCTTAAATCAAGTTTATTTCATATGAAAATATATTATATACAGATAATTAACTCGAATTTTGAGTTGGTATAATATCGCTGTAATTTATTCAGCAAACTAATTAATAACATCGGATCAGTGTAACCTATGTACCATCATATATGTTTTGCATCTTGTATGTTTTATCGTATAGATATCACATACAAGATTAATACCCAATATCACTTCCCGTAGTTACTCCTATGTATCCTCTCGATAAAACTCCAACGTCAGGTGCCGACGTTTCACCAACAGAACGGGTAGGTATTGAAAGTTTATCCTACGCCAATGTCGCCTAAAGATATAAAACCAACGTTGTAAAATGTTCACACTTTCACATACTGCCAACATTGTTACCCAACGCGTGCCCAATACAACTCGGACAGTCAGCCAACGTTGCACCAACGTTGTCTGCTAACTGGGGCTTATGATACGACAATATATTGGAAATGTACATGACTTCGAATAGCTGCTTACTTTTAATATCACATAGTGCAGACATGGGCGCTAAAGTGTAAGGTAAAGTAAAAGACATTCAAGAATCGATAGGGTCTCGTCATTAACTAAGACATTCAACGGAATAGCTCGTGGATAAGCAGGTACATTTTTTATATAAACATCTGATAACGTGTAATTTTACATATCGTTAACGTCAACCACGTTTGCTTATCTAGGATGTATAACTTACAATTTCCATTTAATTTCCCGAACGAATCGTTTGATTATGTAAAGTGGAAAACAAATGAATCGAAAAAATTACTGTAGTATCGTTTTACTAAACGAAGACCAGTTTAGACAAAACTAATGATATGCGAACTGTTTCTTCGAATTTCTTCTGTTCGTGTTGTACAGAAAATTTAAGCAAAACGATTGTGTTTGACCATGTATGCTGTTATTCTATTTACAATACCTTTCATACTTCTGAAATTAATTAACAGCTGAAAGAAATTATATTCAGAATTCAGAATATTTTCTGATATTTCCGATTCTACCTACATAACTTTTATTCATTTTAGCTATCACTTCTTTTTCTCAAAATAAATTTTCCCGTTAAAGGTATTTTATTTTTCATTAAGAGAAGTTGATGGTTGGAATATCTGGAGAGACATTCCGTTTAAGCCTATCGTGTAAAGCACGATATGTTTTTTTAATCATACGGCAGAATGATTCGGTTAAACTTGTGTACAACTTGTAGGCGGCTCCTGAATCCGATAGCAAAATATTTTTGTTCCAAATTGATTTGCTCGTCCGCTATCAATGGCGAAATTTATGTTGTCGAACCGATCATATCATCCGGAGTTTCATCAACTTTTAACTCCCGACGTAATAAAAGTTGGTGACTCCAGTTTGAAGGAAATCAGAAGGGTTGTCGTTCCCATCTCGATGCCGCTTCTGGCTTTCACTGCCGGGAAATCAAAAGGGAAAGTGCAGAGAGTGGGAGAATGTTACTCGTAAATGCGGGTTAGTTAGTAGATGCTGCTCGTATTTTGCCAAAATACACGTCTGTCCGTAAGTTTTGTCACAATAACTAAAATAGCCTAGAGACAAACATATGTATCTATACAGAAGATAAACATAACTGAAAACAGTAGGAAGTATGTGTACAAGGCAGCTATTTATTTTTATTGTAATGTTTCAAAGTTACGAAACCATAAAAATTATACGCTTGCTCAAACGTAACCTAATGCGAAGATAAACTGCGTGTCTGTAAAAATTTGTAATAGTTGGACATAAAAATGACTGATTATTGTATCCCTTTTATTAATACCTATAAATTTAATTTAACTTTTACTATAAAATGTTGATTTTGCATCCACATACAGTAATAAATAAAAGTGATTGTTAATAACTAAACATTGAGTAATGATTTTTGGTCTTAATATTAAAATTTATTAATCAAAAAGTAAACGGTTAATTCAAGAATTTCAAATACCAGCAATCGTATTTCTGTTGAAACAACAAAAGAAACCATTCGAAATATTTAAAATAAAAACCAATGATTTAACAACTTTTACTTCCTATTGTTTCTGTTTTAATTTGCGGCAGGTGAAGCGATAGAGCTTGCATCAACTACTCGTATATTGCTTATTAGCGCCAATGCTTCATCTCTTTCTGTATGATTAAGATATTTAAGGTGATTTACGGTTTTGTTATATACGGAATGATAAGAAGAATATTTAATTGAGATCTACGAAATCACTTAAATAAGCTTAACACTGCACTTGAAATTTACGGAGTGCTAAAATATAAACAACAAAAGGTATAGATCTGCATTAGCAAGTAAATTTGATATTAACTGCTTGGTTAGCATAATTTATCAAAAGTAATTTACAAAGAATTCCGCACTAATCATATGCAAAATTTATCTCTGTACAGTAATCTCTGTTATGATTTATTAAAGAAAGTTATAGTGGATACAATTCCCAATACTGGTTAGTTGTTAAGTTAAAACTAGACGAACTTGAAAATTCGGCCTACCAAAATGCATGTTAGGCTTATTTAGCTTAATTCTAAGTGTCTTAAAGAGCACAATAAAATCAATATATATTTGTTTTGTTTTTTTCCTAATCGTCTAGACGAATTTGATAATATTCGAAATATTATAACTAATATATCTTTTTATAGTTTTAACCAGAAACTTCTGGAAAAGTTTGCAGATATTAATACTGTTAGTAGAAGTAGAAGGGATGCTATAGCTAGCATAATGGATACATTTACACCAGAGGTAGGTACATAATTTTACATGCCTAATGTTAATATAATGAATATTTACAAGATCGAACTATAATATGAATAATATGTTGAGCAGAAAAAAGATCGAGATACTTTAGCATACTTCCTCAACAGTGACTAATTTAATCTTAAACTGAATTGAGAGCTGGATCAGGTCTGGTGGTATTGTAATAGTCAACAACGCTATCATAATTACCGTCAGCTAATTGAACGAATCCCACAAAATAATCATGGGTATCAGAAACACTAGATGCACAGGACGTAATCTTCTCGTACAATCAGCTAGAGAATATAAATATTTCTAGCTTAGACATTTCAACAATAAAATGTTGTGGATCCTTATACGACTAATCTGATACACCGAACAGAAGTTAATTTTCAGTGAAATATGAATCTCATCCGCTGAACAGCGTTTAGGTTTTAGTGAAATATGTTCTACACTTTAATTAACGGGTCCATAGCAGCGCTGGTTAGGCGGCTGACGATCATTTTGGCGGGACGATAGGAACCGAGTTTCAATTCTCTGGCGAGACGGTAATATTTTTTCAGCGAGTTGAAATCCGGATCGACTTACCATTCCCTGTTAGGAGCAAAGTGATTAACAGCGCGGCATTATAAAAGGCGATGTGATGCTGTCACAAAGCTATTTGAAAACAATTTACACACACAAAACTAACCCGCCAGAGTTGCAGTGATAGCCCAGACAAGTAATACACCTCACGGAGTCACTGCAACTAAGCACCCACTACATATCATACAAAAAAAATCAACTACAAAACTATATCCCCACCCTTACTCAAATCATCTGAGCGATACACTCTTACTCCAGAGACCGTGATACCTAGATTATTAGTACTTACAGACGGGCTAAATTAATTAAGAAATTATATAATAACTTTCTGTAAGTAGCCCTTTCTAATGAACAAGTTAATTGCAATGGAATCTGTAAATCTTACATGTCACTAAAGACAGTAGCTTTATGGAATAGAAGCATTTCGACATTTTCCGAAAATTTATTTGGATAAATAACAAAAAAGTTACTGGTAGCTTTACAATTTAAGTATTTTCGTGAAACAAATTCATACTTTTTGAAGCGGTAGACACAAATTTAAAACAAAACACAAATGTGTAAAGACGTGCAAGTCACTCTATAGGTGAACGGTTAAAAATACAAACATGTAGCAATGAAATAGGAAAAACCTAATTCAAGTACATGAATATGACGTTAACCACACGCCGTAAAAGGAAACGTTTGAAAGTTCAATCCTGACACACAGACACGTGTTTCGAACTTATTAGTTCTCATCAGTGCGTGATACAAGAATATGAACCAACAAACGTATTCCCCGGACCCGTTATATCCTGAAATTACTCGAAAGAAAATCAGAAGATAAACTCCGTGACCTCTATCGGGCGATAACTGGACACCAACAAGGGCAGATCTCTAGACGTTCTCCGAACGATTACAGAGATCACGTGTGTAATTCCGTGTGGGTAATTCCGACAGATGACGTTAGCATTAACACACGTGATCTCTGTAATCGTTCGGAGAACGTCTAGAGATCTGCCCTTGTTGGTGTCCAGTTATCGCCCGATAGAGGTCACGGAGTTAATCTTCTCATTTTCTTTCGAGTAATTTCAGGATATAACGGGTCCGGGGAATACGTTTGTTGGTTCATATTTTTGTATCACGCACTGATGAGAACTAATAAGTTCGAAACACGTGTCTGTGTGTCAGGATTGAACTTTCAAACGTTTCCTTTTACGGCGTGTGGTTAACGTCATATTCATGTACTTGAATTAGGTTTTTCCTATTTCATTGCTACATGTTTGTACAAATTTAAAAGTAAAAGCTGCATCTCCGGCATAGTACAGAATTTACTGTTTCCAATTGAACTCAAGTGACTGTAATACCGTATATTCGGACTCACAGACACAGTGGAGTTTTTACGGAACTGACGAAATTATCGTGGCAATTAAAATAGACCATTGTTCTGTATAATGCATAGACGACATAATGTGAAATAATGTTTCTGTGTGTTATGCACCATCTTCAAGAAAATACATAATAAATGTAAGCAAGCTCACTTTGGTTTTATTATATAGTACTAATTAAATTTGCAAATTTGGTACCAGTTGGAGATTAGCTGCTTTTCTAATGGGTCTTAACCCAAGAGTATCAACCGTATATTAAACGCTACTTCAATTCAGCAGGTGCTAACCAGCACTTTCGTAAGGTGTGGATAAGAAAGAAGTTCAGATTAATGGACGCTGGAGTCCTTTAACATACTCCGTTAAACGGTGATCGCAAATCAAATTCAGAATTACAAAAATTTGCAATGTTATCAAGTTTTCAAAATCATAATAGGTACACTAGCTGTTATATGCATTGTCAAGTTATGAATTTTTAAGGTACTATAAATGGAATAAACTTAACAAGATTTGTAAATTACTTAGACAAAATTACTTGAACGTATATGGTGACAATATGCGTGATTTTACGCAAGCAGAATTTAAAGACAATTTAATACTCTATCTATGTATCGCTATCGCGGTATGACCATGGCGATACGCAGACATTAACTATCAAAACGAAGTAGTAATAAGTCCAGTAATCTTTCCCGGATTTACTACTTTGCGGCTATGTTTTTATGTGTGATGGATGCTTAGTTGCAGTGACTTCTTAAGCTCAATCGCTTGTAGTTTTTGTGTCCGTATAATTGCGTTCACATGTGACACAATTATACCATCTCTATAATGCCGCGCTGTTAATCACTTTGTTTCCAACAGCGAATAGTAAGTCGATCTGCATCTAATTCTCCGAAAAAAATGTCCTCGTCCTTCCGGAGAATTGGAACCCAGTTCCTATCGTTTCAACACAACAATGGTCAGTTGCCTAACTTCTGCGGTTATCGACCCGTTTTATTATTTATTACTTCTAATAGTTATAGGAAAGCACGAAACTGAGTTTTGAGGAGTTGAAAGAGTTATAAATTTTGTGTCTTATTAAAAAATGGTACATAAAAATCCAACATAACCGTTGAATATTTGGCAATATGATATGAAAAATGTAAGCTGTTTCTAAATAAGCAAATAAGACCCCATAATATGTAATTTAAAACAGATGACAGAATATATTTTCAAATAGCGCAGTACAGTATCAGTTTGGAAAATTGTTAAAAATACGATTTTTCAGAAAAATATTTATCAATCAAGCAACATTCATTTTAAATTGTTCAGTTTATCATGATCAGTTGTTATCTATATCTTAAAAATGAAGGTACAAATGGTCCTGCTGTGCTACTTCAACTCCTTGTTTCATCAGCTATCTTTGGATGCTCGAGAATAGTTAGATTGTTTAAATACCAGATTGTGATCTATATTCACAGCTATTTAATCAAGCGGTTTTGTTAAAAATAGCCTTAAAGAATTCACTCTATTCTTGATCTACGATGCCATCTAACTTATATCTTAGAATGTAATACTTATTTAAAGATATAGTATACATGTCACAGAATTATATGTGATTTTTTGTAGTGTTTTCAGTGAGAACAATGGAATGGAACAATATGTATTTGAGATGCTGTAACTCAGATTTTTTATATTGCAAAATACGTATACAAGACTATTATACATTACAAAAATACCTTGCTTCTACTGCTGACTGTAACCATTTATCATACCTAGTAAGTTTACTCAGAAATAGTTGGAGATATAAAATTAAAATTACATAGGATTCACCTGCTAAGGAAAGCACACGTTTTGCCACTATTTTACAGGAAAGTGTCATTTAAACAATTTTCAATTCAATCTAATATCCCTAAAAGAAAACAAAACGCTACCGCCTGACAGAAATTTGTTAGAATAAAAAATAAATTACGCCAAAATAGGAGCTTTTTTTTGTTGAACTCTGCGACGCTCCAGTTCTATATATCAAACATTTTAGAAGTGATTTTACTTGGCTCAACCCATTTTACACACACTATACAAAGCTTAACAAAAAATACGTTCAATGTGTATTACCTTGACCATATTGCTTTTCAGTTTACTGGAAAAGTAGGTCTCGAATTTAAACTACGGCAGATTTCTACAAATAATGTTTTTTTGATCGAATTTGGCAAATAGAGGTAGAAATTGTAGATACCTACTCTAATACATTTTCTTTTACAAACTCTCATTGTACCGGAGTACAGGTGAATCGCTTATTCAATGAATGCCATCTAAACGGGCTCTACTCGAGAACAAAAACGTTCTAAAAAATTTATGGGCGCTTAAGGGAAACGGAGAAATTAAAACTAAACTACGTAAACGAGCAATTGAAGTCGCCAGGCGTAATAGTTGGATCGCTTTCCCGGACCTCATTTCTATTTCAATGCAATTCACTGTTTATTATTTGTCGCACAGCTTTCGTTTTTCTGCCGCTATTTTCAATGAAATTACAAATAGCATTCGTTTTTGTCGTAATTACGTTTCCTTTGTATTTCTTTTCTTCAATTGCTGCATACGGAACGGTTTTCTTAGTTTTAAAAGGTTTTAAGTAGCTTCTATTGTTTAAGAAACATATTTCCGTTACTAAAGTGCAATTTTCTTGTGCATCGATTCTTAGCTAAGGATCAACTACTTTTAATTTTCCATGAGTTTTCGTGCGGTGGTACATTAATCAACCCAAACTCCTTTGTGCGAATTGTCGCTTGGTATTGCACTCCGGCGGTTTCTATTTATACCGGCAGCAAGTATTGTTACCGCAAATAACCGATTCATTAATGCAATATACATACACCTCAGCGAAGAAAGTCGTATAAATGTATCTATATTAATGGCTTTTTAAACTGTTTTATTGTAACCGGTTTATACAAGTGAAGTTATATTCTATTCTTAGTAACCACAGTACAATTTCATAACAGAGCGTTCTGGTATATAGGAATACAAATAATGAATTTTGAATTTGAAATCTCATCATTTATATCCATCGAATAAGTAATTCCTGGATTCCAATATTCTGATGCAAGACTAGCAGTTGGCTCGGCTACGTCATTCTCGTACGTATGAAATACGTCCAAAATAGAAAAGAAGGAAGTAATAATGTACTTGAAAGCTAAATAATATCTTACTCTATTATAGCATATTTGCACCATTAGAAAAGCTTCTAAAATCATCAAAGCAACCATCAATTCAAAATGTTTTACATGCTTTAAATGTTTATTTTTTAAAGTACGAGATATTTTCTTCTAAATCTTTCATATTTGATGGTACATCCATATTTGCACTAAACGGAAACTATCTTTAGCAGACTCTTATGTACTATAAGTAAGTTAAATATCAATAAAAATAATTTTTACTAAACATTTAATTTACAACTTGTTAAACAACCAAGAGATTTTTAAGATCTGACGGCTTGTTGTTAGCTATCTTCAAAAAACAAAATTACATCTTATTTTGCTTACTTGCTATTCTCTATCTACTTCTATGAAACATTATATCTATATTTATCCTAATGGAATGCACGGTCGCAGCTACCTCTGTAACTAGTAGATATTTTTAATCTCATACTGTTCTAAAAGTTCAGTGTAGAATGTTTCTTAGCAACACAGGCACAATCATAGATATACAAATTTGGACGAGCAAGGACAGTGCAAGCAGCAGTCTAAGCACTTCAAAAGACATTTGACGTCTTTAGTATCACTAAACAGAGTATACTATAAATTGATTCAGAAACTACACAAATATCTAATAAGCATAACTATAATAAGATGAAGGTCCTTTCCTAGTTTCTTGTTTTACTAATAGCCAACACAGCCTTTTTGTAATATACCCAGATTACTTCGGTGTTTTCTGTAGTTGTAAATTGAAAATACCATCCTTATCACACTAATGAGAGCGGCTGTTTTATAATAATGTGTCAAATTATAACGAGTTATAATTTTTACTTGGTACTTGTAGTGTTTCTTAAAAGTAAGGAGACGGTTGTTTAGTTATACCAGAATATTAATTGTTTGTTCGCTTTAATTTGGTAGATCTAGCTATTGAAGCTATTGTGAGGAAATGCTGTTGTGTCAAAAAGAAATTCTGCAAACATTTCTCTTTCAAACGTACTATGCAGAATTGAGCTAAGAAGTATAAAGCAAACTGATATTTGAAAACATGTCAATTTTTTTTTGTGGTACAGGGTGAAAGTTGTTGCAAAAGTTAAATCATTAACGATCCTATAAATATTGCAGCTTCGGTAATTATTAGATGAGCAATCTATACATACGTTAACATTATCAAAATAAGGGATCATGCATATGAAACAGTCAGGGAAAAATCATTTTTGTCGATATAACTATAAATTCATAAAAATCTAGTGTGCGTTTGTCAAATATATGCTATTAGATAACAAAGGGGTATCATAATGAAATTTAAGTTGTCAGAGCCGTAACATGAATCGATGAAGGATACAGATTATGTCGTGTTGCAAGAAAATTTAATGTAAGCTCTTCTGTCATGTGTAGAATTTGGAATCGGTACTTGGGATCAGAAATATCTGTTGGAAGAGCTGATTAAGGTCGCAAACGTGCGACAACCGCTGAACAAGACAGATACTTGCGTAACTGCGCATTTAGACGGCGCACATCTACTGCTAGACACTTGCAGAGTGACCTTAGAATAGCAACAGCAATTCAAGTTTGTACGGTAACTATACAAAAAAGGTTGCGAGAAAGTTGCAGTGGACCTCAATGCTTTTCAGCGATGAGTCGAGATTTCGATTGACGCTTTGTGATAGACATCTCCCAATTTGGGCGTGCACTGGAGAACGTTATGGTGAAGGACTGATTCATGAAGTCGACAGGATTGGAAGAGGATCTGATATGGTGTGGCCTGGAAGCTCATTTCATACTCGTACAGCTCTTGTTTATATACCTGGGCGAATTAATGGTGCCCGATATATTGAAGACATACTCGCGAATCATATGATACCTACTAGAGTTCTTATAGGTCCTAGATTTCTGTTCCAGCATGATAATGTAGCAGGTCAGACAAGACAATTCTTGTAAGAACATCAAATTATGGATTGACTATATTTTAGCCAATCGAGCATTTGTGGGATGAGCTGAATCGGAAGCTCAGAAGTTGATCTGTGGCTCTTCAACAGCTTCTGGTGGTACTTCAAGAAGAATGGATTTCCATACCGCAGTATGGCAACGGTCTCTATTTTTGGAATTAAAAAAGGCTCTCACCTACGAAACTAAGTGCATCCAGTATAGCGTTTTGTTTCTAGTTTCTGTTTTTCCCTTTTCTTCTCAGGAGTAGATTAAATAATCCCGTGGTTGGTCACTGAACAAGTCTTAGCTGTATATATGTGAACTTTTAAAGTATTCACTACTCTCTTGGAGAAACACAATAAGCTCTTTTGGTTACCTGCTCAGTGGCTTAAACATATTGTTCTGGTTCTTAAAAGAACTATTGTTTAAACAAAAACACAAATAATACAACAAAACCGATACAAAAATCCGATAATCAACACAAAACGACAAATAACACAGTAATGATACATGTAATACCAACAATAATACTGTTTTATTAGCAACATTCTGCTATCCAAAATCCAATACAACAATAAATATTATAAAAATCACGATTAAATGTATCCTATGTATATTAAAAGTTATCTCTTACAAAACTAACCAACAATCGTCTAAATTTCCCTAACACTGCTACAGATCGAATATACAATGGTATGCTATTATATTCCACAAGCCCAGTATAAAATAATGATTTCTGTGTTACAGCTCCTTTTGCTGTGGGCACAAAAATATTTGCAGCCTTCCGTCTATTATAATTATGAATATCTTGTACAAATCGAATATGTCTTAGTAATTAAGCAGGCATTAAATTATGTAGTATTTTGAAAATAAACAACATATTTAGCATGGCTAATCTTTGATTAACAGACATGAATCGCAAAGTTTGTAACATACTAGCTATACCTGTGTAACGATCGGCATTTAAAATTATGCGCATAGCTTTGTCTTGCAATCACTGTAGGCTGTTTTGTTCCGCACTATTACCAAATTACAAAATAGATGGACAATATTCAAAGTGCGGTGCAATTATAGTTTTATATACAATTATTTTTGATTCGCGTGATAAATTATTACTAATTCTTCTAAAAAACCCTATCTTTTTACTTATTTTATTAATCGTATAATTCAAATGATTTTTAAACGTCATTTTACCATCAATTATAACTCTTATAGTTATATTCTTTTACGTAATCTAATTCCACTTCAGACAATTTCAGTTTCCTACTATTAACATTATCCTTATTACCTAATATCATAATCTTAGCCTTTTTAATATCTACAAATAGTTTATTTATTTCTAGCCATTTTTCTAATTTACTTAACTCAATTTGCATTTTTGAAATTGTTTCATCCAAATTTTTACCACATACAGATAGCAATGTATCATCTGCAAATAAATTTAAAAGCGTCTCATCTGCAATAGTCTCTTTAATGTCATTAATATACAGTAAAAACAATAGCGGTCCCAAAACTGAGCCCTGTGGCACACCATTGTTAACACATTTCTTACTGGATGTCATACTGCCAATTTTTGTACACTGATATCTGTTGCTTAAGTAACTTCTGAACCATTTATTCACTTCGCCATAGTGCCCCTACTTTTTTATTAGCATATCTCTATCTATAGTTTCAAAAACCCTCTTGAAATCCAAAAACACTACCACCACTGCATCACCGACATCCACGGATTCCTTCCATTGTGCTAACACCAAGTGCAAGGCTGATTCACATGAATCTTTTTCTCTGAAGCCAGATTGAGTTTCCAATAAGATCTTGTTTAAATGAAGGTGTTCCGATAATTGTTGTTTCACGCGAATTTCCATAATTTTTTCGTATAACGGCAACATGTTTATGGGACGATATTCTCCCACTTGACAATTTCCATTTATCAGAAACTGAACATTCTTGGAACGACTTACGAATAATATTTGCCAATAACTGTCGTATAGTTGAGCCTCCTGCCTGTAATATTTGCATATTAATATCATCTACCGAATAGTTTTCTTTATATTCTTTATAATCTTTCTTATATCTTTATTTGTAATCGGTTTCAACTTAAGCAAGGGAACTATGTCTTCTTTGATATCTAGTTTGTGTGACCTCACACTACTATTAGAATTTGCAACTATGTCTTCAACACTGTTTACAAAATAGTTATTAAATAGTTCTACTATATCTGAGATATCATTAATCCGTTTGTTATCATATTCAATAACATCCAATGTACCTCCACTACGTTTATCTCCTTCTAGAAGTTTAATTCCTTTCCACATCTTTACAGGATTACCTTTATTCCTGTCTATAATATGCTCGTAATGTTTTCCTTTCTTGTGAAAATTACACCTACCTACGTATACCTGTTTGAAAGAGAAGGTGATGCCACATCACATGACGTTAAAATATACAGAGTCCATTTGAAAACAAATACTTAAAAGATGTATCAACTACTATGCTTTCTTAAGTAAAGGATATAAATTCAAATAAGTATAGCGTACCTAAAAATGCTTTATCATTTGTAGTGTTGCTTATCGTCGTATATTTTTATTATAGATAGTGTCAAATTCCATTTTAGCAAGAGATATCAAATTAAGTTTTAAATAGTTCTAGATTACTTAGAATGAACTTTCTTCAGAATGCTGCGCAGAATCTAAAAGTAATGCTAAAAATACACTTTCCTATTTAGAATTAATAAATTGCTAGCAGTTTCTGGTAGAACCGGAAATATAAAAACGATTAAAATATTTTATTTTAATAGACCATTGGTAACTATGCCCAATTTCAAAAGTTGGGCATCAGAATTGTTTTGTAAGCTCATAGGCTTCTAATTGGTCAAATCGGTGAATCAACCCGTATACAAATTCATTTGAACGGCAGTATATGTGTCAGTCATACCGGGATCTTCCATAGTTTACGTTTTCCTAACCGCCGGGACCGGCTATATCGATAAACCTGATATCCCCGTTCGTTACCTTCCACGAGATACGCATCGGCTTGCATTATAGGTACTAAACCGATCACGTGATGTTCGACTTCCAGCATATAACGGCATGCTCCTGGACGTTATTACGTTTGCCGTACATGCGTGATATCGTGTAATTAAGTTGCGATTGGATAGTACTTTATGCTATGATCGATCTCATTTAGCTTGAAATCGGGCGTTCTCCCTTGGCCGGATACACGTATGTATGTGCATTGTGTGTATTTGGATGTCAATAGTCTGAAATTTGTTTGTAATCGATTTTGACGATTGGGTCAAGCGTTGCCGTAATGTGTAATGTTATTGTATTACCTAGAATCGTCCTAATTCATCCATCACGCATTAGTGAAACTGGCTGTAGGAATGCAATACTGGTAATAAACTTAGGATGTAGATGAATTTTGTGGGAAAACGTTCAGAGTTTATAACAACAAATTATGTACTCGATAAAATACCAATATTTCATAATTAGATAAGCTGCTTGAATTTTGGTGGAAGCGCCGCGTTCTTTCTAAAAGTGTTGACATAACGTACAACTTTAGAACCCTATGCTATTTATACTTCCAAGAGTTACACCTTTGAAAGATCTCTTAATAAATTTAACTAATAGAGATAGAAACAACTTCACACTAAACACTTACACTAAAATGTTGGGCGGTCGCATGTTTTTTGGATTATATCCAATTTATATACGGTTAACGAGATAAGTAACATGTAATATTGGAGTACACGTAGGGATTCTTGATATAGACTAACTGCGAGTGACATTCAGTATAGGTTCATTGAGAGGTGTATTGCTTCTAACATATCTAAAATGTAAAAATTGAACATGGGTTGATTGCATTTGTGGTATGGTATGAAAACTTTTTTAACGTGTTATGATTGAAGAATGTAAGCATGAATTTGAAAGTTTTCAAGTACATAATTTTAAACAAAAAATAAATGATATGGGTAACAATAATAACAGTGTTATTTAATAGGTGGCATACAGTGACGCTTTAATTGCTAATAGAGTAGTCGGATATGTCTATGTAACATGTAAATTAAAATTCATCAATTACATTATTGAACCATTCTTTACAGTATTTTTCAAAAAATATAAAAGTTGGAGACACTTTTGGAAACAATGGAACATTAAATTTGACTCTAAGTGTGGCATTAATCAATTGTGTGCTTATATAGCAACGAATTTGCCTGTAGCAATGCTTTTGGCTACTTTATGGTCTTTTTTATAGCTTCAGTAAAAAACTTCCAGCAAATAAACCAATAACAACTAAAACAAATATGCAGCCAAATGCAAATCAATAAATCCTCTACTATACTTTACTTTGTGCTAATCCCATGGAAGGTGAACTCTTATTCGGATAACTGTTTCTTCTGTGTATGTTTCAGCATCTAAGCTAATGTGTACTTCTTTCTGCTGGCCGGAATATCTCTTATGTATTCTGGGGAATAACATATATATATATATATATGGATATAATTTTAACACTGTCATATTCTTCGTTTCTTGCTGGAACTCTAATATTTAGTTTTTTTTGTATAATACTCAACCATCATCTGCTATATAGTTACTGGTAGAACTTTTAATAAAATAGTGGTGGTTACAATTTATCTTTTTCCAAGAGGCCTCCGTTTAAGATAGATCGTGTTATTACGTATTTTACTACTGTTGCTGGCATTCACTGTAACTGTAGTATGCTTTTGTATATAGAGATAAGCAGTAAAGGTGTAAAGTAAATCCGATGGCATGATGTACCTCTATTCCATTCAAAATTCTAGCAACAGAAATTCAGTAAATAGCAGGCGAAACTTAACATACGATCGCACTGCACACCTACACATGTCTGCACAATGTCAATAGCAACATACATTTAGTTCAAAGCATAATACATTAAGGTTATAGTATCAAGAGGAGAAATCAATATCTTGTGTCTGCTGCATGCATTGTGTGCGGACAGAACGTAGTAATTTGATACCAATCAAAGTAAATGGAGGAAATAAAATGAATACCAGGTGTCTCCAAAAATGTCAGAACGTTTTATTGTTATGTAAATCTTTCAAGTAATTTAATATTTATGTCTGAGAGTCTGAGATTATTCAGAATTAAAATTATCGTATTGAACTATTTTTGTTTTATATGATTATTCTGTAATATGTATTCGGCAAAGTGATACGATATACGAATAAACAGCATTTCCTTTTTCTGTTATTTCTATCAGATAGCAATGCAAATAAGAACCTGACTTGAGTTCAAACTAGTATCAAGAAACGCAGTCTCGGCATTACAACTGACATCTCAACATTAATTGGTAGATATCTATATAAACGTAGATTTATATTTAGAATTGCAATGTGCGAAGTATAGTCACTTCCACAAGAGCAAACAGTTTATTATATTATTCTATACTTTTAATAGTTTGGGAGAGAGACAATAATTTGTAGATCATTTTACATTGCATCCGACCAAATACAAAAACTTTATGTTTGTGTGTCTTTACAATAAGCAAGAAAATAAGCATAATCATTTTGTGACTGAAAAATTGTTGATATTTTAATTGCTTTTACATTGCTACTATGACAACGCTGGACTGCAATCACTGCTCTTGCTCCAGTCAGGTCCGTAAAGGTGGGTGGCCCCTCTTGGCAAATTCATCCGAAGTAATCTCAAAATGTAGTGCTCAATTTGTGCTGCATATTCCAAAATTTGTGTTCACTTCGTTATGGAGATATTTAAAATATTAATGGATCCGCCCTAGTTCACGCTCGAAGGAAAATAATCTAAAAAATTATTGTTCAATTTGTGCTAATTTGTGCTGTGTAACTCAGAATTTCTGCTCATTTAACTATTAAGACATAAAAATAATGGGTTTGTCCAACGGTCCACCTGTCTGAACGGACTCTTGCCAACAAATCGATTTAAGGTAGGTAGCAGCAAAGATTAGTGCTCAATTTGTGCTATAATTAAGAATTTGTGCTCATTTCGTAGTGGAGATGAAACAGTTTGGTATGTTGTACTTCTTCTGCCACATTTTAATTGTTAAATGTTGTACTTCAGATTTAATGGATTGAGTTATCCAATAGTAAAATATCCCAGTGCATTTTTAGCAAGCAATTTCTTCATTGTAGACATGATTTTGATTTTCTGGCAGGTTGAAATCACTTGTAGTCATTAAATGGGTTTTGTATATAAATGTTCTTAATATTTGTCTTATTACTAAATTAAATTACTAAGAAACAATACGATAATTATGAGTACGAGTTTATTTGCTTATTGTTCCAATAAGTGGTAGCAACTCCCTACTCTCCATGTTGAATTGATTTATATTTAATTGAAGGAATATATTAGGTGATTATATTTGTAATACCTAAAAACTATCAATTCTATCACTAAGATATAATTTTTTGATGTGTTTGATATGTCTAGTGTATATTTGCATTATGGTATCTAGTAGTTGGTAGCTTCTCCTTCAGCCTACTTTACGTTTACAGTTTATACACATGGGAATACCTTAAAAGCACTAATGGACCGTACATAAATAACTTTGCTATATAGCTTCATATATCTATGAAACTTAGATAATATAATTATAAATAACGCATTCAGTACAGATTTTCTAGCCAGAATTATTATGATATAAACCAATTTGGTCCAGATATATAAGATTTTAAGTTAAGGTAGGTATATTTAAGTGTAACTTGGATGCTTTAAGATAGCGCCATAAACATAAAATAAAATTGCAATTTGTAAACTTGGAGAAGGTACTTTCACCGCCAAATGTTTAGTATGCGCCAGAAGATCCTGGTGCTACTATATTTTAACTTGGCTATTAACTTAAAACTAAATTAGATACTTGATTGCGTTCGTTTGTTCAAGTTGACTATGGGCAAAGTTCGAGATGCTCATTGTGTATGTTTTTCCTTTTCCGGCGTTCCTCAGTTTCTAGTTTAGGAAAGGAATTAAACGGGGACTGCTTAATGGAATTGAAGAAAAGCGGAAAGTCATTTCTTTCACCGACTTAGGACTTTTAAACATTCAATTGCAACCGTTTTTTTTTTATAAATATACTGGACGCTATGTCTTAAATACATTATTTTTGTAGCCTGATAAATCAATCTTTCTAGAAAAGTTTATATACTCTATACAAAAAAAATCTATAAAAAAATTCTGACAGGTATTAGTTAAAACTGCAATTGTAGTATGTGACAGTATAAGTTTTAATACAAAAAAAAACATGTTATTAGAAGATTTAAATCACTAACGGCCGTTTGCACCGTCCCTAGTTAAATCAAGTTAAATTATAATTAAAATTAAATCTTGGTTAAATTAGTTAAATAGAAATTTTTAGTTGCACAGAAATCTTAACAAAAGGTTTAACTATTGATTTACATTTTAATCTTTTGTTTAGATCTCCGTGCAACTAAAATTCCGATTTAACTAAGATTTAATTTAATTATAACTTAACTTGATTTAACTAGGGACGGTGCAAACGGCCGTAAGTAAATTTATGAACCTAGCATACACACCAAAATCTGTAGTCACTACATTGTGGGTATGACGAGAATGAGCTGTTGGGACACAGGTTGTAGTAAATATATTACTAAAACGTTCGCTTTCTGCTTTAATTTTATATTGTCTATAGAAATTTACTATCCTCTTTTTTATTAACCTTGGAAATGTTCTTTCCGTAATATATTATATAATATTTCTTATTATTTGCGATCAATGCGGTGTAATAAAGATGAATTTTAAGTAATTAGTTAATGGTTGAATAGAAAACAACTCATATAAGTATTTTATACAAATGTGTGGTACATTGAGTTAAGCGTATTTTGTTTTTTATGACTACTGAATAATGCGCTGGTTCTAAAGTACTTGTAACTATCTTTCAGCAGTTTCAATCGTCAGCATCTGTAGTCTTTTTAAATAATACTCAGCTTTGTTTTCTCTGTCGAATGCCCCTACTCCACTTCTAGGACCAGCCACTGACATGATCCATTTATCCTAATTTGTTTCGCTCTAATGAGGTCATTAAGAACGAAAGGTTAAATATAATTTAACCCTTTTTGCTACATTAGCCCTGATATTTTTATTGTTCCGTAATAAAATATTTGTTGTTTATGGTATAATATAAAAATCGGCCCTGCTTTTACATCGCCGTCATCCTTTTTTTTACCATCGTTTAAATCAGACATTATATTCAACGTGTCACAAAGTCGGACATGTGAGTGATGAATACGTAGATTTCAAAACTTGTGAACTGCGTTTTCTGGCAGTAACTAATATGTTTCCTGTCACAAATGAGAAACTGGTTGCGTAATGCTGTATTTGAAACAACAACTTGCCTATATAGGAGTAGTAAGAGGAAGGAGATAAAGACATAGAAGAAAGAAAAATACAATAAATGAAAAATGAACAGAATTTATCTGTTTAAACAAAGTAAATTGTACCATACATTTTGATAATAGCGAAATGAAATCTTATTTAAAGTAAATAGCGCTAATCGTACATATTTAATTTCAGCAACAAAGTGTTAAATTGGAAATTGCTTAATTGGGATCTATATGTTTTATGTTCCAAATCGTTACTACAGAAATTCCAACTTTACACAAAGAAAATATATAAAATGATAATACTTTATCACTAAACAGCATTTCAATTCTTCCACTTGATGTGGAATCTTTGATTAGCTGTACTTTAGCAGAGCTTGGTGATTGTTTTGAAACGCGTATTATAAAATATTCAGTCAAAGGGGCTGATTGATTCATGACAGCTAAACGTACTGTGCTCTTTGTCTCAGATTGAAAAGTTGACAGGCAACTTTACAACACAATAAAGAAATAATACTGTATCTAGCACTCATTTCTGTACAAAAATTTGAATTACTGAGGTGCTACTGTGTAGCACCATTTATAAATATTTCAACACAATTCACATTGTTCGCTTACGTCACTTAAGTAATCATCCCAAATACGATAAGTTAAAAGTTGGCTCTTTTCTATTATCTTATTACTATAAACCAAACACAAGGATCCATAACAGTATTGAATATATACAGCTAAGTAATAATACTTGCCAGAGGGTTGTGCCATCATCAGAAATTGTGTTATGCAGTTGTTGCTGTACATCTCTAGATATTTCAGCCATTCATTCAATGAACGAAAATGCAATATTTGTAAAAGAGCTAAGAATTAAAGAGCAAAGTTAGCAATAGAAGTACAAAGACAGCAATCAATTTTGCATTGAAAATGAAGCAAATGGTAAGCGGACAAGCCCACCACGTTGTAACTGCCAAGAAGCTTCCTGACAGTACAAAAGAAATGTGTCAGGTGCAACAGGCATCGGAATTCAGAGACACAAATGAAGCGAATCCAGAACAAGCAAATAAAAATCCAGATCCTGATCACACGACAACATATTGATTCGCATACCCCTACTAGTTTGCAACCTCGTAAACACCGTTCGCTCCTTCTTCTTAAAAATTTCAGGTTGTCGCTTTCAGAATGTACGTTTGGGTCTATTAATGGAAAATTCGTTGTATATCAAAATGTGTGCTTGCAGCTGCGGTTGAGAAGTACATTTTCTTGAATTTCGTTTATATGCGGCGAGTTGCTATTTTCTACTTGAATCGTACCTATTACTTTAACAAAAGGTTTCTTAACGTTAGGCAGTGATTTGTGATTCTCATCACCATAGGTAACTAAAACCAGGTCAAAGTTTATTAGCAGCATATTATAAATGTTATCGCAAAGTACAGATATCCTCATATGCATTAAATATTGGAGAAAGAGTTGCTCACCGATGATGTACAATTTCTTAAATTTATTAAATACACACCTTTGTCAAAGGTTTTTTATTTACATTTAGGCATATAACACACAGGAGCCACACCTTGTTATTCCTCAATTCTGGTGAACTTTGCCGCAATCAAAACTGCCATGAAAATTCGAATTGCAAATACTAAAACATTGAGAAATCCTGGCCTAAAGGTATTAAAGTTTTAATCTTATATGGACATACCTACATAGATTACACATACATCAGATAATACAATTAAGTGAAATAGCAGTAAATAGAGCTTTTATATACAAAAATAGTAGTAGTAGTCACTTTCTTGTAGCGTTCTACGTTTTTGCGGTTTTACTCTTACATCCACTGGCTGTGACACAGCGTAACGAAACTTTCTAGTTCACTTTTGAATATTACGCAATATTGTATGATAGCATACGCTTCAGCGATAATAGATATTTTCTCAAAAAAATACCACGTAAGTTCTTTTATATACTCCTTGAAAGTTCATGCGTTAGCTGACAAGTTTTTTCATTTTTTCCCAACGGTGCGGCGTTTATTGGGAGTTCCTTTTCGCTGTGCGTTAAAACACATACATTTTAGAGGCGAAATTTCCATAATCCATACGCCTAAGCTTTAGTTTCCCCGGGAGTCACGTAATTCAATAAATAAACGTGGAATTACCGTAGACTTCAATAAGAAACGTAAAAGTAGAGAGAGAAGCATCTCGTATCTAAACGGGAAAAGAAGTGATGTGAATATAATAGGCAATCCGCACAACCACACAGTTGTAATTGAATTTCTAAAAGTGCCGCTCAAACTTCACTTTTTATTTTTATTTCTCTTCCTTTTTATTTCAAGTTTAATCCCAAAAAGCGACTTCTGCACCTCAAGCAAGTAATAATCATTTTATAGGGACAAACTGTTTTTCGTTTTGATACTACTAACTTCACGAAGTAAATATCTAGTTTTGTATAGTTACTTTACCTCCAGAACTAATTAAATGTATGTCTCCTTGTTCTTTAGTGAAACTTAAAAGAACCAGCTTGGCGATCTTATCCTTATCAACGTGTATTTCATTGCGCAATAAAACTTTTATTGCTCGTAGTCGTTCCGTTCCATAAGAGTGGAAATAGTAATAAACTGTATTTTATCGATTCATAATTGTGTCTGTTTTTCCTTTATATATATCTGTAATACAGTGAAATATGATAGAACACCTTAACTACTACAATATTAACAATTATTAACAGTGTAATGGGTCTTAGACAAGAACAGTTTTATTTGTAGGTCTGGAAAGGATAAGTTGCCATGTGTTTAATAATACAAACATCTGTCGCAAAATATATTTGCTCAGTTTTGCAGTAAGAGTGTAATAAATCTTAAGTATCTACACGTGCGAGTAAAAAAGTGTAAATGGCAGTTAATACATCTCAACTCGGTAAATAATTGATGGCCAAGGTACTCAATAAATAATTATATTCTTCTCAACGTTTGCAAGAGATATGTTGGATCTTTACTGTTAATAAATTTGAATAAACGAAGCAAACCACTATTCAAGTTCTATGTCATCTAAGATTGTTGAAAAAGTTCAAAATCGATCAATAAGAAATCACAACAAACAATCTGGATCTGGTTAATGGTCCAGCTAAAGTATTCGAATTAATTACCACATTGGCCAAAGACTGCAGTATTTTTGATTACTACCCATTTTTATGTATATGATATTTTTGCATTGATAATTACTTTTGGGACAATACATAAGTACTTACATAACGTAAATCAAACATATTTTCAAGGACCTCTCTCTAAGCAATGTTGGTAAGAATTGGTTATATCTTAGTCAAATATTCGTATAATACACAGTAGTTTAAAGTTTATTTGCACATATGTATGTACACATATATCACGTGTGTTGAAACAATGTTGGTGTTGTCTCAACTTGAGATTTTACTGTGCACAATCTATGTTACTCAAAGAAATTCTCAAATGTGAAAAACAAAACATATAAGGAAAAGCTCAAGTATTTATTAACTCTGAGCTGCTGTTGGCTAACAAAAATCTATTATTAGTCGTGTTGTTACCCAGTGATGTAGCAGATAACTGAGAGCCGGGTTTCAACTCTCCGAGAGGACGGTAATCTTTTTCTCAGAGAAATGGATCCCGATCAATTTACCATTTCCTGTTTGGAGGAAAGTGATTAACAGCGCATTGTAAACGGGATATAGTGCTGTAACAAGGCTATTTGAACATATTTACGCCTACAAAAACAGCAAGAGTTGTAGCAATAATCAGACAAGCAATACAACTTAAGAAGCTGTTGCAAGTAGCACTCACGATAAATCTAAAAAACGTACTGTGAAAGAATGCAGAATGAATGCACTAAATTGCACTAAAGTATGCATAACATCTTTTTCTGGTTTTAGTTCTAACCGCCAGAGCTGACTTTGATATTTTTATTATTTCATTGATTATATACAAACGAAAATATTTCACCCGATGCTTTTCTAAATATCTAGCACACTCTAGGAATGCCCTGGCCTTATGGCAAAGATGAACGTGACTTGAAAAGCGTTTTCAGAAAAATCTCATGCTCGATAGAACTCCTTGAGTACACATCCTCTTGCATTTTCTTTGCGCTTGTCCAGATGGAACGAATAAGTCCTTTGGTCCGTTTGTCTTTTATAGGTGGCCCCTATTTCCTTTGCTGTTTGATAAAGTTAATCTTTCTGGTGGTTGTTGACGGCTATTCAGAAGCATTACTGTACTTAGGTACAGCAAAATGTGAATGATGGACTGCTAAATGTAAGACATATTAGGCGTTGCGTTGTCCAAGCTATCTGTCTAGTGGTTGTTGTCGTCTACTTAACCACTATCAATTGCATTAGGTACACTTGCATATCCTTAATGAATAATACAAATTTGCCACACCTCTACATTTCTTCACGATTTTTTTTGGCTGTTGGTTTTGATCAATAAATTACTGTTATTAAAATCGTCAATAATCTATCGAAATTTAGTGCGTTAAATATTAATATTAATAGAAATACATAGTAAATGTTTAAGACATTGTGAGGCCCCAAATTTTACTTTAGGTCATACTGCATTAACGCCGATGTGGATAATTCAAACTGAAGTGTGCTAATTAACTGCTTTTCTAACTGCATAATCAATAACTTGAAAAACAAACAGTTTTTGGTTATTTTGTCTAAACATTAGATATAATATGTAACACAGAGGTAATCAATCAAACACCAACGGATTAGAACAAACATTTCCAATATTCCACATTTGTATAACATTAACTTACTTTGAAATAATTGGTTGAATAGGTTAAAATCGCTTGCGATTTACTTAGAATAATGCCTGATAACTGCAGGTTATATATAAATCAAGCAATGAATAAGTATCGACCGTACTCGTTCGTTCAAGTAAAAAATAGCTTCTGACTATGAATAGGTAGGTATATCAGCATCAGGTATTGTTTTCGCGTAGCATTGAACAATGCTTTTATGCCGTGCGTATAATGCAAAATCAATTATTCCCTATCCGATTTGGTTTTTGTATATTATGAGCTTATTTATCACCAGCAGACATGCTTAACCTAAATGTTGAAGAAGGTAGTTCTTCTGTTTTCGGGCTTACGAAAAGTATCAAACTGATCAACTGATCAATTCTGATTCTACGAGTTATATACAAGTCATACACATTTTAGACATAACTTTCTGTCATGACATGAAAATCTCTCGAAGAGTATAGAGTTCTTAGAGCACAAACTGTATTTTTTAGGACTAGATTAATTTGAACAAGAATGTACTGCTGAAACCCCTAGGTTATTTACTTTCTTATCACTTACTCATGATACATACGTTACCAATCCTAATGTTAAAAATACTAGTCGAGATTGCGGAGGCTGTGGTTCCAAAATACTACCTCGAGAAACCCCCTTAAGTATAGGTACATCCTCATATTTTATAGTCAACCACAAGTTTATGCCTACGATTCTCCAAATATAAAACAAATAACTTTAAGCTCACAGTATCAAATCCATAGTGTTTTAATGTAATCCTAATAAAATCTAATAAGATGAGTACCGTATCAAATCCTTGAACATTCGCAGCAATAACGTAGTCAATAATTTTAAATAAATCGAATACTGTAGTGTACACCCCACAAAACCCCTACTGAATGTTGGGTATGATCTTGCTATCAGCGACATAATCCATCCTTTGTGCATGAATTTCCTTCCCCAAAACACAAGAATTATAATAATCGAACGAAATTTAGAAGGGGATTATTGAATATTAATTTTACGACTAGGACAAATAATAGCATTAACCCATAACTGCGAAAAAAAAAACGGATTCTAATATTCTATATACGTGTCAAGACTGATTTACTACTTGTATTAAACTAAAATTATCATTATGTATAAATTACAGTTCAATAAATTACTATTATAACTATTGTACAACGATCATATTTTCACTAACAGTATAAAGAATAGTGCAATCACTGCTTTCTCAAAACCTTATAAACATCAATAACATGGTTTTCAGACAAAATAGCATCAGAAAATCTCAGTTACGCCCACAATATCAAAGTAAAATCATCCTTTAACTTGTTACGTGTTTCAAAAAGAAATCAACATACATAGGCTTGGGTGACATATTATGTTTAATTAATTAAGTGTATTTCAATCAATTTTTTATTGACAATATATTAAGCAAAATAATTTTTACTGAATCAGAACCAGCAGCTTTCCATCTATTTATGGTATACTTCTGCTTTATGTATTGTTACTATTCCTTCTTTCGGGGAAAGTCTCTAAACTTCGAAACTTCAACTTTCATAAGATTCCTCTATTTCTGACTTATATGTACAAATGATGCCAATCCTTTGATCAATATCAAATCTTTTCTCTCGTAGACATTTAATAAATCATTTGAAAATTATATCAGTATTTGTTACTGCGTCTGTATAATTTGTAAGATTGATTGATTTGACCAGATTTTATCATATTTGTGCCTGTCTCACGATTTTATTATTCTTCGTTATCATGTGCATAATTTTCTCAATATTCTGCAATCCTCACTGTCAGAAGTATCTATTAATCTATTTTGTGCAGTACGAAATTGGGGTTATCGAGGAATAGAAAATGATGACATCTCATATTGTATCAGATGCAGCAATTTTAAAGAAATTATATAATCACAGAGATAATCAAATAAAAATTCGTAATATGGGGAGGTAGGGATTTTTAATTTTAATACTTAGGCAAAAGCCTTTAATACACAATATCAAGAAGCCTAGACATAACAATCTATGTTATGAATCTTGCGAAGGCTCATGTCCAGGAGAACATAGCAATGCTTAAGACATTTCAAAGAACGGTACTGCTGCTTGGATATCTCTGGATGAATCTAAACAAACAGAAGCCGTTTATTGCGTAGTTCAAACTTAAGTCATTACATTCTTCTTCATGACCACAATAATGAATGTTTATAAACTATAAACATCAAATAAATGCTCTGTCGCCAAATTCATTCTAATGTGATGATGTTGATTTTGGTAATATGAATGAAGAACTTAACGTCTTAAGATACTCTTCACATAATTACACAGAATATTTCTGACATGCCCATTTTTAATTGGAAAAAATTGATTCAATGACATCATGATGTAGACTGATATTAAAGTTGTAATCGCTAACTAAAATGAAATATGACGGTAAACACAAATTCGTTCTCTGCGTATTACTCTAACGCGTCGAGCACGCTGCATACAAGATAGAATGCTGATACCACAGTAGTCAGATTGATGTTCTATATTAAATGTTGACATGCTTTCTGTTATACATTTTGTTTTAACAATAAGCAGAAATGAAGGTTTCCTTATATGACAAAGAACCTCTCCACAAATTTAAGAACGGTTTGTCTCCTAGATTGTTCGGTGCATCATAATTTTTATTTCTAGATTAACAAGTGTATAAAATGTAGTAAGTAAGGTACGTTGTAAATAATTGTTGTAGATATTGCAATAGAACTATTTTCTATCGTCCTTTTACGTTAACTACAATTCTTTTAACAAATACGTTTCAGTACTTTCACAATAATTTTAATAAGTTGTTGAAATAATGCAAATAATGGTTGCAATTATCCCTTATAAAAGTGCTGCAATTTCGTATTTCAATTGACATGTTATTATAAATACACTATTTTATTTTTGTAGCAACTTTGTTAAATTGCTGATAATTGTTTGATAAATACCAGTATACTAACTGCAACATATTAGCTTCAATTTTCAGCATGAATATAAACTGGACATTCGTAATAAGGAGAACAATCAACACCCCATGATGAAGCATAGAAAGTCTGAAAGACATTTTAAAATAACGATTTGATCTATTAATATGTGCATATATGGAATGTTGCTTTTAAAATTAACTTCAGCAAATACTAATTTTAAGATATATGGGTATCCCATATAATATGTTTAAAATTAATAGTTGTTAACTGAAAATGTGGTTTTCAAGTTTTATGTATTTTAATCTCCGATCCTAACCGGCTTCTTAATTTCAAATGTTGGAACGGAATGTATTCAAATTTCATACATATTGAAAGACTTGATTTATAACAATCCTTGTTTTATCTTTATTGTGATGTCTTTCGGTTTTTTTCGCGTCATAGTAGTGTAAATATAAATACAATAGAAAAATAAACAAAACCAAGAAGCGAAAACCTCCTGACTTCTAGCGTGGTTTACACGTCAAGTTACTGTTATCTTCTGGCACCCTTACCCACGTTTGCTTCTGGAGAAGCCATTTACATTTGTTGCGAAACCTTGGTGTAGTAGATCTCGTATTTTTTGTACTCTTATTTTATTTGAATTTATTTTCGTTATTTTTATATTGTTTATACACTACCACAACACGGTCAAAACCAGAAAACTCTCATTATAGAGACTCTGACCGTGAAAATATTCGATATCATCTTTTTATCTGACTTTTTATTAATAAAATAGAATTTTTGAAAAGGCCGCAGAAATTTTGATTTGCTCGAATTAATCTTGATAAAATTCCAACTATTTCTACACAAGACCGAACGCGCAAGTGAATAGCTAACGTTGTATTCCATACGATTCTCGTAAATACTACATTCATAACATCAGATGACATCACAGAAGGGATGCAGTAAATTCAGTATAGTTGTAAAACAGATGCAAAAGTAGAAAATAGCAGTAGCAGCAACCGAAAATACAAATTTACGTCGATTATATTGTAAATACTTAGCAATGGTGGTAATGCAATTATACATACAATTTTTGCAGTACAGGGATACCTCTGCAGTTATTTGTTTACATCGATTATGTTGCAACAGTTACAACAGGAGTAATTTTACATTAATGTTTTTCAGTTATACTTGTATGCACCTTTTGAATATTTTTGTAAGCTTACATTTTATTAAATTCTATTTTAGTTTCGAAACAGAAAACATCATTAATTTCTCTTTAAGCAAAATTGTTATTAGAGGCAAAACAAAGGAAAACTAAATACTAATCGAAATGAACTTATCCTCAATACTTTTTGTTTGAGGGATATCGCAGATGGAGAAGCAATTCTACCAGAATGCATGCAACGGTTTCGCTGTGATCTGACAGTAATGGAAAACGAAACACAATTAACCTACATCATCCCAAGCCAATTAATGCTTTTAGATTTCGGTTTGTTTATCATTTATATTTGTCAATCAAGCGTAATTATTCTCAATAAATACTATAATCAAGGAAACAGGGAATGGGAATTTCAAAAACATCTCTCTGAGTCTCTATGTACTTAGCTAGATTTTAGTTGTCCGTCCCACAACATTGGGCCGAAGATATAGGCGGTTCCCTATTTCTGTCGTTCATACCGACGTTTCATGTCTATAATTGACTTCGTGATGTAGAATCGAAAATTTAATGGACTTGCCGGAATGTACTGTATATAATTTCGGTCGGCAATAAAACGGATTTATATGGAAAATTAGGTTTCGCCGTTATTTCTTTAATCTTCGTTTTAGATCCTCGGCATAGCCTATTTACTTTTATCGAAACATCAAGTTAACTATATTGAATTCGAATAATTTGCTTTCTCCGAGTATAACAAAGGGTTTGGCTAATATTCCATAATTACGTAGGTTTCACGATAAGGTAAAACTTTATGCACTGTTCCTATCGAACAGACACTAGTTATTTGTTTGGTTGTTTATATCACCTCTAATGTAATACGCTGATATACTACATGTAGCAATAGAACAACAGTCGAGTCAGACGGGGCTAATTTTTTTATAGTTCCTTCCCTTGATTTAGCTATAGAATGTGTGCCACAGGAAATTTCTGCAATGTAACGGTTTAAGTGCTGCTCTTGTTTTAAATTATTATTTCCAACCGGTTCAATTGACACTTCTCATTTAATTGAGCTAATTTTGTCATAAGGCTTTTGATCGAATAGATCACGACATCCTATTACAGAAGCTTGAGGCTATAGGGTTCTCTTCAACTATGATTTGCTTTATACGGTCTTATATCTGCGACAGACAGCAGTCAGTCACATATCGTGGACATTCCTCTAAAATATTCTCTCCAACATCGGGAATACCACAGGGCAGTAACTTGGGGCCACATTGTTTTATTGGTGCCGAAATTTAGTTTTATCCGTACCAGCCCAAAACAGATTAATACTTCAGCATTTAAATAATTTAAATGTGAGATCATATCATAACCAGCCTGAGGAATAATTGGGGCGGTTATCAGCTACGAGCTAATTACAATGTTAAAGCAAAGTATTTTGACTACTAGTGTATGATCAGCGAACTGGAAACTGCTAACGCCTTTCTAGTCAGACAATTCAGCGGCATAGAATATACTTATGATAATAAAGTTTATCTCCTGACCTACACACTAGCTCGACGAACAGGTTATTGTTTATCAATAACCCTAATACTATTTGCCGATGTTTTTAGAAAGATAATGAAGCACTTCTTATCGTACTATGCCATCGAGAGGCATTTGACGGGATTGGAAAGCAAACTCTTGGCGTTGACAAGTTGACGATTGCAAATGCAAGAACGCTATCCGTTAAGGAGATGCTGCAAGGTCTAAGACAGGACTATTTGAAAAGTTGTAAAACACCTATGCCCATAATACGGTTACAAGCAGCGATCGCTCAATAGAACAATAAATAATAAAATTATAATTAAGATATATGATGATTCGCGCGTAGTAGATCAAGTAAAATAAGAGTAAGATGAAAAAAATTCGAAACTCTTACTATCTTTCACATACTTAATTTATATTTGCTATAACTAGAATCTTTTTAGTTTGTATGTTGTCACTTTACTTGTTCAGCGACTAGTTTGATTTGCATACAAATATAATCCTCATCAGAAGTTACCGGCTTGGGGAAAGATTCAAACGAATATATCTTCTATGGCGAAGGCGCCATCCGATTCTTTAATTTCATGTTTCGCAATATTATATTATCTTAGTTGATAGTAAGTCCATAATTAGGTGAATGGTATGAAAACTAAAATTCAAAAGTACTTCCTAATAGATTTGTGTATTTTGTTCTATAACAACGACCGGTTTCCGTGAATATCACCTTCTTCAGGCTTCGAAATTATAACGTCCAACATTTGAATACGTGGTTAAGATTTGAACACGTTTGGCACGTTGTACGTTTTCAAATCTTGACCACGTATTCAAATATCAATTGTTGTTTTATTGACCTACAAGTAGCAATATTTCAGGAATTAAAGATTTGCTAAAGTAAATAGGTATGCAATTTTTTTCTTCTTTTAATATCTAGTGCTAAGAAACTATATATTAATGCTATTCATCGCCTTTAAATTTGAATTTTCACGCTTGTCTCTTATTACAACCATTGTACCCCGTCAGAGGAATATCTCTTTATCACTATAAATGCCATCTAAGTTCCTAACTAAAGAAAGTCCAAGCACAACTTTCAATCAGGAGACTGAGTGAGCCATCTCCGAATCTATGAACAATTAGGAAGACTGGCTAAACTAAAAGATCATACGACACTGAGGTTCGATTTCGACAAATAGTTTAAAAAGGTAATTCAAAACCGCTAAGCATGGGAGTCTAGAGGACCTAAATTAGAAGAGTCTGAATCCAAGCCCAACGATTTTCAGGCAGAAGTATGCGCCATTGAATAATGAGTCAAGAATATCCAAAAAGATGCTACCAAGGTGCACGTATATTATCCTTTCAGGCAGCTACTAAAGACTCTAACGGCCTACACAATTCAAACTAATGTGGGACTGTCTGCTCACCCTCAGTGCTTTGGCCCTAAGAAACATAGTCACACCGATGTGGGTATCAGGTCATTGGATGTGTAAGGGAAACGAAACTGCTGACGGCGGCTGAGGCAAAAAAGGTTTCTATTTATTGGACCAGAGCCATTTTGTGGTCTCACCAAAAGCCATATAACAGCTCATCTCCCACAACGATTAGAGAAGTTGGCTGAGATGGTAAGCCGCAGGCACCTAGGCGTTAGCCCATATATTGCAAATTTCTATACCACACTGCACATAACAAGTTATGAGCCTTGAAACACTCACCGCCCGCACGAGACCGACACCTCGCGGAGAGGACCGGCGAGCCGGTGGGCTCCTCTCCCCTGTGCTACCCATGTTAGACAAGTTCCCTTGTCAACGTTGGACGGGCCATCGCTGGAGACGCTTTAGCCAACTCCTACCTCACATCTAACCCCACGGGGCCTAGGCCACCTTGCGGATGGCGACTATCGGCCAAGCGTGGGAAACGGAATCTGGCTGTGAGGTACAACCAGCCCGCCCGTGAATTAAGCCTGAACTACGGGGACGGCCGGGCCGAAGCCCTGCCCCAAAATGCCAACCGCGCCAACTACAGTGAAACCGTAAGGTCCCAGAGTCACCGAGTTGTTTTAAGATGAAACCGATGGTTTCCCCAACCAGACAACCAGCGGGCGGATTACTCTTCGACGAACCGACTTTTGTCCTCCCCTACTATCTTCGCCAAATTCTCTCGCCACGCCCGTTTCCCTGAATATTGCCACCAAGGATGGAGTAGTGCAGCTGCAGAGTTCTCAAGGTAAGCGCCGTAGGGTGCCTCACTTACCCACCGTATATTCCGACAGTTAGTAGCCAGATACCAGAGCGTATGCCCGTGCCTACGCCCAAGCATCCTCCCCTATATACGAAGTCTACTCCCGCCGCGCCCGTTGCCCTGAAACTATGAAATCAGGGATTGGGTAGTGCAGCTGCAGAGTTTTAAGGCTCGACGCTATAGGGTGAACGCCTCGTAGCTCGTACCTCGTAGCTCATCTCCCACAGTGGGAAGGCGAACAAAAAATCTCGTACCGGGCTAACATCTGAAAACGAATTGTAAGACAATCAAAACAGTTCATCACTTTATCAGCCATCAGCGCTAAATCTCTCCTGGAGCTCAACAGTAGCAACCGCAGCACCATCACGGTTTTATTCACTGGCCACGGCCCTCTTAGGTACCACCCGAAGAAGATGGGCAAGGTGGACTATGATGTGAAACTACGAGGCAGCGGTCCGGTAGAGACTCCACCACTTCGAACAGACGCACGTAGAATCGGCTAGTATTCGAACTATAGCCTGCAAAACAATCCTAGACTTCTTCAGAAGTCTGGAGATTAATTGGGAATAAGCGATTAAGGGTACTCACAATAGAACTTACGGGTCGCAATGAAGAGAGGCAGCATTGCCTGCACAACCTAGTACATGTAATCTGATCTAATCTAATCTAAGTCCAATCAACTATCCAGAGCTGTAATCTCCGTTACCACACGTCTTATTAACAATCGTAAGTGTTATTGAAGTAGACCTAAGTGGAGCTATTAGCACGTAGCTTTGCAACGTTGCTGTAGTCTTTTTCACATGGAAAATTATTTATGATAGAAAGTTATTCCAATAAAGTGTAATTTCCCTTTACGAGATTTCCAAAACTACTTTCTATTGAATAGAATTGATTGAATGGTAAGTAGCCAATGCGTATGTTGAGTCTATGTTTAGAAAATTGTCAAGCTTATCCTTAAAGGGTAACCAATCTAATTGCGGCGATACACAGAAACATTTGCGTCATACAAAGAACAACTTTTTTATTATCATATGTTACCCACATTTAATATGGGGGAATAGCATTAACTTTTTTCCTAACATTATCAAAAAGCTATTTAATTTGACATAATTATAATAATATTCTCTGACGAATTCCTACTTCTTTCGTATGAACCGTTCTAACAATAAGTATCTGAATCTTTAAAGTATGAGTTATTTCAAGGTGATTTAGAGGTATGTATATGTTCCGACTAAGTTACCAGATATATTTAATTTTATTGTTCGGGTACGCTTTTAGTGACCTTTAGTACCTTTTCTTTTTTTGTAATGTCAGCAGGTGTCGTCGCTCATAATTGTGATTAATAAAAGCTGGTATTAAAGTAAACTTTTACAATACATTTTAATTACGGAAACAGACGGTATCTGTATTATGCTGTAATTAAACACATCCGTTCACAAGCAATTAAAATTTAGCACACAGTTAAGAATGACGTAAGAATAAATTAAATATAACTAGCATTGTAAACGCGACAAACAGAAAAGAGTAAAAAGGTTGTGTAAGAGTAAAAAGATTGCCTTTGTGAGTCTTATGATTCCTAAACAAAGCGTATTCGTCAGGTTGTAAGGGTAGCGATAAGTAAAAATGTTAGTAACAGCTCTGTTCGTTTCATGGATGAATGATTAACATTGACTTATATGCTCTTTTGAAGTAATGATCATTAGCTATACAACTACCTTTTAGTTTCTTATCTACAACTTTATTAAAAAATCACAGAAATCAGAAACAGTGACCAACAATAGATCTGTCATATACGATAGCACACACCAGGTCTGTATATAATATATAGTCGCTTCGTACAATCCTGATCCACCGATACTAAAACTTACCGACAATTCTGAACCACGCCGACAATTCTGAACCAATATACTGGTTCAGGATTGTTTACCGTGTTTTCTGACTTTACTATCCATAAGTAGAATACGCATTTACTAGACTACATAGCTGACATGTGTTAGAATCTATAACTGCTAGATTTCTGAATGTTCTATCAGAGGGCGTTTCTATAATTTGATATTATCAGTGGTTCAGGAGTGATAGAAACTCCGAATAATAGTTCCGTGTGTATCCGCAAGAGCTCGCTATTTCGAATTTGATCGTGTATATTTCATAGAATGTGAACGGTATAATCTGAACCGGGAAATAGGCAACGCTGTAAATTTCGGGAGAATACCTATCTAATTTTTTAAACACTCCGCGGCACTTAATTGAACGCAATACCTATTACTTTGTTAAAAGCACACTTTTCTTAACTTTTGTATTTTGTGCCTTTTTAAACTGCTATTTTAGGCTAGTTTTACGAGTAAGATCAAAAAATTTTGAAATTTAGATTAACTAATAAATTTTACTTGGAAACCTGGTACGACACTTTTGATTAAACGCAGCCAAATAAAACAACAAAATCGCTGGAAAAAAATTACTTAATAATGAGTGTGACCACCATTCTTATTTACAACTTCAATCATTGTATTGGGTAAAGAATTGTATAAATTTTGGATTTTGGATTTAGAGGGCAATTTAGTCCAAGCTTCTCGAATTGTTTGTTTTAATTATTCCTTGTTCAGAAACTGTCTGCCATCAGTGTAAATCCGTCGGGACAGCCATCCCCACACATTTTCTATTATGTTTAGATCGGGTGAGAGAGCTGGCCATGGCAATAAAGTAATTCCGTTGTCCTGGAACAATTTTTGGCAACTCGAGCACTGTGTACGAGCATTATCCTGCTGGAAAATGAAATCTTATGTGCCCAATTTATTTTGGGTCACTTCTTTTCATTTTCCATGAGTTGGAGGTACTTTTGAGCAGTTGGGGCTCCCTCTACGAAAACTAGATCGACGGCTCCGGCATTAAAAATTGCACCCCATACCATTACTCCTCCACCACCTTGCGATCTACGTGATATTATTCTGGGCTCCTTTCTCAAATCATGCCAGTAATAGCGAAAACCGTTAGGTCCATCCAGCGTAAAACGTTTTTCGTCCGAAAAATCAACTTTCTTCCTGCCATGCAATGTGCTCCTTGGCAAAATTCAATTTTCGTTCTCGATGTCGGGCAGTTAAAGCAGGTTTTCTCTTCAATCGCGAGCATCGAATGATGCAGATATTCCTGCAGCATCTCTAATTTGCCTTGTCCTAGCGGCAGAATTTGATGCAATTGTTAGGATGTTCCTTTTTTCTCGTTCGGTAGTTGCTGTAGCAATTCGCCCTCTTCGTTTTTTGCTATAATTTTCCTTGTCTTGAAGATAATTGCGGATTACACGATCACTCGGCCTTAACTTTCTCGCTGTTTCTCGTATTGAAAGATTTTCGTTTTTCAAAACGTCAATTTGTCCTCTTTCCACTTCAGTGAAGGTTTTTTCACCTCCCATGTCTCTAAACAAACTAGCCAAACACAATTTTTTCTTAAAAACTACAATCACAGAAGAACTGAAATGCGTTCAATTAAGTGTCGTACTATTTCTACCCCATTAGTACAATTCTCCGCGGCACTCGAATAATCCCTAATTTCTGCCGGCCAGATTTCCAAGAAATATTAGAAAGTCGATATGGTATACTTAAAATTGTATGGATTTGTACATTAACCTTTATTTTTAAATATATTACTTGCGGTCAATCAAGTGTCGCGGAGTGTACTATTACTAGGGCTGGGCGATACCGACATCGAGGTATCGATACTTACCGATGTATCGATTACGTGCATGGTATCGATTCCTAATACTGGAATCGGTTGTATCGACAGGTATGGATACTTGCGAACCGATACCTTAGTATCGATACTTTAAATCGATACCTTGGTATCGATACCACAAATTTATTCCTTGAATCGATACCTCCAACTGATTCCTTGAATCGACACCTCGAATTGATTCCTTGAATCGATACCTACGATTGATTTGTAGATATAGATTTTTTCAGGTTGATTTCAATAATTATATTCAATTACATATCTACGGTATCAAATGTACAAATGTGTAGTGCGTCCAAGTACCATATCTCCCCTTGTAAATATTTTTTCAGAAAAACAATTACACAGATGTTACTTGAATTGATATGGCATGTTCCAAAATTACTTTCACTTATACAGGGCGTTCCATTTTCACTCAAAAAATACAACTTTGTTACTTTAAATATAATGGTATAATTTTTTTCAATGCAATCGATTCTACGCATTATTTGCAAATATGTTGTATTAAGGTTCCCTATCCCTAAATTCAACTGTTCCGAAGATATTTACAATTTTCCCTAATAATTTCTTATTGCACCATCTTAAAGAATAATTAATGTTGTAAAGAACTTTGAAGCATAAGGTATCAAGCTTCTGCGAACGAAAGTAAAGAGTGATTGAAATTTTAATGTTTAAAGACATCTGAATTGGTTGCTAATTTCTGCACACCCTGTATAAATTTTGTTGAAAGTTATGACGGTTTTCAATATCTATGACCCTTTACTTTCGTTTGCAGAAGTTTGCTACCTTACGGTTCAAAGGGCTTTACAATATTAATTTTTCTTTAAGATGGTGCAATAGCAAAATATTAAGGAAAATTGGAAATATCTTCGCAACAGTTGAATTTAGGATAGGGAACCCTAATACAAAATATCTGCAAATAATGCGTAAAATCGATTGCATTGAACAAAATTATACCATTTTATTTAAAATAACAAAGTTGTATTTTGTTCAGTGAAAACGGAACACCCTGCAACACCTAACATTTGAGACATAGTGCAATTATGTCCAAGCAATATTTCGAATGAGTTTTAACTAAATAAGTTTTACGGCCGTTTGCACCGTCCCTAGTTAAACCAAGTTAAGTTATAATTAAATTAAATCTTAGTTAAATCGGAATTTTAGTTGCACGGAGATCTAAACAAAAGATTAAAATGTAAATCAATAGTTAAATCTTTTGTTAAGATTTCCGTGCAACTAAAAATTCCTATTTAACTAATTTAACCAAGATTTAATTTTAATTATAATTTAACTTGATTTAACTAGGGACGGTGCAAACGGCCGTTAGTAATTTTATTTCAGAAATTGCGTTCACTACTGCATATAAATCATAAATCTGTAGTTAATTTACGAAAGAAGCTTGGCAACAGCGTACTGGTTCAGCTTATTCCGTAGGCATACAATAAAATGTATATATGGTTCAGAACGGTCGGATAAATGCGAATGGTTCTGCATTGTATGGTTTACAGGAGAGAATATACACTTCAAAATCTAAACATGTTTTTGGTGTATACAACTTGTACTTACGTTACATTAGTTGCATACTATTATTTTGTAGTGTATGTGTGGTAATATACTCATTATTTCCTGGTGGTTCAGGATTGTACGAAATTGTTAATGGTTCAGCATTGTTAGAAAGATGTATATATAATATATACCTATAGATACACCATCAGCAATGAACAACAGTTATGCAAGGTGGGAGAATATTTTCACTTATGTATATTATAAATACTTACCTACCTATCTTCGCAACATAATTCAGAGTTGTATAAAGTGTTGTGATATGTATTTGCAAAGGGGTATTTTGTAACTAGCCTGACCAATTCGTTTTAAAATTGAGATTTAAGGTATTAGGAAGCTGCACTTGGTAATTTGGCGTAGTCAACGAAATGCCAAATTTAATGTTATCTGCAATTATTCAATAGTCCATTGAGGTTAAATTTGGGCAATTCCGAAGAATCATTCCTATCTTTCAACTTTTCCTGAAACTTAATATAATAACAATAATAATAATTTTAATTAATTTTCCTATACACGATTAGCTGGTGTGCCATCTAGAAACCGAAAGCTTTACTGGATGCGATATGATAGATGATGTAGGAGAAACAAATTATATCGATTTATTCAATCGTTATTATAAAATGTCGCTTCATCAGAAAATAGTACAGAGAAATCTGCACCACTGCAATCCAATTCCGATGAAACGAACTCAACGAGCTTGTAAAAATCAATCTCATGTAAAGCAGGGTGTATTAGAATATGGAAAGGGTAATATTTATCATGCTTAAATATTACTTGTACCAGCCGCTACAGCTACACTTAGCGCAACAAAAGCGATTATTGTTTTATTTTAGTAGGTGCAAAATATTAAGTTTATTTTAAACCTGAACAAGAATGGAGTGCAATCACAGGCACTTATTACAAAGCAATCACCCCTAATTCCATTAAATACAAATTGTTAAATACATCATCAATATTTTAACATTTTGGTATAGCGTATGTTATAGTAGTTTAAAAGAGAATTAAAATGGCAATATGAAAAATAAATAAAATACAAGCTCTTCTTCTTAAAATAATCAAGTTGGTAGGGTTTACCTATATTCATTAATGGCTACTATTGAGCCATACAACATTGCTTTAATTTTCTTTAAGAAACGTACGGTTCAGATGTACGGGATTGTCCGGTTATCTGTAAAACGCCACCATGAATCTAATCTAGAACAAATTTTTCGTACCATGTTACAATTTACTTGTCTAGCTTTTTACAATAACCAAAGACTACTAGCAATACTAGAAAATGATTCTGCGCATCGTGGTTAGCTTTATGATGTGAGTTCGAATTGCGTTCTTCGCATAAACAAGCGTATATCAATTAATTAACAATTAATAGGTAAGGCGGCACCTATCTAGGTTATAAGATAATAACACTCCGGCTACATACAGGGTGAGGCATTAGTGCGTCAAAGCTCAATATATCCATTCATATTAAATATATCACAAAACGTTATGTACGAAAAGAATAGACAGACTTAAGTTACATATTTTTAAATTATTTTCGTATATACAGGGTGTTTCGTATTGCACCAAACAAACACTTTCTTAAAAGGAATACACTCTATATTACTTCAAATTTAGATTAAGCGTATCTTGCTCGTTCCTTGCATATAAGGTTTCATTGAGTTATACCGAGTATTTCAAAAATTATGGTCAATTTTGACTGAAAATCATTACGTGTTCAACATCATGTAGATAGGTATGTGTTTTATATTGTTACAGTTTTATAGCAAAGTCATATTTTGCCAATATTGCGAAAACTGTTTACAGGGCTATTCAAAACGCAAATGTATTATTTTCTCATCTTATTTAAATGGACCACCCTGTATTTTATTTTGAGAAAGGGGACGACACTGTATGCACTTTCATTTTTCATTAACCACTCCCTATGTCTAAAGTCGTTAATTTCTCAGATATTTAATATTTTGTTAATGAAAGATGAGCTTTTTCAAAATAATTGTAATATGTCAAATTAGCCATGGCAAACTGACAGTAAAAACTATTTAACCATAAATTGAGATAAACTTGTTAAATACAACAAAACTACAAAATCTTAAACTTATACCGGTGAGTAATATTTTATATATATATATATCATTCAAGCCAAATGTTCGCAATATAACAGGTTCCACAATAAATATTCAAAATGTCACAAGAAAGAATAAACAACGTTGTAGCCGGTCTTGGAGTGATGCCATTGTATGTCCTGTTTAAGAAAATGTATGCTTGGTTCACCCTGGAAATACAGAACATCCTGTATATATGAAAATAATTTTAAAGTATGTAGCTTTAAGTCTGTTTATGATTTTTGTACATAATGTTTTTTGATATCTTCAATATTAATGGATGTATTATCCTCTTATATCAAACATACCCTGTATGACGGAATAGTGTCACTACCTAACGTATCTGACTAAATTTTGAAAATGTTAACTGTCAACTTGTGATCATGTCTGTGAAACATCTATAGATGGTAAAATAAATTACTTGAATCTTTTAAAAATTACGTAAACACAAATGAGCAGAAGACATCATTCTTTATAAACCTGGCAAGAAACAATTCATTAAACACTTTTACATTTGTTTTGGGAACAAGTGAATAATTCCCAAGATGATTTCATTATAAACACAAATAACTTGTATCACTAAATTAATAGAATGCCAACAGTCTACCTATATATGTCAGCATTGTTTAATATTTAAATTAAACAGACAATTGAGCTTATAATAAAATTTCGCTCATTTTCCTTCTGTTTGGCATAAAGGTACGTAATCATTTATTCACGTCTTTCTCATTCCATAATTTTACAACAATTTAATCCAATGGAAATCTTCAACCAGCCCTTGGTCGGTTTCATTCTCCCAATACCGCTTCACAGAGACCTTTCTTCCACACCCTTGCCTAAATTCTTTCGCTCTTCACGGTTATTGCACCGGATTATGAGGACGTCCTTCTCTCTGCCATGCATAATATACGTACATCCGCTAGCAATCCCTCACCCGAAACATCTTAACCCTTCCTTCCCTATCCTACTTCCTGCACATGCTGTTCCATATTACATGTCCTTTACATATCCTGATCCCTGCACGGGATATATTCTTATACAAATTTAAATCGTTTATAAACGGCGCCGGCGGTAGAGATAATTTTCTGCTAAGTTGTTAATCTATAATAAATACCAGTCACAAAAATTAAAAGAGGATCACTTCAAACGAACATTAACGTTAGTTGAAATATTTCAGAGCATTAATTAGGGATAATGCAATCGTGCTGATGATTTTGGTCTGATTTACTTAAGAACACCGAGATAAAAATTAGCGTAGTTTTCAACAATCACGTTCCCTTATTATTGAGTGGTAAAATGCAGGTTTTTATCAATAGTTCGTTATACTTACAACACAAACTGATATACAGCTTGATTTATATATTATTATATATATGTATGTATATTATAATTATATGTATACGTAATTTTATTATCATGATATAGTTGATAAAATGAAACGAAACGCATTGCAATATGTCTCCATAATGAGCTACAATAACAGGATTTTTAATCTTGTGTATTCGGATTTACTGGAATTAAAGTATTATCCTTATATAAAGCATATATAAATTAGTTACATTTATAGAGAGTGTATATTCGTGAGATATTCGTCTTAATAATACTATCCTAGGCAACTTAGAAGTTAAAAATCACGCATGGAAATACTTCTTACATATCAGCCTACGTATGTTTCCTATGAAATTCCATTCACCACTGAATATTTAATTAATACAAGGTGTTTCCGGAAGAATTAACTAACCATAAAACCAAATAATACTTTTACTTTGTTTAATCACTAGTTTCAATAAAGTGGCCTAAGTGTTAAAGTATTATTTTATTTTTATCTTGCAAAATGTAAAGCAAAAGTTAAAACCATCGATTACAATGGACAAGAAGTTTTACCTGATTTGTTGTATGAATACAATCTTTCATTTTTAGTTCGCTTAGCCTTGGTAAGTTCTGACTCGGCTATTGAAAAGTCGGTCCATCTCTATTCAGTGCACTAATAACATTTTTCCATAGGTCCAATTTGATGTGCAGTGGTGGCAACGAAATCTGTTTGGAGTCTACCGATGGCATACATTCTTTTGACACGGTTCTAATGATTGTCGAACGGGCCAACCTTGTTTCTTGTAATGAAGTGCTTTTGCTCGACTATCCCGTTCATATAAAAAACGGCAAAATTTGGTATAGTCTAACTGCAACCTAAGTAAAAGTGCAACAAGCTTTAGTCACCACAGATCTACCATTTGTGCTCATTGTATTTTATACTTATCAATAAATACTTCATATTGTCGTTTGATTTTTTCGAGCCATCGGCATATCCAATAGAAATAGACTGTAAAGATTTCCCATATGCAATAGCATACACTTTAAACGCAATGTTGAGTCTGTCTATAAACTTTCTCTATTCCTCTGAGTTGTAGTTCATATTTAAATCCGCCAATAAACCGCTAATGCAATTGAAGAAAATCAAGTTATTTTTCATGTTCAGAAATGATACTAGGCTTTTATACCGTTTACGAAAAACACATATCGGAACAACGTCATCTAATAAGTTCCACTGCTGCTGCGATGCATTAGTTTTTGGAAGAGCTAGATCTTCCACGACATCGTTTAATTCTGACAGGGTTATTTTATGCGGTTGGCAACATGACGTGCTTGGTGTGAAATCAGTATCTCTTGATGTTGATGTCATATCTTCGTCTAGACAAATCACTGCATCGCTATTATCTGATTCGTAAGTGAAGGTTTCTAGTGGTTCTGCAATAGGAAGTTTGTCACTATGAGTCACAAGACTTATATATGGCAGATGATATATTTGGATAGTTGATAACGGATTTCTTCTTCTTAAGTATACTTGTGCCTTACCCAACACGAGGTATCATCTAAAAATAGGAATCATTAACGTGATTTGTAGGCTCTCTCCAGACCATTGGGAAAGCAATCTTTTACGATTTAATCAGTTTTTCACACTTGAAGCGCGTATATTACAACAGATATGAGGTGCCCCAATATTTGTCTTGATCTCCTATTTTGCAACCGACATAAAGCTGATAAGCCTGTTTTATCAATGACCGCTTCTGATACACAAAAGTAACCTCATCACAAACATAATAGAACTGTTTACACACTTTAGACTATTTGATTCGTCTCACTAACTTCGACTAAATAACTTCTCCGCTTTATAGCTGCTTACTTTGTCAAATACAGCTTCTAGATTTTTAGAGAACATTCGAGAAGATTTGACAATATTCTGTTAAATTCCATAGTATTCGCGATAGTAGCGTTTTTCATTTGTTTGTATACAGGGGCTATTTAGTAGAAAGCAGACATGCGGTTACAGTGTTAATATGTAGGGACACATGATATCACATATTTCTAAAACTTGAACTAATATTAAAAGTTTATTGTAATTAAGTTTAAATAAGTTTATTTTCAGTTTTAGAACATCAAAAATAGTAAGATTCCGTCGATTTTATTTTAGATAGGTACATGGTGGTTGTTGTCTAGTGCTATTTGAATAGTAAATATTGTAGGCGATACTAATCTTCATATGTCCAATTTTAATGGCTGCAGAGATATATCCATGAGAATGTAGTTCTCAGAAGTTGCTGAGCAAAAACAAACGATCATCTTTTGTGAGAGTAGCACGGTTAGTAATTCGAACGATAAATTCGTCTCTTATCTGGAGACTTTCCATGATCCTCACTGGAAAAAAAATGTAAATAGGATAAGTCTGATGTACAAGAAACGCAATTATGTCCGCCGATTCATCTTCCAGAATGTTAAGTAAGATACTCTCAAGCTGAATTTTAAGTAAATCTTAATAACGATGCTTTGTAAGATGGTGTGGTAACACAACAGATTCAATCAACCACTTGTTAAATTCGATAGAAATTATACGCTACCATCACCTAAAATAAGTATTATTCCTCCCGAAATATCCCGCATATAATTGTTTTAATTAAGCACAGCAGTATCAGTTAATGCTGTGAAATGCTCCGACTATTTTTTTATTTTGTTCTGGGTTAATATGGTAAAGTAATTATTATTATATTAAATTATTTCTGTTTTCTATAAAATACGGTTTTTTCACGATCATAAAATAAATGAAATTCTGCAAAGTGTCCCGTCCTCCTACCTATAACGTAAAGCCATCCAATTGCTTTAGGAAAATTTAGTTATCGAACCAAACATTTATCAAACAAGATTCCAGGTTACTTAAGAGGCACCAAAACATTTAATTCCCTTCTTTTTTGCCGCCTAGAATCTCAATAAGACGCAGAAAGTTTTAAATGAAATAGAATTTCGAGTTTCCCTCGTTTATAGTGGGAGCAGAACTTCAAAGCTGTGGCGGGATGTTATCACTGAACGGTTGGTATTAAGATGCAAACTTACAGAAAGTATTTTCGTTGATTTGTTTACAATCCATTTAAAGATGTTCCCCGAGCAAGACGACGTAATTTATTTTTATGCGTTGTCGTCATTCGTCTTTACTTCCATGCGATATGAAACTGCGGATATTAAAATTTATTGAAATTAGTTTCAAGATATTACGTTTTACTCTGCACAGCTCTCGACATTTATATTCCTGTAGGAAAGTAAGTTATAAAAGTTGTATTTCTTTTAAAACGTTATCTTATTACCTACTATTTCCTTTCTGAATGTGTCTACAAAGAAGAATTGCAATTTAATTCTTGGTTTTATTTCTTGTACTAAATTTCTGAATCTACGTAGAAGACGGTGTGCTTGAAAGTTGATACTCTATTCTCTCAAACCAAGAAGGTTTTTCAGGTATTTTTCGTTGCTGCTTGGTGCGATTACTATTGAAGAATGCGATATTTTCTGCGTCGATGTCATATGGTTCCATTGCCATATTACGTATACAAAGTAATTATCACTTATAGAGACCGTATAAAGAAAGAGGGAGGCTACATGCTATACGAATATAGGAAACAGTGCGTGTATCACTTTAGTGTTTGCTATTGATCTAAAAATTAAATAAATATAACACATATGCAGCGGAAAATTATAATTTTAATGAAACGTTAGTTATTAAAGAATAAGTTTATATACGCCTGTTATGTTTAAATAATCGGAATTGATTGTGAATACAAAAGGCTTTCCTAGCCGTGGTAAATCATAGTTTTAAAGGAGTTACACGACTCACACGAGTT
Organism: Holotrichia oblita; assembly: GCA_023690525.1. Lineage (NCBI taxonomy): Eukaryota > Metazoa > Arthropoda > Insecta > Coleoptera > Scarabaeidae > Holotrichia > Holotrichia oblita. The sequence goes on from CM043019.1 coordinate 46,586,585, forward strand.
GGCATGTAATCTACATATATGGTTCACAATTATTCACACCGAAAGAAATTTCTTCGTTTCTTGAGTCTATTCCATCAATTGAGGACTAGTACACTGGTACTTTAGTTTATTTTTTTCTTTTGTAACAGGACGCCAAAATATTTCTTTGCCATATGCAGGGTGTGGCATCTTCCTGGGATCGGTCGATTGTGGCTTTCATATTCATTTTATCAAGAAATGCTCAGAGTAAAATATATATCCAGAATAAAGTCATCAACAGCCTAAGCATATTGTTTGTATACAGGGTATTTAGTTCTATCTCTACGATAAGTGACGCTAAAGTTTTTTTTTCTTGTGAAATATTTTGTATATTATTATACTTTTGAATTCTTTGATGTAATATAAGTAAGGTAAGTTTAATCAACACATTCTGCACTAAAACCCAACAGATTTCGAGATGTTCAGCTCCAAACCGAAAAAAAAAATACACAGAACACCTAAAAGGAATATGAATGAATATTAAATACCCTTATTCTATTATTCTGGGCGTTCAGAAATTTAAACACTTTCAAACTAAAACTGGTTTATGTTATATAGAATATCCAATATATTTTTATGCTGACTAACTGAAGACGTTATCGTATATGTATGTAGATCATAAATACGACCTAAGATAGATATAACTATACCGTACTTAGCTAATGTCATAGGGGAAAGCATGTTAGTTTGTTATTTCCTTGTATCGATAGTTGGATAGAAAAATATGTTTTTTCTTAAAAAAATACCAAATTCAATCAAACCGTAATATTTCACCTTGGTAGCGATTAAAGTCAATAGGCCGACAATATTTTCTTCTTCTTGTGGGCATTCGTTGCAACGGCTTCTCAATCTGTCTCTCAAGTTAAGTCAACTAACCCTTGACCAGACTATGGACTAGGTTTCTACCTTGTAGAGAGATTACAACTGGTCAACCGCTAAGTTGCTCTTCGGGGTCTGTTCGGTAGTTACTATTAATCGTGAGCTAAAGTGTATCTAAGGCGCATTGCACTGCGACACAAAACTGTGAATAACTTCATGGCAGTCTCTTTGCTTGAAACATTCTTACTCATCTCTATATTCTCTCAATGTTGTAAACAAACTAAAATGTTTTAACAATCCTTTGCATTATAGTATTTTTATAATGGAGATTCAAACAGTACAAGCACTGTAGTACTGTTCTATGTATAGTTCTCTTACTAGGCTAATAGGCTTACATATTCTAAGATTACGAAAAGATTTCTGTATGCGCATTTATCTCAATTAATTTAATAAAACCCGAGGCCTGCAATCAATATCGACTTCAAGAGCGCAGTTAATATGAAATAAATGGTGAAAATATTTATATTTTATAGGTGGTTGTGCAATTGATAATCAAAAATTGTTTAGATAGATTATCAAACACCATTTTTGTTAGTGTCATATTCAAATAAATTGTTGTACTATTTTCAAAAAGCCAATTTGAGCAGATACAATTTTTTCCATAAATAGATTGTATGTAAGTATATTATAACGATTAGTTTAATTAATATAATTCATTTATGTAATAACATATGAGCTCATTTAGAACAATTAAAAATCATAGGCTGATGTTATTTGTTTGTATAAGCCGATCCGCTTTATCGTTATACATATTCACGTTCTGATGTCTTATCAAATTAATATTCTGGTATATCTCTACACGATAATACAATAACATTTCCAAGATGAATTTTGTGACCATTGTTATAAATATTCATTTTAATTTCGATATCCATTTGTTGCCCTTTGGAAACGTCAATATTTGATTAATGAGCTGATTTCAGCGAATTATTAGTATCCAAATATAAACATTTAAAGGTCAACTAAGGAAAAATCAGTTTAGCGAATGCTAAAATGTCGATTATGCCACTGAAGGGGACACCCATACCCTTAAATTGTTGGTATTTTATATCGCGTGTAGCAACGCAGAATTACATATTTCTTTGCAAAGGAAATCAATATGCTAATACAGTCGAACAACATAGCAAGAGAATACGGTGTCGGTCACAAAAAATAACTAATTCTAAAATATATAGTTTTCATCTGTATCATATATATGGGTATGTTTTGTTATTACTGATACTACTTGCCGCATTTGTATTTAGTACGTATGTAAAAATTTAATAGATCAGAAAATGACTACAATTTATACAACATCACTAACACTGTCCAACATATTCTCCTGCACACATTATTGGTGCAGCTGCGGAGATTCGCGCAGTTCGATTACATTTTAATATTTTTAATTAAATTACCTGATTACACTCTTCAGATTACCTTAAATATTTCTGCAAGTTGTGATTATACAAGATTACAATATGTTCATATTCTTTATTTACATGTTTTTCCTTCTTATTAGTTTTATTATGATTTTTTTCCTATTTTCTATTTAACGTATATTTCTATTTTGATTATCAGAATATTATTACATGTTAAAAGTAAGTACCTAAGTATTATTATGAAATAATTACATTTAACAATCTCTTTTGTTTATTTTTTACTCTTACCTTCCACTTAATTTCTCATATTTTTAATGAAATCCATCATATTTATCTTATACGATGCTGACTTTAAAATATATTTTATGTTAGTTGTATAATTTCTTTTTAATGAACAAATAAAAAGCTCTTGAGTGTAAAATTAAATCTCTCTGCTAAATCTATCAATGTGATTTTAATATTTTTTTCTCTTTCTATTAAATGTATTGTAGTGTTACGTGGGGTCAATTCAAATATATACACTTATGAATACAAATAACAACTCTACTTTCATGCGATTACTCTTAATGAAATACTGAAACTCTTTTAAATGAAAGAAAATTGATATGGTAAATAAATTTGCTCTATTCTACTATTTTTTACAAAATTGTCTTATTTACTAACCTGTTTCCCTACGATAGCTATTTATAAATATCTATTTTTTTTATTGTAGATCGCTTATAATCTAAGATACGCACACTAAATCTTCCTAAAGGATCCCTTGATGAAATGCCCCCTGGTTATAACGAAAATTTCTTGTATCTCGCTTTTCCAAAGGATATTAATATTGTAAATATAATGTATTTTGCCAAAAAATCTTCCAAAAAAGAATATAGATTAGATATATCTTCTTATAACACCTTCAAAAGCATTTAATGCATGTTGATATAACTAAAATTTCCATGTAGGTGTTGTAGACGATGCCAAAACGTTGTTAAATGATTTTTAAATATATTTATCTCTTCTATAACTCAATTTTGATAGTTGTCGTTCCAATTATTTCAACAAGTATCTTTTATATTATATTACCTCCATGGAATTAACCATATTACTTGCTTGATTTATACAATACATTTAAATACACGTCCAATCATATATGTTTTTGTGTTTACATAGTAACTCTGTCATATGTTCTATGTACCTTTGTACGCAAAGTTAACTACACTAAATAAAATCGCAAATCCATGGATACCGGTTCCTTAAAGTTCACTTTCACAATTCCGACAATACAGATGATGAAATTTTGTTTTACATTGTAATTTACATTAAATATTGTTAAATAGAAGAATACCTTATGTACCAGTGTTTTCACATCTACCCTTGGTTTGCCGCTGGGTGGACTTAGGATTTAGATAATATCTAAGCGTGCCCCTAATATATTATATATACATATATCGTGAAAATTTCGCCCTATTTATAACAATTGAAAATTAAGAAAAATTAGTACAGTTAACAGCGCCATCTATTTAGTAAACGCGGAACTACAATTACAGACCCCTGTACGGTAGCTAATATCATTACACACTCCCTGCCTAAAACTGTTTCAAATTTCCGAATCAGCAAATTTGTAACAGGAAAGAAATCTATAATAAAGAAAAATAAAGACCTGTAATGATTACAGATTCATGTTTATGAAAATTGAAATCAATAAATTAGATGTTAATCTGGTAAGTCAAACAAAATAAATGAACCTTTTATCATTCATAAAATTCATTGAACGAAGAAAATCAATTAATTAACAAGTTATTATGTCTTGTTTAAATGCTATTAAAATTATGACCAATATATATTATATCGATAAAACAGATTCGTAATCAATCACCAGTTCTGTATGGGAATAAATAATTGCCATTAAACTTTCCAAATGATTGTCGATCTTCGATGTAACCGAGCTCAAATACATAATCGCCTAGTTTTTGTAAAACTACGAATGGATCTGCGAATGGTAAACTTAATTTTGCGCTCATGTTGTTTTTAAAATCAGATTTTCTATTAAGTTTTAATATGACAGTGTCTCCAATGTTAAAATCATACCTCTTTGTTTTCTTTTTAGAGAATTTTTCTGCATTTCTTTTGTGGATTTTCTCCATTCTACTTTGTGCGTTAGTAATAAGAGATTTTATTTCTAAATCTTCATCAAAATCAGTCCACGGACGTACAGGTAATTTTGCTGTATTAAAGGAGAGGAGGAGTAATTTCTGTTGTAATAGAAGGAATATTGTTTATTACAGTTTCAATTAAAGGAATGTAATGTGACCAATGATCTTGATTCTCGGAAGTATAAATCCTAAGAAATTGTAGTACAGTTCTGACTTGCCGTTCTGAAGAATTGCATCTTGGCCATCGAATAGGAGTAAAACATACCTTAACATTGTTGAAATTCAAGAATTTGATAACCTTTTTAGATCTGAAATACGTTGCATTATCAAGTAAAATCCTTTCTGGTATTCCTAAGTTTTTAAAATATTTCTTTAAACAATTCATGACAGTAAAAACATTTGTCTTCTTAGTTTTGTATAATTTTGTAATTTTGTAAAATTATCATGTACAATTAGAATGTGTTTATAACCATCTGATTCGAAGTTCTGAAGAAATTCTACTGAAATTAGCTGTAAAATGCTGTCTGCTTTAATGTGCTTATAATCACCTAATGTCGAATGGTTCTTATACTTGGATAAAATACATAAATTAAAGTTTGTTGTAACCTGTTTGCCTAATTTATAATCTTTATACGTTGTATATCTCTCCCTAAATATCAAATGTAATTTCTTACACCCTACATGCAAAAATCTGTAATGTAAATCATTTAATATCTTCAATGCTAATTCCCTGTTTAATAAAATTAGTTCTTTTCCCTGAATTCTTTTGTATAACAAGTAATCTTTCATAAAATAGTGTTTCTTTTCCTCTTTCCCATTTTTCATAAGTTTTCCTTTAATTGCTAAAATGTAGGGGTCATTGACTTGCATAGTAAATATCGTTTTGTATTTGTAAAGTTTATCAAGATCCTGTTTTAAAATAGAATAGCCATTGTATGGATTTATGTGAAAGGTGTCAAAATGGTGATTATCTGTAACGGTCCGGGAAAGATAATCTGCTATCCGGTTAGATTTACCAGGTATAAGTTGAATTGTAAAATTAAAAGCTTGTACACTCAAGTACCATCTATAAAGGCGGTTATTTCCGTAAATGCGATTGTTTATGATAGCAGGGATTCCTGAATTGTCAGTTTCTATTTTAAAATCACGTCCATGTAAGTAAAATTTAAATTTCTGTATCGAATACACAATTGCATAAAATTCTTTATCTAAAATGCTATAATTTTGTTTTTCTGCAGAAAGTTTCTTTGAAATAAATGCAATTGCTTTTTCTTCATTACCATAATTTTGTAGTAAAATGGCGCCTATACATTCAGCTGAAGCGTCTGTTCTTCGTATAAACTGTTCATCAAAATTTGGATGAATAAGTGCTAAACCATTACAAAAAGATTTTTTAATGTTATCAAAAGCTTCTTGATGAATTTTCTCCCATTTAAATTTCGCGCCTTTCTTCAATAACCTGTAAAGTGGTGCATATAATTCAGAGAACCTTTAAACAAATTTCTGATAGTAGTTGATCATGCCAAGAAAACCTCGTAATTTCCTGATGTTTGTGGGCCTAGGTATAGCCTTAATATCTGCTATACGTTGCTGGTCGATTGATAAACCATTGGTGCCGATATGATATCCTAGATAATTTACTTCTACTTTGAAGAATTCGCATTTTCGTAAGTTTAACTTCATTCCTGCTTCATGTAAGCTATTTACAACCATTCTAAGATGCATCTTGTGCGAGTCGATATCTTCACTAAATATGAGTAAATCATCTACGTATTGTACACAATATTCTTGATGTGGACTTAAAATTTGCTTCATTGCATGGATTAACGCTGAAGATGAGCTACTTAATCCGAATGGTACAACACCAAACACGTAGCTGAGACCATTAATAGAAAAACCTGTGTATTTACTCGATGATTCTGCTAATGGAATAAGCCAGAAACTACTCTTTAAATCCAACTTGGTAAATATCCTTTTGTTGTAACATTTACTCAATAATGATTCCGCTTTTTCAGGATTGTTATACTGTTTCTTCGTAATCTTGTTTAATTCCCTCGCATCCAGACAAAGACGTATTTTACCATCTCTTTTTGCAACTATAACCACAGGATTGATGTACATCGTACGTGCTGGTTCGATGATTCTATCTCGGACCATGGACTGGATTTCTTTTTCTACCTTATCTTTGAAATGGGAAGGAATTGGATATAACTTACAGTTAAATTGGATACTCTCATCTACTATCAACTTATGCTCAAATTTTTTGTTAGCAATGCATGATGTCTCATCTATCAAACGTATATTTTCTTTAAATAAATCAGTAATATAACCTTTATGTTCTTCATTTTCACATTGAATTTCAGTGGCAAGAAATAACTCTATATTATCGCATATCTTCTGGGTATCTGCTTCTTGGGATACATCTATGGAGTTGAATAATACATTTTCCAGTTCCTGTACATCTGGCTTAACAAAACCTGTCATTTAAATCTGATTATTATCTTGTAATTTCAATAAATAGTCTTTAAAATCAACATTGCATTCATATTTCTTTAAAAAATCGTGACCCAATAATATTTCATATTTTAAACTTGGCATAACGTATAATACCGATTCATTACCTTTTCGTTTTAATTTTTATATCATTACAAATGCATTTTTCAATTTTAGCCAAATGCTTGTTAGTACCGGATCTAATGTTCATAGAATTAAATTTCAAGACAAATTTAGAAAAGTTCTTCACGTTCCTGTCGTAAACATCTTGAGATATAAAAGAATTTTCCGAACCGCTATCAATTAATGCAGACATTTTAATATCGCAGAATTCAACATCAATAAATGGTAAGTGTTTTTCCATATTCACACTGTATTTCATATTACTATGTTCGTTTAAATCAAATAAATCCGATCGATGTTCATATGAGTTTAAAATGCGACCCTATATTGTTTATCATTTTGCCCCTGTATATTACGACCTAATATATTCATTTCTGATGTATCTGTAGTACATTGCGCATCTATTTTATTATAGGTGCTATGTTCGTTACAATTTCAATATTCTTAATGCTGTCAAAAGTTTGTGAATCTAAAAGTGTTTCATTTGTTTTATTAACATTATTACAAGAATTTGGAGGATCTAAGCTAAAAAGACTGTGTTTGAAGTGCAGAATGTGTTTCAACTTCAATTTGAATGGAATTCAATTCTGGTACCTTTTTCGATTTTGAATTATTATTGTAAGATGATGTTTCTTGATGGCGTGTCTGTGTATGATCCCTATATGTTTGTGTATTGGGTGGATTGTATGTTTGTTTATTATTTTGTAATGGTGATTTGAATGTTGGCAAATGTTGTTGTCTGTTATCTCTGTGTTGATTATGTGAGTTTTGATCGTATCCATTTTTATGTGTTGAATATGTCTTTTGATGAAAATATTGGTTTCTATTGGATGAATGGTGGGGGTTGTTGTAAAAATGGTCGTAAGATTGTTGAGATTGATTGTTTTTGTGTTGATACTGTGTGTTATCTTGTCTGTAATATCTATTGTCGTAAGTATTATCGTATCTTGAGTTATTATGTGGTGTGTATGAATTCTTTCTTGTGTTGCTATATAATTCGTCGAATTGCCTGAGTAAATCTGTCATGTCCTGATAATTTTTGATCTATTGAGATGTGATTGCTCTAGCAATGGCAAAAATCGTAGTGTCGTGACAAATACTTTACTAATTCTTCTTCTGGGATCGTAGGTGTGAGATATCTGGCAACAGAATACGTAAAGTAGAATTCGCGACTAGTACCTCTAGAAGAGTCGTATTTCCCAATAAGAAGATTGGTCCGGATTTTAGACTGCTGTCTCTCACTCCAGTATCGCTGAAGAAACAGATATTCGAAATCGGCGAAGCTATTGCAAGAATTCTGAATAACAGAGAACCATACCAGAGCCTCTCCTTTCGGGGATGCCCTTATGCCATTAAAGATCAGGTGATTGTCTTGCATTACGTTCATATTCAAAACGTCGCGTAACGTGTTAAGAAAAGATACCGGATTACTAGTTTTCCCATTAAATTTCGGTAAAATATCTTTAATGTTGAAAAAGTTTGTTTTATAGAAAGATGATTGATTAGGAATCTGATAATGAACATCATTTACATGAAAATTATGATTTGTGTTACTCTGAATGCTTTCAAAATGCGATACCTTATCTTTAACATATTAATCTCGTCAATTAACTTTTGAATATGTAAATTACCCTGAATATTAGGTTCATTTACCTTTTCGCCTACAGGACCAACATCTAACTACTCAGAACTCGTACCCGGAATAGACCGTTCTTGTCGCGCCTCATCGCGGTCACCCGAATCATAATCGCCAGCTCTTGTATTAACCATTTTAGGGGATAAGGACAAAAAAATAGTTAAATTTGAAGAATAACTTTTATAGCCAAATTCGTTAACATAAAATTTTGAATGAATAAGTAAATCAATCGATAATAGAGTTGTTATTTATGCCCCACGTTGGGCGCCAAATATGTAGTGTTACGTGGGTTCAATTCAAATATATGTATATACTTATGAATACAAATAACAACTCTACTTTAATGCGATTACTCTTAATGAAATACTGAAACTCTTTTAAATGAAAGAAAATCGATACGGTAAATAAATTTGCTGTATTCTACTATTTTTTACAAAATTGTCTTATTTACTAACCTGTTTCCCTACGATAGCTACTTATAAATACCTATTTTTTTTATTGTAGATCGCTTATAATCTAAGATGGGCACACTAAATCTTCCTATAGGATCTCTCGATGAAATGCCCCCTGGTTATGCGGATCTAGTCCTGGTTGTGGATTTTTCACGAGAATTTCTTGTATCTCGCTTTTCCAAAGGATATTAATATTGTAAATATAATGTATTTTGCCAAAAAATCTTCCAAAAAAGAATATAGATTACATATATCTTCTTATAACACCTTCAAAAGCATTTAATGCATGTTGATATAACTAAAATTTCCATGTAGGTGTTGTAGACGATGCCAAAACGTTGTTAAATGATTTTTAAATATATTTATCTCTTCTATAACTCAATTTTGATGGTTGTCGTTCTCTTATATTACATTATATCCATGGAATTAACCATATTACTTGCTTGATTAATATAATACATTTAAATACATGTCCATTTAAAAATCCAATCATATATTGTCTTGTGTTTACATACGAGGGAGCGTTTTTATATTCGCGGAATGAGCGGGTTGTAGGGGGGTTATTAGGCTCATTGGGGGCGTGACCTGTGCAGCGACTCATAATTAGTATAAAAACGAAGTTTCATTGTTATTAGACAGTCAGTCTTTGAGCTATCGTCAACCAAGTAACATAAACCAAGTAACCAACCAAGTATCAACAGCGCGTAGAGTGTTCGCGTGTATTTTTGGACCTCTGTAATGAAGACAAGGATGGTGTATTGAGTCGAATTGTTACTGGAGACGAAACTTGGGTTCATCATTATGAACCTGAGTCCAAACAAGACTCCATGCAGTGGCATAAAAAGGGCACAGCACCTCCCAAGAAATTTTAAGTGTCACAATCAGCTGGGAAACTCATGGCAACGGTATTTTGGGACTCGGAAGGAATATTGTTGATTGATTATAAAGATAAAGGTGTTTCTCTAACCGGAGAATATTACGCTGCAATATTAGAGCGACTAAAAGAAGCCATTAAAGAGAAAAGACTGGAAAATTTGACGAAAGGTGTGCTGCTTTTGCACGACCACGCGCCCGTCCACAAGAGCCGCGTTGCGTTAGCTGCCCTGCATAAGGTGGGCTTCGAACTTGTGAATCACCCACCCTACAGCCCAGACCTGGCCCCGAGTGATTATTACCTGTTTCCGAAAATGAAAAAAGAGCTGCGGGGTAAAAAATTTACTGTCGATGATGAAGTCAAGGAGGCAGTTTCGGCGTATTTTGCAGATAAAGAGAAATCATTTTTTTATGAGGGTATAAATAAATTAATTGAAAGATGTGAAAAATGTATCCGTCTTGCAGGTGAATATATTGGAAAAGAAAAATAATTTGGTTTTTTCATTTCCACCCCTTATCCCCCATTCTGCGAATATAAAAACGCTCCCTCGTAGTAACTCTGTCATATGTTCTAGGTACCATTGCACGCAAAATTAACTACACTAAATGAAATCGCAAATCCATGGATACCGGTTCCTTAAAGTTCACTTTCACAATTCGGACAATACAGATGTTGAAATTTTGTTTTACATTTTAATTTACAATAAAAATTGTTAAATAGAAGAATACCTTATGTACCAGTGTTTTCACATCTACCCTTGGTTTGCCGCTGGCTGGACTTAGGATTTAGATAATATCTAAGCTTGCCCCTAATATATTATATATATTGTAATGTGAAATTTGATTTATAATAAATCAAAAAAATGTGAGTTTTACTCTTTAAATTAAAATTTGGAGTTTAAAAAAATTTATCTCAGGGGTTCGTGAATTCTTGGCTCTACAGCAGGTGTAGAGAACAGAATACGAGAGCTTATCGTACGTTGAACAAAATACCCAAGTGAAAAAAAAATTCTAAGTTAAAAAAATATTACAAGACAAAAAGATGTTTTACAAAAAAAAAAAAAAATATTTTCTTCAATAAACATATAAAAATTTGTTTACACTATGCAGAATGACGTAGCAATCACCACAACTAAATTATTATTTATAAAGACCTTATTTGGTAGTTTTTGAAATTTTGTCCATCTTTTTGTTGGGAAATTTCTGTTTAAAAAAAAATTAACTTTGAAATTTTTATTTGTTTAATTAAAATAAATAAATTTTACCCTTTTAACTGAATTTACTAAAAAAAAATTATTTCTAAAAAAACTACTAAAAAAAATTTTAATTTTTTTAAATTTTTCAAATAGAAAAATTTACTGTTTTAATAAAAAAAAAATATTTTTCTCAAATTTTTGCAACTTTCCAAACTTAAAATTACTTACAAATTAAATTACCTTATTTTACGTGTGTGAGTGTGTATGTGTGTGATTTTGGAAGCTTCTCTCTTCGCGCGCCTAGACGGATGTTGGATGGACGACGTCCTCTTCGTAGGGGTAATTCAGTTTAAATTAGGTGGAAAATATTTATGTTTAAAATACGTTTTTGAAGATAATCGTTAATTTGGGCCCACGGTGCACCGGGATAATTTTAATAAATTTTACGTAGAAAATTAAACGCTCTGTTCGACGATCTATGCAAAAAGCGGAAATTTGTTGCTCTCGCACGGCCTTTTATAGGTGATTCGCAATTGTCTCTAAATTTCATCAGAAATACCTTTTGATAGTCATCTGTCAATCACGGCAATCAACGATCGTTAATGGATTAATTTATGCGCGTCCGTTCGAAAATTTGTTGTATACAGGGTCATCGAAAATTTGTAGATTTTAATTACCACCTACTTTTTCTTCTTAAAATGCCCCTAACTGGCTGGTCTTTCTTCTTGTGTGTGTGGAATTTAATCGTGTGATTTTGTTATAATATTTATGTATGTTTGTGTACAAATAAAAAGATATAAAATTTATTGATTACCTTATAAGATATGAGTGATAATATTGTGGTGTATTTAACATCTTTCTGTCTTTGTCGCTGTCTGGACTTAACATAAGATCTCTGCTGAGCAACACCTCCCTTCTGCGTCAGATGGCTACTGAGGCAAACCATGACATCGACTCGCACATATGCGAAGAAAATACCGATGGTGCCAACTTGAAGAGTTGCGCATCCTCTATCATTTGATAGTGTTGAATTGGATTTAAATGAGTTAATTTTAAACAAATACCTCGCATGTGTGCAATCATGTTAATGTTACATATTTTATAAAATAGAATTAAATTAAATTGAAGAAATACACAGATCAGATAGTTGGTTATAGTTTAATGAATATTAAATTAATTTAGTGTTTTTTTATCTTTTTAGATTACCTACAGCTGGATCATCTGTCAACTGATAAGTGGAATTGTAAACATTGAATTAAATGTAATATTGAATATAACATTACAATATATATCGAGAAAATTTCGCCCTATTTATAACAATCGAAAATTAAGAAAAATTAGTACAGTTAACAGCGCGATCTATAACAACCTTCAAATTAATATCATATATTATCATTTGGAATATACAAATTGCAAATGCATATAACGCATGCAACGGCATTCTAGCAAATTCGTAAATTTCTATATTTTAATTTATGCAAGATATATTTATCAAGGGAAGCTGGTAAATAAAATTGCAAGGTCGTATTGTATATTAATGCCAGTGCGACGGATAGACATGTTCGGGTAGCGCGGGGCGGGGCATGCAAGTCTCTACTATCTTACTCTTGCCATGCCGGGGTATCGTAACTGTCCCACTTCTTTTTTTCTTTGAGTGTACTTATTATTATTCATGTAAGCGTACTTCCCATTCTCAAGAAGCGTTATGGCACACCTGCGCATGTATTTAAATAAGAATAATTTCCAGTTATTATGAGCTTTTCAAGCTTCCATCGACTCATTTTCTTGGACGTCGAAACACACAACGAACACATAACCTAATATTTGTTCTGGATATGATATTCGGCGTATTTCAGGATTGCGTGTCGCTCGAGTAACGTTGACTATAATTATGTTGGCTAGTATTATTAGTGTCATAAAATTGTTTTAAATCGTAATTAGATTTTTTCGTCACATTTAATTTGATTTAATGAATATGTAATGGATTTTTTTGTTTCGTAATTAGTTGGAAGCCAATGGGCTAACTAACGTGCCTCTTAGTATAATTTTTTATTAAAACTTGAGAAAATAGTTTTGTCTAGAAGCCTTAATGTTAAATATATCGCATTCTTTGAAAGTAATTTCAACTTTATATTAGTACGTTAATGTTGTATTTTATACAGCTTTATTATTTTAAATAGGAAAACCTATTTATTGTATCAAATTTAAGTTCTACGTCTCATGAAACAGATTCATAAAAAGGAGCAATATTATTATTTTATTAAACTTATATACTGACGACTATATATGTATATAATTACATAGGCATTCATGTCCAACTAATACGTATCTTTCTTACTACTACTACATTTCATGTTCTACGTACAAAGAGCTTTTAAAGGAGCTCGCACACTGAGGCGCGACGAAGCAAAGAGAAGAGCAGCGAATTTATTACGCCAGAGAAAAACCCACGTTGTCAAATCGGTGCCCGCACACTGATGCGCCGCGCGGAGAAGCGAAGCGAAGAGCCGTCACGAGGAAAGTTTTCAGAGCAACCAGTCGAAGTATTTCGCGCCGCTTCTCTTCGCCTCTCCTCAGTGTGCGGTACATAGAGACGGGAAGCGCCAAATCTTTAGGTTTTCGTTACTTATCGGATACTTTCGTTTTCCGATAAGACGCCAGTAGGCTATGAGAAACCAGTAGATTTAATTGGTACTTTGTTTTGAAGGTATCATGCACATGCGCATCAGGTCTCGCGTCTATTTCGCTTCGCTTCGCCTTAATGTGCGGACTTTGCTCGCGCGACGCTGCGCTTCCCTTCGCTTCGGCGCGCCTCAGTCTGGCAGCTCCTTAATTCGTTTGAATTTAAAATACAGCTTGATTCTTAAAATCCTGGAATATAATCTAGATGATTGTAACTTCAGTAAAATATCCAACTAAAACCGATTATAAGCTACAATAAATCTGTTTCTTCATCTTAACCGTTCAAATTTAAAAACAAAACATTTGCAAGTCGAAAAATATTTGTTTCATGTTAGCTAAGACTATGTTGCTATATAAAACTTTCTCAAAGCAATTAATACATATCCAAAATGTTTTGTCTGTAATCTCTAACGCTTTCATTAAATTAATTCCCGCTGCGAAATAAATAAATATCGTTAATGAGGTATAAAACATTGAGGATGTACCAAATCTCTTCTCAAACAAGTCCTGTGGTTCATTTAACTCCAATTATGTTGTTTTTTGTGTTGTGGAAACGCAAGGTATGTAGAATGAGAAACTTTCGTTCGTTTCTCCTTTTGTCGACGTTTTTGAACTTGTTTTGTTTACGTCGTAGGCGATGTTATTTTAGATCAAACGTAAATTAACTCTGTCTTTCATATCACTGGCATTTAGAAACTTTAGCAGAATTCTCTTTATATCTACGAGAAAAAAAGGCATCATTCTGCGGTAAAAGTTGTTTTCCTGTAATAATCCTTTGTCGTATTTAAATAAAAAGAACAAAAGGACGATAGCAAGGTACAGAACATAGATATCAGCTTACTTTTAGCGATATCGTTGCAGCATCCCTAAAATATCGTTTGATTTCTCTTTTATCTTTCGTATAATATATTGTAACAAATAATAATTATAGCTAGGAGGGCGAACATAATTAGATCACTCTCTGGTATCAGGGAGAAAATTGACGGAGCAAAAAAAGTTCTTCGGTTAACCAGATAAGGGTGGTAAAATGACTAAAGGTTTTCTATAGTCTTGTTCATGTTACTGTTATTAATTAAGTGCTATTATTATGCATATAAAGCAATGGTGTGTTGTAACTAATTAAATATGTTTATTTATAAAAAGGACAATGCAACTGAAGGTGCTAGATGGGTATATAGGGTTACAGCTTGCAGAAATCACAGATGAACTATCCTGATGCACTGTTTACTGTTACAAACAAAAAAGATAATATTGTGCAATCAGACAACTTAAAAGGAATTGAACTTTGATTCCAACAATTTTAAGGGAGGCTAAGATGGCAAATTGCGTTGGATATCAGGCACAAAGGTGTCATCCCCAGTATATTACATTTTACAGACAAACTTCTTTGTTCTTTATAGACACTTGATGAGTTAAATATTCGCTAGTACATTAAAGAAGTCATTACCAGCTTCCTTCTTTAGCTACTCGTATGTTAATATGTTACTATGTCGTATGGCCAATTGATAAATGCGTCATTCACATAGTAGTCTCTGTACTTTGGTTTATTCCAATTTGGCCTCTTCAAAGACATCTATCAGAATGTTACTGACTACTAGTGATAACGCCAATCCAGAATTTCAAAAGGAGAACTCAAGTGACTAAATTTCTTTTCTTAGATTCAATTTTGTACTTTTAGAAACGTTTATTGGTTACTAATAACGGTTTAAGATATCATGTTAGATCTATAGTCAAAGTAAGAAATTTATATAGCGTGATTTGTTTGTTATATGCTAAAGTGCTAAAGATAAAACAAGTAGTTGCTACAGTCACAAAGACATTACATTAGGAACGAAACTTTATGTAACGAATAAGCAGTGTACAATACATTTACCATTCCCGATAAATCTAAATCACACATAACATTGAGCAGACATTCCTCAGGATAAAAACGAGCTGGACTCCATTGCAATACGACACGATTCCGTCCAGGAAATCGGCAACAATAAATTGAATACTTCCAACCGTATCACAAGTACTGATACGAAACCAGCAATAGCATTCTTGGTATATTATCCGGCCGACAATTACTGAAAGTTATTGCGGCGCAGTAACAAATTACGCTGAAACAAATCTAACTACAGCCAGTTTATCTTTAGATTAGGAGCAATGGTTTTTCGCTGAACCGAGAGAATGGGTGTTCGCCGTAATGAGCAATAATATTCATTAGACGAAGTGCTAATAATAATGATACAAGGAACGTTAATAAAAGCCTATAAAGTCGCCTTTTCATGAACGGCTACGTTACGAATTGATAAAATGAGACAGTCAAGTATTTGTTATTGTGGTTTTATGAGGAATTTCTCGGAAATTGGTTCCATCACCGAGAATTGTATGTTTAATTTCCAACTTTACTTTTTTTAATTAACATAAAATTAGAGCTATAATCTGGACCTATTAATTGTGTTAGTGATTAATTATTTTGAAATTATATTAGTATTAAAACAAATCGATAGCAGCAGCGGTTAGGAGGCTATACAGTGACGTGTGAGATTGTTGGAGTCCAGATTTCAGTTGTCTACGAGGACAGTAAATTTTTTCTCGGATAATTGTAGCTCGCTGATCTACCATTCTTAGTTATTGGAGAAAAAGCGATTAACAGTCTAGTATTACAAACGGCGACACAGCGTTGTAACAAAGCAATTGAATAACTTTACACACGCACCAACCACACAGCAAAAGTTGCAAACAATACATTTGAGAAGCAGCTATCTATCGCGATACAAATTATGTTTGAGAAACCATTTGTGTTTAAAATAGTAGATATATTTTGGGTTTAGTCTAAATTGCAGAACAAAATGCACGCCACAGTTTTACGAAAATATTATCGGTAAAAGAATTTTGTTTTGATGCGTCCACACTAATAAAATTTCGAAATGCAAAACCGCACCTTAATATTGTGTTTAACTTTAATTGTAGTTCTAATCATATTCTGATTTTGACACATTAGTTAAAATATTATCTCTAAGAACTATTGTATCTAATGTTGTTTTATTATATATGTACATATTTATATACCGTATACGACTATCTTGAATGTTCCTAAATTCCTCGTAGTGCTAGTACTCCATCGCTATATAGATTTTTATTGCAATAGAACGTTGTACTTCTAAGTGGTACAATTCCTTCCATATCACGTATTTTCCTATCTCAGAAAAGCTTCTTGATTAAATGAGGACCGTACGATTCTCCCAGACTGTCGGCGTTCTACCATCTTGAAAGTGTTTGTAATATAGTTTGGCCTATTTTTACTTTCGGAAGGCAAACATCACGTTTCTGCTCGGGCTGCTTCGTTGAGGTATCAATATTGTCTGTTTGTTTTGATATTCTTGATGTAGAAGAAAATCATATTTTCTGTAGAACTCCAATGGAACGTAGAAAGTTGTAATATGTGAAAGAATTACTGAATTCGGTCTTCATAATATTTTTTCTTATCTAGAGAGTACTACTTACTGACAGAATACTAATTTATCTTAAACATAGTTTGCTTATCGTCGCCACTTTTTGTTTCGTTTTAAGTATGTTAACGTATACGAAGTACTATGTTAACAACCGACGTAGGTATACACATTCAATTCTTATAGTGAATAACAATAACTTGTTAAATATCTATGTTGGTAAGCAAATGTGCACAAAAAAACAGGTATTCCAAGTAACCATCAGTATAATTAAATAGCGTATAGAATTTAGTAAAACCCAAACCAATTCTTGTGCATTTTTTAATCCTATTATGGATATATGTATAAAGCACTTATTGGGTTATTTTAGCTTACTAAAGATAATTTATTCTTAATACTGGTATAGGTTGCTGCATTGAATACTAATCTTCGCATTTTGTTTTTGTTCGTTGAAGAAACTGAAAACAGCAGAAAATCAAATCTGTACTTGTTTTTACGAAAAGATGGAAAATATGTACTCTAAGAAAATTATGTTATGTGTATAAAGGAGACTAAGAAACGAAACGAAGCATATCCACCGAAGTTTTACAGATATTATTGCAGCATAAACCTAGAATCAAATTGAGTCGAGTTGCTGTTAAAAATGCTAACTAAATTTAACGTTTCTAAATTAACTGTGTCTCGAATTTGGCATAGAGCCAAAGAACAATGCGACAAGGGAACTCTTTGTGCCGATGATGTCTCAGCTAGAAAGAAAGGAGAGAATGGTGTGAAGGCATAATCCGTAAAAACTTTGCATAATATCCGGGATGTCCTGTTTAATCGGCGTGATACAGTCCAAATTTTCTCATTTGCAGTTTAAATTTCAAAATTAACCATTTCCTACATTTTTAAAGAAGACGTACAACAAATATGTTAAGATCTCAAACCATTGTCAGAAGAAATGTAAACGATATGTCTTTACTTCACTCAAGTATTCTAGCTAATAGAGGCTTTGGAGATGCTGTTCAAGTTTTATTACAAGAGTTATATTTATGGTAGCAATGGTCAAACCACCAGTATAATCCTGCAAGTTGCCAGAGATGAGACTAACTTTATTTATAAAGAAACTATAATTTGAAGGATGCCATATGTAAAAGGTTGAAAGTTACATTTTTTGGAAAATGGGGGTTTTAGACTAAATAGGTGGTAAAACAAAAATACAACTATTAACTACAAACAAAAATCATATCGATAGCGTTTTGTCACGCGGAGATATAACGAATTAATACATCAAAACGTAGTAAGTGACAACTAGCTTTTAGTTGTCACTTAGTTGTTGTTTAGTGTAACATAACCTAGCGAGACGTTTTGAGTGATGGTCGTTGTATTTCGTTCGCAAAATAAGTTCTGTTTTCGAATAAAATGGATATTCCTGAAGATATATGTTCCAAAAATAGACAAAGAACTGCAATGTGCGAAAAGACACAAAATTTAATAAAAATCCTGGGAAGAGCGACCTGTACCTGGAACAGTTTTTTGGCGAAGATGTAAGTAAAGACTATTCCAGAAGCCTTATTTAGAAGTTTCGTTTTTGTTTGGAAAGGTCAGCAACGCTGAATGGATTTTATATGTTATAGTAAACTATTCTTTTAGTTAAAGTGTAGCTGTTCATACGCTTGTAGAGTAATCACAGCGGGTGCGAGGAAATACCTATCTGAGCAGTTTTGGAAACTGGCAGATTATAATGAACAGAAGAACTTTTTACGTGTCCTTATTCGACCAACTTTAATCAAACGTAGAATACACGGAAACTACGATAATCCCTACCAGAGCAAACGACAATATTATACAACAATTTAAATACTTTCTACTAGCTTTCTACTAGCTCAGGTATGTAGAAGTACATTGTGCTTAACTTTTGGGATCATACAAAGAAGATTGGAACTACTACTCAGCGAATACTGTCCGGTGGCATATCTGTTGAAGACAAACGAGGTGGCAAATGTCCTGCAAGGAACCAAATACTTTGGAAGCAAAGAATTGTAGATTTCGTTGGGTCAATACCTAGCAGAGAAAGTCATTATGGACGAGAACAAATTCCAAACCGCAGATACCTTTCTGAAGATTTGATTTGTACCCAAACTATATAATGCCTTCCTTGAAAAACATCAGCTTGATGTGACAAAACCCTCGGTGTCTCAGCAGTGGTTTAATGAAATATTTAACAAACAATTTAGTTTAGCCTTCGCAACCCCAAGAGTGGACACTTGCTCTACTTGCAATAAATACAAAATATCTATATATAATTGGTAGCAAGACGCCGGTTGAAAAGTATGATTTGGAACTAAACCGCGACTTACATCATCGTAAAGCAGAGAGCGCTCTAAAAAATGAAGGCCCAGGATATATCAGATTATAAGGGTCCTCAGTCTGATGCATGTGTGCTGTCTTATGATTTACAAAAACAGATGTATATTCCTGCATTAACTCTTACTCAGAAGTATAGTATAATACATACTATAGCAGTCGGTTTACTTGTATTATTAATCTGATAATTCATTTTGAAGATGAAGGCAAAGGATTTATGTACCTATGGGATGAAATAACTGGGAAACGCGGATGTAACGAAATCGGCAGTTGTTTGTATGATTATGTCACTACGCAGCTAAAATCTACAAAGCGGAAATTAGTTCTGAGGTCCGATAACTACGGAGGACAGAACAAGAATCAGAGAATTTTGACTGTTTATATTACTTTGATAGCCAAAGGGTACTTCGATGAAATAGTGCACAAGTCTTCATATGTAGAAACACATCCCTCCCATGCGATCGGGATTTTGGCTGCATAGAGTAAGCCAGAAAAGGTCTTAAGCCTGAAGCACCGATGGATTTGGTGCGTATAATGGCGAATGCACGATTGAGAAATCCGTTTGAAATTAAATGTACTACTAAATTTTTCAATTGGATGGACGTTGTTAAAAATACTCTAGTAACTGCCAAGCTTTGTATTTCACCGGCTGAAAGTCACCAAGAACGACTTAGGGCATATTTCAGTCAAAACGTCGTACCTACTCAGATGTCGCGCTCTGGCGCAAAGTGAGTCTATTTAAAGAAAATGTTACACTGCAATAATTTGCAAATTTGAACGTTGAACTGGTTGAACAACCAGCCCGTAAATTAAAGAACGATAAAATCAAGCAAATAAAAAGTATGATCCCGTATATTTCACTCACTAGTAAAGAATTTTTTGAAGAACTGGTTGAGAAACAAGAAGTCTTACAATAAATAAGTATAAGTTATTACATTACATTCATAAACTGTTTTTTGTAATAAAAGCGTTAAATAACTAATACATTTTTTTTTCGGAATGTATTGTTTATTACACAATTTTTAGAATTTACTCTCCCATATGCAACTTTGATGGCACATACTATGGTTTGAAAATTAATGCCAAATAACAAAATTATTATTACTTTTTCCATTAAAATATGTATTATATTATATGCGTATATCTAAAATGATAGCAGGATCAGTCACGAATATTTTGTATTTGCTACTAAATTAAACTAATACAGATAAATGTGCCTCCTGTAAAATGTTTAGATTTGTGCATACCGCCTTTTGCATATAGAACCCCTCATATATCGATAATGGGTAGTAAATAGAGGTAGCGACAACCTACAGTTTAGTTCAAAATTACTTCAATAATAATAAACTTGGATAAATATAATTTATCCAAGAAACATGAACTCACACATCCGGATCACTGGTTATGTATTACTAAAACTCGAAGTCTTCAAAGCAATGCATTATTTAGTAAATAAGCAATCTCTGCGTTTTACATCGACTTTCAAGCAAAATAAAAAAAGCTTCATATATAGATTTTCTTATTTCTATTCGATCATGTAATTGCACATATTGTTTGCAAACCTGTATGAATAAGAAAATCAAATATAATGTGTACCTATGTATCCATCCATTTATATAACATAAAGTCCGTGTAAAGTACAAGGTTTGCTTGTTTGCGAAACCTTGGAAAACTGCTTCATAAAGGCTTTGAGTTTTATGAATAGATGAACTGTAGACAAATGTGTGAGATATCCCCGATGTTAACCTGGCTAACCAGTGATTGCAAGTCTAGTAATAATGGAAAAATAATGATAGTAGTAAAGAGATACATGGATAGTCTATAAGAACTAAGAAAATAAAGAGTATAGAAGCTAAGAAGCAGGTAGAAGAAAAAGTAAGAAACAGAAATCTCTCTTGAAAAAAACTGGCAAATGGACAAAAAAGACAGGATAAAGGACAAAATTCGAAAACTGTCAAAAGCAAAAGCTCTAACTAAGATTTACGAAGTTACTTACAGGAAAAACTTCAGCATATCATACCATATGCCACTATAAAGTAAACCAATCTTCAATACATATTTTTTTGTCTCATCCTTAGTCATAACAGACACTGTCACACGGATGATGGCAAGTAAAGAATATTAAATCAAATATTGTGTAAACCCTTTAGATTAGAAAGCTTACGTTGATTGTTGTAAGGAAATATAAATATCTCTTCTGTCGTTATTACTATTCCGTGAAATTTCAAGCTCTAATACCGCGGCAAAATTAATGCTTCGCTAAGTGGAATTTATTAATGTATATACGCCAGGAGGGATTGTAGGCAATTTATCCCTACAAAATCCAGCTATATATTTTTACAACAATGTTGTTCCAACAGCCACAGACCCGACGAAAAAGTCAGATGGTTAGCCGGGTATATAGCTTCCAAATACAACGTTCCTCGTAAAATGCGCGCATTTTAAAATAATGAATTCTACAGTTATTTCTTGTGGGCGTTCGTTTTTATTAATCCAGCACGCCTTAAATATATAATGTCAAATGGCTCCTGTGTTATTAAACGAGATAATTAATTCAAAAATCCTATAAGAAATCAAGTAACTAAGTGATTCAGAAAACAATAATACGAATAAATGTGAAAAAATATCTGCCTTGATGCAAATATGAATTACATTTTATTTCTGAATTATCTCTCAAATGCAAGTCTTCTTAATGTAAATAGGGTTCCTACACATTTCATTATACAAAACGGTTTCCCACTACAGCAGTTTCGCAACGAATTCCACTGACAGACTGCATGTTAATTCGCAAAAAAGTGGTAGAAGGGACGCGATTACAGCGCTCTCTCTCACGTCGAATATAGCTCCCTTCTCAAATGTATGATTTATTTCAGGAAACTGTGTATGTGTATTAATATCAAATACTTTGCTTCCGGGAAGAAGCTGCTGAAGCTACTCAGAAAGGTACGGAACTCGGCACTCTCAAACTTAAAAGTAAGTGCCTTAGCTACCATGTTACCAGCGAAGTCTAGATATGTACACCTAATGTTTTTACATCCATTGTAATGCGACCAATACTTACCTACTACTTTTAATTTACTGGTTATTTTTGTAAATACTTTTGAGATTTTTATTCTTTTATGTTGATAATCCTGGTGTAGTGCAAAATATGCAGAAGTGAGAAGGGATAATTGACTGTAACGACAAGATCAACGTGATGTTTAAAAGTAAGAATGCAAGAGGTCGGAAGATCCCGTCAATAATTTCAATGAAGTGTATTCAAATTTATGTAAGTTAATAGTTTGCCCAAAAGACAAATCCTGTTTTTGTTTTGGTGACATCATTAGGATATATATTGTAGAAGTTGGCAGTGCGGTTGAATTCTGCGAAATTGAACTATCTGACATTACCGCTTATAAAAAGTACGTAATTACAAACAATGTAATCGGCTATTACTAGTAAGTTATAGGTATATTTTGAATCAAGAAACACATGGAGAGTGAAAATTTTTTTTTTTTCGACGTTGCTAAAAGCTATATAGAAACTTATCTGACGAATAAAAGTTACAAATAATGAAAACATGCTATTAGTTATGATCCCCCAATTTTGATAGCACTTACTCGTATTACAGTTAAAAATGGCGCAATAAAAACTGCAAAGAGGAAATCCAAAGAGTCGAATTCTCGTCCAAAAATGGAGAAATTAATTAATTAGAAAACGGAAACCTTCGAAAGTCATTGCTGATTCTCAAGAGAGAGAACTTTGACAGCGTACCATAATACGTTGCAATAAAAATATTAATCTTAGTTATCCAGAATTTGTATTACTAATAAAGGTTTTGATTCTACATTTTGCTTTCTAAATTGTTATCCTAGGAATTTTCATTTTAATTCAGTTGTTACAAACAATGGAGGAATATATTTACTGTCGCTTGTGTCACTATAGCTGCATTACTGATTTACATAATCAGCAATGGAAGAAGCGGTTACAGCCTTTGGACGTTGTGCGTAGAACTACAAATTGTTCATCAGAAACGTGAAAACTCCTATAAATTTGCTGCTTATTCATTCGAATATTGCATTCTTAAGATGACTTAAATTGCTGTGATTGCGCTGTATTCAATTTGAATATATTTAGCAGCAATGATCTAATCTTTATTAACACTAATTCAGTTTAACACTTAGGAGGTATTCTGCAACTGATCGTCTTCTAAATAGCTTTCAAGTAACACTAGCGATATGACACCTTCGAGATCAGCATAAGGATTAAGAATACAAAATGCGTCTAGAACATGATCAAACGAAATGAGCTACTCTAGCATTTTGAAAATATTCAAGTGGTTTTTTCTTGATTAAGTGAAAACATATTTTCTCAAACCACTTGATTCAATTTACTATTGTTATCATATGTAGCTGATTAACCACAACATAAGTGCTTCAATTTCCGCGTTTAATGATAATTAATATTTAATTTTTAATTTAAATAAGTGACACAACATTAATCGCATTAAGTTCAGTTATAAAACTTTAAAGTCAAATACGGAGTCTACTTAGTATAGAGTAGTAGTTCATATAATGCAGAATTATTTCGTAGCACCCGCTGCCGCAGCAAATTAGAAAATCAATTAACACCTTACCTGTATATATTCCGGAAGCGATAAAGAATAGAAGAATCCACGTTGCCATAGCTGCCTAACTATATGAATTATAATATTTATCTTCCAGCACAAAACAGAACAGAGCACATCACATCTTACGACATTTATCTTCTCGATAACATGCACACGAAGAATATACTACTCGAAGTTCGACGAAAACATGTTACTTCCAAACAAACTTTTTTCGTTAGCTCTTCTCACCGATAAGAGAAATTGACGCACAACGTTCCTTAAAATACAATAATGTTTGTGTCTCTTTGACAATTATTACATTGCCAACGTTTTAATCCGCAAAAATTCACATGGAGTTTCGTTGTTTAATTTTTTTCTCTTTGGAACGACTCTCACGATCACGCGCTCTCACTTTAAAAACATTTTCCAGTAAGGAGTAACGCGGTCACAGTGTTCAGAATTCAAGGGAAATTCTCTAACTGCGCGCAACGCCACCCTGAAAATCGCGGAGACCCTGTCGAACTACGACAGAACGAGGATGCGCACTTTACTAAATCCATATACCCCTTCGCACATCACGGCGAGGCTTCTCATTTGCTACCATCACTACCATCAAGAGAGATTTTTCATAGGAAAACTTATTCCGAAAGTTATTGTATAAATTACCTATGTTTGCGTATTCGCTTGTCGCACTTAAATAATTAAAGTTTATTAATAAAGGGCTAGGGATCATGACTAGAAGATAGGAGCATACAAATTAGGTGAAGTCTAGATCCAAAAGTCTATTGTGCATTTGCTTTTGCTCCTTTAACAAGTTATGTCGAGTACGAGAAACTTTCTTAATAATATTATAACTTCTTAATTAAAAAACGATACACTTCATTAAAACCTGGTCCATAGAATATATGTCAAGATTTATATAAATTGATACTTCATCCATTCGACTGAATAATTAATATGCAGTTTAATCCAGTCGAAACATTGGTGAACGTTGTTCAATCAAACAAGGAAATTATGCATTATATTTCAATATCTGTAAGATATATAAAAATGTAAAATTAAAAAAAATCGAAATACTACTCCCAGTTAGTTTTCACTTTAGCACTAAGTGAGGCACTAAATCAAGCGGTAAATTCACTTTTCAGGATTAAATTTTCTAAAAGTATTGCATTTAACATTGATTTATTTGTCTTCTTTCGACCTGAAATAGTTTTATAACAACAGATTAACAGTGATGTATAAGGATTTTTTAATTTTTCGTTGAAGCTTTATCATATCAACGTCCACATGTGGTTACCATACAGGAAAATCGTGCTTTCTAATTATTATCAATTGAGAGATTTTATATTGTTATGTTTTTACATGATTATTATTTAATATATCTATTTTCTGACCAATAAAACAATACCAATTTATTCCAGAACATATAATATTAAATTTATTAAATAAATAATTCGTTAAAAAGACTTCTTCAGTGGAAGAAATTAACATTTAATATGTGTAAAATTACAATTATAATTTGTAATATACAACAACATTATTCAAAAAAACTACAAAAACAGACGTAATAACATACACAAAGATACTGATTTAAATGGTATGTTAAAATAAACAAAAAAGTTCTTCAGTAATAACAGAGATATTATAATAACTAAAGCAGACAAAGGAGAAAAAAGTATAATAATGTATAAAAAGGATTACGCAGCCAAAACGCATTCATTATTAAACGATCAAAACACATTACATTACAAAAAGACTCGACTAACAAAATTCAAAGTGAAAATAACCAATCCGTTGCTAAAAGTTTAAAAATATATAATTCGATAACTCCGCGAATTTACGGTGTCTTTCATAAAACTGATATTCCTTTAAGGCCGATTGTAAATTGGATACAGTCACCAACATACAATTTATCGAAATTTTTATCCAAAATTCTCAGTAATGTCGTAAGTACAATGTAAAAAATTCGTGGGAATTTGTTAATTTCATTGACAAAAAATCCGTACCGTGTAATCATGAAATTATCAGTTTAGACGTTGTATCTTTATTCACAAATGTCCCTACAGATTTGGCACTAAACATTATAAATAAAAAATGGAATTTAATTCAAAATTAAACAAATTTACCAAAAAATAAATTCATGTTGGCTGCAAAACTTTGCTTAAATTCAACATATTTGCAGTACAACGACACAATATATAAACAAATATTCGGTATAGCAATGGGTTCTTCATTATCTGCTGTTATAGCAAATTTGGTAATGGAAGACTTAGAGCAGGTCTCACTTAACAAATTAATCTGTCATGTTCAATTTTATAAACGGTATGGAGATGATTGTATATGTTGCATACCAAATGATAAAATTGAACATGTTCTGCACACATTTAACACATATCATGATAGGTTAAAATTTAACAGTAATTAACAGTTTAGTAGATCAGGCTATTAAATTAGCTCACCCTGATTTTAGAAAAGAAAACAAACAACAATACAATCACTGCAGTATCTTTCATAGTCAAGTAAGAACAGTACCAATTACTACAGTAAACGGCACATATCGTTGGTGTTTCATAGAAAATGTAGTAATAGTGAGCACGAGTCTCAACTGCAGTGGCTACCAAGCTATATTGTTTATTGGACTATCATTCGAGCTGTTGCTGTGTAATTTGTGTGTGCAGATGTATTTTCTAGGCTTTGTTACAACATTACTTCTCCGCAATATTGTGCTGTTAATTGTTTCCAAACTACGAATGGTACGAATGAACCCCGCTCTACTACTACGGCCACCCAGATTCTCGCTCGTAGATACGTAGAATGTCGATGTCGCAAAACTGCTTAGAAATAGAGGTGCCGAATGTTTCTCTTGCTGTTTAAATAGATAGCGATGCATAGATTTCTGAGCTCCACACTAATATTTTCAATAGCATTTTTAAGATTATCAAGAAAAAATTAATAAGTTACTCGCATGTTATTTTTATACAAATATACTGACAATGATTTAAATAAATGCACATCATTAGAAATATAAACTGAAAATAAAATAGGTAGGAGAAAAAAATAAGTAGGCCTTAGAATAGAAGCTTCCTGACTTTATTTTCAATTGTAACAAGATTATCAAGTAATAAGTTACTGGCATGTAATATTGTGATTTAAATAAATGCAATCAAGAAATATAAACTGAAAATAAAATAGTTATAATAGGCAGAATAGGAATTTTCTTGGTGAGCAATAACATTTATAATAGGCAATATAAATGTTAATTGTTAATACGATCACGGCCAATAGTTGAAGTTTTTATATTAGGTACTAATTAAGAGTTGTGAAGTAGTATTTTAGAAAAAGCGTTAGCGAAAAAAATATTTATGTATTTTACACTGGAAAGCTGATCAATCGGAGCATTGCAATTACTTTCACTTCTATCCGCGCTTGCTATCCTTTATTTGCAAGTATTTGTGTAAATAAACCCTCTTACCTTACTGTATTGGTCGTATTACGCAATTGCTTGTAATATATCCCATTATTTGATTTTTGGTCAACCGATACTGTTTTCAAACTATGTATATGACTATTGACAAAATTATTTTCAGTATATCTGTCAGACACGGTGCATAAGTTCTAATTTCGCGCATGAATATCAAGTAAAGTGAATAAATTATAATTTGGCCAATTTGTCAATTTTGTCATAAATATTACCGATGTCTAAAAAATTGTTTCAAATAATAAACCCCCAATGTGAGCCGAAAAGATTAATTAAGTATCTATATTACAAAAGTTCTTATAAGATTTTAATAACGGTCTTGTAATTTTGTGTGCTATTTATAATACACAACACATTAATTCAGGGTCGGATATTTCAGCAACATGAATGACACCCGAAATGAAACCGACATGAAACTTTAATTCTTTACTATTATCACATCAATCAGTACGTGTTGTATTAAGTTTGTATCTCGAATATCTGACAAATCTAAAACAGCAAAACCTGTAGCTAAGTTTAAATATTAGCTCATTTGCCACAGATTTGTCTGGATTTTTCTTATCTATTTACCTTAGTCGGCTGCTACTTCCGACCCTGTTCACTAGAGATAAAGAGGTTGGAATAATTAGTCCATTGTCGCAGGTGTTGCGCAATACAGATTAAATAGCAAACTGTAATGAAATTAGGTTTTGCATTCGATTCTTAACACCTAGGATAACGTTTCTGATTCATATAATCAGCTGATAATGATTTTTGTCAAGAGTTAATTAAGACGTCTTATTGGAGATAACCTGGAACTGTGGATGTAAAAACAACGACACATGTACAATCTTGGTTTATCCAAACTTTAAGAAAATGCAAGGTCAGTGTTCACATTAGTATTTGTCAGTCATTGTCATGATTATCATTAATACTTTACATTATAAGTGTATCGATAAATAATATTGTTATTAAATATAACATAATGTTTTATTCAACATAGCTATAGTTAGTTATAGTTAAGACTTAAAAACTAAGTAAGTACCTATATATCGAGAGGATGAACGAAAATGTACAAACGAAACAAATATGCAAGACGAGTCTGGATGGGAGATATCGAGCACGCGGTTAGCAAAAACCAGCTTAGAAGTATCCTAAGTAAGTTAATAACAATGTGCGTACTTATGTATATAGTTTAAATTTAAAAAAAAACTGGTCTCAAAAGAAGTTTCAATCTTTGAAATTATATTTGGCTCGGTTTACTAATGAGTTTACCGATCTTTGGATAATTTAATCTAGTTTAGAGAAGTAAGGTTTATTGAATTGTCTAATTTTTACCTTAAGCAAATCTATCTCATTATTAGTTAAAACGAAACCGCTAAATTAGAACAAATAAATGAATACAAATATTTTCTAAATCGATCAAATTTCCATTCAAATCAATTTAGATATCCATTCATATGGAAACCGTCCAACGGAGTGCATATTCAAGGTAGAGTTTTAAATTTCGAAACCATAAGCAAAATTGTTATCACTCAATAAAAGCGCACTTAAAGTTTGATCATCATCATTCGAACACACACAACTGAAGGAACGAAATTGTCTGACTATTAGTCGCTGCGCTAAATTTAAGCTATACCTATTCCATCTAGATTTTTGCAGTGCTAAACCTCCAATAGAAAGAGATAAATACGTTCCGGTATCAGAATTTTCCCCCTTAGCTCAGCTTTCTTTAGTCAGTTTTCCATTATAAAGGCATTCAGATTACGTATTTTCTCTTGAAGTAAGTAGCGGTCGTTATAATTAAGGAAATGTTTCAGTCGTTTAGTCGATGTACTGTTTTACCTTTATTTTACTGAAGGAAAATTTATACATACGTATTCACTACTAAAAGTTTTAATTAGGAAAACTCGAAAATATGATTACAGAATTTATATTGTTACCAAAAACAATAAAATTAGAGAAGTTATTCAGTGGGGTTTTTAATTCGAAGAAACGTTTTTGGTTGCTCATTTGTTCTGTTTATATGTTTGCAATTTATTTTTTGATTAAAGTTTCTCTATGAATGTTGAATCATTTCGATATTTCAATAAAACATTGTTTCACTGTGCACCCTACGCAGTATTTTCTATATAAATTCATAACTTCTACGAATAGATACAAACAAATCAAATATGCACTTAGTGTACGATTTTGAAGTGAAAACTCGTAGTGTAATTAGCGCGCAAGATAGAATCAACACTAACAAGGGCGTAGGTGTCACTTCATTAGTTCGACAAAACTTTTCGCACCGAAATAGTACTTTTGTAATGTAACTACGTATTTTTAAATTTTTATATCTCCGAAATTATGACAGATATTAACAGATTATCAAGCATAACTTGCAGCGTGTTGTAAGATTCCAAAGACGAGGCAACCTTTCTTCGCAAAAAGCTACTAATCGGAAATGGTGGATCTCATACCCCCTTTTTCAAATAGTTTTTCTTATTTGTAAAAAAAGGTTGGTTTTAGATAGGAAGCTATGGTAAGTTGGACAATTATATAATAATATTAGTAATACAGTGCTCTCTTGAGGACGACTGGCAACTATCACTTTCAATTTCGATTCAACTTTAGAGACTGGAAGAGTATTTTGGTATAAGTAGTTCACACTTTTTAGCAGCCAAATTACTACGGGCCACGGTCCTCTCTAAAGTTACAGTAGATATTAAAATTAAACGCTATCGGAGGCTTCCACGGTCTAGGTCTTCCTTCAGATAGTGGTATAATATGTAGTGAGAAATATTAGTACAAATCAAAGTGTTATAATTTTCAAAAGTTAATCTCAGTGTTCCCGAGTTTTCTCTATCTGCAGCCTGTACAGATTACAAATAGTCTAACACTTACGGACTAAACACAAAATGACTTTTGTAAAATAAAAATGAACAAAATTTTATAAAATCATACAATTTACTTGAACATATTTATCAGAAATTCAAATTTCTACAAATTTTTATATTTACAGATCATTCTATTATGATATTTTTCACTTAATTCTTGGTATTGGCGTAGAGATTGCGCTACAAGATGAAAATTTAAATTCTAATTTAATAAAATATAAAATGTTTTCTAAATTGTACTTTTCAATTGATACCAAAAAGTAGTCTTATTGAGAATTAGCATTTATTTACCTTAATTTAACCAGTATATAATAGCTTGTGTATGTGTATGTGTGTCCTTCGCTATATCTCAACCGCCTCGGCTGGACGTCCTTTCGGAATATGTTCCTTTTTGATGTAGGTGTAGTGTGAATACGTCACGATAACGTAGTAGTTCTTCAATCTCTGTTTGTTAATCCACCGGTGGCCTGTTATTAAGTGTTCTTACAGTTTTAAAAACATTTTTGTTAGTTGTGATGCTCTCAGAATGGGTGGCTATTTATGACATTTGTCCTTAATCCTCCTTTAAATAAATTAGAGACATTCTTTTGTTAATAACCGTACTGTTTGATTTGTCGAAGTTCGGCCTTACTTACTTAAAATCTATGTTTTCCTGTTTAAATTTCCTCAACTGTACTTGTTACTTTTTTTGTTTTTTTAATGTGTGGTGGGTGCTTAGTTGCAGTGACTCCGTAAGCTGTATTACTTGTCTGGCTATCACGGCAACTCTTGCGGTGTAGTTTAGTGTGTGTAAGTTGTGTTTAAATTGTTTTGTGACAGCATCATATCACCTTTTATGATGCCGCGCAGTTAATCACTTTGCTCCCAACAGCGAATGGCAAGTCGATCCGGGACTAAACTCTCTGAAAAAATGTCACAGTCCCTCCAGAGAATTGAACCCCGGCACCTATCGTCCTCTCACAACAATAGTCAGCTGCCTAACCACTGCGGCCATCGACCCGTTGATTAAAGTTTATATAATTGTGTGTATTTTCCAAACGATTCAGCTGTGAATTTAGTGTGATTATGTGTCACATAATCAATTGGATTATTTAATTACATACATTACAATAACGTTAGCATTGTCGGAATTCCTTTGTGCTTGCCAGACGACTTAGAGCTCCGCTTTCGGAACTCACAAACTCGTGATACAAAAACACTGATACCTTTTCTGTGGTATACTAACTTTACCAAATAAACTTTTACTGATTAAATAAATTCTACATTAAAAAATGATGTATTTCAAACGAAAAAAAAGACGGTCATAACACTATAATACATATACGACACAAAAATAAACTAAAAAACATAAAGAGAAACAACATCAAGACGGTCATAACACTATAATACATATACGATACAAAAATAAACTAAACAACATAAAGAAAAACAACATCACCAAAGAAGCAAAATCTTCTAAATTCGATGGTTCGCCACTAATATAGTAGTTTCGTCAAGAGAAAAAAGTGGATAGAAAGCACCAGAAGGTCACGATATCTCGACACCTCGGACATCAGAAGATTTTCGTCTTTTGCGTGGTTTACACGTTCAATGACTGTCTGGTGCTTCCTATTCACTTTTTGTTGCTGAACATAATTTGCATAATATTACATAGTTTCAAAGATGACGCAGCCTATCTTTGTAAGAGGTAAATAGTCTATCGTTGTAAATAGTTTACATTAACACACAACAATATTACATAGTAATGCTCTTAGAACAGACACCAGAAATCTAATCACATTGCCATGATCAAACTTCTGCTTATTTCACTTTTTCGTACTTTTTAGTTAATATCTTAAAATAATCTATATAAATTTCATATGCTGTACGTAGAAGCCCCTGTGTCGTAGTAATACACTGCATAAAATCAACAAGTTCTATGTTATCGTGGAATGTTTTAGTCTTGTAAGTTGGCAATTAGCTTAAACAAGGTTTTGTTGTAAAAAACTTCTACGTCGCTGTTGTCAGGTATAGTACTTCTTGCAACAATTTGCAAGATTTGCAATTTTGCAATTTGAAATAATAATAATAATTTCAGTTATTATTCATTTAATTCAAACATACTAAAATTAAATAATAATACCTATACACACTTTACTTAACATTCAACCGGAGTGCATTATGTAATCTTTAAAAATTATGGGAATATGGCTGCAGATTAATTGTTAACAATATTTTTCATTTTGTTTATTTGCCTGTCGGTATAATACGGTATTGATTAAATTTTGACGACGAATGAAATTTTTTATGATGACGGGCTAAAGTACAACATGGCGTTAATTATCCTGCAGTATGCGCATTTCTTACACATTTTTGCATTTAATATACATATATTAAAACTCTAATGTCCAGTTTGTATAGGGCATTTGATTTCGTAAATCTAAGTATTTTGAAAAATGAGTTTTCATTTAAATTGGAACACAGCAACTTAAAACAAATAAATTAAACTATAAGTGAAAAATTTTGAAAACTTATATTTGTTCACAGATAAACATCAACATTTTCCAACCAATTCAAATTTTTCTGTCATTTTTGTCAGATGTGAAGAAGTTGCTCTCATAGCAATCACAGAGCGCAAGTGTGTGTCAATTATTTGGTATGCTTGCCACAAAATGTGCGTTGGTATGTTGATACGAGCAATAAATTTGTATAAATACGACGGCGTGACCATATATGATTACTTTGGCTATAAAATCGCAACAAAACAAAACTCTGCTACAATTTGAAATTGATGAGATTGATCTTTTAAAATTGGTATTTACGTATGTGTTGGTATAAAAAAATGGGATACCGTGTAGCAGTATCATAGATGTCAGAAATGATTTTGCTCACTTAAACTTGCGGAAGAATCACGACGCATAGACGTAAATGTCGTATGTTTTACTGTATTTATAAACCAAAAGAATATGCAAGCATGTTGAAAGCTTTTAAGCTTAATCCAAATAAATATTTACCCTTATTCGTAAGGAAACCCCTTTTGAGTTATGACCGTATTCATGTATTCCGAAAACAATCCCAGATACTAAAGAATTTATCTAAATGTTGATTTCTTCATATCTTTCGCTGGCGTACGCATATACATAGGTGACAGGATAAGATATATTCTCTGAATATAAATAGCGCTGCGCTTACGTTTTCTTGCACTTTCCTTTTTATATATAAACATATTTATATACACAGTTGTCGTTGTGTCGAAAATGGAAAATTTCTACCTGTAGATTCGAAATGAAATTTTTACGCGTCACCAGCATACGTGTTATTATAGTTGTCACCTGTCGCTTAAAAAAGACGTCAGAAACAAAATATTCACTGCGGAACATCATATACAAAGTTGTTTTTTACTTAATGAGAAAGTGCTACGACAAACAAATACAGACTTGTCACTGTGGGAAGGATACATTTTTATGACGTACCATTTTTCGATTATCTCTGAAATATCGGTATTTGTAAGCTTTCTGGAAGTTTTAGAAATATATAAAGTATATCGAAATATGAAATTTGTTTTTTTTTTGTGATTACACATGTATGTATAGAGGGCGATTGATTGAGAAAATTTTCTGCTAACTTGCATATGTATATAAATATATTCAAAATATTTTTTGGCACTACCGGGAGTACCAGATTGACATCAACCGTTTTATTTCAAATAGTACGATATAGTTTCCTTTCATTTTCGATATTTAAGCTTCATTTTAGAGAGACCTTTACTAGTATTCTCTGTATCTAATTGTCGTAGCCGCCTCGAGATTTATTGTCATTAAGAGGCCCGAACTTTCTAATAGCCGATTTCAATCAATAATCCTGTAGGTTATAGTTTCACACAAATTTACAACAACCTACTATTCCTTTAATATTTAAAAAAAACAATTATAATTGTAGAACACATTTTGAACTGAAAATTTAGTTCGTATTGGTCCACGAACACCACACTATAATTTCTTCGACGCGCTACTCAAGATTTTTGATTCTGTTCGCTTTTTATATCAACGAGTTGGTGAATTCTCTACTTGCCTTTTCCTTAAATATTGCCCAATCTATTGCAAATCCTATATATTTCACTATATAACACTATAATAATAGCTTGCCGTTATGCATGGGAATATGAGTGTAATTGAACATTAACAGAGAGAATCAGACACACACCTCACAACCTCCGATTGATGACAAGTTAGCTTGGGAAGCATCAATATGCGGTGGTGGTGTACAAAGACCTGTACTACACGAGTTGCATGGGACCGTGCTTCATCCTCCGTCGAATGCCGTTTGCATCAGCACCCGATATCATTATACTAAGCTGTCAGTGGCTGCGGTGTTATTGAATGTATGCATCGACTAGGCGCGCACCAAGTCCTCCACAGAAATTAGCTCGGTATACTATTGTACACCAAATCATACCACTACAGCAGACCACCAAACGCCGGTGTACACTTCGGGTACTTACTCCTTCCCTACTCAAAGAGCATATTAGCGCCAATTGCCGAGAAGACGAAGTACGTGACGCTATCGCAGCATGTACCAAGACACAACCCTTAAGCTCCCTTATCATGCAGGAGGGCTGATATCGTGTGTGACTATAAATAAACAATAATTCGGTAGCTTTCAAATCTGACATAAAGGAGACCGAAAAATAGAGAGCTGTCTCATGGGAAGCCATTAACGAAACACAATCAGCGATAATTAAAAAAAATAGTAATAGCTATAGTACATAGCCTAATTATTTAGCTAAATTAAATGTGTTTGACAACATGTATTTGTATTAAGTTACATAAAACGTAGAAAGGAGCACGGATTTAAATTATAGGACCATTAGCACTGTTCGTATTCTAAACTTACAACAATATAAGGTATGCAGAAGCAAAATAATCTTACGTGTCATCATGTCAATTAGGGAGTGTAATATCGCTATAATTTTCTGCATTAAACTTTAACATTGAAAAACCGGTACTGCGTACTTACATTATTTTAATTATAAATTCCTGTGCAAGGAACACTCACAAAGGCTACACTTTTACAGTTTATTCAGGCTTCCTTTTCCAGAATCCCTGAAACATTAATAGAATGATTACTTAACAAATTATGAAAAAGCAAAAAGCAAATAAGGTACATACAAGATGCTTTACTCCGAATAACTTGACATCATTGAACATGTACAGTTAGGCGAGGAAAACAGTATCGGCATATGTTCAAAGGAAGTTTGTTATATCTGGAAGTTTACCCTGGTACAGTAGACGCGTCTCGGTAAAGGGGAGAAGTTGTTTGCAAATACACGTTCACTATAAAGCCTCGCTATTTGTTTTGTTCTTGTATACAAAATAAGGAGCGTATTGTTCGTGTGAGATATTCCCAGTGCGTTAAATTTAAACTTTTAGTTAAACATTAATCTTGTTAGTTGATTAACTGTAAATATCGCCTATCCAAAAACTCCTTCAAATTCGTACAATATACGCGTCCTTATTGTTAATTTAAGTTTCCGGCATAAATCAAACTTGATTTACATTAATACGATTAATATGTTGAGTTTGTCCTAGATAAATATTCGCGAAATATATTCAAAATATTATTCTGTGGCAGTAGCAAGTAGAAATCGCAACTGTGCAAGTGAGAGAATAATGCAACTTTAAACAATTGCGCATACACTGGTCATAATTTGGAGTTCAACAAAACATTGATGGGTAAAAAGAAATTGTTATTACAGCAGCGAAATTACAATTAAAGTAAATTCTGAAAACAATCGTTCTTTAAATCTTTTAAAGTGATATATAACGATTTTGTTTCCAATTCTTAAGAAGGTAACCTACGTGACATTTCAATCAATAATAAAAGTTGTCGTAACAAAAAGTAATAAAAGTCACTTTGGCGTCATATTTCATGATAATACATGCGAACATTTGGCTTAAATTATTAAATATTCTTTGCCGGTAGTTTAATATTTGGTAGTTGTATTGTATTTAACAAATTTCTCTCAATTTATGATTTAGTAGCTTTTCACTGTCACTTTTTTCATGACTAATTTGACATATTACAATTATTTTGATAAAACAACAAACAATTTCAAACTGTTTCGTGTGGAATAACACACACAGGACGTTAAACGCGCAATGGTTTTCAGACAAAATTGACCATAACTTCTGAAATACGCTGATACGCTAACGTATAGTGCGACCCATTTAAAACAATGTATGTTTGGTTCACCCTAGCAATATGGAACAGCCTGTATATATGAAAATAATTTTAAAATATGTAGCCTAAGATTGTCTATAATTTTTTTACATAACATTTTTGATATCTTCAATATTAATGGATACATTGAGCTTTTGACGCACTAATGTCTCACCCTGTATATTATACATTATATTATCGTGATGATTTATCAATCCGCATTATGTAAGTATGTACTGCATTAACAATACGTTACTTCAAAAATCTTGTTAAAATTTAAGTTGAATCAATACATCAAAAGCATGCTTTGAAACCAGACAGTCTCTTAGGATTGAAGAAACTTTTATATTGGGGATACTTAAATAATCGTTTTATAATGCGTAGACGCCAAACTTTTGGCAAACGCAGAAATAATCGGAAAAAAATGTAAGTTAGCAGCGTAACTTTTTAACTCTGTGGAAGCTTTTAAAGATATAATATCGATCCTATCGTCTTAAACGCATTATATTGGTTTCCATTTTCAATTCTCACCAATTTCCGTCGTCCGTGTGTAGATATAGAAATTTGGCGAAAATCCCCGTGTTCCAATGCTATACTGCAATGTTATAAATTGTCTTGTGTGAAATTTTACATATACGCGATAAGTTTAAGTCGGCGGTTTATTGATCTGCTCTCTTTTGGCCTGTGTGAGCTGCTTGCGGATGTATGGGGTTCCAACATAACTGACACACTGATCAAAGGACAATCTGCCGTTGACTGATTTATTCTCGCAGACATATCTACCTCAAAATCTTTTGTTAAACGAGGCGTTGGTATTACGAGGAAAGAGATAACATATTTCAACCGTTATACTACCATTTTGTTTAGATATAAAAAGCATGACAGTTTTAATCTTAAATCGAGGTTAATAGGTTTCCACGATTAAATTTGTAATATATTAACACGTGTACTAATTGTTATAAATAGATTCCAGTAGTACGAGCTTCAAATAAAATGCCGCAAAATAATTAGATAGAACTAAGTTACTCTTGCATCTACTACCACACAGGGTAATGCTATATTAAACTAACAATCATTGCTGAAAATATCTACAAATCAGATACTAATAATAGGTTAAACTCCAAAGATGCTTTCATCTTTTTTTCCTGTTGAATGCGTAATCTTCTAAATTTTTGTTCAAATATGTTATTATTGCATTTTTGTTCAAGGTATCCATGTCAAGCTACGGGTTTTCTTAGTATCATTGGGTATGCAACTTTCAATTAATTCGTTGATACTTTGCAGGTCTGCTCTTCCAAAATGTTTATTTTAATGTTTAATTCACCACAATTAATAAATTACAAACAGTATTAACACTTGGAAATAAATTGTTGTATAGTACTGCAAACAGTTTTGTTTAATCGCTTGTTCTTAATTATTGAAATTTTATTGGTTTTTAATATACGCGAGGAATAATCATAAATATGTATTACCATTCAATAGGTGTACTCCTCGTGCGCCTTATAAGTACACAGGTAAACAACAAAAGTTCTGCGCCAATTTCCAATATGATTCAACGCCCGGTCTAGACATTCAGTTTTGATAGTGTGGGTCGCAGTCAACTTGTGCAAATATATAGGGCATGTTGCAAGGAGTGAGGTAATAAGTTATATGGGTTTTTTTATTTAATATACGAAGTTGATATACAGGATTTGGATGTTACCATAAAACCATAATAGATGGTATGCAAAAACCATCATAGAACCACAGCTGGTAGCTGGATTGGATGCTTCTAGACTATGATTAGTGGTACGTAATGGTTTGCAATACTATCGTACTTCATCAATCTCTTCATGACGTTTTTGCGTACCATGACATACCACAAACATTGGTATAGCAAGTTCTAGTAATCCAGGTTGGTAGTCAACATCCATCAATTCTGGATATCTGTTGCCTTGACCCATCGTGTACTCGAAGAATTCAGTTTTTCTGTCGGTTGTTTTCCATCCTAAGCCTAGGCATATTACTCTTCTCTTCTAAAATCATTCGATACTGAATACAATATCGAAATCACTGTTAATCGTCGCTCTACAAGGTGTATTGACACGTTATAGTGCGAAAATACCGACAAAACTGTCTTTCTAGATACCATCACTAACGTACGGCAAAAACTTAGCCCAGCTCAGAAATTTTCACGAAAGTTCATTGCTTAACGGGAAATGAGGCGACTTGTACATTTTTGGAATAAGTTCAGTGACACAAATTTCAAAATTTTAAATATTTAGTGTTCTATTACAAAAAAAATGACGTTGAGTTAATTAGTTAGATAATTTACCTTGTATATTGAATTATGCAAAAATACAATGAATTTTGTTATATCTGTGGTAGGTGCTTAGTTGTAGTGACTTCTTAAGCTCTATTACTCTGGCCTCCTTGCGAAGCCCCTTATTGCCCTGGTTTTGCCCATGTAGATGCGTTTTTCCTTTAGTTTCTCTGCACTACATAATTATTATACTAGATTTTTTTAATATGTGGTGAGTGCTTAGTTACAGTGACTCCGTAAACGTATTACTTGTCTGGCTATCATGCAACTCTCGCGGTGTAGACTTGTGTGTGTAAATTGTGTTGCAATGGCTTTGTGACGGTATTAAACCGCCTTTTTATAATGTCGCGTTGTTACTTCCTTTACTCTCAACAGCGAATGGTGGGTCAATCAGCTGTCAAATTTCCAGGAATAATGTCACCGCCTTTCCGGAGAATTGAAACCCGGCTCCTATAATTCCACCACAAAGATAGTCAGCTGCCTAACCACTGCGGCTATCGACTGGTTTGGTTAAAATCTATAATCAACGTACCCCCGTTCTTCACGTAGTATATTTCTGAAGATAGATGTTTCTTATAATTCAATCGTAGTGAATATAATAGCAGCAATTATAGGTATTATCACTGTTTAAATGGTATTTAACCAGCACACCTTATTTATTTTATTGTTGCAACTCAGCAGATATTTACACACAAATGGAAGTTCACGGTTTGATTCCTGTTGCTATTAATAGAAAATTTCCTGGAAAATCTTTTTCATGTAGTTCAGCTTGTTATTCGAATATCGTTTATACAATTTAATACTAAATTTTTTTTTACATATACATATGTATGTACAATGTCAGTTCAAAACGAGGGAACACGTAACCTTTTTCGTACGTTTTTCATAAACACGATCAGGTGGTTTACGGTGAATCTTAAGCAACTTTACCTGCATTTAGCCTTTTCGTAGTTTTTTGGATGTGCAAGAAATTCCATTGTAAAAAGCAACTGCAGTAATTTTGCTTTCGCAACATTGAGTAAATTTTACCAGCCGAAACACTTGTTGAATAAACATCAAACAAGAAGCATATTTTTATACAGAGTAAACACTGCAAAGCGCACGTTTGATCTCCAAATCCATCTTCATATATTAGCGATACCGACAACATATTTTACGATTTTATAGAAAGAGCTGGAGGATATATTTATCGAAAGTTCTAAAATGATTCATTTATTTCGGTGTGGGCCTGCATTAACTTGCTGTTTGCCGACGGCTTCATATGGAGCAAAATAAAGTGCGTTAATAATCATATGTATTTTCAAGAGTGAGGCGTACTGAAATGTTGTCCTGATTCCAGGGAATGATTTAGAGGAGTTCAATAACAAATTTTGTGACGCTTGTACAAATTTTTAATGCACTGTTATGGAATTTGTAAGGCAGTAACATACTAACTCTGCAATACACGTTACAGATCTACTGAAATATATAGGTTTATCATATCCGCTGTTACGGGTAATTACTTTCATAATATTTTTCTTTATAATAATTAGAGGAACTGTGTTTTCCCTATAGATATGAACTTTATACTAGTAGATAGGTAGTACGCTTTGCCTTGATTGTTTCCGCCAAAGCACAAAGTGATTACTGAATGCACGCACCTTGATCCAACTCAAGACAAAAGATATATACATACACATACAACATATATTCTTAGATCTTTGTGCCCTTAGCCGAAGTAGAATCAGATACACTAACCCCTATAATTAGAACGATGATTAAGCAAGATTACTGCGAAAGAGTTATTGCTGACATCTACAACATAGAAAGCACGATATTTCTAACCACCCAAAGATTACATAGCATTTGATAGTATATTCATGTTCACATAAGTGGGTATGTACCGATATCTACTTCTAATTTATTACATCTATATTTAGTTATACTAAGAGTGAGGAAGGATACTATTTGCAATATTTATGGTAATAGTGGTTCCATTCTTTACTCAATTTAAAATTGTTTGCTACCTAAACATTAGTTACTGCAAACTAGTCTAAATTACTCCTGCATTATAATTTGGATATCAATTCTCCGAATAAACTTAGTCAAAATAATATATGCTACAACGAAATGTTTTGAAATGTAAAAAATGGAAAATGGATATAAGTATAAATTTAATAAAATATAATTTTACAGCACATTATGCATATCTTTAGTTATTCTACAACTTTAGTCTATCTTTCAAAAACACTCTATATTTGAGATTGTAAAATTAACTCCAAAAGATATAATATAATGTAAGGTGTTTTGAGCTGTTTTAGAAATTAACTAAAACAATTTTGAATAAAATCTTAATAAATAAAAACTTCTGAATATGTCGTATGCGCTGGATGATATCAAAGATAGTTTCTTCAGCGTATTGGCTGGTAGATACACACCAGTTGTTACTATTTGTTCATATTACCTACCCTTCACAAAAATAAATTTGAGGCCTTGTATTCGCGAAGGTATTGGACCTGCCTTTCCAATCCAACCATTAGAAAAATGTTGATCACGTTACTTTCCTATTGTAAACTTATAATGTGGCAGCTTATGTTATTGAAACTATTCATAAAATTCCGTGTTGAAATTTTATCGAAAAAGGTGTGGCTTTGTTACGTAAAAGTCAACTACTCTCATCCACATATCTTGAAAGATTATCTGCAGTAAACCAGTGGTCCTTACTAAATGAAAGATTTCTACCGCCAAAAACATACTTTGTTGAAATTTTAGTTAGACGTTAGTATATTATACACGTGAAAGCGTCAATACTCTACTCACGTTTAATGGATAAATGGAATTTTCATTTTGGCTCTCTGTTACTTTAGTAGTTGAAGCTCTAGAGCGTTCATCAAAATATCCTAATAAACATTTGATTGGGAACCACGGCGAGAAGATCGTTTACATTTTACGGAGTCTGTTCAATTAAATTTCCCATGAAATACACAAACATTTGGTATGCGATGATTAGAATGTAACGTTCGTAATTTTGGCAAGATTCATAAGCGTTGAAGTACAAATACATAGATAAACGAGATCGTAGCAATAGGACACACGTATGTACGACACTGTAACAACAACCGCATCTAAGATTGTCAACAACATGCTTAGTGAGGGTATGAAAGTTAAGTAACATGGAAATAATAATGATACTGAATAACATTCATACGTGCACAGTAAAATCGAGATGTAATTGATTTAAATCTACGGTCTGTGTTTAGTGTATTATGTCTCCTACTTCATTTTCAGTAAATTTTTATCACAAGTATCAAGGCCACGTTGAACATACAAAGATCTAGTAGAAAGTGGTGTTACATTACTAACTATGTGTATAGCTTGAGTTACAG
The DNA here is from genome assembly GCA_023690525.1 of Holotrichia oblita. NCBI lineage: Eukaryota > Metazoa > Arthropoda > Insecta > Coleoptera > Scarabaeidae > Holotrichia > Holotrichia oblita. The sequence goes on from CM043019.1 coordinate 46,629,008, forward strand.
TATTCGGGAGTTGCATTTACCTTGTCAGCTTGTGTGGAGAGTATTACACCAAGACAAATTGTAAAAGCAAAAAAGGAAACAATGTTTGATCTATAAACTACATCTGACAAAAAAAATTGCAAATAAGGTACTCTCTAAGAAAGAAGAATAAAAGCCGACGAGAGTTTTCCAAATCGCAATGAGTATGGATTATGTCCATATCATGTGTTTAGTTCTTCCAAACAAAACTCGACTTTATAGCATCATGATGAGCTTCATCTAACCAAATAAGCCTCTTACAAGGTGATTGATTCGTTCAGTAAGGTGGTAGATATATCTTATACCATTATTTGCGGTTGCACATTTTTAAAAACTCTACTCGTTTCACATTCTACAAAGAAATTTCAAAATTGGACAGAACTAAGAGATATGTATACAACCACGCGAATACTTACGAATTCTAGAACGAGCATCATGGGATAATTTACAAATATAATTCATTTAAACTATATATCTACACAGTAAATAACTTAAAATTCAATAAATCAATCTAGAAGGTTAGAAGTGGGTAGCAAACACCAAATTTGTTTATTGCTCGCAGCTGTACTGTGCAGCTGTATTTCCATTTTATTTATATTTGTCATGTATTTCCTAAAATATACTCCAGTAAGTAGGTATTTCTGTAGATACAAATCATCATTGTCCAAAATATGACTATTTTTATCTGTAAAGTGTAGATAAATTTTATTAGAGTTGTAGGTATATAAACATTTTTCTCTAAATAATAATTTAATAAAATAAAGTGATCACTACTTATATTTAACGATAAACACGTAGCTAAGACTGTTCAGGGTGAAACATGGATAGAAACCTACTTATATAATTCTACGTGACTCCAAGTAAGCATAGTAAGAATAGGTCGTTACATTGCATTTCATTTAGTAAATCTTGTTGCGCATTTTGTAACAGGTATAGAATGTATTGTCTAAAGTATTACTAATATCGCCAGCCACAGGCACAATGCACAGAGATTTAATTTTGGTGGGATTTTTACTATACAGTATAGAACCCGAAAAATTGAAAATCATATTGAAACAATAATATTTATTTAAAACAAAGGCGGATATAATTAATATTTCCTAGACTGATGAAATAGTCTACATTATTATCAACATATTTTTCTTCAAATTTGCGGAAACCATGAATTAGTATAACTGTATATTTCAGGCAAAATAAATGCATATATCTATGTTAGTGAATATAATGTGTGGTTACTTACCAATTAATAAACGATGTATTTTGAAAGATGAATATCAAATTAATAGAAAAGCATCATTTGAGAAACCACATACATATTTCATCAGTACGAATATATAAAACTATCAACATATCGCTGGCGAACATTCTAACGAACATTATAAAGGTATTGCCTCTGTAAAACACAAAATTTGTTCTTCGAGATTCAACACTATCTAATGTGATTGTACCACTGCACGCGCCACTTATTTACATTTTGTCAGTCTCTGATGTGGTAGGCGTCTGTAGTGGTGCTGCATCTCGCAAAGTGGTAAACTTTGTTAATAGATGTCCGCTTAAAGTTGCATTGTATACGAACATCAAAGGCTTGCAATAATATTACATGAAATTATTTTCATTCTATGTGGAGGACATTAATTTAAAACGACAAGAAGAACGATGCAGTATGTACGCAATGATGAGTCATTAACATATTTTAGTGATCGTAATAATTTGTGTACGGGTGCATAAATTTTGGGTCTCGAGATAGGAAGCAATTTCAATCTTTTTTTAAATTTGCAGAAACTAGTAAAATACGCGATTTGCAAGAGTTGGTAGAAAATAAAATGCGTAAATGTCGATGATATACTATGGCAATCATTATTCGGTCGCTATACATGACATTTTATTCTAAATTAGGTAACTTTACCAAAATTGAGATGCCAATTAATACAGAGCAGATTACCTAATTTAGAAGAAAACAGTTAGAACTAGCATGTCTATGTATTAGACTGGGATGGAAATGTTTATTTTGTCCGTATATTTGTGGTTTTCATCTAGTTGCATGATAAAATTTTGATCGATCAGTTGCAGTTTACAGAAAATGGTTTTGCATTAGCGGTAAGCTCTCTACAGCTTTGGTCAAATATCGAATGCTGTGTCCGTAAGTATTAATCAGAATATATTGTATACTTTAGCCCCAAAGTTATCCTAAATTTTAAAAGCTGTTGCACCAACATTTGTAATTTAATAGTAAAATTTATCAATTAACACAAAGAATTTACGTGAGTTGACTTCAGATGCTTGCTTCAGAAGAACGACTATTAAATTAACTTGCGACTTATGTATGTAATTGCCTGCATTTACTCCGGAAGCAGTAAAGGTATAATGTTTCTTAGCCAAACAAGTGTATTACTTTGACTCCTAGGTATTTAGTCTGTGACTGATTTCTTGTTGTTCAATACTGAAAGGCAGCATAACCCAGTTCATGGACGTCGCCGCAGAATAACTATCTCCTTTACTGATCGTTCAAGCTAATATCAATGCTCTTAAGATGTAATACACCAACATTTTAATAATGTATGCCGTTTTCGGCAAGCTTGATACGAGGGAGCGTTTTTATATTCGCGGAATGAGCGGGTTGTAGGGGGTGATTAGGCGCATTGGGGGCGTGGCCTGTGGAGCGACTCATAATTAGTATAAATACGAAGTTTCATTGTTATTAGACAGTTACTCGTTGAGCTATCGTCAACCAAGTAACATAATCAGGAGTGAAAAGTGAAATATTGAAAAAATCGAATATCGTGCCATTATAAAGTTCCTTACCAGGCAAGGAAAATCAGTCGCGACCATAATGAATGAGATGTCATTGGTTTACGGCGACTCTTGTCCAGGAAAAAACATGGTGTACAAGTGGCATAGTTTATTTAAACAAGGAAGGGAATCCCTTGAAGACGATCCGAGCTGGGAAACTCATGGCAACGGTATTTTGAGACTCGGAAGGAATATTTTTGATTGATTATAAAGATAAAGGTGTTTCTATAACCGGAGAATATTACGCTTCAATATCAGAGCGACTAAAGGAAGCCATTAAAGAGAAAAGACGTGGAAAATTGACGAAAGCTGTGCTGCTTTTGCACGACAACGCGCCCGTCCACAAGAGCCGCGTTGCGTTAGCTTCCCTGCATAAGGTGGGCTTCGAAATTGTGAATCACCCACCCTACAGCCTATTCCTACAACACTTGGTAGTTAATTTTGGTGTATGTGTAGTTTCCTAGAGCTTTCTTGCTCCCTTATCTAGCCAGAAGAAATGCACCAGTGTTAGTTGTATTTTAACAGCAGATAGTGCGTCTGTCCTTGAGAATTCCCCCGGAGATCCTTTACCTATCCAGTCAGCCGATTTTACTTCAACTATTGAATCGCTGAAAACCAACAGTTTTGTGGCAGTAAAATAACTAGAAGTGATAACATATTTCAATCAAAAACTGCAAATCCATTAGACTTTGATCATAGATGTGAAGAGGACTTTCATTATTTACCGTGAACATGCAAACATTACATGTACATATAATTAGTTCCATATATCGTTTTCTAACAAAATGGGATTTTCAGTTGTCCAAAAACTGCAATTTCCAATTATTTATAAAGCTTTTGTTCATCATACCAAATTTTTGATAAAAATTCGTGTATTCGTGTAGCTTTTTTTTATTATACCAATAGACCTCCGTTGGGCAACTATATATTTTAGGGTCTAATCAGCGTTTTATTTTTTTTTATAATTTTGTTCTAATGAAAATTCTAATATACTATTACGTTGCGCCTTTTAGAATAGACTTTTATGGAGCGAATGGCCTCGGCCTCATTCTCAGGGTGTACGAGAGTTCTGAATCGCTGGCTGTTGGACAATCTATTAGGGTTAACAAAAAAGTAAAACACAATTTGAACTTAGCGCCTACTTTTTTGCATTTAATATCAGTATAATAACGTAAATATTACTGTGTAGTAATGTATAATTTTTAATCAAATGTATAATACAGTTTAGAATATATTCTGGTGTTAGATTTGAAAGGGGAAAGTTGTGAGATTGCATTATGATGGAACTTTCACTAAAATTTTCTGTGAAACAAATGTCGCTGAAATAAGATGAGATCACTGAACAAGATTGTCTTCTTATCTTAACGAGCATACGTCACAACCCCATATTAAATTTTATTACACCGCAAAACGTAGTAAATTCGAAAACCACGAAATACAACGCCTGTCTGTCACAGATTAGTCTTTGGGTTGAACCGCACACGTTACTACCAATTTAGGAACGTATTCGGCATATAAACCGAATTACCCTTTACACCTTCAAACGTCTGGTTATAGATCTCCAAGCATTCCCGGTGGTTTAAAATTGACACAAAGTTATTTCAAATATTCCGGCACCGTAACAAGCCGTTTCATTTGTTTTTAGAGAGAGATATATTAAATTTTAGGCGCCCATAAACGAACAAAATTAGTCGCTGGAAGTACGGAGCCCATTCGTGTTGTTCGATATGGTATCACCAGCAGGTTGTAAATGTTGCTTCCGTATCCGTTTTAGAACGACTCGGTTAGAATTCATTTCGATACGAATAAATTCTGAAAGAGGTACACTCTAATTGAGATTATTTGATGTGAATTTGAATGGATCGTAATACGAAGTATTAATTAAAACGTTTTATATTGATTTTATCCTTTTGTTTTTCCCGATATAGTCCAATTAAATTTGTAATGGAGAAGAAAACCTTCTGAAGTGTTAAATTAGGATTTGGCAAAGCTTTGGGATTAAAGTATCCTAAAATTGCCTCTAAATCCGTTTTATACATTTACTTACGCTTACCATATCAAATCAAACAGTCGCTTCCTAATTGGAGGAAATAATACATATGCGGTTAAATTTTAATGTGATTAGCAATCAAAATATATCTTTTATTCAGAATGAAATACTTGTTTTAGTTGCATACAAATTGGACATTATTCTATAGAAGACCCAGACTAAAGCATACATAAGTGAGAAGATTGTAATTTTAATAAAAATATCATGTTTTTTTTTCAGATGTATGAATATATTATTTAGTATGGAAGCCATTTATGTTTGTTGTTGATTGGAGATATACGAGCGCCGACGCTGTCCTTCTGCATCGCACTAGCCACTAATGGAACTTCTCCAACCACTGCTGTAGCAGTAAAAAATATATATTAGCGGAAGTCCGTGAAGTTTGGCGCACTAATCTTATCAAATTCTTCAAAACAAGTTACAAAAATCAGCGCTCAATTTATTCTAATTTGTGTTGTATATCTCAGACAATCTGTGCTAATTTCTCTATCGAGGTGTTTAAAAGGTTAATGGGATTAATGAGACCGTCCAATTTCACAAACCTTATTAATAGTTTGAGATATCGTAATCCTTGACGGTGGTGATCAGTCATGCTCACAACATAAGAACATCTTTAAACGTTCTTAGAGCATTTATTATATTCTGCTACGCTGCACAATTCTTTGAAATATAAAACTTAATAAGTGTAGCATGGATAAAAATTGGCTTCACCAGTAATCAGTTATTCGTTGGTTAAAGCTCATCCAGAGAACATACTCGGCTTGTCAATATACTCTTACATTATGTACCTCATTGTTACACAATAAATAACTATTATTCCGCTAGTAACGACAAGTTGTAATATTGAATATTATTTTTAAAGTGATCTTGTTTGATTCTACAGAAGATTTATTTTCTTGAATAACACAGTTTTCCATGTGTAATATGTTATAATAATATTTATGATTTTTTCTATTATTAAAGCAGCTAGCAATAGAACTAACAATAAATTATAAAGAAGAAAGAAGTATCGTAATAATAAGGATTTATATTCTATATACTATAGTATATACATCATAACACGACATTAGACAACAATGTTTCAGTATTTAAACAAAATCGAGGACAATTATAGTAATGACATAATATTGTTTGTATGCAATTGTGTAACTAAGCCATTAAGTTGGTCAACCTATAACTCAAGTAAAACTACTTGAGTAGGATATTTAAACAAATATCCTCAAATGTAGTAACAGGAGCGTTTACGTAAAGCGCCGACTGTAACAATTACTATTTATATTGCTTTAATAATTCTACATGTGCAAGTATACAATACTTTATCAGCACTGTACGATCTAGCGCTGGAAAAGCAAATCTAGAACCACAGGTGGTCTGGAGAAGTACGTAAGTGTTTATTAATACTCATCCATGAACAAACGAATATATATGCCATTTTAATCCATGCTAGTAATCTATTTCTGCTACGCGAAATCGTTTTACTGCAGTCGGACTTCAGCGTTCGAATTGATGGCGCGCTTTCGAAGTTATATCGCAGTGAATTTTTGCGCAAAACTTTGAAAAAACTCATTTATCAGAACGAAAATGATAAAACTGTTTCGAATGACCTCGCTTTAGCTTATAATCCGCGCTTTCCGAACATATAATATATGAGTTCTGTCATGGAAGCGTTTCCCGTGGCCGTATCCAGATATTTCCTAATATTCTCTATAAGTCGGCGTTTCCGAGAAACTTCAATATCAATGGCTATGTTAAAATGACGAAATCTGCACGTCTAACTCGACTATTAGGAGGTCCTCGGGAACGCGCTGTGGCTCATTACGAAACGCTCAACGAGTCATTAAAAATGGCGTCTACTAACGTCCTCCACATGTAATGGGTCGATAGTTAAGGTAGTGCGAATTTTAATTTGCTCATGACTTTAACTGTACTTGAAGAACAATCAAGTTAGCGGAAGAAATAATAGTAAAGAACGGTTTCTTTCAAATTCAAATTCGCCGTTGGTCACCCAATTTCACGTAGAAATGTCACAATTAGTTATTGTTTTCTTCCTTACAAATCGATAGCACTACTTAACAGAAAAAAACATATAAATACTTTTAGCAAACTAGACACACTAATTAGTCAAAGTCGCCAACTGCGACGGAATATGGAGGAAATCGGAACTTTATTTTTTATAAAGACGCTTATCACTAAAACATAAATAGAAACATATTTACTGCAATATTACACTGCGCGTCCTTTAGAAGGCTAATACAATAATATGCGAAAGCTGACAGAGTCAGTACACCAGAAAAATAGTTGATCACTTTTTGTAATTAAAAGTAAATTATTAAATTAATTGTGAATTTCACCAAATAATCTCTTTCTACATATTATGGTTGTAATATGCTAAGGTGTCATTTGGATGACTTATTTACATTTGTGCAAATTGTTGCTCTATTAACCCTAAGACAAAATTGAAAGCTACTATACCTGCCTACAACCCATCTATTAATAATTTTGAACGTAAATTATTCTACAGAAAAGATTTAGAATTTTGTCTAAAACTTTGTAAACCGTTTGGCTAGCAGCTTTCAATGTAGCTAACTATAAGTGCCCTTACTATACCAAGAAGCAAAACTGGCCTGAAGTTATGGAAAAACTAATTATCTGAGATAGAAAATTCCTAAAAATGACTTAAAGAAGCCATCTTCGATATTCCGATTAAATAAATTTAATTTTTTTATTTTACTTAGTTAATGTTCTCCTTCTTGCCTGAAAAATACGCTTTCTTAATGGGCTATCTAGTCACAGTAGATAGTGTGCACTATGGGAATAACTACAGTCCAAGCAATGAAGTTGGCATACAATTTTGTACTGGCTAACAAAACAGTTTCTTTTATTCCTGTACAGCCTTTTACAAAGCAGGGAAACAGTGGCTTCGAGTTTTTAGCAGAAGGCAGAGTGAATGGGTCTCGTATTGTAAATCACAGCTTACAAATTTATCTCTTGTGAAAGAAACAGTTACAGCACTATTTGATAATTATCAAAATCCGTACCAAGCCAGTGATATATAAAACTGTTATGAGACTGGCATAACCACTCTCCATAAACCTTCTATAGTTCTGGCACCAGAGGAAGAGATACAGGTCATTGTCGTGACATATTGTGAAAGAATAAATCTAATGGCAATGATTTACCAAACATATAACGCCAAATGATATGAAACACGAGCTTTAATGTTGCTGGTTTAGTGCTATTTAACATGATAATTTTACAAAGAATGGTTTTCTTCTATCATATGTGAAAGGTAAGTAAACGTCCGGAAATGAGCTCAGGAGCAGAAACATATGAACTTGGATTAACTAAGTTGCCAAAAACTATAGTACCTCTTCTAAAAATATGAAAAAGGAAAAACTGTAGGAAGAGTGTCCTCTTCCTACGATTTTTCCTACATACATACATCCAGAATTATCACTGATCGCGATTCTTCTGCGCGAATACAAAAGTGCATTGGAGCTGGTGGCCGCCAATATGAACATCTAATACTATAGGCGTCTGCTTTCTTCCACTATTTACCTTATGTAAACAATTTGTAGCTACTATTAACATTTATTTTCTACTTTTACATTTAACAAACAAATAAAAAACATTTGCTGCACTGACTTTTATTATGTCCTCATCTTTTCGAAATATCTCGATTAATATTAATTTAAGGTCATGTGTGGTTTACTATTTTTCTATTCACAACTTATTGCTCTTTTAGAATTTGACAAAAATAATACCATATGCTATTTGAAAAAAAATAGTTGACCTTTGTGTCTTTCTTTATAGTGACAACAGTAGCGCCATCGAATGAGCCCCTTCATGTAGTTAAACTTTTGTCTAATACTTTTCTTCATAACATTAATTGTTTCGAAAATATTACAGTGTTACACTTTAAATGGACCCTCCTGTATAATATGTCTGATATAATCTTCAGTTAGAAATACCTTTTTAGCGCTCTGACAGCAATGAAGAAGAGTTTGAAAGTTTTTCCAGAACTAATTAGAAACAGAATTTTGTATTTGTTAATAAATAAAGTAACGTCAGTTTTAAGTAATGCGTTGCTAAAATTTACGAAGTAGAAGACGATAACTCGATAACAGTTAAAACCGAAGTTGGCCTTAACGTTTGTCGTGGAAGATTTTAAGGCCAATAAAAGAATTTGTTTGAATATATGGCACAGAACTGAAGTTTAAATAAATGTACAGGGGAACGACTCTTCTTGTGGAACAAAGCCAATAAGAAAATTAGTGACTGATCATATGTACGACACAAACCTCTTTTTTTAAACCTAATTGGTTTAGTTTTATGCTAGTCTCACTAATCTAATTTAACCGCTAATTTTGTAATGATGCATTTGTTTTTCCACTAATAAAATTATGCTTATCTTATAGTAGTATATTTGCTAGGCATAGTTCCTGGAAAGCAGAAGATATACGTTTAGTTCTATTTTTATAATTTGTGTTTCTACAATCTACTATGAGTATGAAGACGGTTATCCAAATCTTTTACTTCAAAACTTACATCTCGTTGAGATCTCATAATAATTCTTTTCATATACCGAGCACTAAAGTGTGCGGTACAGACAATGATCAGAGACAAGTAATAAACAACAGTGCCACAGATTTCGGATTGATAATGTGAAGCTTTATGATACTGGTACTACAAGCCTTTGGCAATTAATTAGCATTTACTTTACTTTACTTAACTTAATTACAAGAGCAACCTAACTCTTCATTTTTACTTGAAATCCCTAGCTTTATCTTTAGATGGTGTTCTTCGTAAATAATTTCTGATTTGGTATGCATACTTTTAGAAATGGACTTAATGACTTAAAAAACTAAAACAAATTTCGCCAACAGCTTCTGGTAGTAAAACACTCCAATAGTATGAATTCGCACCAATTATTCAATTACCATGCAACTTCCTCCAACATTTACGAAATACTTTAAGGCCACGATAATATGACATTTAAAGTTCCAATTTATCGACAACTACCGAAGAAATTTTCGTTGAGAACGAATACAACGAAGCATACACACAATCTTTGTAGAGACCTGTCATGACGGCTTACTGGGAATTACCGCGAGTTGCTTCGATTGAATGTGGATAATTCGGTTTGCAGAAGATGTGTAATACGTTTGGAAGTCGATGCTAGCATTTGAACAGCTACTGAATTGATTTTATGCCGAATTTCAGTCACACATTTCCCTGGTCGCGTCTTTTTTTTTATCGAGGACGCTTTTTAATTCTGTTTACTTGCCGTTTCCGAATAAAGAGTAGTGGAATATTAGGAATATTTTCAATGTGTAGAAACATTTGCTTAGTTTTAGAGATAATTTCAATATAATAGGCTATATTGAGAGTACACTTATAACGCTACAGATAGTGTGTATTTTTATGACAATGGCTCTGAATGTCCTCAATAGCGTATTTAAGTATTTACAATGTTGAATTTTGTTGCAACGGTTATCGCTACAGGTTGCTGAATATTGTAAAATAACGAAAAAAAAAGAAATAGGTAGCGTTAGTACTGCGCACGACAATAGCGTACATGTACAAGTTGTTAACGAAATTTCAGATAATAATTAGTAATTAATGAAGTTCAGTTCAATAAATAAAGATTGTTGTGCTTACGTGCTTTCCGGAATAGCAATAATAAGATGATACAGCCCACATAGATAAATAAATATTAAAATATATTCAAAGTTTGTCAAGGCCGAGAGTACATACATTGAACTGAAATTTTTGAAAATTATTAGCGATTCTATTGCAAGGGTGAGGTACAAGAATGTTTGAAATAACAAAGTACTTAATCACGAAATACTTGCGCCTAAACATTGAATATTTGCATTGAAATAACTGCTATATTTCTTATTTAATTGTTTTTTTTCAGATAGACAATGTCAACTATATAAAAGATAAAGGAAACTCTAAACCTTACACATTAAATCATATTTTAGTTTCATTTCTATATAGATTTTTACATTTTTGCAGCATGTTCGAAGACAAATTTAAGGAAGATTTCATTTTTTTTTTTTTATTGCTATCAAGGCAGGGCAGTCTCTAATTAGCCCTAACACTGCGGCCCACTTAGCCTATTGTGTTATTCCTGCCTTGATTCCGTTTTACTCAAACAGGTTAGTTCCCTCGATCAGGTTTAGAAGCCTATTTGGTAAATCTTTCTCCACTGGTAGATCAAATGCGCTTTGCAAAGTAATCCTACGTTGACTTAGTGCCACGCATTTGAAGATGATATGAAAGGCTGTTTCCTCCTCCTCATTGCAGAGTCTGCATAGGGGTTCATCTTTATAGATCCCCATCTTGTGCAGATGACCTCTTAGACAGCCGTGTCCTGTTAATAGACATGTCACTGCCCTAAGTTGAGTCCTGTTTAATGCAAGTAAGTCAGCAGTTAGTCGTTGTGACGGTCGTTCCATCATCCGTTTGCTGTGTCTTTGTCCAGCTACATGGTTCCAATTTAGTTGGTGTTGTTTTATAATCCACTCATTAATTGCACCACGTACTGCACTCTTTGTGATACCCAGACCTGGCTCCGGCCCGGTGAATTTAATTTGGGAACCTTCCCTCGCTAGCTGGTCTGCGGTTTCATTGCCTGCTATACCCCTGTGTCCCGGCACCCACACCAAGGTGACCTTGTTGTCTCTGGCCAGGACAGTTAGGTTTTGCAGACACTCCCATACTAGTTTGGAGGCTATGTAATAAGATGCTAGAGCCTTTAAGGCTGCCTGACTGTCAGAGAGAATACAGATCGCCTGCCCTCGCGGTTGGCGGCGTAGACTCTCCAACGCACAGGTTTGTATAGCATATATTTCTGTTTGAAATACCGTTGTGTATCGCCCGAGTGGTTCACATACCTTGTAACCCTGGTTTTCCTCGTATACACCAACGCCAGAATTAGTGCCCGTCCTTGACCCATCTTTGGGCGTGCGGTTTTCTCCCCTCACCATTTTTCCATTCATCCCAATTCAAGAAAATCTTGAAGGGTTTGTCATAGGAAATCCTGGTGATTGATATGTCGCTCCCCATATCAAAGATTGGGTTTTGTACTATTGCTTCTATTCTGGTGTGCCCCAACCCATAGTGCGGTCTCCAGTTGCTAGTATTCCTTAGTCTGTATGCTCCCATTCTAGCCTCTCCCATGATAAAGATATCGAGGGGAGGCAAGTTTAGCATGGTTTCCATAGCAGCCGTCGGAATACTCTTGATAGCCCCAGTTATACATAGGCACGCTAATCTCTGAATTCTCGAGAGTTTAGTTATCACATGCTTCTGCTTAACTTTTGGCCACCAGACCAAGCAGCCATAAGTTATCATGGGTCTTACTACCATACTATACAACCAATACGTCATATGCGGTTTGAGTCCCCATGTTTTTCCAACTGTTCTACGGGTTGTTATTAACACCCTTTTACATTTGTCAGTCATTTTCTCCAAATGTGAATTCCAGTTTAGTTTAGAGTCCAAGATCACCCCAGGAACTTGGCCTCCTGACTAATCTGTATAACCTTATTGTATAGAGTCGGTGCTCTTAGGCCTTCCAGTCTCCTTCTTTTGGTGAAGGGTACAAGTGCAATTTTGTCCGGGTTTACTCCAAGGTTCTCCCTCTTGCACCATCCTTCTACCATCTTTAATGCTCTTTGCATAAGTTCTGAAATTATGCTGGTACTCCCACCAATGGTGAAAATCACTATATCATCAGCATATCCCTGTGTATAGAAGCCTGCATTGTTTAGCAGAGCGAGCAGTTCGTCAATTACCATGTCCCACAGTAGAGGGGACAGGACGCCTCTCTGTGGGCATCCCCTGGAAACTGACACCTGCATCTTATCTCCCGCCAATGCCGCTTCTACCTGCCTACCGTGAAGCATGGCTTCCATCCACTCACAGATAGTAGTTTCTACTCCACGACTTTTGACAGCTCTTATTAGAGATTCAAATGAGGTGTTATCAAATGCACCTTCTATGTCAAGAAATGCCGCTAATGCAATTTCTTTATTGTTTAAAGTTGCCTCTACCCGCGACACAAGCTGGTGCAAGGCACTTTCACATGATTTACCTGCTTGATATGCATGCTGGTTGGGGTGTAACGGCCTCTCTAGTAGAGAGGTTTCCCTAAGGTACTTCTCAAGCAGCTTTTCCATAGTTTTCAGAATGAACGATGATAGGGTTATTGGTCTGTATGCCTTTGCCTCAGCGTATGAGCTACGTCCAGGTTTAGGTATAAACACAACCTTAGCCCTATTCCAAACAGATGGTATGTAACCCAGCGCCAGACTGGCTCTATAGATTCGGCAAAGCGCTAATGCTATTGCCTCTTCACCTTGTTGTAGCAAGGCGGGAAAAATCCCATCAGGACCAGGGGACTTGTACGCCTCAAAGCTGTTAATCGCCCAAATGATCCTGTTGTATGTTATTACCCTTTTAGCTAATCGCCAGTCCTCTCTCCCAGGCCTTCGTAAAGGCCATTCAAGAGTTTGACTGCCTAATCCACTATTTGGGCAAATATTCTTTGAACCTGGGAAGTGCGCTTCTAGTAAGACCTCCAGCGCTTCTGTCCCAGTGTTCGTGAACTCTCCAGTAGGTTTCCGAATGGTTCCCAGAGGATTTGTTGGATCTTTCGCAAGTAGTCTGTGGAGTCTTGCACTTTCAGATGTACTTTCTATATCCTCACAGAGCTTCCTCCATGACTTTCTCTTAGCCCTTCTTAGGGCTCTGTTATACGCAGTGAGTGAGTTCCGATAATCAGACCACTCATTGGTTTTTTTCGCCTTATTAAATAATTTGCGTGTTCGCTGCCTCAGTAATGACAATTCCTCATTCCACCAGCTGACTGCTCTGGAAGAGTTTCGTTTTGTCTGAGGACAACTTATTTCATATGAGGTTATTATGGCCTCTTGCAATTGTTCGGAGGCAGCCTCAATATCCAGTTCATTTTTTATATCTGGTCTGACCTGCTTGATGTTATCGCTCAGCTCCTCTTTATACTTCGCCCAGTCGGTTCTCCGTGGATTCCTGTACATCTCAACTGTTTTATCGACTCCCGCGATTTCCAGTATGATGTACCTGTGATCTGAGTGAGAAGGTTCCTCAGACACATACCACTTAGTAACCTGTGAGCTAATGTACACGGAGCTGAACGTTATGTCAATTACCTGTTGCCTTCTCTGTGTTACAAAAGTTGGTTCACTACCATCATTCAAAACCACCAGATTTCGAGAGATAATGTATTCTAATAGTGACTCACCTCTACTATTTGTGTCGGTGCTTCCCCATGCAGTGTGGTGGGAGTTGGCATCCGCTCCGATGATGACCTGGAGGTTAGAATCCTCGCAGTACTTCACCAGGTTTTCCACTTCGTCCGTTGGCGGTGGTTTCGGTGCATCATACGGGAGGTAAGCAGAAGCGAAAATGAGCTCCTTGCTGCTCCCTCTGGTGCAGAACTTCAGCCTTATGGCCGCTAAATCTCTGGAACAGAAGTTAAGCAGCGTTAATGGTTGTAGTTCTTTCTTAACATAGATGCAAGATCTTACTCTGCCATACCGTAAATCATATATTACATTACCTTTGGCTTCACCTAGGCCTGCTACACGGTCCCCAACCAGCCAGGGTTCTTGTATTAGGGCCACGTCGATGCTGCCCGAGGCTAGCAGCTTACATAGGGAAGCAGAGGCAGCCCTGCTATGTTGAAGGTTTATCTGTATTACCTTCAACATCTTCGGTTTTTTCTTTCCTCCCAATTATCTTGAAGGTGAGCTGGTTTAATCCAAAATAGGGTTTCAGGCCCATGCCATTCAGCACCTTCAAGGATCCCTCATCGATATTCAGAACCAAGGTTATTCCTTTCGGGTCTGCCTTGCTCGATACGACGCGCCAGTCTTTGGTTGTTATCCCATCATTCTGAGTTTCGAGGAGTTGGAAAACTTTCTCCACTTCCATAGACCCCAGGAATTCAGTTGGGACCCACACAACTACCTTTGTGGTTTTGACGATATCCTTCGCAACGCCAGTCCTCAGGATTACGCCTTCCCACAGTTGGAGTTTAGGAACAGTCTCCATCAGCCATGTCTTCGATTTCTCGTTTCCATAGGTGAAGTAGACGACTCCCTTCTCTGCATAGCTGTTCTTAAATTGGGGTGCGGTTGGTGGCTTGCACTTCCATATCTCCCCCATTATTGCCATTTGCAGATTTTTAGATTGTTCTTCTGACAATCTTTCCTCTGGGTATTTATCCAATACTACAGCCATCTTAGTAGCGGTTAAGGCCTGACTAAAGGTTGCCCCAGCTGTGTCCTGGCTACAAGACGCACTGGGTTTTACCTTAAGAGGTTTGCCGCTATCTGACTTCTTCATCTTTGTCGGCTGACTCTTCGTTGAAGATGGAGTACTTCCCTCCGATCTTACTCTCTTAGAGGTTTTCTGCTGACTTGTTGACGGTTCTCCCTCTTGTTCCTTCGAACTTCGGTTTGACCGTTGTTTCCTGGGTCTTATAGCTTCCCCAGCAGCAATCGCAGCTTGTATAGCCCTTCTCCGTTTCTGTGCACCGGAGAGTTTAGGTTTTATTAGCTTCAGGCGATCCATTCCCGTAGCTACCTGTTTCATCTCAGCATCAGAATCTGCTGGGCTTGTGGTATTACCACTTCCCTCTGTCTCCTGCTGAGTTAGCTTTAGTTGGGTAGCAGTGTCTTGGCTGAATGAGCCTTCCTCTGCTTTTGTTGTTTCAGGGTTTTCCTTGTCTGAAGGTTCCCCTGTTAAGGTTGTTTTGGGTTTCATGTTTATTCCTTCCATTTTGTTCCCACGAGTATGAGGGAAAGGGTGGTCGACGCCTGTGGAGCCCCCACACAGACGCAAGGCTGTTACTCCGGAAGGTCGCCCGGTGTTCCAGGAGTGTGAGCAGTAGAGACTGATCTTCTAGACAGCCATGCATCCCGTCAGCCTGCCCACCCGCCTTAGGATTTAGGTTTTTATTGAGGTTGTCTCCTCTCGGTCCGGGCGATTAAGCCAAGACCCCCCACTCCATCCACCTGTGAGACATGACCACAGTGGAAGGAGTATGGTTTAACAGTAACCTTACACATATAGTGTAACAGATACTGGCACCGTTTATCCCTTAGTATGCCCTTAGCCACGACACGACAGCTGGCTCAGGGGTGTCTTTCTTAGTCTGGCACTTCGCCTTCGACCTGTCCGGCATGGGTGACCCTACCGGTAGCAATGCTACCGCCGGCTTAGCTCTCAGGTTCATTAGAGCACGCAAGCTCCCTCACCCGGCAAAGCAAGTTCGCCTACGTCAAGGTGAAGACACACGAGGGAGAGGAAGATTTCATAATAATGTAGTTTTGATTCGAATGTACAATTTTACTTCCGCATTCAACCGTATAGATGCCGCGAAGAAACATTTTCTATACAGAACCCCAAAGAGTAACTACCACTTTAGCTCTACCAAAATAAAGTATCTCTATCTCACACACATACACACACACACACTTTCTCTCTCTCTCTGATATTTTTCTTACCAGACTATTGTAGCTACATAGAGAAATAAAATTAAAAAGTATCATTTCTTGAAAATCTTCTAATTATGTCAAAATAATTTACTGCTGAACGTGAATGTCTTGTGTCCTAAATTCGATGATTTTCAATTAGTTTACTCGTAATGAATCAGTTAATTGAATGTTTGTATTGGCGGAAATGTAACTATATCGAGCCTGAGATCTATGGCTGTCTATGGATGTATATATTTACATATACATATGTATACCAAACAATATCCAGTAATCGTTATTTAGTTTCTGGCGCTGAATCAAGTGACCCACTACGTAATACATTCGAAGATGTTCTAGACACAGCAGGAGTCGGCTTTGATCTCTGCTCCAAAGCATCTGCAGGCTGCTAGATGACAAGGTCACATGTTCAAAGCAAACATAAAATGGAATATATTATGTTAACTGTATTAGTGATACCGAATATCAATATGTATACACATACTTGCGTTGTAGTACTTATATGTAATTCAAGATACTAAGATACCACATCAGGCAATTTTATCGTTTATGCATGTATGTATGTACATAATGACTTTAACAATGTGCATACATTATTACTTTAACATAATGAAAGTTAGGAATAGATGCATTTTGTTTAACGCATGTAATCCCATTGGCTTTCACGGCGGTGTCGTTTGTAATAGAATCTTCTTCCAGATTTCGCCGTGTAGTCGCAATTGCAATCGACGTTTCGCTGTCCATGCTGGCAGCTTTTTCAAGATCTGCTATCAGACTGATATGATTCTTTATTGTTTAATGCATATTACTCATACTTTATTTTTCTTGCAATGTTTGTGGGTAATATGCGATGTAAATGCAATAAGTGAAGTAATTGGAATAAGCAATATCAAATTAACAACATGATCATTATCTTTCGGATTGATGCTAGTTTTGCGAGTAATTCATGTCAAAATGCTTTGTGTCAACTGGTTAACTTATGACCAGGTTTTTCTGGCTTGCTTCAAAATTTCTGTGGATCCCCAAACAGTTGCAAAATACCAGCCAGTACTTATAGTTAGCGTCTATAGAAGATTTTGTGACATTACTTCCAATTTTATAGGACGCACATTTTCGACGATATTCAAGGGAATATTTTGAGACCTCTATCCATTGCAATTTGCAGCTCCAATATAACTCATTGTTTAAAATCTTGTCAATTTTATTTAGATCATCCTTTCCTCACGTCAACATTTTTATTACCAACGAACACCCTTCTCACTGTGAGTTTGCGGTATGCCTTAAAGCATGAAGAAATGCTTAATAAATTAATTTTTGATATATTTCAAACACATGTTTCTTTGTATACGTTATTGGTTTTTAGAACACATATAATTAACTTATTCTTACTTATATGAATATAAATTATATGGAAATTATAAATTAATGGTTGACTTTCTCACGGTATATACCATACCAGAGCCTACCATTCAAACGTTAAAATAGTTGTGAACGATTATGTACACGTACAGCGGAAATAACACGTTTACTTTGCAAATAAAAGACATAAATTTGTAACACCAGAAGTAGGCTGAATTATTTCTCCTAGTTCGTTGTCGGTGTCTTTCTCCATAGCGAATGATACAAGAGGGAGAAGAGAAAAGAATCGAAAGACGAATGTGGAAGGGAGTGGAATAAATGTACCATATTTCCCCGTAGATACATCAATGCAAGCGACAAGCGTTTCGTATAACAACGGGGCTGAATGTGATGGGAGGAAAACGAATGAAAATATTTCGTTTTTCATCTCTGAATTAACTTAAAAATTGTTTCCTTTTTTCCGCCGGACGAGGACAGTGAACTTGATAAATTGCTTGAATTTATATTACCCATCCTGCTAGCCTGTTCACCTTAATCCATTATCAGAAGTTACTTTCATGCGACGCGACGTAAACAACCGAGATATTAGCGCTAATTTTATTATGTTCGCTTGAAGTAAAACGTTTCCGTTATCATCATATAAATTTTACTCAAAGCGCCGGCAGTCGGACGGTAGATCTAATCAAAAACTACGGTTACTGTTTATATTTTGCTTATAAAAATTAGGTCTCCAAAAAAAGGACATTTTCAAAGTTTATAGATTGGGTATGGATAGTGAAGTGAAATGCATCAAATTACAAATGCCATTTTGTTACAAGCACCTGAGTTAACTTAACAATGCGCATGGTTTGATTTAAATCAAGACTTTCTATGATAGTTTAGCCACATAACAAAAATGTGAGCACAAGCATTTTTATTATTTTAGGACAAAGTTTTATGTCAGTTTGTATTTAATCGAAATCGTTTTGGCAGATATCTGCGCACTCCGTGTCTATGTGGCGGTTTATTTTCTTATCTACACTGTTTGTCAGATCATTACCGACCCTAATGGGTAAATAATTTGTGCTTTAAGGATTTCATAGATTTTTTTAAATAACTCTCACTACTACTATAATGCCGTAGGTGTCGAGATCAAATAACAATTTGCGCAAAAGACAGAATTTCTTGGTTATTGTGTGCGGTGTATGCATCAACCGGTATCAACTATTGCGAGAAGCGAACGATGCAGTCGAATTGGTCATTTAGCGAATTGGAAACAGTTCCCATATATTCACCATGTATGACGTCGCTGCCGCGTAGGAAAAGTCCGACAGCTTTTATCGTAGGAAATATTTTGTTATACTGGAAATCACTATCAAAAACATATATTTTCTGGAACTATCAGTTGGCTTTGTTTGAATGAGTACATAATGGCTTGTGCCTCTAAAGTCGCTTCTATATTAATGAGACCACTATGAACTATGCATAATATTTGTATATTTTCTTCAAATAACCAGATTGATTGCTTAAATTACTTGTTTTTTTTTAAATTTTTGTTTAACGAAAGATATTTATAAATATGTATGTACTGTGCAATGCTAATATATAAATGTTTCTTATCCAAGATTTTCTGTCGCTTAAAGCAAAATAGAATTTGAGCGCTCACGTTATCATGAAACATTCTGTACATTATATTATATCAACGTGGCTTTAGCACAGCAAACTACACATTTAAATATTTGCAAACTGGTCACTCATTCGCGAAATATAATTTCACGCACTTGGTTCGTAAATAACTATTTTGTACTCGCCTATCAAAACCTGTCATTTCACGATTCGATTTGCGTGCGTAAAAAGTCACTTTAAGCACGAGTGCGTAAAAGTAAAGTTGGTACTTACTGGAACTTGATTAATTCAGTGACATTTTAAAATCATAAATCCCTAACCTGAATAATATATGGTCATAAACGATAACGTATTTAACAATATGTATTATTATTATAGTTCTCGTACAAAAAATATTGTACAAACTTCGTGCGTGAAACATTTCGCGAATTCGTGTCCATAAAGCGCTCGCCTTACGGCTCGCGCTTTAAACTGGTCACTCATTCGCGAAATATGATTTCACGCACTTGGTTCGTAAATAACTATCATAGATTATACCGGGTTCTTTTTTTATCATTACACATACACTTTTCCTATGTGTAACTTAAAAAAAAAATAGTCAATGCATTATAGCTGCATAGTAGGCAACCAGTTATACTGTCGTATTTTGACAAGCGAGAACCATGAGCTGTCATATTTTTATTAACTTTTTATTATTTTGAAATAAAAAGTAAAATTGTAGAGAAAATACTGTACGATACACATTTTAAAATGCTATTTTACTTTGCTTATTTTAAATAGTTTCACGCGCTAATAATCACTGGTGTCGCAAATCTTACTCCGAAAATAAAATAGCACTTTTAACACTCGTGTCGTAAATAACTATTTTGTAAAAGTTTTTCTTATATTTTTAAAATTCGAAGTACATCATTACTTCGGCAACTGTATACAATAGTTTTTTTCCTCGATAATTTTTGTAACTTTTAAGAAATCTTTCAACATTTCAAAGAAAATACCATTGACGTAAATGGAGAAAATTTCCCGCCAGTTCCGTTAGCCGCGTAGCGTGATATAAGCCAATATAAGCAAAAAACTATTCTGTAAATCCACTAATCTAAATTCTAGAAATCTAATATTAATATTTTTATACCGAAAATCTTTACGAGATACATCTAAAACTTTTCAAATGTATTACGAAACGTAGAATTTTACGCGAAAATATTTGATTGGGCAATAATACTGTCCTTATTAGCAATTAGTAACAGTGGGTGATACGGTGATTGACGGTAATACAGAGCAAAATAAAGTCACAAAGAATTAGGTTATGTTTCTAAAAAAGAAAATGCAGAATGGCAGTTGAACGAAAAAATAAATTTATTATAACAATTGCACAAAAGAAAGTAGTAGAAGGTAAAGTTAAATTTTATATCAAGTTTTCGAAGTGCCCACCTTGTCTTTCAAGGCAATAAGCGAGACGATCTTGAAAACCACGAAGCGTATTTCTTATAAATTGCGGATTTATTCCATTACATCCTGTACGTATACGATCTTTCAATTCGTCCAAGTTACGAATTTGTCTGTTATTGTATACTTTACTTTTCAGGTAACCCCAAAGAAAGCAAGCATTAGGTGATAAATCGGCTGATCTTGGAGGCCATGATATGGGACCAAACCTACCAATCCACCGTCTTGGAAATATGTTATCTAAAAAGTTTCTGACGGTGTTTGTAGAATGTGGCGGAGCCCCGTCCATTTGGAACCAAGGTTCCTCAACATTCAGCATCTCAATTTCTGGAATTACGTGTTCTCGCAACAAATCTAAATATTTTGCTGCAGTGAGGTTACCCTCAATAAAAAATGGACCAATAAGTCTGTCTCTTATTATGCCGATCCAAACATTTACTTTTTGTGGGTACTGTGTTCGGGTAAGGTTTTGTGCGTGAGTATTTGTGCGGGACCAATACCTAATGGATTAATGGAAAGGAAATGTAATAATTTTTAATGGATAAATGTGGGGTACAAACCGAAAGTTCTGCGAGTTAACTTCACCAGGTAAATGTAGCCTCATCAGTAAAAATGATTTTATTTAAAATTTCGTGGTTTTCATTTAACATATTAAACATTAATTCACAGAAATCAGTTCGTTTTATTTTGTCTTCTTCAAATAGTTGTTGGTGATTTGCTATCTTGTACGGCTTATATTTAAACTCTTTCAGAGTTTTATACACTGAACTGTACGATACTCCGAAATGTCTGGCTACATCTAAAAGCGATCCTACAGGCCGTTCCTCTACATAACACAGAATATTTAGTTTCATGTGTTCTGTTAAAATGTTATTTGTCCTATTTCTTTTTTTGTGAGAATTTAAAACACAACCATCTTCTTTAAACTTATTAAAAATATTTAGAATTGTCTTTGTGCAAGGTATAGGCCTGTCGGGATAATTGACCGAAAACATGTCTCGAACTTGCCTTAAACTATGATTCTTCTGATACCACATTATCATTGCCACTTTTTCATTTTTATTGTACTTATTCATGATTTAATGAATTATTTATTATTTAATAAAATGTATTTAATTTATGACACTTATTAATAAAAATTCAGAAATATTTAACATGTTTATTTTTCTCCATAGCAACCCTTACGTAAATTCATGATTGGTGTATAATTGGTTGCCTACTATGTCAATGCATTGACTTTTTTCTTTTTATCATTACACATAGGGAAAGTGTATGTGTAATGATAAAAAAAGATCCCTGTATAATACATGCATATGTCAGATTAGAGTTATGTTATAAAAGGATTTCTGACATTTCTGACGCTTTCACTATCCGACAAGCACTTTGACATGAATGCAATTAATCAAACGAACGTCTGCTTTACACAGTAGGTAATAGTTTAGTTGTCCCATTTTTTTTATGCTCACATCTATACATGTAATAGTAATAGAAAGGTAGTTTAAGTGGCTGCGGTGTATTTCTAGGTGAGTACAAAGAGCTCTTGCACCTGTATTATTACAGGATGTATAACACCTAATTATTATGAAGGCAGGTATACGTTAAAGTGATTTATTTAACTCGAGTTCATCAAGGAAAGCGAAAGCTAAAATAAGGTTAGGAAAGAAAAATTGCTGCCACAAGATAAATTACAGCTCCTTTTTTAAATATGAAAAATTTAAAAGTTTCATTAAGCTGTAAGGTGTTCCTAACCTTCAGAAGAGCTTTTTTATAACTATGGGATTATTTTATTACGTATATATAGTATAACAGCCCACAAAATTCCTACTCGTGCCTAATTATCATATTATATTATCGCATAAAGTAATTGTCGCACAGCAGCACTTCCATATCGTAAAAACCTGAATTATGATTAATAAATAACGCTAGGCAAGATGGCTTGCCAGTAACAATTTAATTTCGTGCTTGACACGTTTGTTTTGTATTTGCTACCTGAAAACGGTCTTCCGCGCCGTGGCGACCGCCAAAGAAGACTGCTAATTATTGGAAGTAATTTTCTGTAGAAACGCTGCAGAAGAGGTCTAGAATGGTAAATGCTTTACAACAACTGTGTCAATGGGAAGTCTATAAGAAAGCGGAACGTAGAGAGAGAAAATAACAGTAACATCTCAATACCTCCTAGAACATTTTAAGGAAATGACTGCCCTAAATATGGTAGCATTACGAACGAGATAGATTTATGAAAATGGGCATTAGAAACTAACGAAGAAATTAAAGTAGAAAATTTCGAAGCTTAAAAATATCCTAAATTGTATTATTAGTCCTATTTCAAAATGAATTAGTTTTTAAGTCAAACAGTAACGTCAGTTTATTAAAAAAAAAAGACTTTAAATGATAATTTTTCTAACTAAATATGTTAGCCAGTATAAAGAGACATTTACAAAGTATATTCCGTTCTTGCATGAATTTATGATTATGAATCCTAAAATTTCCATTTTATATTCAGTTCTTAAGCTTTACAAAATAGGCATTCACATACGTCCTATTATTGCTCTTTATTCTTCTCTTACCATATACTCGTATATTTTAAAAATTTAGACGTCGTTGACGTCTAAATTTACAATTTTAACCCCCAGAAATACTTTTCAATTATTCCATACACTTGACAATATTCCGGATAATAACGTTAATCTTTATTCAAAGCGTCGCATCAATGATACACTTCAGTTTGTTATTTAATTAATATATGTATTTTTTGACCTTTATGTACTTATCTTTTATTTCCTGATTTATTTCCACTTAGAGGTCAATAAAACAATAAATAATTAAATACCAATTTATTCCATAACATATAATAATATGTTTTCGTTAAATAACTTCTTCGGTGGAAGAAATTGACATTTAATATGTGTCAAATTACTAATAATATAAATATAAATTGCCATGCCTATCAACAAAATTAATTAAAACAAAGAATTCATTGATATATCGAATTTTAATTATATTCACAAGTAATAATGAAGGAATAATAATTTAATACAACATTAGAAATTGAAATGATTTGAATTATTCGTATATCAATCTATTTTTTGTCAAGCTCTAACAATTCTGTTCAAGGACTAGGGAAAAACATGGCAAAAAAACCTAGTCAAGAGCTTAAAATTAATAAAATTCATGCGTGAATTAAATTATTGTAAATAACGCTTAAATTATCAATATCCGTTCTAAAATTTACCGCGTTTTCATCTTTCTTAATGTATATCATTTCGTAAATTAATCTTTTTTTATAATTATTTTCCTTTTTTAAAATTTTAGTGTTTTGAAAATCAAAATTATGTCGTCTATCTTTAGAGTGCTTAGATAAAGCAGTTTCAGCGGTGACGTTATGTGTAACAGTGTATTGATGGTTATAAATTCGTTTCTTTAAATATTGTTTGGTTTGTCCGATATAACATTTATTACAATCTTTGCAATCTAATTTATAAACGACATTACTTTGATTATCATGTTTAATGGGTGTTTTTAAATTTGTGAATAAATGTCTATTGTTGGTAGGTATGAAAGTTATGTGAATGTCTGATTTTTTTAATTCGTGTTTTATTGTGTCGCTTAAATTGTTTATATATGGTATAGTGTGGTATATGTTATTATTTGATTTTGTACCTGTGTTATATATTTTATTTATTCTTTTTGTGATTAATTTATTGTAAAACTCTTTAGGATAACTATTTTTTTCTAGTATTGTTTTTACTTTGCTTAAATTTTCTTTTCTAAAATCAGGTGAGCTAATTTAATAGCCTGATCTACTAAACTGTTAATTACGCTTTTTTTAAAATTTACCGAAGTGTTTGAAAAATAGTTTAAATGCCTACTACTACTAGTGTCTTTAATGTACCAGTTTGTTTTTATTTGTGTGTTATCATGTAGTATCTTTACATTTAAAAAGTTTATAGAATTTTGATTTTCTCTTTCAAAAGTAAATTTTAACCTATCATGATATGTGTTAAATGTGTGTAGAACATGTTCAATTTTATCATTTGGTATGCAGCATATACAATCATCTACATACCGCTTATAAAATTGCACATGACAGTCTAGTTTGTCAAGTGAGACCTGCTCTAAGTCCTCCATTACTAAATTTGCTATAACAGCAGATAATGGAGAACCCATTGCTGTACCGAATATTTGTTTATATATATTGTGTCATTGTACTGAAAATATGTAGAATTTAAGCAAAGTTTTGCAGCCAACATGAATTCATTTTTTGGTAAATTTGTATAATTTTGAATTAAATTCCATTTTTTGTTTATAATGTTTAATGCCAAATCTGTAGGAACATTTGTGAATAAAGATACAACGTCTAAACTGATAATTTCATGATTACACGGTACGGATTTTTTGTTAATGAAATTAACAAATTCCCACGAATTTTTTACATGATACTCTGTATTTCCTACAACATTACTGAGAATTTTGGATAAAAATTTTGATAAATTGTATGTTGGTGATTGTATACAATTTACAATCGGCCTTAAAGGAATATCAGTTTTATGAATTTTAGGGACGCCATAAATTCGCGGAGTTATCGAATTATATATTTTTAAATGTTTAGCTACGGATTCGTCTATATAATTGCTATTTAACCAACTAGTGATTAATTGGTTATTTTCACTTTGAATTTTGTTAGTCGGATCTTTTGTAATGTAATGTAAGTGTTTTGATCGTTTAATAATGAATGCATTTTGGCTGCGTAATCTTTTTTGTACATTATTATACTTTTTTTCCTTTGTCTGCTTTAGTTATTATAATATCTCGGTTATTACTTAAAAACTTTTTTGTTTCCTTTAACATACGATTTAAATCAGTATCTTTGTGTTTGTTATTACGTCTGTTTTTGTAATTAGTTATGATGTTTACTAATTTGTTACGTAATGTGTTTTGCTTGTTCGGTACTACAGAATTTTGAATAATGTATTCTATATTACAAATTAAATCATCTAAAGGTATGTGGTTAACATCTACTGAGAATTTAGGGCCTAAACTAATAATTAACTTTACATTTTCCGGAATTATTATATCTGTTAAATTTATTATCCAATCTTCTTGTAAAATTGGATAATAATTCTTGTTATTTTCTTTTAAAAGATTTTCTATCTTTTTAATATTACTATTTTTTATTTTATTAAAATTTCTTTGAAAATCTAAATTTACTTTTTCAAAAAACTCACCGTAATCATGAGATGACATTTTACTACGGATGTCAATTTCCGTAGTTGAAATGTCATTTCTAATTCTTTCAAGTGTAATGTAAGTGTCCCGAATACATAAATTCAGTGTTTTTTGAAATATAGTTAAACAGTTGGTTAAACATTTTTTTTCTGCTTTTATGCACTTCTAGACCGTTAAACGTAAATAAAGTATTTTATTCTACACTCAGTAATCGAATAAAAATTGAAAGTATTGGTATTTAGTCATTCGAAAACAACATAGAGAATATCCGCACCGGAATTTTTGTTAGAAAATAAAATTTTATGTACATATATGTATAATTATGTCACATATGACAACGTTAGGTTTTTCAGAAACGAAGACTAAAGATCAAAGATTTTTTTATCTACATAGGTAATTATATTATATATAGATATGACCGATATCTTTCTTTCTAAGATTCACAAGCTGTTCTAAAAATTCAACGGTGTCTGTGAGTCTGTTAGGTATCATGGAATACGATTTCTAAGGAAGGTGGCAAGATAAGACTGGTTGAAGAACCTTGGTTCAGAATTTCTTAAAGCTTTATGAATAATAGTTTTGTAAAACTGCACGGTATTACCTGTATTTTCAGATTAGTTACTCTTCAACCGCCCTTTATTTTTTGAAATTTCATTTACTTCAAACATCTATTTCCGGTCCTAGTGATGATTTTAGAATTTGTACACACTTGTGTTTGGATACCTTTCATCTACACATTAAAGAAATCCGAGTTGTTGTCTTCACAATTGTATAATACAATGATGTCAATGATTAATTACAAACGCTTTCAAAACAGCCTCCCCTTCACTCTAACTGTATAAATTGAGTAATCCAGTCAGAAGCTAAACGTGGAAAAATTCTCACTAATACGGTAGCTAAGGCTTCACCAACACTAATCCATTAACTGGTAACTTGTGCTTTTACCCAACGGAACAGTAAGAAATGTGAAATGGTAGAAAACGGAAAATTGTACCGAATTTAAAAAACAAAACCAAACGTTATGAACAACCAAAAATTAAAGCGTCAAAGATCAAAGAAATAATAACTTACTTACTAACATAAATGTTTCTTAACATATTAGAACACTATATAATTTTAAATTTCTCTTGGGGTCATCTTTATTATAATATAGGGTCTTGATTTGTATTGCGGTTTGCTTTAAAATATAATATATACAGTGCGTCCATAAAGTAACGCATAATCTCATCATTAGCTAAATAAACACTAATATTAAAAATTCCTGAAACAGGTCGATTTTTGATTTTAATTTACTGTTCAAATTATAATCTAATATACAGGGTGATTCACCTTCGTGTAATGACGTCATCACCGTTTTTTTTAAATAGACAACCCCATTTTTTTCAATTTCCGGATTTCCCTTGATGAGCTGATTCTAAAAATGTATAACACGTTGCTTCAGATTGATACAGGGTGGCATTAGGAAGTCTGCAGTATCAAACATTTTTAAAAAGGTGAAATACCATCCTTATAAACTACAACTTATCCATGAATTAGCTGAAGACGACTTTGATCGAAGAACTGAATTCTACGAGTATATGATAAACCAAAACAACAATTTCATTGGTAACATTTTATTTTCGGACGAGGCAACATTTTATTGGAACGGACATGTTAAGCGACAAAACACCCGTTATTGGTCTGATGAAAATCCACACTGGATGCAAGAATGCCATACGCAAAGGCCATAAAAACTCAACGTATGAGCTAGTACTGGAGAAATACAATTATTGGTCCATATTTTTTTGACGAAAATTTAACAGCAGTATTATATCTGGATTTCCTACAAAATAAAGTAATTCCAGATCTGATCCAACTTTTTCCTGATATTCAAATACCCAGTAATCTCGACCGCAGAATCTGGTTTCAACAGAATAGTTCACCGCCATATTTCGCCATAACTGTGCGCGATTTTTTAAACAGAACCTTTCCACAACAGTGGATAGGAAGAAGGGGAACAGTGGACACTTGATCTGAGGCCATTAGACTTCTTTTTATAGGGTTATTTAAAATCTAAAGTCTACACTAACAGACCTGGAAATATCCGTCAGCTAAAAGACTGAATAAGGGATGAAATGCAGAACATAACACCTGCTATGCTACAGAATGTTAGAGAAGAATATAATCCTCGGTTCTATCATTGTCTAGCGGTCAATGGAGAACAATTTGAACATTCAATTTAAATTTTCTTTTGTTTGTTTTTGGTAGTGTATTATAGTAATTGCATAACTACGTAATTTCGTTTAATTTGTTTATTACATTCAGTAACGTAATACCTTTCCATAAACAATTATCATAAACAATTTTTGTATTTTTGCCCACCCTGTATCAATCTGAAGCAACGTGCTATACATTTTTGGAGTCAGCTCATCAAGGACAATCCGGAAATGGGGTATTCTATTTTAAAAAAATGGTGATGACGTCATCACACGAAGGTGGATCACCCTGTATATTAGATTATGATTCGAAAAAACAGTAAATTAAAATCAAAAATCGACCTGTTTCGGGAATTTCTAATATTAGTGTTTATTTTGCTAATAATGAATTTATGCGTTACTTTATGGACGCACTGTATATACCACATTTGTAGGAACTTAATCTAATCATCTATCAAAGTTAACACATACTACCATATTCCAGCTTTGACATCAAGAAACAGTTTTTATAACAAAAGTGAGAGAGAAAGAGAAAATAGTGAATGTTATGACGTTCTTTTGAAAATCTCCTGAGTAGTGCATAGACAAAATGGAATAATTAACGTAAATTAAAAGATTCTGTAGTTTTTTGTAAAAAAACTCGTCCTTTATTTCGTTTTACTTGCAGAAATTTTAGACTTCAATGTTCTTAAAGAAAGTAATTTGAAGAAATACTTATTTAGTGATTCAT
Source organism: Holotrichia oblita (assembly GCA_023690525.1). Classification (NCBI taxonomy): domain Eukaryota; kingdom Metazoa; phylum Arthropoda; class Insecta; order Coleoptera; family Scarabaeidae; genus Holotrichia; species Holotrichia oblita. The sequence goes on from CM043019.1 coordinate 46,657,973, forward strand.
TGATGTCACTTTGAATTTCAAGCATGCCAACAATTTGTAAAATAATTGTCAGCGATTGATTACTTATAAAATCTGTGTCTTGTTCACTTTTTTGCAATACAGAGAGCAAAACCCAAAACAATACATCTCTGGGATTTTTAAAAGCTTTTTCTCCTGCATCTAAAGAATATTGACATTTTTGTTAATGTACATGTCTTAAAATATTTCTGTGTGTGATGACTACCAAACCTAGGCATATGAATCGAATAATGGAAATAATAATAATCGAAGTAATATTTAATTAAAGAGCGAAACCTATCATGTGTCATTACTATTTAGTGTTAATATTAGTATTAGTGTTAGTGTTTAATGTTTTAATGGAAGTTTAAGTAAGTAGGAATGCGTTAAGTTGACTACTATTGCCCAATCCCCATATTGTCAATAACAATTTTGATAATGGTTCTGGAATTACATTATTTGGGTTGATTACGAATAACTGGTTGTATTCTAATCGTTTATGTCAACCCAAGTGTGCCAATACCAAAATTCTACTAGGTCTACATGATAAATGTAATCCATTATAGTATGTTTAAGGAAATCATTAACTCTCCGAATCACTATGAAAGCCTCTTTTAAAATTATGTGCCTACTACTGTTGAACTTACTAAATTGGAACAACAGTAGAACGGTACATGGATTTCAATGAAAGACTGCCAGAATGCAGAATTAATTATTACTTTAAATAAACACACTAAATAAAATTATTAAAGCGATAGTAAACAATTCACATAAATTTCTTCTTTTTCAGGAAAAGCGTAAACAGCACTCTAGTCCTTTGGTACCGATGACAGATGAGCAGATTTAATCTCTCTCTCCTATTCCTTTTCCTCCAAGCATTTAATGTAATCTGCTAAGAAACTACAGATATAACGCTTTGGCACTATAATAAACTAACTATAAGACAGGCATTTAGTAAGACAGAGAATGGTTACCTTCTCGCGGAATATATAGAAATTAACAAGAAAGCTACTACAATGTTATCAAATTTAATCTCTACACAGTAAACACGATACACTCAAATAATAATACTAGAGAGAGAAGCTTTAACAATTTATCGAAAGAAATATTTCCCAAAATACGGTGTGCGTGTAGAAACAATCAGTTTTGTGGTGGCTAAGCGATATTCAAGATAATTATGTGGAAGCTGAGCTTAATTATACATCAGAGAAACTGTTTCTTGAAGATCCTCCTACGCGTACGTAATTTAATAGCGATACGTTACCGAAAGATCACAACAGAGCAGTTGAAACACTTGTAGGTTCATTGAGATGTATTTTAACGGAAATGGAAACCCTTTGTTTGCAGTTTGTATACATATTGATACTAAGAAATATAACTTATTGCGTAGCAAGTATTAAGGATCAAATTACAATGTTATATTAAATATACGAAAGCTGAAATAGCGAGCAGCAAAATATGTTTTTTATTAAATTCTGTATCGATTTTGATACGATCTATATTTTTAAGACAAAGAAAATTAAATTCGAGGAAAAATTGAATTTCTTCCGCTACAATATGATACCAAAATGCAATTTGTGATATAATAGTGGATTATATTGCATTTTTTAAAATAAGACATTTACGACTCGATCCAATACAGCACTTTGTTCAAATATGTATTGCTGCAGCTTTCCTTATTAATTGTGTTAGTAATACTATCTCATTCAAAATGAAGTAATAGATTTTGTAGGGGAGACGATGTATGTAAATATTTGAGCGCTAAGAATTAGATGTCTACCAAGGTTAATACACTAGAATAATTTAAGCAAGCTATGGAAATATAAAGATCTATCCTGCTTGTAAAATTCAACCATTTTGAATGGATTCTCAACAATTGGAATTGAGACAACAACTGTCAAACAATTGCCATAAAAAAATAAAGAAAAGCAATAGATCTGTTACATTTCTTCAGTTTTTCGTTATTGTCGTCAACATAAGATGGCTACTACTGAAAATCTGATATCTTTTCCTTGTTTATGTTCCCTGTCTTTTTTACGTAAGATTGAAAGAGTCTTCGAAAATTAAATTTGCAGAATGGTTTACCGTTCTAAGACATGTTTACGTACCCGCATTGGTAGCTTTAATGGTAACGTAGAGACTGGATTTACGAAATAAATGGTAATGCTTGTTAAATGAAGATTAAATTTAGCACATCCAATTTGTACGATTCAACCTGTTTTGTAAATTTACAATCTCATCCCATCATTCAATGGACAATAAATTTTGAGATCATCTGCGCAGGCGAGTGCAGGGCACGTCGTTGATGTTAAAAAGATCAGTAATAAATAGGACAAACAATGATGGGTCTAAGTAGGAATCCAGTAGGAACAATGTAACAAATGTAACATTATAATCTGAACGTAAGCGACAGCTATATTCATTATATCGCGTTTCAGATGTAATGTTTTGCTTTGTACTAGTCCTCGGTAGCTGTTCCCTAATTCAAGAGTATCCCTAAAAGAATCACTGTTGTAGGCAGTTGCTTGTAAGATTTTTATGTCACGTAATTGAAATGTTTTGTGATAAATTTATAGCGGCTGTATTACGTAGAAGAACTGCACATTCTGTTTTGTATACATTAAATCTATGCATTTCTATTTTATGTATGCTATATAGTAGATAACTATGTAGACAGACCTAATAAATTAAAAATAGAAAAAGTGTTGTGTCAAATTGGAGTAGAAGCGTATAATCTTTTTCATGTGCCATTGTTTTATACAGAAAAGCAATTTTATTTATGTGATAATGGGCTACCAGCCTTAAATTATTATTATTACTCATATTACTGGAGCTGCAATATTGAGAACAAGAATGCACTTTGCTTTACAATTGACCGGAGGATCAGTTTGACTCGTGCTATGAATTTCCATAAACTTTGGGATCAGATTTAGGTCAATATTCAAGCTTTAACCTTAAAACATTTATAATAGATAAAATGGAGATTGCTGAAAGTTAGTAGAATATAGTAGCGTCTAAGCTACTAATTTGTAGTTCAGACAAAGCAAGAACTGTCAGTAGAGCTGGTACGCGCATACTTTCGTATGTGTGTTTATTATGTATTGTCATTGTGTGTATATAATTTGAAATTATTATTAAAAATTACATTTAGCACAAACACACAATTTGTATTATGCGTAATTGAGCGTATGCATTAATCGCTTTTCGGAAGAATGCAGATACCTTCTATATCCGCAGTCTCTTGTGTCTAAACGCTAAAAGATATCAGTTTAAGATTAGGGTCATATATGTATACAGGGCGGTAAGGAACACAATTTCTAATTATTTTCAATTACCTATACAAGGCGGTTGTAAAAATTACGAACATAGCAAACTAGGGATATTTTTAATGGAACCTCCTGTATTATACGCCATCTTCAGATTCCATGTGTTATTTTAGAATAACTTTGTTAATACCCTCCTATACCTATCCATTGGCAATTCAGAGAGAATTTGATTTTCACAAAAATATCGACATTTACGAAAAAATAATCAGGAAAACTGTAGTACTGGAAAGGTCTACATTTGCCGCAAGTTATTTTGGCATATCGTTCTTGTAAGAAAATAATAAAGTATGTTAATATTGGGTACATAGCATTCAGCATTCCGTCTAATTCATATATTTATCTTTTATTTTCATTAAGTACCTCGTGTATTATCTATGTATGTATTATAAATAAATGTGTGAACTTTAGTAGTAAGTTTAGTTTAGTAGTAAGAAATAAAAAGGGATTTATTTCTTACTACTTATTGTCTACCCAAGACCCGGGACTTGATTAATATCCTGCAGTTAGGCCCGCAACCAAGCAAAGGTTGCCCATATCTGCTCTAATTCATTGTCGTAAATGAACATGCTCATGAACAGGTAGCGTTCGTAAAAAGGTTTTATTTTCTATTCATCAAAATACGTCTTAATTATACGTATGTTGCTTAACAATGCAAAATTAGTCATCATCAACAAAATCATCGAGCTATACTCACTGCTGAAAAAATCAATGTCAAAATTATAAACTATTTCAGATTAGGCATCCCGAGTTCTTAATTCCAGTACACGTCTAAGCGAGGCAATTGATAATTTCCAATGAATATGGAACGACTAATAAATTTGCAAATTTCGCCAACGCAGTAGTTCCTAACGATTTTCGGATACTTTTAGCTTTCCTTTAGATTAGCAAACAATGTGATACCTTTAAAAAAATTACTGGAAGATGTTTTAAGAAACATCCTAAGGAAACTAAAACATTTCGATTTTATAAGACTCTAATACTACCTACTAATTAACTTATATCAGTAAGTGTGCTTTCATACACATTAAAAAGGACGCGAAAGATGTGCGCTTTTGGTAGGCTATGCAAAATAAATATTATTGTAAACATCTATAGTCCACTTGCCATAAACAACCATCAAACAACAATAACAAATTAACTGCTATGGTAATTATCAAAACTGTAGATTATGTAAGTGATACATTTCACATATTGATACTATGCATTTTTCGATTTACATTATATATATAAACATCGTTTTTCTATAGGCAACACGTAACGTACTTCTATAGGTAACACGTACGTTCTCCAAAAGCTTGTAGTTGTAGTTGTAAAGCGTCAATGTTTTAATTGTCAATTTCCACGTAGTCATTCCGGAAAATAACGAGGTACACCGTACTCGGTAAAACTGTTTTCTCATTATACACTTTTAACATTACAAATTTGCAACACATTTTTCTTTATGAAGCTAACATAGCATCGATCCGTCGCTGTGATAAAGTAATTTTAGTGCTAAACCCGTCTAGTCACACAAATAAAGTCACGTTCATTACATTAGTGCTGCAGAACAAAGTACGTGCACGCTATACGCCATGGTATAATATAATAAAATATATTTTTAGCTGTACATGCAGCATAGAAAACGAATTTTCCTTGTTAGTTACAAATTAACGAGAGATAAATTGATGTAAGCAAATAAGCACGAAAGATGGGTAATAAGGACATTAAATTAAACTGGTTGCTTTTGCATTAATTAGTGGTATAGAATAAGTTCATTAGTTACATAAAGGCGTTAAGCAATCTGCGTCCAGCTAATAATACAATGCAAACTTTAAAGTGGCACTTTGTTAATTTTGGTTATGTGATGAGACGTTCTGTTTTGATTGCGCAATTTTTATAATACCGCCGTTAGCAATAATAGTAACCTTTGGTTTACCAGGTTTACCGGTTTATAAAAAATAAGACAAAAGAGCGCAATTTTGAATGGAAAGATCTTTTGTAACATATTTTAAGACTTTGAATATTCAACTATTTGATGGTAATTGTTGATGACTGGCGTGTTGATAGTAAACAATAGAAGAAGAGCGTCTCCACTGAAGATAATTTGCAATAATTACCTTACAACAAATGTAATATACAGAGGGTTTAAGGGTTGTTAAATACATTCAACATGAAGCTACGAGAAATGAAGCATAGTTCTAGTTGAACCTGTAGTATTTTTGCTGATAGCAAGATATGTTTTGATGTTATTTGATCTCAATTTCTTTTTCTGTAGAACTTATAACGAAACCTCACATCTAGTTACACGTTCTAGATTAAGCGGAACTAGATCAACGAAAACGTGTGTATTCGAAATCAACCGGCCGTATTTGGTCTTTGAGAAAATAAATGCCTGCTGAATTGAGTTATATTGGAACCTTTAGACGTGCTTCTAGTTTATCGTTCACCAAAGCAATAAAGTTAGGAGATTTCATTTCTGTTTCTAAGTATTAGTTTTTTGGACGACGTTGTCCCATGACACGGCAAAGTTAGTTCAAATGCTATTAATACTTGATATGTATAGATTGCAACGTTATTCATTCATTAAACTTGAATTTTTGTGTTGCAAATAAGAAACGTTTTTTTTTAGGAATATTAACCATTTTATTTTGTTATTTGCTCTTTCTGCATAGTATGTATATATTTTCAATAGTCCGCTACTAGCTTTGTCTACGTTATAACCACTCTTTTCGACATCAATATAACAAATTCATATTTGTTATACGGCAACCACATATAGATATTTTAAACATTTCTACTAAAACATTCTTGTCATTCTAATGTTACTTGCTCGGAAGTAATTTGAAGTAAAATGAGATTTTTCAAAAGATGACTTCTGAAAAGGTATTACACAAAATTAATTTCCATTTCTATTCTCATTACACGCTGCAGATTGCGTTCGCAATATAAAATTCATAGCGCGCATAATTGGCGGATTCGTGCCCACCTAAGGCGTTTTCGAAAATGTAACCCAAACAACCCAATCCGATCGCTAATATCACGTGACAGATTACACGTATTTTCGAACGTTCAGATCACAACACAGATTGCTATACGCTACATAACCTAAAAGTGTTCTATGGTGTGGTATCGTTTTATCTCAGATTGTATTAATTTATGTCGACAAAGTAGAATGGCAATGATAGACAATTTTGGATTTTGGTTATGGATGGTTTATAGCTCACAGTTACTTTTGCCGATCCGTCTCCAACTATATCAGCTGTGTTTACATCGTGTATATAAACAAACGATTCCTACGATATCCACCAATATCTACATTGCGCATGCAGATCCTTACTTACCCTGCTCCGCTAGCAGGGTAACTTTACAGTGATCTGGATTGCTGATCGATTCACATTTTCAAACAAGGTTACACTTACCGGATTACATAAATGAACGGCTGGATCGCTATCTGACGTAACCCGATTACATTTTCGAAAACGCCTCTTGATTAATATCTTTAGCAACCAAGAAAAGGTTTTTACTTGCAAGAAAATAGCAGCAACCGGAAATTCAGGTTTCGAAGAAAATTTAGAGAGAGAGAGAGAGAGTTTCGTATAAAAATAACCTATAGGTTTAACACCCAAATTGCCTTATAGTATAATAATTTACTGTGCAAAGTATATAGTCTCAACTATAAGGCAAAGTTGGCAAAGTAACCTCCTCTTTAATCCCTTGCAAAATTTATGTTTCTTTGAAAGTATACAATACGGGCAGGTATGGTGTGTAAGATAGGACAACTCTCTCGTATTAATAAAGTTTTTCCAGGTTTCATCTTGCGCAGTACAGTCTTGACCTTGAACTTATGCGTTTTCGATTACTATACAGGATGCATTTTCATCTCACACACATTGTGTTATTGAAGCAATAAATTGCAAGTGTTGGACTAGTTAGATTTGTTTTTCTTCGGAGATATCATATGAGACCGAAACACCTGCTCTGCTTTATCAATCTTCTACAAATGTTCTAGGATGTCAGACCAGGCTTGGTTAGGTGTAGCGTATGTGCATAGTGGAGCGAGAAAAATTTCAACGTTGGGGGATGAAACTTCATTGGTGAATTGGATTCAAAGATCAACAACAATTTCATTTTTCAGCACGACAACTCTCCAATTCACACCTCCAACGCCTTCCATAGCCATCAAGGAGTCCTGATCTTAATCCTATTGAGAACGTTTGGGGACGAATGACAAAACGTTTGTACAGAAATAATTTTAGAGCGGCCAATCGAAATGAACTTTGGGAAAGTATTGTGGAAGCATGGGAAGAACTAACTCCAGATTATACAACAACACTTATTGTGTCAATGGGGAATCGTTTACAGCAAGTAATCGACGCCAATGGAGCATGGATAAAATATTAAAATAATTCAATCAGCATTCGTTCTAAATTCTTGTTGTATTTTATATTTCAGTTATCTAAACAATTTCTTAATTTAAAAACAATTTTATTCAATAAAGATACAGGTATGTAAATGATAAGTTCATTATTTGTACTCATATGCATTAGTTAATGATAAGTTCATTATTTGTACTCATATGCATTAGTTACATACATTCAAATTTAATAGGAGTATTAATTATTTGAAGCACTGTCTACTTACTGTCAAAATTTGAAGTTTAGAAATACAGGTATTAAATTTCCTTGAAATGCAGTTTTACACTAGGAAATTTAGAGAAATATGCATGTTAAGAGTCGTTAACTTTCAAGCTGTTGGCAGTGTACAATGGCAAGTACATACATGCTTTCGACATTCGATGTGGTTAATTCATTTAAAAAATTAGGTTTGTTGTAGTTAAGTATGCGACCATTGTGGTCACACAAAGAATTCATTTTGGCGACAATTGCTCTGGCTGCAATTGACAAGCTAACGATATCTATACCCACAACAACAGTAGTGGTATTGTCTGGTTATTGTAAGAATGTATAGGGAAATAAGGAGGGATGTGGATCATTTACCTAAATTTTAGGAACAAAAAGTGTGTCTCAGGGTATACCTCCAGGGACCGCCCATAGTTATTTGCATACCAAGTGTAGGAAGACGTTATTTTCAATCCTGGAAGTGGTCATCACGAACATGATAATAATACTTATCATAATATATTTCAAGAATAATGTAAATTATGGACACGTATAGAACATACCTATTTTCTTAGGTTTAGAAGTAATTTTTATCGAGATCCAGCAATTAATCATATACATATGTATGTAATAATTGGCGCCATTGATGTTTTTTGTAGCTTTTAATTAATCTTATTAAATTAAGTTGTTATAAATCAAATTTAATTGAAATGGAGATTTTTATAATTATAGTTTATTATTGTAATACTTATTTATTCCTTTAATGTATTTTTTACTACCCTCATTAGATTAGTACAGGGACATCAATTTTCCGCACGCAAATGCAACCGAGAAATGACATGTTTTGATAAAAAAGTACAAAAAATTATTTGCACTGTTTGGAAAACACACTACCTGTTCTGTATTTTCTATCTAAATCGTCACAGCAGTAATCGATCTTCTGTAGCATAAATGATTTCAAATAACCAATGTACTTCTCCCGCAATTAGTTGATTCTGTTAACTGTTTTTTAATGTTCTAGGCTAACTTTGGTTTATGGCGGAACTTAGCGATCACGCCATAATTTATATGCTTACATTCGCTTTTTTCAGTTTCGTCTTATTAGAAAATTTGCCGACTCTCACTGACTTTATATAAAATATAAATTCCACGGACGTACTTTGCCAACTGCTTCAAGCCATTGATGCACCACAATTATTTAATTTGTCTTGCTATATAGTTTTTAAAGGAAAACAAATATTCAAAAAATTTAGAAAGGTGTTGTGGAACACTTGAAACGCACTATCACAACTGTATACCAATCTTTCCAAAATATATGACGGCGAATCGGATAACACAATGTCGCAATGCGCCCAGCTATCATCATAGTACGACAAAAACTGTTGAAAAAGATGTAGTTGCCGAGTTGATAAATATCTATTTCGTCGCTATCAGAAATTGATTCGATAGTGAAGCATTGGTTTCAACGAAAAAACAACTAGCCCCTGGCCAGTCTAAGTCATGGAACAATTCCTAAAATATACCTGTCTTAGAAAATTGTTAGTTTTAGGGTATCAATGTAATACGAAGTGAAGTGGTTCAACCTCCCTCCCTTAAAGATGACCTTGTACATAGCTATAGAAAGATTTTACTGCGCTTAATGAACATTTTTAGCATGTCTGCACATTTTTTTTGGTAACGTTTGCCTGAAATCGGCTGAAATTATTAGCTCTTACAGGGACAATATGTTTGCATGTACAGGGTGTCCCATTTTGGGCAGTTTGTCAGGGTATCTCAGTTATTAATAGCGATAGAGAGTTGCGGTTTTCGTGATAGTTTCCTACTTTTTTGTGAAACGAAAGATGCCGCAAACAGAATTTTGCTATCCCCCTTAGTTTTTGAGATATAGGGTGAAATTGAAAATTTTCAATTCACAAACATCTCTCGTATCTCAATTGTTATGGAAGTTAGAAAAAAGGGAAAAATGGAATATCATCCAGTTTTTTACGAAGAATCCAGTGGCGTAGTTAGTCTATCTCTAAATGTAATAATTTTCAAGTTATGTACCTGTAACCTCGAAACTTGTCGGAAGTTCCAACAAAAATTCGGGGAATCCCGTCGCTCGTAATCCGAAGGCTGGGTCGTGAGTTCTTATTTTTCTATTCAAAAGAGGGCGCCAGCTGTGGCTAACAGCAAAGGAAGCCAAGGAAACAGCTGGCAACAACTCAAACACAATTGTTTTCCAAATAATATTTAATGAAGTAAATTTAAAAATGTATAACAATGTAATAAATGTAATGACGTATAGTATGTGTGAACAATAAAAGCAATATAATAAACAAATATCATTATCTATTTTGAGATTTAGTACAAATGCGTAACTTCTAGACGTCTACCAGAATTAAATTAAAATAATTATCACAAATCACTGCTATTAAGTAGTGCTCATTAAAATATTAAATGGTTGATAAATAAGCAATTAGCTATTTAAAAAATTGTAACAAGAATAACTCTATAACACTTGAACGTTAACCTATATGGTGAACATAGTAACATATGGTGACAGAATAACAGCTGTTATCTACCCAGAACGTACTGTCAAATATGATCGACAACAAAAAATCAATAGCATTTAGTAATACAGACGCCAAGTTGTAATAAAAGATGCTTATAATAATAAACACTACCCTGTCGGTAGGTAGACATAAATCTAACACGCAGGTAATTATAAACATAATGTTATCAACAATAAGCACTTAGTCTAAATCAAATTTACAGCAGGTTATAATGAATAAATAACGTGGCAATAAAAACATGAGCGACAAACAAGTCGGTACGTCTCAGTGGCTGATTACACCAAAAAATACGGAATAATCCTACCTCGATAGTGGGTGGGCGTGGCGAAGTTGACGTTGCTACCTATGACCCTTCGTTAATCGTAGCCGTCCCTCGATCCACAACGTTTAGGATATAGCCTCCGAAATCAGCAATAAACTGGTACAATGTGTTCTGTAGGTTATTTCTATAATCACCATTAGGTATGTATTCTTTTAGCCACCGGACCCTCCGATAAAATATTTCAGTCGACAATTAAACCATGGACATCGCAAAGCCCATCATAATGTATTTCCACCGGAATCACACATCCGTGACAGAATGGTAGACGAATATGAAAATACTCCGAAAACCCAAAAAAGAAAGAAAGAAGTGAAAGAGCCTAAAAGTCGTAATAAGAGATTAACATGTGCCCAATGCAAAAGTAAAACATTGTTAATTAGTTAGTTCAATAAATCAAATATCTTTAAATGAAATACTACAATATTATCTGAAAATTATCCTCTAAAATCTAAGAATGTGAAATCACTAGAAATAATTAAACAAATTTAGTGGATTACCTAGATGTTTTAAGCTCACTACACGTCTTAACTCGTCGACATTCAGTCACCAAGAAGGTCGATCTTTGTGCAAAATGCGTATGCGTTAAATCTCAATGCACACAAAAAAATTATTATTTATAATAATGCAAAAAAATTATGAAATGTATTTAACTGAATCAATAAACAAAATTTCTAAATATCAAATAATTTACTTGTAAATATCAGAATGATAAAATGTGAATTTTCTGTAAAAATATTAAACATTGTAAAATTAAGTTCAGGCACATGGTAACTCCTTACAGCGCCGGTCAAAATAATTTACATAAATATGATTATTTCAATGGAACATCCTGTAATTATTTTTTATTTCGATTAAGCATAATTTGGGGATGTCAGAGATATATAGTTGTGTATATTTATTTACACAAATAAGTTAAGAATTTGATGTTTTTATATTGCTGTATTTGTAACTAATAGCTAACAATAACAAGTATAAACAATTCGTAAACTACAAAGACAAGGGTTTAAATTAGGTGCTGGAAATGACCTCCGTTTTGACGAATGCAGTTCTGGCATATTTTAGGCATTCATTTAATTGCAGTTAAAATAGGGATGGGCTTTCTATGTAGAGCTTGATAGGCCAAAGCAATTGCCTCACGAAGTTCCGCTACGGAATTATGGCGTACCTTATACACTTCATTTTTCATGAAACCCCACAAAAAGAAATCTAATATGGAAAGATCTGGAGATCGTGGAGGTTATCTCACAGGTCCGTTCGTACCTATCCATCTTTGGGGAAAGTTATTTTCAAGAAATGGCCTTAATAAGCCAGCATTGTGGTTGGGGGGCGCCGTCTTGTTGGAGATAAATTGAATTGTAATGGGCCAATGGAACATTTTCCAGCAATTCGGGTATAACTTCCTCAAGAATCTCTAGATACCTACGTGCTGTGAGACCCCTTCATACATTCTATACACTATGCGTCCACCCAAAATAAAGCATGATACACCAACACCGAAGCGTCCTTGTTGTGCCCTTTCAAATATCAAATGACAATTTTCTACTGACTAGTGCCTCGTATTGTGACGATTAAAAATTCCAGCACTTGAAAAATAACATTCGTCAGATCAGATGACAAACCTTCCAAAAGATTCATTGGTTCGGATTTGTTGCAGATACCATTGACAGAACGTTACTCGGCGCTCGGCATCTCCGGGGTGCAAATGTTGAACTACTTTAAATTTATATGGATCATATTTAAAGTTTCTTAAAATTCTTTGCGCGTCAGATTTTGTTGCAGCAACCTCTTCTTCAATTTTTCTACAAGAACTCGAATTCGTGGCTTCTGCGTAAGATAACACATCTATTGCTTTACTTTCCTTGCCTTGTTTGATATATGTTTTGGGACGCAGCTGTATAAAACAACCATGTTGAACTCGATTTTTTTTCAAACAAGCGAAAATGTCTAGAAAAGGCTGCCTTCTTTCAGGATATCTAATATAAACGAAAACGATCCTTAAATATGAGAATCAGAAATTACGCTAATGCTACCGCCTTAAATATTTTACCTAATGGAGTACGAGGTGTGTCCATGTGCATTTATGTATGTCGTTCGGATTTGTGAAAAGTGCTCTGTGATTAAACTCAAAATAACGTGGGTAATCACGAGATAATTGCTTCAAAAGTGTTTAAATAATAGAAGGAAAGGATACTACGTAAATAGTGGCAAAAACGAAGGTAGGATAGATTTATATTAGATTATAATAAGCAAAAGATATAAAGAGCCAATAGCAGCAGGCGCGACACCGATAGAAGCCAGAGCTACGACGGGTCGACCGGGCCTTGGCTTTTTCCGCGGTGTAGAAGGCGATAAAAAGACAGCAGCAAAGAACAAAATACATAAAGATAAATAAACAAAGAACAGGTCCGTCTTAAGAAATATTAATATAAGTAGTGTGGAGAGTTAAACAAACGATTAATTACTGAATAAAAAGAGACACTGAATATCGAAGAGATAACTAATAAATCATTTGAGGAAGCTGATTGGATATTGTTCGCGATGGAGAGCGATGGAAGTACCACAGATGAAGGGAAAAGAAAGAGAGGCCAAGGGGATGTTGCTGAAATTTTTAAGAAAAGTAAAAAACTAACTAGAACACCAGAGAAAGAAATTAGCAGTGACGAAAGCAAATTAGACAAATTAATGAAAATGATGCGAGGCTTAGTTACTCAAGTGAAACAGATAGAGGGAAAACAAGATAGATATATGGAAGAAATGAAGGAAATTAAACTAGAAAAAGAAAATGAAACAAGAAAATGAAGAACTGAAAAAAGAACTTAGAAGTGTTAAAGGAAGACTAGATAGACTAGAGGGAGTGAACAGAAGAAAAAACGCAATCATGCAAGGCCTAAAAATAGATGCGAGAGACCAAGACCAACTAAAAGTAATACTGGAAAGTACTATTGAGAAGTCCTTAGGAATACAAATAAAAACTAAAGCTGTGAAAAAACTGGGACCAAAAACTTACTTAATAGAACTTACAAGTATAGAGGATAAGATAAAAATAATGAAAAACAAGAGCAAACTGAAAGAATATACAGAAGAAAAGGTATACATTAATGATGACATGACAAAGGAGGAAAGATAAATACAAGAAAAGATATGAAGAAAGGCCAAAGAAGAGAGAATGAAAGGAAAAACTGTTAAGATAGGATTCCAAACGTTAGTAGTAGAGGGAGAACAATGGAGATGGAGCAGAGAAAAAGAGAAATGGAATAGGGAGGGAAGAGAATTGGAAAGAAAAAGGGAAACCCCAGGAAAAATGCCAAAAAACTGATAATAATGAGGAATGGAAATATGGATGATGACGCGGACGAGAAAAAGGAAATGATAAAGGAAAATGAACAAAATAATAATCAACATGATAATGATGACACACAAAAAATAAAAAATATAAGGAAAACTAAGGATGAAGAAAGTGTAATATGGAAAATTGGTACTTGGAATATAAGAAGCATAACAGGAAAAGAAAAGGAACTAGAAAAGGAGTTTGAAGAGCTGGAAATAGATATATTAGCAATTACGGAAACAAAGACAAAGGCACAGGGAATTATTAAGACGGAAAATGGTCATATTATGGTATATAGTGGTGTAGGGAAAGAAAAAAGAGCAGCTGCAGGAGTGGCATGTATTATACACAAAAAACTAGAAAACCAAATTCATAGCTGGAAAGCATGGTCAGAAAGAATACTGGTAGTAGAGATGAAGGGAAGGAACAGAACGAAAACAATAATAGTGGTATACGGGCCAAACGAAGACGACACAGCGAGCAATAAAGACAAGTTTTGGGAAGAATTAAGCACACTTACAGAAAATGCAAAGGGTAAAACATTTATACTTGGGGATTTCAACAGCAGAATAGGGAAAAAAGGTAAACAATATGTGATAGTTATAGGACAACACGGGGAAGATACAAGAAATAATAATGGAGAAAGAATGCTTGATTTCTGCGTAATGCACAACCTAGTAGTAACAAATACTTTCTTTGCACACAAAGAGATCCACAAATATACAAGAGAGGTAAAGAGTAGGAATGAAAGATCGATAATAGACTACATATTGGTGGAGAAGGATAACAGGAGAGAAGTATTAGACACAAGAGTAAGACGAGGACCAGAAATTGGCAGTGACCATTTTTTAGTGACCGCTAAAATTAGAGAAAAAATAGAGAACGTAGAGAAGAACAAAAGAGACCCGATAAGGCAAACAACTGAATATGAATCCATTAGGTCATACAAACTGCAAAATAAAGAAATAGCAGAAAAATTCAAACAAACAATTAGCAAAAGGTTTGCAAACCATATAGAACTAAAGGAAAACAAAAACATTGAAGATTTGTGGAGTCTTTTTAAGACCAAGCTGTTAGAAACAGCGAAGGAGACCTGCGGCTATAGTAAAAAAACAAATAAGAAAAAGCAGACAGCTTGGTGGACGAAGGAAATAAAAGAAGAAGTAAAGCAAAAGAAAAAAGCCTGGGCAAAGTACTTAAGTAACAGAACAGATATAAATTACGAAGCATACAAAGTAAGAAGGAAAACAGTAAAAGATTTAGTAGCAGCATCCAAACAAAATAAATGGGAGGAGTTCAGAAAGAAGATGGAAATAGATAGCAAATCAAACCAGAAATTGTTCTATAAAACCTTGAAATCCCTAAGACAAGAGAAAGTACCAGAAATAAACCACATAAAAAGCAAAAACGGAACATCACTAGAAGACGAAAATGAAATAATAAGTAGATAGAAAGAATATTTCCAAGAGCTGTTAGGATCAGAAACAAATATACAAGTAGAGGACAAACAGCAAGAAGGAAGCCAGAAAAATGACGAACAATACATAACGATGACAGAACTAAAAGAAGCCATGGCGAGAATGAAAAATGGGAAAGCACCTGGAATGGACAAATTAACAACGGAGATGTTTAAAAACCTAGATGAAAATGGAATGAACACACTATTAAGAATATATAACGCAGTGTGGCATCAAGAACTAATACCAGAGGATTGGAGAACAGCTCTAATAGTACCAATATACAAACATGGAAACAGACATGACTGCAACAACTACAGGGGAATAACATTACTATGTACAGCTATGAAAATATTTGAACAAATTATAGACAGAAAAATAAGAATGAAAATAGAAGAAACCCTGGAAGAGTCTCAATCTGGATTCAGGAAAGGACGAAGTATACAGGACCACATATTTACGGTAAACCAAATAATTGAGAAGTCACTACAGGAAGAAAAAGAAGTATATTTGGGATTTATAGACCTGGAAAAGGCTTTTGACAGAGTGCCAAGAACGAATCTATAGCAAATACTAGAAAAGAGAAAAGTAGACAGTAAGACGATAAGAATAATACAGAACATCTATAAAAACAATAAGAATTGCGTAGTATACAGAAATAAAATCTCAGATGCTTTTTCTACAAAAGAAGGACTACGACAAGGAGGAGGACTTAGCCCATTGATGTTCACAGTGTTCATTGACGAGATAATTAAAAAATGCACATCAAAATCGAAGAAATTCCACGTAGGATATAAATACCTAAGAAAAATAGATATCTCGGAGGGTGCTTTCGCTGATGATGTGATGATCATAACGGAGAGAGAGAAAGATCTACAAAGAAACTTGGAAATATGGAACAAAATCACACAAGAACACGGAATGAAGATGAACAAAAATAAAACTAAAGTGATGGTAATCGGAAAAAGGGAGAAAACACTAAATATACAAATTGACGGAGAAAAAATCGAGCAAATGAAGCACTTTAGATACCTTGGTGTAGAAATAGATGAAGATGGTAGACAAGATACTGAAATAAATAGTAGAATAGAAAACACGCTCAAAATTTACTATTTAATGAATACGGCATTCATAAATAAAAAAGAAATTTCCCAAAAAACAAAACTAAACGTGTTCAAAACTATACACCGGCCAATACTTACGTTCGGTTGCGAATCATGGGTGTTGACTAAAAGACAGAAAAGCAAAATCCAGACGATCGAGATGAAATACCTTAGACGAGTAAGAGGTGTAACAAAGGAAGATAAAATCCGCAACGTATACATAAGAGAAGACCTAGAAATAGAATCTACACTGGAGTACATCGAAAAAAAAACAACTGAGTTGGTGGGGACACTTGCAACGAATGGAAGACACAAGACCAGTGAAACAAGTATGGGAAGCCAAAGTCCAGAAAAAGAAAAAAGGGGAAGACCAAGGCAAACATGGGATGGAGTCATAGGACAGATATTACAAAACAGAGGGACTTGGATAGAGGCCAAAACAATGGCGAAAGATAAAAAGAAGTGGGCAGAATTTATCCATGACTGCTCTTAGCTAATCAGAATGCAATGTACCTACTTACAAATAAGATGAAATGTACCAGACACCCTACACCAAATGGTAATTGGGGTATTGATTATATATATATATATACCTAATGGAGTATAACTCCGAAGCTTCTAGGGGATTTTCGTCGCATTGTATAAAACATTTAAGCATATCGTATTTTTCATAGTTTTCATAAACGACCATTGTGGATAAACAAACAATGAGTACTACGATAAACACATCTACGTAACAAGAGTAATTCGCAACAAGAAATCTGTCAAAGTTTGAACATTCGCTTGTTTGCTTAGTAACTCGCTAATGGCCTACTGTTCACAAACGCACGTGTTTGAATTTTTAGAAATATCAAATTCTTAACTTGTTTGTGTAAATAAATATACACAACTATATATTTTTGACATCCCCAAATTATACTTAATCGAAATAAAAAATAATATACAGGGTGTTCCATTTAAATAATCATAAGTATGGTCCATAACTTGAAAATTATTACATTTAGAGAAAGACTAACTACGCCACTGGATTCTTCGGACACTATCATTCTTTAGGACATTATCACGAAAACCGCAACTCTCTATCGTTATTAATAACTGAGATACCCTGACAAAGTGACCAAAATGGGACACCCTGTACAATTTCAGTGTTGCTATATCAGTATGCTACAATTTTTTCTGTGCTGTTGTTTAAACTGTGCGCTATTTTCTAAACGCTATTGTAAATTTGCGCCCTTACTGCATAATCAGGTAAGACTAGCAACTGTATTTTTTAAAGAAATTGGTGTTCCACATAAGTGCGGCACCTTTAGGAACTCTACTCTGCGGAATGGATACTACCTAGGAAATAAGAAAAGTGTCAGTAAAGAGATAAGTGACAGAAGAGCTACTTTTTACTGCAAACATTAACTTTGCCTATAAAATTTAAATGTTATGTTGTTGTACGGATCTATATTTCATTTATTAAAACACTCAACTTCAGTACAATAATTTGAGATTATATAATAAAAAATTGTCTATGCTTTTCGACGTTTCTCTTGTATCTGAAATGTACTATACATCTTGCGCATTAAGTTACAGCATCCACAAAATTCTCTCAATATTTCTCGGAATACAAACGTAGAAATCTAAATATAATAAATAATCGTTAACGTTAACTTTAGAAGGCAAGGGGTAATAGAGGGATCCTCCTCATAATAGCTAAACTTGGGCATAAACTACTGCTCTCATTGGGTTTCGTTTATAACTCGAATCCTTTCAACTATTGTGCGTCTACCGCAAAACGGCTAAGTAGTATTTTATGTTCATTGTTTATTACAATAGGATTAGTTTGTGTGCGAGGACTGGCAAACATTTCGGTACCCTGCTAAGTCTACTTAGGAAACAATTTACTTATTGTTAAATTAATAACTAATGGTTATTACTACGTAATTAATTTATTACAAAAGGCAAGTGAAAGTCGAGTTAAAATTATTACTATTAAGTAAGTCGACATTTTAAAAGTTTTAAAAAGTGTATCTACTTAAGCTACTAATAGGATTCCCTGCTAAAATAGTAAAATCTTGGTTGAAAATACAAAATCTCAATTTTCAATAGTTTCGTTCAAATTTGATATATAAGAATGCGTTTCAAAAGGTGAGAACTAGATTTTGGTTAATATTTCTATTAGAAATTGCATTTAATTACACATAGGGAACAACTGTATACATTATTTTCAGTTCAAAGAAAGTGTCAATAGGCATACAAGCTAAGTGTCTACGTTTGGGTATGTACTACGTGTTTATCCTGATGTTTTCCTTTCCGCACACGACTTAAAGTATTAATTTATTTGAGGAATTTTGTTGCTGAGGAGGCACAGGAGAAAAAAAGAAAGAAATTCATACGTTTAACTTTCATATAGAAAAGAATAATATGTCAATTGTTTCATTGAGTATAAGTATGAAGTACAGAATTATGAGGAACCATGCTGTCGAGCAAAGCATGTCGGTTACCGTAATGTGCTACGGTTTAGAGGAGTTTTGTCATTGTTGCATTAATTAGAGCCGTGCTATGTAACAATTAAGGTATCTTTAATTAACACAAACGTTAATCAATAAAAATTACTTTCGAGAATTTTGTACTTTTTCTCGCTTCGAAATGCGTAATTAATTACTAGCCAGCGGAAATACTTAGAATAAATAATCTTCGCTCCCCTTCAGAGTGAACGACAAACAATCCAGAATTATTACTCTTCATTAGTAGCAATATTCGCGTTACACCTCCATTCAGGAATAATTGCATTTTGTTATTTTCTCATTCAACGTCGTTTCTCTCATTCTTAGGGTATCACGAAACGCCGTCGATATTTCTTTTTTTCTCGGCGAATATAAAGCCCCTTATAAAATGATAAGCAACGAATTTAATACGCCGCAACCTAGCGCGACGTAGCCTGCTCGCACAGTCTTGGAGAAATATTTAAATTTTACTCGGTGATGGTGTAGAGGTATTTCTTCTTTCTGGGTCACATGGATGTTTCGTCCCTTTTTACGTGTGTCTAAAAAAGATCATTACTTACAGCATAATAGAACTCAGCGTGAACTCCTAAGGGAAGATAGAGGTATTCATTTATCAGAGCACCATTACAATCTTTCTTTTCCTCTTTTGAATCCGAATTCTTTAGTTGTTTTAGGGACATTCGCGAAACATAAATAATGTTCATTGTATATCGTTATGCAGCTGTTGGGAGAAAAAGGATTTAGTTAATGTTGGTTCGTCATTCTGTAGTCGCTACTAGTTTTTTAATTACATTATTTCCGTTTGATGCTGCAGAAGCTAGATAAAATAAACAAATAAAAAATTTAATATTAGCGGTTGGTACATCACTATAATTAATTAAAAGGGTTTGTTAATAAAATTGAAAATATTAACACCTGAGATGGTAATTTTAAATGCAAATTTGTAAATCTGTAATAATAATAAACCATTGTTATCGGACTGCGTAACATACAGATTATAGATATGTATTGATGCATACATCTCAAGGCGTTATCTAATATAAGAATTTCGCCAAGTAAGGTAAGATATTGAAGTATATTTCTCTTTTCTACCGCTGAAGAGGAATGAGAACGAAAATTACATAGTCTTATATATCCGTAGATATCACTGCACGTGTATGATCCAGAGGCATAGAAAATTATAAAACAAGCAAGCGGATGTTCGTCCAGGGTAGGTTCATTTTGCCACCATTATTGCATTTACTATTTTAAAAAACGACTATCAAAGAATACCGAAAAGTAGAATGAAACAGACTATAATATAAAGACTGTATAGACTGTATAAACTGTACCAGATCATTTATAGTGATGTCATATAAAAAATTGGTACTCTTTACTGTCCGGTATCATCATTAACATATTAGGAAACCTCCAGACAGAGCTGGAGGGACAACTGAGTCATACACTATGTTATTTCTAAGCTGTAGGAAATAGAGTTCTGGTGGACCAAAATTTGAAAAAGGAATTACTGATGTACTTATGTAATACACAGGCAAATCCAAGAAGAATAAAGGCGTGGGAGCTGGTCCGGATACCGGCCTTTCAAAAGCCTTAGGGTCATCACCAATATATAATGGTATGAAAGAAGCAAACATCTCTATCTGTATCAATGTCCTAGTCACTCTATTGGCAGGATATTCGTGATATTGGTTCAAATGTTAAAGCAAGCTAGGACAAATAAACTTCCAAACCAAGCAACCAGTATGTATTTAGTTGAACTGGAACCGTTCTTTGGGGTTTCCAGAAGCCAACTGAGGTGAAATCCAACAGCAGGAAAACAACACCCTAAAAACTTCAATCGACGATATTTAAATACTTCTCGCTCAATAGAAACAATAAGTCACATGCCTTCTAGCTGGTCATTGCCTTCTAAGATGCCATCGCAAAGACATATATCACGTTTGCAAACTTGGGACAGATAGAACTGAGCACACATCAGAACACTAGCTCGACTAAGGTCCAAGCTTCTATGGAAGGCCAGAGGAGATTAGAGCCAGTATCCCGATTGTTTTTTGTATGCCGCGATAGCTTAATTTTGAAAATAGGTATCGAAATGAAATCAATAACATGTAAACTATATAGTCCGGTATGGACAATGACATCAACAGAAGATATACCTACTTCCGGTTGTCAGAAACGATTTAACGCATTTCCTGAACTTTTTAAATGGCACCCTATATATTTTGTATATAAATTCATCATTTTAATACCTTTCCATTCATGTAGATTAAGTACTATGTTTTCTTTTAAACTTTTCAAGATATTTCATAGTTTTTACGCAAGCTACAAAAATGTTGTCTCCAATTTCAAGGGAAGCTTCAACATTTTTCAAAATCAAAAGAGTATGCATACATAATGTCAATCAATCATTAAAAACAAAAAGGAAATTATAATAAATGCTAAAAAGCATGCCTTTTTCTCTTACGGAAATATTAATTCTTCTTTGAAAATTGATTGAACTATTAGGAATAGGGGTAAGCTAGCTTATATAGAACGGGAATATTTTTAATGTACTATTCAAAAATGCCAAAATATATAGGACGTCTCACTTAAAATAATGGAGCAAGTATGTATTTACCTACTTTCGTGACACTGTGTATAGTTAAAAATATTTTTAGGTTAGGCAGAATATACCTAAATCGGGATAATTTTTCTTTATAATTTCTTTTTCTATTTTCACAAATATGGCAGATATCTTAGATCCACGTTGAAATGGGACAGCCTGTACAATAGAATACAATTGTATCTATTCATATGATGCCAGTTCTGTGTGGAATACGCTTTATTTCCGTGAATGACTAGGTAGACCACTCACAAACTTTTTCATTTGTCTGAGCTGGTATATCCATACATACTTATCGCTCGTCCAATATTACAAGGTTCTAAGCAACATAATGTTCGAATTGAGAAAATTGAGTTTGAAAATTCTAAAGGGACGATTTAAAAAAGGGCAGCTTTTCTAATTGATTTATTTATGCCTTTTGGCTCGATTGCATGTAAATAGAAGGTTAATATACAAAAAAGAAGAAATATTTACCAGATGTTATTATTTTTTTAGAAACGTGTATCATACAACTTTGGAACTTTGAATCAAGTGGAATCAAGAAAGGAAGTTTTATATTTGATTTAAAAAAAACATTTTAGAAGTCTACACATTTTGTCTTGAAAAAGGCACTTCCTTATAATTTATTTGTTACACGATTTGGCGAAATACAGAAGTGGATGTTTTGACATAGGACTTTGTTTTTCGTTTAGTTCGACTTCAATTTCCTACAAGGTTCTATGAACAATCATAAACCTTTGTTATGGCAAACATGTGACGACAATAACATACACTTTCGTAATTTTGCTGTTTGTACTCGTTGTATTAGTGATATTTATACCAAACACTGTTCTATGTGTAGCCCAGTGTAACTTTGTAACAGTAAAGAGGCATTATTTTCACTTTTGTAAAATACACCCATGTAATATTGGGAAAGCGGTATATCGGCAGCAAGCAAAGGATGCGAGTTTTAGAGAAAACGGTTTAGTTTGTGTGGTAGCATGTCTCTGTAAAATGATTTTTCACTGGTGCTAACAAAATCGAATTACACTTTTCCATTCTAACTTACTTATCGAATCGATATTAAAGATTTGTACTATTCCGCAGCTTCTCCGCGTGGGTGCTTGGATGAAAAACAAGGCGCCCTTTTCAGTGAGCTTTACTTGAGGTTTGAAAATATGTAAACGGCATTACACACTCAATGTATAAAAATCACTTTAAAGTTTAAAGTAAAAGAAGTACGCAAATAACATCTAATATAACGAAAAGCATAAACTTTGTTTATCTCTTTTTACCCAATCGGCTACTTAAACATGTATAAGCAACCTTATTATAGGGAAAGACACAACTTCAAGCTAAACAAACCATGTTCTGTATATCTTTTGAGAACATTCTCAGACATTAACGCATCTAACGTTCCCTAATTATACAATCTTGTACAGTGTCTTGTTTAAACAACCTACTCGCCGTATTTCGCGATAGCTAATACACGGTTTCGTTACATTATCTGCATCAAACCGCCCACCTTGTGTAGACATCTACATGAAACCTCCTTGTTAGCGAAACGGGACGATTCATCCAACATCATTTGAGCTTATTATTGCCTGCTGTTACTTCGGCAGCAGTTACTTTGTTAAAAGATATGAGCTGTCCGCGATATCCATTTATCAAGTTGCCGCTTGTTAGAACCCGTGTTTTCCCGATCGCTTAATGAAATTCGAGGGCATACATCGATTTTATCGATACTGCATTATAGAAAGCTAACTTCTAACGGATAGATAGTTGTGGAGGCATGTAGATGCAATGTTATCAAGAAGATCAATGGAGTTGATTTCGAGTTCGATAGCTTCAGATTGTTGAAGAGTTTGGCGAAGCTTGTTTTGATTGCGATATTGTCAGAAGGTTGTATCATAAGCCGTAACTGAAACGATTGCTTAAGGGTACTAGCTTAAATTGTTTCGTAGTGTTATGATGTATATATTATGTATAGATTGGAAGCGATAAGTAGCGTAGTAGTACGGTAAACTGTCCACAAAACCCATGTTTTTAATCTATTCGGCGAACACTAAAGCATACCGTTTGCAGGGTAAAATATCCTTAGTAACGATTTATACTTAGTAAATAATATGATTTGTACTCCCATGACGTACTGATAGTAATTGGGCAAACCAGAAACGATAGACAATTCTTCTTTTTCAATTTACCAATACTTTTTTCGGTATCAAGGTTATAAGAGTACAGCCTAATAGTTTCTCGACATTATTAGAATATACATACATGGCTTAATGCAGCGCCCAAACTATAATCAGTTCCGTTCACGGTTAATCTAACTGTAGATTGGATATTCGAATTAAAATGTGCTTTTGCTGATAATAATAATCCTGTAATTTTATTAAACGCAACGTTACAGCTCTGTGACCATATTATATCATTTTGGATTATAATAAATTGTACAAAGGATATAAGATTATCGCTAAATTGTTAATAAATTAGGCATAATAATTCAGAAGCTTTATTGCGTAATTTTATTAGGAATTGGCGTTTTTAATTTAAATTTTGAAAAAAACTACATTCTTATTTAGATCATTTTAATTTAGTATCTTGTAATATTGTTAGTACCCTTTTCGAACATTGTAAATGCAGCTCAGTTGATTCACTACTTACATCGGTTTCAGTACAATTGTTATTTTATAACTAAAATTAGTTGAGAAATTATTTGTATTTGTATTCATTCTGATTGGCCGTTTACGCTTCTTTTTAGATACACATATCCATGTGATGTGTGGATATAGAAGTTACATAAAAATATATAATAGTATCAAAAGGAAACTTAATTGTTACTTAAAACAAATAAATAATAGTATAGTATAGATGATATGTTGGTCAATGTAAAAAAATAAGTTGTTTTTTATACTTCCGATGGTAAAGGTATGAGAAATAATCCGAATTTATCATCGTCTTATAGATTTATTTATGAAATGGGAAGTCTAAGTAACATTTTTAGAGAATGCTTTTTATATCAGACACTGACGAAAGAATACCGGGAACATATTAGCCTAACTAACCCGAAGTTGTAAATTTTGCAAATAAGCTGCAAGATATATAGGTAGAATGTACTAATAGATTTCGTGTTGTAAAGTAGAATTAGACAACTGTTTCTAAGTTTGGTTACGTTTTGTTAATGTCTTATTGCGGATAGTTTGCCTTGTTTATTACACATTGTGCTTACAGTATTTGTTAGGAACAAAGCGCAAGATTAATTAGAAAATATTTTCAGATTTCGTCAAATATGAGTAGGGAATATTAATACAAATTGGCAAGACTAACTAAAACTATTTGCTTTGTATGGGCTAGTATAACGGTAGCAGACCATTCAATACATATTAATAGCATTTCGCATTTCTATTTTATGAGCAAAGTATATTTGTAGTACAGTAAATCTTCATCTTTCTGCGATCAATGTTGATCGTAAAAACGAAACAATAACTATATACATTTATTATACAGAAACGTAAATACATACTTAGAACTCGCCATCGGTACATTAATGGAACGGAATTCGAGAATTGAAATTTTGTAGTCGTAGATGTACATACATACACATCGAATGTTATCTTAATTAAAATCTCACATTTCGAAATGCGTGTGTAATTATCGTTGACACCGCATCTGCGCTGGTTATGTGACGGCACTACATATTAATGACTTCAGTCAGATTACAATCGTTTCGCGGATTGCTACTACACGGCCATATGTTTACTTTATCCTTGGATTAGCTACTATTACGTTATTGGAGTGCAAAATCAATCAAAGTCGCTTAGTTAATTGGAATAATATTACCTATACACAATCTCTACTTGGTAGCAAAACATCATATTGGTTTCTATGTAAGTTGAAGACAAACCTGTATTGTTGGCTTTCATCTATGCTGAGTTTGAATTCATTCAAAACATCACTAAACTTGAATCAGTACTTTTTTTTTATTGAATAGTGTAAGCCTTAAGATGATGATTAAGCTATTGTTAAAATTGAACTACTTTTAATATTTACTGAAACGTAAATTCTGAGCATGGCGCTTATATCTTTTATGTCAACCGTTACAATACACTCGTTCAAACTCTATAAATTGGCCGCCAAGGGAATGCATCTTCCGTGCCCTACTACAAAAGAGTTTGCGGGGAATTCTTACTATTCTACAGTAAAACTCCTTAAATCTGGCCTCTATCTAAGTCATACACGTCAACTCCGGAGAAAAGTTGGAGTGACTTTTATACCAAAGGTTAGTAAACGCGGATAAAGAAATTGCTTCGTGTGCATTCATTGATAAAGAGGGTGCTTAGCTATCAATCGAAAATGCAGCAGAGAATGTAGACATTAAGTCTACTGCCGTCAGTTGGTTTGACTCAACTTTACAGCACAAGTGTACAACGCGTATGCAGACTTCTCTGAAGATAACCTGCTCATAGTATTTACCAGACATAAATCCGCACAAAATAGAAGGAAGCTGTCTCTGTCTATCTTGGAAGAAACACAGCTTAAATTCTCTAGTGATATTTTCTCTAGAGGTTTTTTCTTAGATTAGAAACTTATGTGAAACACCCTTCTCCAAAAGACGTCATAAACTTAGGACTGAAGTCTACGATGATTCTTTGTACCTAAATAATTATATAATTAAAGCAACTTACTTCTGTAGGCTTTATAGGTACATGCTAAATCTGTCCTACACTGGCCCTTTTAGATCGGATTTCCTTGCGCCTACAGATCAAGAGCGAAGCGATGATGAGCCCCATCAGCCTAGAACGAAATACAGTTTTCAGGAAACTTAGTAGGCCATCTTGGAACTCCACAAAAATGAGGGCAGTTAGCAAAACTACAAGACCACATATCTTCAACTTTGACAAACAGATTGAAGTAGTAATCTAATACCGCCAAACGTTGGCTCTACAGGGCAAATACATACATACATTCGAATGGAAACCAGCATGCGACTGTCTGCTCACCCTCAAACCTCTAGCCCACAGTTATACTGATGTGGGTACTAGGTCACTAGGGATATAGGGCATTTAGACTGATCAAGAGCAACTTAAAAGCTCACCATGAGAGGTAGGCCGATCAAAAAATCTCGCACTGGGGTTCCTCCAAAACTAAGACAATCAAAGGGTTCAATAAGTTTTCAGCTACCACGGCTAAACCTCTACTGAATTAAAAAAATCATAGCACTATGACAGCTGTATTCATTGATAACGGTTCTGGGAAGTATCATCTCAAAAAAATTGGCATGGTGGATAAATCCTCGAACAGGCGCACTTAGAAGCGGCTGACATAAGATCCATAGCTTTCGAGAAGATCCTAAATGTTTTCATAAGTTTGGATATCAAATGGGACTAAAGATTAAGAACATTCAGAATATACATTATTGCTCGCAGAAAAGAGCGGTAGTGAATGCGCGCTCAAACCATCAGCTAACCTAATCTATGGCACATTAGAAAGCTCCCTTGATGGAAGAACACAGAAGAGAGTTTAGTCAACCTTGTTGAATTCTGGGTATTTTCTAGAATCTGAGATATTTGAAATAGTCAAGCAAATTGTAACAGAAAATATAGACTATAATTAGTGTAGTTCAATTATTATTGAAGAATAACTATACTGGAAATCTTAGAACGGTTAAATTACAAGTTCACTGATTCTGTAATAACCGGAGAATTGGAAAAGCTACAAGAAACTAGCACTGAACGCATATTGAAGAATAACTATACTGGAAATCTTAGAACGGTTAAATTACAAGTTCGCGACTGATTCTGTAATAACCGGAGAATTGGAAAAGCTACAAGAAACTAGCACTGAACGCATCAAATATGCCCTTTATACATTGTCGGAGGCAACAATGTGACCACTGGTGGAGAATAACTGGCTAGCGATAGTACTTAAGGCAACATACCGAAGATATCGGCAAGAGGCAGAGACACTCGACTTCCCTAATGTTATTATACGACGATACTGCGATTGCTGTGTAGGGTGTGAAGTTATGTCTATGTATACCTAACTTTCAAATCATCCTTCAATTCTCTACACTTTCGGCAACCTAGAAACTGATCTAGCACGATCATTTTTACCTCCACACCAAAGTAAATTCTCGCATAATTATCAACTTTACTGAGAGTTGCCACCAAAATTTTACTAACCGATTGCTTTTTGTTTAATGTTTATGCCTTAACATACTTAAGCTAATATTACCTAGTATACTCTACGCTAATTTATCCATCACCTTTTCGCCTCTCTATTCTTTTAATGTTTTTATATGTATAAGGTGTTATTTGTCTCTGAGAGAACGAAATCTTTCTTTGATAATAACCAACAACAAATATGTTGTATATATAATGCAATTTTTCCCGGTGTCAAAAATGTTGCCTATCCTAGGTCATTACAACATCTCGTTCGCATATATTTGTGAAAATTATTAGTGGTGTCGAAGCCGCCCGGTTCGACTCCACCTCCGGACGACATATTTTTAAATATAAATATGTTTAATTTAATTGGCGTTTGGGAATAATTGCATTATGTATACATGTACTTACGCCAAGAAAATAAATACACTTCGATGTCAAAAACAAAAATGTTAAAATTAATATGATATGCTAGTTATCATATACGTTATCATTATCTAAACAAGTCAAATTTATAATATAACAACATTTCAGTTTACCAGTTTCCACATCTAAAGTATCGTACTCTATGATATTTTCTTCTACTGCATCGTCCACTTCGCCATACACAATGGTTATGTGTCACAGTTTCTCCGCTTTTGTTACTAGTATTATTTTATTAATGGTGGGTTCTAGTTGCAGCGGCTTCTTAAGCTGTATTACTTGTCTGACTACCGCCTTAACTTTCGCTGTGTCATTTGTTTGTGTAAATATAGTCTTATTACTATCTCGCTGTTTATAGTGCTGTGCTATTAATCACTTTGCTCCCAACAGACAATAGCAGGTTGATCAAGATACAATATCACCGTCCCTTCGGAAAATTGAGCTCTCGGTTCCTAGCATTCTACTTCATAACACTGGGCAGTTGTCTAACCAGTGCAACTGTCAACCCGTTTATAATAATAGTAGTAATATTGCACTAATACAGCGTTTTTCTTTAATGTTATAAATATAGTTTGCTAATTTGTTTAGAGTAGTTCTCATAATACAGTATGTGGTGTTACATACAATCTCACTTGAAAACTTTAGATACGAGCCACACGTTACCAGAGTAACTTTGCACAATATTTTAGGCAGGGCCTTCGCGAATTACTGTCGAAAGTCAATTTCTAAATGTATTGTAAATATTCAGGATAGATTCTTCTCATTGTCACTGTTGTTGTTGTTGTTCATGTGGAGTTATCAGCCAGTTTTTGTGAAGCACTTCTTTCTTGTTACCACCGCATGTGTTGCATGTTGTTATCCACTTGTTTATTGTTGCTAATTTTTTCGGTCTTAATTATAAGGTTACTGTGACAAAGTAATATACCGATGGAATATCATTTTGTGTTATCGTTGGGCTTGTAAAAATGACTAAATTTATGATATTATTACATCCATATTATTTTTGACTACGTATAATTTGTTTTATTTGTTTTCACATAGCAATCTTATTTATCCAGTTGATATATTTTCAAATTCATATCCCTATAAAACCTAGAAACTATAATGTATCAAAAAATCGAAGCTTTGAAAGCTTCTTTGCGGTTTTAAGTTCGGTCTGTATTACCTCAATTGGAGTATATAAAGGAATTCTAGGCGTTACGGAATAGTGCGCTGAATTGATAATATAATATCTATCTATTGTATAGCTGTCGAAATGAAAACCCGTCGGAAGCCAATTAATTAATTCATTTTTTACAGTACTGCGTACTTATTTTTGGTTCTCTTATCTTTTGCTCGACTCTAATTGTTCTGTAAACTGGAAGCACCGAAAGCATAATACTGTGCAAGTGTTCTTTATCACTGTATCAGAAAAATATGCACATATGTGTATAATAATATGTCCGAATTTTTATTTATATCCGACACCCTTCCATACTTAAAGAGACAATTGATAAAACATGATTTTATCTCGCAAATGATAAATTTCACTTCTGGGATTACCGCTATATAATAACATCGGTGCTGCCGTATCACATGAGTGTTAAATGTTGTACTGTAATTTCCAGTTAAGATATAAATGAAAAACATAAATTTCTAGCCGAGAACCCTTTAGACTTTCTTGGGTGAAGCGTCCTGTGCTGCAACACCGTCGTTTCTAGATAGTAGGTACCTAATATGAAGTTATTTCTTTCGTTTGTACTTACAACATGGACAATTAATGTCTCTCGCACGCTCCTTTGTTCACTTTATTTTCTACACACCGGCAAATCATTCCCACTAAGGAGTTATACTAAAATGTTTCTTCTTTAAAGCGAAATAAAGCTGTACGTTGGAAGGTACTGTTATTGCTAAATTTGAAAGTAATGCTTTCCAGTATACCACCTGACATAGACTTTTACTACATAAAATAGTGCGCTAAAAATAAGAAGATAACTTACACCAAATTCTAACTTTAATTAGGACAAACAAACTGCACTACTTTCCAATCTTATTGGTGGGAAAATATCATAGCCTAGAATTTTCAATAGTCATTATAAATGTATACTTGTATAATACAAAGAAATGCTGAGAGACAATATATTTTATATCCCAAACCATTGCAAATTTCATTTATTACTCTATATACCTATTCGAGAGTTTATTGATAATGACGAATTCCAAATTGGTTGTACGATAAACGATATTTTTATGATATTATGGAATATTAGTGAAAGATTTATGGAGCTGCATAATGTCAACTTTCGTCATCAACGTTGAAAAAAGCTAGTAATTGCTCGTGGAAAACTATGTACCTATATAAGTTCAGTCGACTTTTGTTTTAGAAGGTGCCAATAAGAATCTGTGATGTTCTGCGTTGAACTTAATAAGATATCTAAGGAACAGTATGCGAAAATAGTATGAGCAACACACATGCATAACCACCACAATCTTTACCACCAGCGGGAACAGAGGTAACCAGGGCGAAAGACGGTTTGAACAAAATTTTGTGCAATTCCATATATTTTGTGTTAGAGAGCAAAACCAGTTAGAAAACTAGATAGTAACACATTATTAATGTTTACATTTAGATAACTTTGATCCCTCTGCTAGTTTTTTTAATGCTCAATATCCTGTGTTGGGCTAGAATCCCCTAAACCCAATGCCACACTGAACATGCTTTGTTGTCGGCGTCTGAATAATGTCTGCTTACAAAATACTTAATAACTTATAATAGTGTAGGTCCAGTACATTGGTAATCATATGTACTCTAAAATGTGATTTGTATTAATGATTATAAATTGTTTTGTTGCTCAGTGCAATGCAGTAATGGTAATGCAGTAGTGGTACACTTGATAAAATTGTTGAAAATATAGAAATCATTTACACAATGCACAAAGAACAGTTCTACCACCAATGTACTATGGTGCATTTTGTACTTCTTTTACAAAAGCAACATGATTTGAAAATCCCGTAAGCTTCTGCAACGTTTTCCAAACTTGATAGTCACTTGTCAAATGTATGTAGTTACTTTTATATCATGCATATTTAAATAGGTTGCCTGTAATTGACTAATGCTATATCTCTCCATGTACGGCAACGTTGAACTTTTTGAAACTTTGATACAATATTTCTTAAAAGTTACAAGAATTATCTATAAAAGAAAATTGTTCTAGCAACTATTACGATGTTGCCCAGGAAATGGCCTATTTGAATTTTCAAAAATGTAGGGAAAGTTAGTTCAAAAAAAACCTTTAGTTTAGCTTCGATGCAAATCTTATGGGTGTTTTTAGATTTTTGGTAGAACCAGTCCAGCTCTATATATCGCTTGTTTTAGGTCCTATAAAAACTGGCTTCGGCATACTTGGGGCACTTTTCTGAGCTCTATCCAATGGCATACATTTTTTGTAATTTCATATTTCCGTTTTCGGATGTAACCACAACTTGTGTTTTTTTATGTGGATCCTGTATATTTCTTTAAAAATGAAAAAACTAAAAAGTGATTTCAAAAATATATAACGCATGCCGAATTTTTGGGGAGGTATTTAAAAAATTCTTAATTCAGTATTTATAGATATAAGAGAAATACGGTAACCTACGCTACATGCAATTATATTTAATTTCTAGAAAATTTCTAGAAATATATCAAACTCTAGCCATGCAAGCAGAAAGAATACAGACCCATATTCATAAATAAAGCACAATAATTTCGAATTGTCTTTTGTTCATTGTTTGTGAGGATGAAAATACGTGTCTATGTGTAGAAGGGTGAATATTTCCTCGCGACAGGTGATACATGTGTAACATGTAGATATAAAGATACATAGCGCAACGAGAACATTAGGTACCTACACGAGTTTGTCCGCGAGGAATAACAAATAACCTGACTTCTCTGTTATTGGAAAACTTCAGCCCACAATTTCGACTTTATAAATTTTCTATTTTATATGGTTATTTACTGCTCTTTTAGTTCACCGCCATCCTATAGCTTACCAAAAAGGCGGCGAGTGCTGTTGACTTTATTTTATTTCATCTATTAAAAGTTTCTTGAAGAGCCTTCCACTACTGCGTACCTGTTATTGCTAATCTTATTGGAAAAGTTTCTTAAGATAGAACAGGTCATCGTCACAACTAATTCTCGTTTGAACCCAGTTAGCAAAATCCGATAATCAGAGTTCATTTCCGTATTTTCAGAAAGTTTAATTAATGCAGATAGAACATAAGGAATCAGAATTGGCAAAATTTTCTGTTTTGATTATATGTGAATATTATATTAAGTCAGCACATCTACAGATAACAAATAAAGTGAATTGGTCAAAGTTATAACAAACCATAAATATTTACCTATCTGCAATCTCATATATCATTGTGAAAATTATATAAATATTAGTAGCAGTGAAATATGTGAATCTTCAAAGTACCTAGTGAAATTTGTAAAGAGAAATTATCCGGTAGGATCACCAAGAGCATCATGTTAATGGATAAGTATTCTATTCAGAGAAGTAACTGTCATTAGTAGTATACACTAATAATATCCACCAACTTAACTATTAGAGCAGAGACATTCATTGCTGTATGTAGTGTTGTCGATTTATATGTGTAAGTAATTGTATAAATTGTGTAGGGAGACATACAACAAATCTGAGAACGAGTCTATGTGCTTGTCGTTAAATCTCATTTTAAGCAGCAAATATTAAATTGTATATATGTATGTATGTATGTAGGTACATATAACCTCGCTATGGGATATGTCTCGGTCGAGATTTGTATAGAGGAATATAGGAAAATACTAAGAATTACAATTTCAAATTTTACAAGGAATAATTTCGTGTTTAATTCTGTCGCTTTAAAATAATTTCAGTTTTCTGATTCTGTAGATCATATCTAGAACGCACATTTTATACGTAATTCCGTAATTTTTGTTATTGATTCGTCTTTACTAAGATAATTCTAAAACTTTTTCTAATAAGCTGTACTAGCGCCAAAAAAACTGAAGCTGTGCTGATCAGAGGAAGAAGAGTAAGGGAACACCTGCTTTTTAACCGAGAGGGCACAAAGATATTACCTAAGAAGTCTATAAAGTACTTGGGTATCATCATAAAAACAATAGGGGAACTTTTGGACAATATTGTAATGTTATACCAACTTTATTCAATGTTTTCAACTCAAATTTTCACTTGACAGATGATTATCCAACTGTAGATAATCTAGAAAAATAAAAAAGTACAGTAGATACTCATTTATCGTGATTAATGCGGACCGAGAAATCATCACGATTGACGAATTTCACGATTAGTGAATAATTTGGGATTTTCATTTGTATTTATAAATATTTATTACTAAAATAGGAAATAATTAAACTAAACATATAGTGTATGTATACACAATGTATATGTATACCGGATGAGAACGGAATAAGGTAACAGATTATAACTTTTTTGTCGTGTAACAGATTTACTTGACATTTAACATTAACTTATTTCATGTAATCGCGCATCTTTCTAAACTTCGCCACTTACTTTTTCATTTCCTGTTTAAGCGGAAGTGATATCAACTAAATATCACGGTGGTGAAGGGGGGAGTCCAGGGCAGAAAGATGTTAAATGCACCACAATATTTTCAATTATACGTTTTAAGGTAATTAATTAATTTTATATCGTTTATTTTGTACACAAATACACACAAATATTAGGGGCATTTTAAGAAGAAAAAGGAGGTGGTAAGTAAAATTAACAACTTTACGATGACCCTGTATAGCATGATTTTTGTAGAAATTAATTCAACAAGTACCGTTAATTGCCGTTATTGACAGAATAACATCGAAATGTAATTTTATAGAAGATTTAGAGAAAATTGCAAATCATCTATAAAATGCCGTGCGATAGCAACAAACATCGCTCTTTTTGCATAGATTGTTGAACTGAACGTTTGCTCTACGTAAAATTCGTTTAAATTTCTACGGTGCACCGTTGGGCTCAAATAACCGGGCATTATTATTATCATCTTCGAGTAAACGTACGTTAAACATCTAAATTTTCACCGAAATTTTAATTACCCCTACGAAAAAGGTGTCCTTCCATCCAACATCCGCCCAGGCGCGCAAAGACAGAGAGCTTTCGAAATCTCACGCACACACACATACTCACACAAGTAAGATAAGGTAATTTAATTTTAATTAGCTTTAAGTTCTAAAAAATTTAACAAAAATATTTTTTTTGATGAAAAATAAGACTTAAAAGTAAATTTAAAGTCCAAAAATAATATTTGAAAAATTTAAAAATTAATTTTTTTTTAAGTACCTAAATTTAAAAAAATAGAATAATTTTTTTATAAAAGAATATTAAGTTAAAACCGTAAAATATTATTTACTTTAATTAAAAGTAAAAATTTCAAAGTTAATTTTTTTTTATACAAAAATTCCCAACTAAAAGTTGGAGAAATTTTCAAAAATTTTCAAAAATTTTCAAAAGGTTTTAATAAAGTAATAATTTAGTTGTGGTAATCACCACGCAATTTCTGAACAGTGTAAACTTATAGGTTTATTAAATTATATTATAATTTATTATAATATAATTATTATTAATATTAATTATTAAACATCTGTCTGACTTGTAATTTTTTTTTATGTAACTTAGAATTTTTTTCTCATTTGGGTAATTTGCAACGTACGATACGCTCTCGTATCTGTTCTCTACACCTGCTGTAGAGTTAAGAATTCACGAACCCCTGAGAATAATTTTTTAAACCCTAATTTTTATTCTAAAGAGTAAACAGTTTCTTAATTTTATTATAAATCAAATTTCACATTACAATATGTTGAAGCTGCAACAATACGTGCAGAAAGCAGACTGGTAAAGTTGGCAAAAATAATGCCCAAAATGAAGGGGCCTAGCAGTAGCAAAAAGGCAGTCTTGTGCACAGTACTACATAACATTATCATGCGGATATCCTCGACCTTCAGGACCGTTTCGGCAAGTGCCCTACAGATGATTACAGGTATCCTGCCTATTGACCACAATCTCAGATCATCATCTCAGATCTCAGATTCAAAGAGCATATGGCTCATCTTAGATTTAATAGAATTGAGAAATCGAGCGTTGCCCAACACATTTTTGAAACAGATCACAACATCGATCATACGAATTTTAAATTAATTAGACAAATAAACAATTGTAAGTTTCTAAATGTTTTCGAAAGTTTAGAAATATATAAAAATAAGTCATGTGTAATGAACTGTGACAATGGACCTATACCGTATTCGTCATTGTTTTCATTAATCGGAAATTAATGATGCGTATCGGATTGACCGTGCATAACATTTAGGTTACCTGTTTTTGTAAATTTTATTTTAATTTTGTTTTATTATCGCCTTGATAATGACAGCATTGCTGTTGAAACGCGTCGGTGTTTTAGTTAAAACTTGTTTGGTGTTCAGTGGGTTAAAGTGTTTAGTGTTCTACTTCTGCACCAAGAGATCCAGTGAAGAACTTCGACTATGTGTGGGTTCATCGAAAACTAAAATTATTATGAAATATACGGGGGAGGGGGCAGGGGAAGAGGCAAAAGAATGTTACATATTAAAGTTACTAAAAGCTAAATGGAGTACCATGCATAATATTGCACATTTCCGTGGTGGAGACTACTGGTCGACCAGAATGCCATGGCAGTGATGACACGTTCTGCGCATATAGGTGGAGCGTATAACAAGCGTGAGTGAGCGCTCTTGGCTTATATACGCTCACGCACAACTGCAAGGGGTTCTGGTCGACCTATAGTAAACCATTTCTGAGATATTTAACAATTATTGAAAGTGTAGACCAATATTTACGATGAATACCTGATGTACGTATTTAAGTTTTATATTTCATCGTGCGCCTAACATTTGATTTTGATTTTATTTTTCTTTTAAATGTTCTTAAGGTACCGTATATCTGTCTCATACGGTTTCTTAGTAATTTCAATCAATTTAGTACTTTAATTGATCATTATCTACTAAATATTTGGTTATATCAAGGTAGCTGTGATATGACAACATTACTAATATCAGATATTAACTTTGCACAATGAAAACTAGCCAGAACTTAGAGACAAAGCCATGTTTGAAAAAACAGCGCCCTCTAGCATACACTTCAATTATTACACTGGTTAGAACTTGCAAGCATTAGACTGGAGGGGTAATGCAGTTTCAACGAGACTAAGTTCAGCAGAACCGGGGTTATAAGCTCTCCGTTCCTTCAAAACAAAGTTTCCCCTCCTCCCCTCCAATTATTTGACAAAATACAAAAAAGTTGTCGAGCTTAAAATAGGCGGAGTTTCCAGTTCCGATTTTTGGATTTGTGATAGACCTTGAGTTCATAAATTTTGTATAAAATTAGAATTAAAATTTTTGGTGTTCAGTTACACCATCTAGCGGTCATCCTACACTTCCCTAAATAATTTACGGATGTTTCTCTGAGCCACTTTAGTCAGTGATATTTTTTCCCGAAGCTGCGCTATAAACCGTTCCTGAGATATGGCCGAACGCCATTTTTAGCTGGCCACCCGGTACATATACATACGTTGGTAAGTACTGCTATTGCCTATATGTATACCATGCGCATTCATTATATGGTGTTGAATTACTCCAAAACCGGTAATGAAATTCTCGTTTATATCAAATTTTACGACTGTCAACCCATGAACACATATAAAATCACTCCTGATGTGTACGCTGCAGCACTTGTTTCTGCTTCCAGCGTAATATATCTACATTATTATTAATATTATTTCAACACGACCAGAACAACAAAGGACCGTGCGCTCTAAAGTCCTTTGTGAAATATACCTACTATGTTCATTTCTGTTGGTGCGATACTTATTATGGGCGTTTTAGTTTATGAGAATCATATCGTAACTGGCGTGCATCAAACTACGAATATGTATGTTCTTACACTCAGCTTTAAATACTTGTGCCCGTAGGCAAACCGAATCTGTATGAACAGAGAATTATAGAGATAAATCCGCTATTTTGAATTCATGTCAAGATTTTACTTTGAAGGAGTATTATTATTTATATTACTAGACAATTTCTAGGAAGTAAAACACATAATAAAAGTTTCACTTGACCTTCTTTAATCAGCATAGAATTACTAATGCCTGTCTGGCTTTACAATGTTATGAATAAATATATTTCGCATCATTATACAAATAAAATTTTACAAAGTATAAAATTGCGACACCAATGAATTTTAGTAATCTATAGGCAAAAACTGTATTACTATATGTACAACATGCTCAGTGCAACAGTATACGATGTACTGTACACAACCCGCAAATTTGTGCTACGACTACAAATAAAGCAAGATTTAAGGTTTTGAGATAGTAACTCATTACGTGTTGACATTTTATTTAAGATGGATGATTCTTGATAATAGAAAAATAGTTCTAATAAAGCATCGTCCTTTCAATGTAGGTACTGTAATATACTGTCCTCACTGTGTCTACAATTAGTTGCATCACATGCAGCCCTAAAACTAAGGTACTGTCTTCAAATATTTATCTATGTATCTATGTTTCGCTTAAATTTTGGGTCGCGCTGTTATATTAATACCAACTTGTAGATATTCAAAGAAGTTATCTGCATTAGGCGTTACAGTCGCTACAGTAAATCGATGACTGTGCAAGATATCAACTAAAATTCCAGTATATTTATCAGTAGAATCCTTATCAGCTTCGTTACTATTATTAAATTAATTGGATATGCACAAAAGATCTTCACAACTCAAATAAATCTATGTGTGTATTTCTATCTTATTTAGTCGGCATCTACGATGAGATATGACTATTGCAAGTAAAAAGGGAAGCACAAAAAAAATCTGAAACACCATGGTTAAACGCGGACATAAAGAATATATGCCACATAAAATGTTCGTTGTATGAAAGACGCATTGACGAAACAAATCTCTAAACGGGTTTACAATTACTACCGCAAGTGTCTCAAAACCTTATTACAGATAAGAAAAAAACTCAAAAACACCAACTTCATACTTCGTTCAAACAGTAAGGTCAGTGCTACGTACAATCTTGCGAACAATATTGTGGGTAAATCATCAATAGCAAAATTTAATCTTAAAAGTCTCTGCAGTCACAAGAAAGAAGGAAAAGAAATGGTGGACTATATGAATCGCTTTTATATTAATCAAGGCGGAAATAGTGTTAATTATAATGGCAATGTTGAACTTATGCCATTGAATTCCAAATCGATGATAATATTTGAGTGAAAATGTGTAGAATAATAACTTCACTCAAAAATATTTCAGCTGTAGCATGAGACGAAATACCAGAAAAAGTAGTCAATGGCAGTGCAGGTACTTTATGTACACCGCTTTTTACAATTAATGTTTGCTTCAAAACTGAAATTTTTCCTGACCATCTCAAAACAACTATTATAAAAGCCATTTATAAGAAAGGAAACGGGAATAAAATTGAAAATTACAGACTAATGGCTTTCATATCCGTTATCGTTAAAGTGTTTGAGAAATCACTTCTAGTAAGGTTGGTAAAATTTGTAGAAGCGTGCAACACAGTTGCTGCTTACAAATTGCATACATACATGAGAGATCTATCACGTGCGCGATATACATACCGCATATTTGCAATCTGTGGATTGCATTCTGGGCGACTAGAAATGGGACGGACTTCAACTGTAAGCATACGGGCGCACGATTTGTCCCCATCACCTCGCAGTAGTATGAATGAGGGCTTCGTTGACTTGATTGGAATGGAAAAGATCGATGTGAGGATAGCATTTTCTAGTAGTTAGACAAGGATAAATATCAGTGGTGAGTACTTGCCGTTAGAGAGCAATAGGATACAACACACAATTGTCCAGCAGAATAGCATGCGTATTTCTTGACTTTGTTAACTAATAGAAATCATATTTTCATCCTTTTATTCATCCTTTTACTCATAAAGAGGATCATCATATTAAAAGTTAGCTCTTGGTATATGGCCAAGTACAAGAGATGCCGTTTTTGGATTTATCAAATTCGTTCGATACTAACCATGCAAAATTTCCAGTTCGCTAACGATCTGCCTAATACATGCATAACTTTAATGTTTCATGTTGTCTTAAATTCTGATATTCCGCCGAATCTATGGAACACATATGCGTTTAGACTGATGTTACTTCTACGCCGAAGACGTTGTTGTTATTATTTCGTTAGAAATCATGCGAAATGGCTTCCAATACTTATCTACTGATCTTTTAAAACTCGGACAGTAGTGCAATTCCAAAGCGTTGATCATATAGAATAAGTCTAAGAATAAGCAACAAAAACCCACGTAGCACGATGATTCTATAAGAGTTTGAAATTTACACAATCAATTTAGAATAAAACTAAGGGCACGTTTCTTTGTACTCTGCATGAGTTCATGAACGCTTAACCCTGCTGTTCAGTTCGGGTCTATTTGACCTGAAAGAAAATGTAATTCAAAGTTTTGTTTTTGTTTAATTGTTTTTCTGTTTGGACACAGGTGACTTTATTTGTCAATATTAGTGGTTTGTTATTTCATACTACATTTTTTAATGTTATGCAGGTAGTAGTATACTTTGAAATGTTACACATATACGTTCGGGTCAATATGACCAGAACTTTATTACATTTTCAACTAAAATATATTGTTTGAAGTAAAAATATAGTAAAAACGTTAGATATACATACAGGGTGATTGGTGAGAATGGCCTATTAAAAGTATTTTAGAAACGGAACGGAATTTTAAAACAAAATTATGCAGTTGAATATATTTAAATATGAACTATCACGTTAAAATATTTTTGAATAAATATCACTTCCGGTTAACCGGAAGTGGGCATCAACTTCGATTTTTTAAATAGCATGCTATAAAATAAATTACAAATTCAGCTTCTATAATAACTTTTACACATATTTCATGTATCATACCCTATACCTTAATACCTACCATACCTTCTGAGTTATTCGCAATTAAAGAAAAAAGTGACAGGTAGCGATCTTACTTTATAGTGATATTACGTCACGTAGGAGTAAAAGAGATGAATGAAATTTTGCATACGC
This sequence comes from Holotrichia oblita, assembly GCA_023690525.1. Taxonomy (NCBI): domain Eukaryota; kingdom Metazoa; phylum Arthropoda; class Insecta; order Coleoptera; family Scarabaeidae; genus Holotrichia; species Holotrichia oblita. Next base: position 46,698,411 of record CM043019.1, read on the forward strand.
ATAGCTGATAGTATGTAGTTACACAACATTTGAAGTTCTTCTCAGTAACATTATACAGGGTGTTTAAAAACTTTGTTGTTTATAAATAAGTTCAATCTGCGCAAAGAAAATTTCTTTAAAAGGAAAAGGTATGTATTTTATTAGCTACTCTGATTCTACAAAAGGTTCTCTTTTAATCTGTATTAGGTGTTCCTATACCTAAAATGGAAGGTGAATAAGTTATAACGATTTAATTAACCTCAGTACCTATCTAGACCCAAATTGGAACGCGAACAAGCTAACTAATTGAAAAATGTTTTTAGAAGAATTAGGAAAATCCCTCATAGAAAACCACATAAGAAGCAGCAATATTGTGCAAATAATTCAAAACATTAGAAGTGCATCTTGTTCCGTTATAAATGTGCCACAAGCAACTACTCTAAAACGCAGCCGTTATAAATTTTGTCCGCCGTAATAATTGTCATAAACATCTTTGTAAAAGTCACTGTTCATACTTTTGTCCAAATTTTAAAACATAAAAATAGCTTTTTATAACAACATTTCATTATTATCCGTAATTTCTAAGTTTTTAAGAATATTATTTGTTAGCTTTGCATTAAATAAACAAGTACTACAAATTTCACGGTAACCTGTGCAATCTGTTTCCTTTTTTTATGCTTCGGGTCATATTTACCCGAACGATATAAGTGTATAGTAGATGTGAACAGACCAGCAGGGTTAATGCAAAGAGTATAGCTTAAATTTATATTATTGCTGTACGCAATCAGCCCATAGCAATTTTGAAATTTCGTCTAGATAGTCTCTCACAAAGGTCCTAAAATAACATTCTAAGATTTCTTAGATTCTTGACTTTGAATGAGCTACATAGTTGTATTTTAGAGAATAGTACTAATAAGATTGTATGAATTCCATTAACTAAATATATTCTGTAGAATTTAACATGATTTTTGAAACGAAGTTTTTGCAATATTGCCCAACAAGTCAAGCGGCAGAGAGTTAAGAGATTCAAGTTTGAAGTATACAAGTGACATTTTCAAACTGCGGGTAATAATGTAATATAATACTGAGTAACTTGTTATTGTCTACAGTAATAAGGTATTAGAGAATCCTAATAAAATTGTCGACATTTTCGATAGATATTTACTTACTGTTGTAATGACTTGCAATCATGTTGGTAAAAAGATGTTTTACGTCGTAAATTACTCCTGCTCAATCAATGTTCTTTAGTCCAATTATACGCAACAATGTTGTTAACGTAATTATGAATTTACCTAAGAAGAGGTCATTGGGCTTAGACGAAATTTTTGTTAGTATTCTGAAATACTGTCGCAAAGTCTTACTAACATCATCAATCATTTACTTATACTATTCTCGACTCTAAATTCAGCTGCTGTTATTGATACATACAGTGGAGATCTTACAAATATTGTGAATCACATTATCCTTGATGTGATTAGAGAGATCTTTAATAAACAGTAAAAAGTTAAAACATCATAAGTTTTGATATTTTGACAGTGTTAAATAGTTTTTGTTTATTAAGGCTCGAGCAGTCTTTTATATCTAACTTATCAATTCACGTTAATATTTAAACTGGTTTAAAGAACAAATAGCAAAAACAAAATTTTCTAAACATTTTCGAACAATGTAAGCGAGTACGGTTGTCTATATTGTAGTCTATTGATTTTATGTAAATATAGCGCTAATAGTTTCTCGCACCTTGAATATCAACGGTGCATTGTATGCCAATAACGATTTATTATGATGCAAACGATCAATGCCGTCCACAATTTTAAAATAACTCCCCTATTAACATGTAGCATGGAAAGGTATTGTTTACGTTTTGTATATCTAGGACACATCAATATATAGTACAATATTATTAGTCTGTATGAATTTATACAGAATAAATAACAATATCGAACCATGTAGAATACACAACAAAACAATTTCCTCTTCATGAAAATAAAGTCATTTTATTGTCAATAAGAAACGTCAGAATCGATTGTGAGATATATACAAATGATGATTTATGTTAGCCGTTATCTGATTACAACCGGGCCCTCTAAAATCTATATTTCATCCGAGTGAACGGTCAAACGGGGACCTACTTATAAAGAGGATAGGTGATATTGTGGAGAGCGCGAACCATAAACACAATGGATAGATTATGTGTTACTATTCGCGCGAAGCAGCTAGACATTCAGGGATGCTCTTTATGTGAACTATGCGAAACCTTTAATCAACATAATTGACGTGTTCGATTTCAATTCATAACGCTATCCAGATATTGCAGCACCGACAACTGAAATTGATCACCTCGTACTATACAGGCTGTCTCTAAGGTCAAATAGTTGAAAGTCTATACTCAATTTCAATTCATTCAGAATTTTGTAATAATAATAGTATGTAGAAGTATTTAAATAATGACATAAAATTTGAAATAAAACAAAGAAACAACAAAATACGTAGATGGTGCCAATGAATTTTACAAGCATGCTATTATAAAAATGACAAAACCACTGACCTATAAAAGGTTTAGTGTACAGTTTGGGTGTTGGTAATGAATACCTCTCAAGTACCTAAAGCACGTTTCAAAGATTCTTATATAAAATGTAATTCAATTCAAAATAAATAGATGCAAGAATAAAAGATATTGACAAAATTATACTCGATGTCAGGTATTTTCATACAGACAACAACAATATCCAAACGTTGTTCTCTGTTGCAATACCAATGCTTTATTTGGAATAAATTCCTCTATATGCACTCTAGTATTGTTGTGTCAGCTTTAAATTGATCTGGGAATTTTCTAGTATTCATGACTTGTACAGTGTTAATTTTTTATAATATTTTAAATTTCAGTTTTGTAGCAAATTGTTATACTCAGTCATAATTCATATATCATGACTTATACTGACAAATTCTTTTCTTTATTAATTAGAGGAGAAAATAAAATAAATAACCGCTACCAATCCACATTGGAAAGAAATGAATGTACAAAATCTGCAAGGATAAATTCTGATTTTAGTCTGAAACATCTACTTACTGGTTTAAACATAAAGAAGCACTTACTGCATATTCAATTGGATCTTTATAAAACAATTGTAAATATGCTCCGTTAACATTCAAATGGTCAAAGGTAAAACGAGAATCATCGACTACAAGTGTAGACATGTATGTGTGAAGTTTTGTTCTAAAAATGCCGCAGTGGGAGAAACAATATCGTAATTTGGCAATAGAATAATTCTGTATACTGACTAGTCGCAGTTTGAGCGGTTCTATTCACGGAGAAGAATCTTGTGAGACGTTAGGTGAATGGAAACATAATTATCTAATGTATTGTACCAAAGATTGTGGTGATTTAGTTCTCTTTTATGGTTGCCTTTGTTACTAGGACAGCAACGTTGCATAGAATTTCAGGTATAATGCGGAAATAAGATGATCGCCAGACATTGGAAAATCATATTATTCCGGCTGTAATTAACTAGAATTTTGTGTTTATGTAGGACAATAGTCCAAAGCATGCAGAAATGATCTCAACGAAGAAAGCTATTATTTTAACAATTATATCTTGTCGTCCCAAAAGCCCAATCTCAATACGACAGAGTTGTACTGGGTCAACTTAGATAGAATAGTGAGAAATGGCGTTTCTATGTCGTGCTACGAGCTGTTTTGCACGCGAGGAATTATTTCTTTGATGGAAAGAAAACAAATATTTTACATTTGTAGAAATACTAATGAAAGAGCTTGTTTATAGTTTCTCTTTCAAATGTGGGGTATTATTTTTTTAGTTTATAATAGAGTTTGAGTTGAATCAAATTTTTGTACATTTTTTGGAATTTTTCCTTTTGATCAAATTTGCGGTTATCTATATTTCAGTACGCAATAGTCGCGATAAGATAATTTAGTAAGTATTTAGAATAATATACATAAACTCTACAACACGTCTTGTAATTAACCGTACACCTTTATGAAACATAAGTAGCTAAGACCTAATTACCATCACACATAGGATGACGAAACAAAAATTTCCATTGCGAGTAAACAAAAAGTACGCCTTTGTTTACGCTAACAGGGTAACGGGGTATGGTCGGCGCTGCGTTCTAAAGCACAAACGCACTTCAGTGGCTTTCACAAAAGAGACGATGTAGGGAGCGTAACGTATCGTGAATCACGAAAACATTTTTTACCCGAGGTATAGAATTGGCTACAGCCGCCATGAATCGATCGATTGAAGCTCTTTGGGCAAAGGTTGATGAGAAACGCGACAGAATATATATTTTACGTAATGCGTGTCGAAGGCTTCCTTCTCTTTGGTAAAAAATAACCATAATAGCACTTACTATAAAGGTCTACATAACCATGGTATAAGAAGTGCTATATCGAAGATTGGAAAACTAAAATGAAATGGAACCTGATGGCTATATTTATTTTAAGTAAAAATCAATATAATAACATGTTACATATGGAAAGTGATATTGATTAAACACATAGAGCATCATAATGAGCGTTAACATATTTTTCGAAATGATTAGGTTGCTTAGTTATTTCCAATGGCAATAACACTGGTGGAATGAAATAAATAGATTTGCATAAGTCAAGGGACATCAGGTTCATGTATTTAGTTAACGGATTTTTGTAATTGGATGTGTATTTGTACCTGTTTGATACTTAAAATTTTAATTCTAAATTCAGGATTAAATTAATCAGAAAGAATTTTAACTAAGTTTTTATATTAATAAAAACTTCAAAAAGGCACTATTATACTATTGTGGGCAATATATAGCATCACACTCTTACGAAGTTATAAATATCTTGAAGCTTTACTAACACAAGTCACATCCTACATTTTACATTAATGTATTATGAGAATAAAATGCACAATCTCTACATTTATTCCTCTTTAAATTTTTAATGTATTCAATATTAATTATATGCCTGATCAGTATTTCTCCTAAGAGAGCTATGACCACGACCTTCAAAGGTAGCTTGAGCCGACAGCAATTACGGTAATGGTAACGATACCTGCCCATGTGCTGCCTTTATATTCTTGCAGTAGGCACTAAACATCTACTGCTGCGTTGGTTGTCTGCCTCTTCTTGAAAGGTCCTCTTCTTCCAGTTCCACTTCCTTCATGGATGTCTTTCTGGTGGTTCTCGGGTTCCTGGGTTGTTGTGGCTTCTCGGAGTCTTCTGGATGGATCTCCCTCGCTGTTGGTATCTGAAACTAACGAAACAGAGGTATTATTTTATGAATAAATCATCACCGCGTCACATTTGTCGGACTATCTCCGTTGTGGTGCGGTGCTTGGTGAACCCCACTGATTTTTGCGCGATAGCGCTACTCATTGCTGGGTTGCTGCTCGCGAGTGCCTTGTCGAAAAATCCTCGGTTGAGTTTCTTCAAGAACTCGTTCAGGTCCTGGACGTCTGCCGCTGTAAGTTCTCGGAGGACTACCAGCGAGGTGCGTCTAGGAAGTCGGAATACAAGTCGCGGAACGCGATTTTGCACTCGGACTAGTGGAAGGATGTGAGATGGAGCCGCCGTGGCCCAAGCTGGGCTGGCGTAGGTTAAGATCGGGCGGGTCTTGTACAGCCTCGCGCCCGTTTTGGGATTGAGTTTGGGGTTACCGAGGATAGGATATAGCTGGTGCAGTCGACCGATGGCCCTGTTCCTAGCTCTACCTAGATGCTCGGCGAAAGTTAGCTTCCGGTCGAGGATCATTCCCAGGTATTCGATCTTCACGCTCCAGTCGATCTCCGTCCGAAGAAGGGTGATCTTTCGGGGCGAACTAAACATCTAGGCCGGGAAGTTATACTTTATATTGCAATATCTGGTTTTCTTCCGTAATAATTCGAATATTTTGTAAATACAGCATTCTCAACATGTCATATATTTTCGAGCTCAGGATTTTCAGTTTCTTAACCATTTCTCTGTATATTTGCAGTTTAATTTTATATATATTTGTGTGTATTTTATGTGTATATATTTTATACAGCATTATTTGCATTATTTGAATTCAACAACTTTACGTACAATAATTTCAGTTTTCTGTCACCCATGGCTTCGCCAAAATCACCCTTCTGATTCGTAGGCAATTGGAGTGAAACTCGATATATCTACTACACAACGTGGATTTTGCAGATCAATCTCGTATGATATTTTGGTTTTAGTCCGTAATGAATAAGGCATCCAGAAAGGAAACAGACCTATTAGTTTCCATCTGCATAGTAAAACTGAAGTACTTGCGTGAGAGTTATTGAAAATTTGCAGAATAACCGTTGGTTAATGTATTGGAACCTCAATGATAATATTTCATTACCATATTTCTATAGAAATAGTGAATTGAAATAACTTCACAATCCTAGTGATTAACACAACGCATTCCAAAATAGAGCAACCATTCCCAATGTTCTTGTTGCAGTTGTAGGGCCTATTTGTAGGACCTATTGATAAAAATCGAGAAAGCGCGATAGTATAGCCGTTAGGAAGAGAGTTATAATTTGAATCGGATACTAGGAAATATTATAAATTAATCAACCAACAAGGGAGAAAATTAGTCGAAGGAAATATTATCCTTAGGCAAGACATAAAGTATATTCAAACTTACCAGGATGTCGGACTTTCATAACAGTCATGCGGTCTCCAATGATGTGTGAGTATGTAGATGTATCATCTAATAAGACTTCACGTTTATTATGTAATATAATAACATATTTTGTAATGTTTCACGATCTCAGTCATTAATAAATTTACTCATAGTGTCTACATTATCATTATTAATACGAGATTCAGTGTTACAGGAACTGTAATGTTACTAATGCTCTATAACTCAGCAAGTTGCTTGTTGTTTGTTTACATTCATATTTAATAAATGAAACGCTTATGAGTTGATCCTTATATATGCATAGTTTAAGAAGAGGTATTTTTAAATCTCGAATAGGAATGAACTTGTTATAAAATGATTCGAAGCTATTTATTTCATTTTGGTCTTCATAGTAGAGCCTTCTGCATTTCATATGACGTCTTGCTCTTCTGCTAAATTTATTGTTAGTGATGATTCATTACAAAAATTCTTAAAACATGACGCTAGATATATGTACCTTAGGTTACCCTTTAATGTTCTTTTTTCTATTAAAACTTTAACATTTCCTAATTCTACGTAGAAATCGGCACTCAATGATTTATAAGGAAGAAATAAACAACGACTTTATAGCTTGAGTATAGTAATTTAGAGGTAATTAATCCAATAAAAGAAATCATTCAAGCTATTACGCCGTTGTTGATTTCTTCCTTATTGTTGTGTTGTTGAATGTCTCACCACTCACAGCTTGTAACTTCTGCACGAAAATAAAACTTAAAAATTAAATATCTTGTTCGAAATCTAAGATCGTGTTGTAGCTTGAAATAATAGCCAGATTGGTTCGATTCTCAACCAGCATAAATAGGTTTAATTTAGCTCGCGCGTAGTATGAGTGCGTTCTCTCTCATCTACGATGTCCACTGTAAGTGAAGTAATTTAAGTTTAAATTAAATGCTTTTATATACAAAAATTAACTTGAACAATAAATTTCTTTTTACTGGTATGTAAATCTAATGCATTAATATCCAATATAAAAGTTGACGTCGTGCTAATACATATGGCATGGCACCAAATTGTTTTGAAGTATCTTATTCTGTTTATTTCATGTTTTTTTTGTGAATTTCATAAGTAAAAGTCATTGTTATTATCTTATCTTTTATTTTATCCATCGTGTTCAGTTATAGAGGGCAGCGTAAACGAGACACTATTCTACAGCCACAGCAGACACGCACTAAATTAAACATGTTTATTCATGTCGAGAATTGAACAGAAATTACTATTATTTCAAACTTCAGTCGTTGCATGATTACACAATTTTACATAGGTTGTGGTACCTGAACACGGCCAAAGTTGAATGATATTGAATTAAATTCGGTTAACATAATAATTATTATTATTAAGTATAATATCTAGAAAGATCTTTCTTTTTATCCCAGCAGTGACAGCAGCAGCATAATTAAAAAAATTTATATATATATAAACCAGCGACGACAACAACTGCAATTGCTATTAAGTTGAAACTACATGCTGTCGTCGCTGGTTTATATATATATAAATTTTTTTAATTATGCTGCTGCTGTCACTGCTGGGATAAAAAGAAAGATCTTTCTTTTTACGACAAGCTCCCAGTTCGAGGGTGGTTGGAAATGCTGCCGGAAATATACTTTTCAACTTCCTCAATATATATATAAGGAGCGATAATATTATGTATATTCAGTATGCCGCAATTGCCGTATCATAAATATCTCGGTCCAGGAAACGATCTCTCTGGAGAAGATCCTATCGACACAGACGATGCTATTGCTCTTCAACACGATAGTGCATACGAAACAGCTGTTTCCGCAAGATCTTTCTTTTCGAAGGAAAAAAGTGTTTTTAATTTACCTTGAAGTGTACCTTGGACCATTGGCGTATTGGTACACCCATGCCTGTGAAATTAACATATTTTGCTTTGCAGTGTCAAGAACTTTCGAGTTTACTTGAAGTGGCTAGGAACAATTTTGGGTGTTAAGTCTATGAAACCTACGTTTCCAAGTTATAGTCATAAACCAGTTTACGTAGCAGAAGACTAAAGCTGTTTTTGACAAGCTATATTATCCACTGCTTCTGCTTTGTAACTCATCTAGTGAAATTATAAATATCCTAGCTCCAATTTTTTACAGTCAGCTATTTTATTTTCCATATTTATTATACCTCGGATCACCAAAAGTGCGTGTACCACGGGTCATACCAAAGTATAACACATGTTTAATTTTTTGCTATTGCTTAATTGTATTATTTTGTATAGGTATAATTATGACAATGAGTCAAGCTGGCAAGCATCGAACATTGGTTAATTCAGCTAACTTCAAGTTAGTAGTTGAAGACGTGCTGTAACTTAAATTTACAATTAGCGATTTTCACCGATCACCAATCACCGATCACCGATTGTCCGATAATCGGGACTTCTGTTGCAACAGCCACATTGATTCAAAGAAAATCTAACAACAATAAGGAAGTTATTCTTCTTCTAAACTGCATTATGACTTCTAAAAGTATCATGTTAGTCTGCCAGAAATATAGCGCAAAGACAATTCTCGTTAGCAGAGAAAGAAACAAAATAATACCTCATTTTCTCAAGCGTTAACCATCTCCGTCTCTTCGAAAACGCGCAGCATCTCGTGATGACATCAGCCGTAAATGTGATCGGAAATCAAGTACCGTAGTATGTTGTGTTTACCAGGTTTCAATGATTGCATCTTAAATAGACTCCAATAGGATCAATAGCTGTCCCAAGCGAATTAAGTTGTATAATTAAATATGTAAAATCAAAAAGTGAAAATAGGGTTCTCAGGATTCTCACTAATCATGAAACACATATCTCCGTAACTCCTCTCAGGAAGAAAAAGTAGAGACGTACTCTTGACTATGCCTTTCCGCACTTCCTATAAATAGCAGCCGCTGAATAGACTTTGGTTTATACAAACCATGGAAAATGAATAAGTAATGTAGTAGAAATCAAACAGCCATATCCTAGAACTTTAATTGTCTAAAACATGATAAAATTTTCAAATAATTTGTATTCGGCCGTTGAATAAAAGTATTTTCCCAGAAGATGGATATCTTTCAGGACATTTATTTTACAGATCGTTCACTGATTAATGAAAAACCTGTGGTAGAGAAAAATAAAGAAAATTTTTCCTCGAGAAGTCAACCCTCACTTACTAATTTCTTTGGAAATGATACTTTCCGAAGGCACCATCTAGAAAAGAAGGGAACGTTAAGAGAGGAAAAATGGTGCAACACGTATTTAAACAGATTTGGGAGAAGAAATTAAATAGAGGACGGTAAAATAATGAAAAGTGCTTTAAAGACAAGAAGAGCTAAGCAAGAGATCGTTGAAAGCAGTGGTGATACGCAAGCAAGGTGTATCTGTCCTAATAAATTTTTCGGTTATAATTTTTTGGTATATTCCTTTCAAAACGGAATCAAGTTGCGGGTTCTTAAAACTAAGCTAGTACTTACCAGACAGAAATAATTTCCAGTAAGAAAATAACAGATATAGGTTTACGCCTGGAATTTCTCAAGTGTTCCCTCTATTTCTACAGAAAGTTAACTTAGGACTGAAATCAACAATTCCATTTCACATTTCTTGATAAATTACACTAAAGTGTAGATTAGAAATGAAAGTGAAAGTCTCCTAACGAGACTACGATTTTCAATGTACTTATTCTGTAACAAAAGCATAGTCATTAATTTCTATTTCGCAGTGGTATATATCCGACACTAACCGTTTCAAGTAATTGCGCATAAAATTGTAATTTCGATCACTACAGTAAAAGCATTATGAGAATAAAACGAGTCCGTTAGAAATGAATTTAATTTAAAATACAATCGCTTGTCCTTTGTGTCTAGCAAAATCAAACGTTTTTAAACGTTCGGTAAAGGGAAGAACGGGAATAAGCATAGGTACGTTTAGTACAATTGCTTTCGGGAGATAAAATCAACGGTTGACGGTTTGGTTCCCGAACCAATTTTCTGGATACACAGACGCAGTATAAATCGATAACAAACGAGAGTACATCTCTTTAAAGGAAAGGAAAATATAAAATATAACATAAACGATATAAGGCAACGCTCAAACATGTTGCGGTACTTACTACACTTTTGCATTTTTAGGGGAATAAAATTTCCCTAATGCGGAATGAAAGTTTCACAGTCTCTCTCAGAAATATGATACTTATGGTTTACTTTCAGCAGCTCATGTGCAATACACATCCTACAAAACGATAGCTAGTTACCAAGGTATGATGATATTGTGAAAGTTTTGATAGAATTTCAAATAATGAACTAAAATTTTGTTCATGTGAGCTAACTCGAGCTATCTCGATGTATTAGCCTGACTTTTGTTAGTTCATTGGTAAAAGTACTTATTTTCCGCTTGAAATTTCATGCATCCCCAGAGTTACACACAGAGTAAAAAGTATGAAAATAATTTCAGTATTAAGACCAACAAGTTACTCACCAATTGTCCTTCAGAACAATTTTGTTTTAATAAAACCATGGATATTATGTGAGAACTACTTCAGTATTGTTCTGTATTAAATATGAGTCACTAGCTGAAACTGATTATAGCGAAAGTTAATATACATCAGGTGACTAAGCCGTGTAATACGAACAAACAAAGAAAACACAATAAGTTAATGATCTGTCAGCACAAAGGGATGATATCTGAAATTTCTCTAGTTGTTCAAACTATAACGTAAACGCAAAAAAAGAAACATTAAATTACTTTGGCGAGATGTCTTCATAAAGTAAAAACATGCATGTATATTGCATATATGACAAATCGTCAGTGTCTTTTCTGAAATTATCGGATTTGAAGTATGCTCTAATAAAGCATATTTCCAAGTAAATTTTTTTATCGTAATTGCTTAGCTCAATTAAAATTTAAGTTTATGGCTCTAGAGATTCTCAGAAAATCATCGTTAGAAGTGTTACAAAGGTGGTGTATCCATCTTGATCCGTTAAAGTACAGCAGGTGACTAGGACTTCTACGAATGTCAGTAGGTACCTCTAATATGAAAAATTTTGCTTCTGTTCCCAGTGATAACACAGAAATATCAAGTAGTAGATGAGATAATACGGGAGATGAAAATTTCAGTACGAAAGCCTAAACTGAGCCGTGGATAATTGACATATTACAGTGTTTGTAATTCGTACACATATTTGAAGAGGATTTGTTATTTGCGAATTGGCAGTATTTGAATTTGAAAAAATTAATTTTCGAGAGGTTGTGAAGCCGTTTGTTGAGATACTACATAGAGTTACGGGTTTTCTTTCGTGAAAGTCAGGGTGTTATATTTACGTGATGCATTTGTCATCTTCAAAAGTTAAATATTTTCATTTCATGATTCATATTACTATTCAAATAAAAAGTAAATACGTTGATAACCTGATCGATTTAATCAGTTTAATGAGACGATTTTATCATAACACCGCACCAATTTTGTATTGGGAAAGGGGGCATTGCTATCAATTTAGTATTTATATTGCAGTTATGATCCTCCTATTGGCTAGCTTTTTGATGGATCCTTTTTTCGTGGATGAATATCTAATGTAACGTTCGATTTATGCGCTATCTCCTGGCGATTCTTTGCTTCGATTTTCTCCTTATATTTATTTCCTCGGTTGAAATATACATTGAGACGACCTTATTTAATGCAAATTGTTCTTTTGTGTCTGTTTTGTTAGAATTTTCCTCGTATTGTATGTGTCTATTGTTGCATTTTTATCCTACCTTGGCAGAAATTGATTTTGTATTTTCTTGGTTTTGCTGGTAGTAGAACTATGTATATGATTCATTATTTGCTTCTTCTGAATAGGTTATTTCTTTATGGTTTACAAACGTCATTTTGCAAATTACTTAGAACATTCCTTTAGGCTAGTACAGGAAGTATTAGGTTTTAGGTTGGCACTGCGTGTATCGTTTTATCTGCGTTATTTACCGTTCTTGTATGATTTGTAAATAAAAAATTTAGGCAGATTTACAAAGGAGCCAGTCGTAACGCACGAAATTTAGTAGTACCGCAGTTTTGTTATTTGTGCACATTTTTGTCGTTCGAGTATATGCGTGACACCGCGTTCTCAAAAACTACAATCTTCAGTAATCGACTACTGTTTTCTTTTCCAGATTTCTGGGTGGCTCTAGCCTACACGACTAGTCAATAGTATTAAACTAGAATATTGCTCCTTATGGTTTGATAGAAATTATTGTTTGAAAATTTTGTGAACTAAAAGAAATTAATTCTAAAGTTTTATTGCGAGTTTGATATCACCAAATTTTGCCAGTCCAAGGAAAAAGATTGGAAATCTTTAGCGTTGTTCTTTTTACGCTACTTCTTATCTATTGCAGAAAATTTTTTAAATGTTGTAATGGTAAGCAATAAGTCAATTTTTCAAATTTCGATACACATGCATACATATATAAATATGATTATGTGGGATAAAAATCCGAAAAGTAGTCCTTTTTCAATTATTTCCTTATTTTGTAAACAAAAGTCACAGCTACAAGCTGTTTTTTTATCAGTACATGCATGGATTTTAAATTTTAAGTAGTTATTCAGAAATATGTATTGCATCAGATGCAATATAATAAACTTTACAAAACAATACTGGGTGTTCAATTCTAAAGTTTTTATCCAGAAACTACCGATATCTTATTATTTTCAAATATGCACTAATACCTCTTTTAGTTATATTGCATGGAATGTTTAAAATTAGAAGCAGTATATTTAGTTTCATAAATGTCATAGCTTTAAGGTTATTTTAAAGAATGTATTAATTTCGATTTTATAGAATAACATTTTTCGGAATTTAGGTGGATGTGTCCAGAATGATTTTATTTATACTTGGTTGTTTTTGCGTTTTTACTTTAAGTCAGTGTTCTATAATTCTCAGCTAATTACTGTTGTATCAAAGGCTGATACGGAACCTGAGTGCTACTAATTGAATTGAAGCTCTCTTTTGACTCATAACGGTATCCACGTTTAGCCTGTAGGCGCCCATCTAACATGAAACCATCTCCGAAGTTAGGTTAGTTCTGATGCACAAAGTTATCCAAACTTCAGTTCCTGTGCATTTTAACTTCCACGATACCCCTATCAATAAACGTCAAACATCCAAGCCATGGGGGCTTTCTAGGCATGTAAAGGAATGTTTGCTAAACCATAAGGGTTGAAATCGTAATGATGTACTAGCTGGAGACAAAGGTTATATTACTATCATTGATTAATCTAGAGGCACAAAGTCGGTCTAAGCTATGCATCAAAGCTTACAACTGTTGTGTTATCGACCTGAATATACCTTTTTATATAGAATAAAGCAAAGCATTAGATACGCTTTCCATCGAAACTAAAATTAGTATTTCTGTGGAAAATTACTGACTTATAAAAACTGACGCAAAAAAATCGGGTTCTATTTCAAGATTCTTAATTTGACATGATATAATTTCCGAGCCGAATATAGATAAGCTAGAAGCGCAACGTTCACTTACATAAACATGTTCGAATGCTTCAGAAAGGTTGCACAAAAACTCATTCTGTAGCCCGTATTCCAATTAAATTCGCGGAGGCGCGTATTTTGTATTTAAATTTAACGTTTTCCTGAATTAATTTTATAGATACGAAATGCAAATGCGGATTCGACGAAATTTTCCAGGTAGGAACCGATATCAGGCCACAAATTTAAAGTTTTAAGTTGTTTTTTCCTGTAATCAGCTCGTTTAAATTTTGATAAAACCGAATCAACTTTTACAAGTATCGTAGTCGAGAGTGGTGCGACCGAGAATATCAAAAGTAGTACACAAAGTTAATTAACTTTGATATCTCGAACTCGTTCTATACCTTCTCTTGTAAAATGACTATCGAAAATTTCCGGAAAGTTAGTGCGTTTAACTTTTTCGAAAGTATTTTCATTAGATTATAAAGTAAATAGAGTATAGGGACCTTAAGTGCAGGCGTTAAGAAAGAACAGTACGGCATGCATTAAATATGGTTTCCCCAGTGGGAGGTTGGCGGGGTTTTTTTTAAGGCAGTCCTAAATTCTTTTTTCAATTAACTGAATTAGAAATTAAGTGCGAAGTTAGAGGGTAATGAAGTAATGAATGATTAAACACTTAGATAATTATGACAGTGGGTAGAAGGTAAAACAGTTAGATAATGTCAAATGATTATAACATTTGGGAAATTCAACAGGTGACTTTTAGAGTTCCTTCCTCAGCACAATGTAATTCATACCCGCCAATTTCTTGCAAAAAAGTAAACTTAATTAATTATCATTGCTTTAATTTAATGTGATATATTTACCATTTACTTAGTCTAATTATGATTGTATTAACGTATGTGTGAACCACTCATACTTTAACATGGCTAACGTGGCTAAGGGTAATTATAGTTTATAGATTTTTCAAGTACTGTAATGCATAGTACCACATGCACAAGTTTCATAAGATCCACAAAAGGATTTACGTGATTGACAGGAAAACTGATATATGACTACATTTATTCCATTCGATTCCTCATATGAGATATATGTAGGTATTTCGACACTGACGTACTTCGTAGATTTCTACTGAAAGAATTAACAATTAACTCGTTGGTAGAAGAATTAGTAACAAGATTACAAACACAGACAACCGGGATACGTACTTACTGTAAATTATAATCTGATAAAGTAACGCGTACGCATAAACATGAAAATTGTGCCGACAAGTGTACTAAAATAAGACGTAGGGGTTGGCGATCTCACCGGCCGGCGGCACCCCGGTACTGTCGCAACCACCCTCGGTAGGGGCAGCGTATCTACGCTGAAATTGGGAACACAGACAGGCGTCCACTTACGACCCTAGCCTTGGGAGAGGGCAGAATGCCCAGATCCCCAGCGGCCTGCCTTAACCGGTCGGCCCGCGGACACTGTTACGCGGCAACCCAAATCAAGGTGGCACAGCACAGGCTGAGGATTGCGTGGCTGGGGGAGTCCAGTCGTTACTGTGCTGAACTCCGGCGACCAGGCGCCCTCCGGTTTAAAGAAGCTTTCCTGCAGTGAACGCAGGGCTCTGCTGCAGGTGACCGAATGTGTTCCTAGCTATCCTAATAATATGGAAAAATTTTAACTCTAACTAAGGAAACAGGGAAACAGGATGAGAAAAAGGATGATAAGAAAATGGCTATGCACATGGAACTCGAACCTCAAACTGGAAAATCGCGACCGCGTCTCGGCTCACAAAAGGAAGTACATATATAACCGCACATGAAGAAGGGAGAAACAGCGCCACCCCAAAGTAGGCGGAGGATTCTCCTTGGCTAGACGAGGAAGTATTAACTAGTCCTATATATAAGCTATACGCGAGCGACGCAAGTGATAATAACGCTAATATAGACAGACCAATTGTAAAGAAGAGGAAAAGGGATACACCAAGCCAAAAGTGCACAGGAAGGGAAACCTGTACGGACAGAGAAATGACAGAGGTTATATGCTTCATGGAAAAACTGTGTAATAAAACTGACGGGCTTAGGAAAATTGTTGAAGAAAGCGTCAAGACCAAAACGGAAATAAAAACCTTGACGCGAGAATTGGTGAATATAGTAGGAATGCTTAGAAAGAAAGTAGATGTTC
The DNA here is from genome assembly GCA_023690525.1 of Holotrichia oblita. Classification (NCBI taxonomy): domain Eukaryota; kingdom Metazoa; phylum Arthropoda; class Insecta; order Coleoptera; family Scarabaeidae; genus Holotrichia; species Holotrichia oblita. The sequence continues at coordinate 46,714,647 of CM043019.1, forward strand.
TTCAAGTGAGCCATGATGCCTTGAGAATAAGATTAGAGGAACAATCAGTGCTATTAAAGACACAGGAGGCGGTGAGATAGATAGCAAATACTAATGCACAGGATATCCTAGAGATGCTGAATACAAAAATGATTTCGATAGTTTGGCTAAATTTATAGAAAGCACTTGGCCTTAGGCTGCATATAGGGCGACAGAAGTTAGGACCGCCACATTCTACAAAACAGTGGGCGCAGGAGACATTGCACTTTTTATTAACCCAGATACCAAAGGGAAGACAAAGCTTTAGATCCGCTAATACGTTGCTATCCAGCAGTTAGGTCGTTAGTTGCGGCAGGTCTTGTGGAACAGGACAAATCGACTTCGTCAACGTGCGTACGGAAGTAACAAGTAGTAGGAGCAATAGGAAAGATACTCAAAATCAGCATAGTGTTTATATCCTGCCCATTAAAATAAGTGATGGTGGTTTCGAGGATGTAGGTGCTGTCTTTAAAATGTACACAGGGCTTAAAAAAGAGCATAGTTGGCAAAACAAACTTATGGTGGTTACGATAGGTGATAATCCTAATCTTGACTATCTACGAAAGTGTTTAGAATTTACCTTCCATAACAGCAAACATAAAATTATAATACTTGCAAAGCCCGGCAAGCGTGAAACTAAGCAAGCTTCCACCACGGAGGTAAGAAGAAGAAAAGAAGAGAAGGATATTGGGAAGGTAATTATTAAAGCGCAAGGAAAGACGTATGCGAACATGCTCAAAATAGTTAAGGCACGCGTGGACTTAGATAAAATAGGAGTCAGTATAAAAAAATCAGGAAAACTTAAAATGGAGACTTGTTACTAGAAGGCCCAGGAAGAGATAATGCCAGTAAGCTGACGCAAGCTGTTAAAACTTCTAACTCTAAAGCGGAGGTGATTTTGAAAGCGAGCAAGATGACAATACACATAACTAATATAGACGCAGACATAAAAGAAGAAGACCTTATGGAAGAGATAAAAAAACAGAAACACAGCCTCCGGGACGAGGACATAAAAATCCTGTCGATGCGGCCGATGCAAAGCGGTAACCAAACGGCCACCCTGTTAATGGGGAAAGAAATCGGAGAAGATCTTGCTGAAATGGGAAAGCTAAAATTCGTATGGACCTCGTGCGTGATAAAAAAGTGTGTGCAGGTGTTGAGGTGTTTCAAATACCTAGAGTTTGGTCATCGTTCTCTAGAATGTCAAGGAGAAGACAGGTCAAACATCTGTATCAGGTATAACGCCTCAGGCCACAGGGTGAGGGATTGTAAAAATGAGCCATTCTGCCCTACGTGTAAAATTAATGGACACAGGGCGGACCAGACGAAATGTCCTGTGTTCATGAACTTGGTGAACGGAAAAGGTAGGAAAAGATCTGTTCGGAGGGTCACTGCGGAGATAGAAACGGAAGCACACTATGAAAGTTCTACAAGCAAACTTGGGTAAAGGGCGAACTGCTCACAATCTTGCCTACGCTACCGCGAGACACATGGACATAGATATTTTAATAGTGGGCGAACCAAATAAAAGCATCGTTAAAGGTATTGAGTGGGTCAAGGACCGAAGGTGAGATGTGGCCTTTTTCTTTGCCAATAAGAGAATGGAGGTGGTCAGAGTGAATATCTTGCACGGCTGGGTGTATTTGAAGTTCAGAAATTTTGCTGTATATGGTTTCCCCCAACATACCCCTGAAGGATTTTGAAAAGAAAGTAGACGAAGTTATGAATCACATAAACCGCAGTCACGAGGAAGCAATCTTAGTAGGCGATATTAATTCCAAACCTATACAGTGGGGATCACCGGTGAACGACAAGAGAGGAGAATATTGGACTGAATGGATGTCCAAACTAAATTTAGTTGTCAACAACACAGGTGACACGCGAACCTTACATAGGGGGAACAGCGAAACGTACCTAGATGTCACATGTTCTACATCTAACATTGCCAGGAAGATAGACGACTGGAAAGTACTGGTAATGGAGAATCTGTCTGACCACTCATACACTGGGGAGGCGTTCACCCTATTTTGTTCTCCTTATAAAACTCCTATGTCACTACCCCATCCCTGATCTCATAGTTTCACGGTAACGGGCGTGGCGTAGAGTAATAGTCAAATAGGGGAGGATACTAGTGCCCGCCGTCGCTAAAGCGTCTCCGGCGGTGACCCGTCAAACGCTGACAAGGGAACTTGTCTAACATCGGTAGCACGGCGGGAAGAGGAGGAGGGAAGGGAAGTCCGCCGGTTCTCCGGTCTTCTCCGACAGGTGTAGCTCTCGTGCGGGCAACTGGTTTTCGCCCTCTTTGTCCTGAGGAATGTGAGCATCCTCTGATAAGCCGCATACCTCACGGTCGGTCGGCAGTTGGTGCCTCTTAGGAGTGCCAGCAACCCCTTGCGAGTGACCACTCATACATAAGTTTTGTAATAAATTATGGAAGTGCAGGAGATATGAAAGGACCTTTCGTGGGAAAAGGACCGCATGTTTGTGACTGGGATGCATTTTCAGCAGAAATTGATCTAAGGATTGCTGGTATGACCAATATGGAAAGATTATCACATCAACAATGTAGTAAAGAAGAAGCCTATAAGAACAAAACTTTCCGAGCAGTTAGCAGGGAAATCATACCATACTGGTGGAATGACAACATTAACGGAAAACGGAAGCAGTGTACATCTGCAAGAAGAATACTGACACGTACAGCGAAAAATCCTAACGTACCACACAACATAAGAGTGGTAGCGGAGGAGAGGTATAAACTCCAAAAAAAGTAACTACGCAGTCTTATTGCAAGAGAAGAAAGGAAACACTGGATGCAATTGTGTAATAAATTAAACGATGATATCTGGGATGGCGGATACAAAATTGCCATATGAGAATTAATGAGTTTCCGACCGTATTTCTCCAGAGAGAAAAGTGGCTATAATTGAAAAACTCTTTGTCACAAACCGCGCTGATACTACCCGTCATAAACCGGAGAAGGCAGAAGTTAGACCGATCACAGATCTGGAATTGAATAAGGCGGTGACCGATATGAAAAATGGCAAAGCACCGGGGATTGATGGTGTACCCCCAGAAACAATAAAGCTGGAGCTAAAGGATCCATCATCATATAGACCACTTTGTCTTTTGAATACTCTGAGTAAATTGTATGAGGAGATCATTAGGACGCGCTTGATGGAAAAAATTGAAAAGAAAGGAGGTTTCGCTGAAAATCAATTTGGTTTCAGAAAAAAACAGGTCCACAATCTACGCAATTGAGACAGCTAAAGACATTGTCTAAGAGTGCCGGGAGAAATGGTGTGTGTTAATTACTCTAGATGTAAGAAATGCTTTCAATACTGCTGACTGGGATTTAATAATGGAGAATCTCGAATGGATGGGAATTCCAAATTACCTACTCATTGTGCTTAGGAACTCACCTAAATGACAGGTATCTACAGGTGGGCAAACAGAAAATTGGAATGGAGGCAGGAGTACCACAGGGATCTCTATTGAGCCCCACGTTCTGGAACGTTCTTTTTGATGACATTTTCTATGTCGAACTAACAGGCGCTAGCATTATAGGATATGCATCTGCATATCCTATTCAGATGATGTAGCACTGATATTAAAGGCGAATAACGCCCAAGATTTAATGATAAATGCTAACGAATGTTTGAATAGGCTAAATAACTGGCTTAAGCAAAACAAATTGGAACTTGCTCCAGAAAAGTCGGAAGCGGTATTTTTAAGGGAAAGAGAGACCGAGGCCGTGTAAATTTTATAATAGGTAGTACCATAATAGTACCCAAGAAGTAAGTATCTTAAGTTAAGTATCTTGGAGTAATTTTGGACCAACGCCTATGGTTTGGTGAGCATTTGAAGTACGCAACAAAAAAGCGGAAGAAAGCTGACGCGTATAATGCCAAATATCAGTGGGCCCAGTAGCGCAAAGCGTAAAGTTTTAAACGAGGTAGTGCGCTCTATTGTATTGTACGGAGTATCTATCATAGTAGGGTATCGTAGTAGGCATAGTATACTGGAGAAAGAAGTATACCGTAACCTTGTAGAGAGACTTCAGCGAAAAACGCTTATTAGGGTCAGCTTTCCGCACAACATCTACAATGGCGCTCCAGCTCGTCACTGGAATAATCCCAATAGACCTCTTGGCATACGAACGGAAATATGTGCATCTGAATGGCGGGCCAGAATGCCGTGAGACCGACCCAAGTTCTAACAGGACATGGGATCTTCGGAGCATACGGACTGAGGTTTGGGAAGGACGAAGATGCTAGGTGCATGTGCTGTGGCGAGGAAGACACGGTCGAACACACAGCCTTCCAGTGCTGCAAGTGGCACCGCACGCGGGAAAGAACATGCAGAGAGCTTGGTGTGGAATTGTAGCCCGCAAACTTTATACAAGAAATAACAGCCTCGGAGCATAAGTGGAGGACCATACACAATATGTTCAAAGATATTGTGAGAACCAAGGAGGAAGAGGAGCAAAACCGTCAGACACGCGACCCAAATTTCCCGAACTCCTAATCCTGGCGTTAATGCCAGGGAGGGGAGATGTAAGGGAATTAGAAACGAGAAACGAAGAAAAGGCAGCCCAACACCTTGATGTATATCTAGTAAAAATGATCCCGAGGTAAGACCTTCGACAAAGGCGGTTCGGTTTGTCATCGCTGGACGGAGGTACTTTTAAAGATCTCCAGCTTGACGACTTCTACTGCAATGATTGGCAAAAATAGTTTTCTCAAATCCTCTTCAACTTTACTCGCTGTAGGTAAGTATTCCTAAACCATATGTTGTGCCAGCAGAAAAAAAAACTAGACCCCAATGCTTTGCAAACCCCAAACTACAGTATAGAAGTAGTCTGTATACAATTTTCACGCCATTTGTTGCCAGGGATAAGTTTACTTTTCCAAATGTCCTCGAGAAAAAGCGCGAGGAACGTTGACTTAGCCAGAGTTTCGAGTTAACACTGAGAGGGCATTGATAGAAATTGCAGTAAGCGTATCATTCCTTACTGTTTCCTTAGCGAGAAGATACTTGGTCTATTTTGAAACCATACCTCATTACAGTAGCCGTAGCAGTTCCAGTTTAAGTGCAAATATGGTTTCGACTCCGTTAAATGTGTTTAGTTGATGCTTGCGATAGAATCACTTTCCAGCTCTTTTCTGACAATTCCCACAATACTAACCTTATACTTGTAGTTCATTTTACGATTGGCTTAGCACTTTCAATAAAATATCTCAATTTTAACCAACATGTCTAAGGTTCTCGTTCACACCAAAAATGTCTTTCGATTTCAGGTTACTAGATTTGTCGTTTAATTTGGCGCACATTTCCTGCGACATTAATGTAATTTAATTTCTAGTACAAGTCGTAATTCTAGAATTTCTGCAGTATAAAATTAGTAGCTATTATACGAAGCCTTCCTTTCTCTGGATTTGTGTATTTAGATTGCTTAAAAGTCATTTTACGATAGCTGTACACACAATATTTGACGCTATATTCTTGTTTCCAAAACATTTGACAGTAAAGTATAACAGTTGACTATTTTTGGTAAAACGCCCATATTTGCTCCTTCTTTGACAGTGTTAATAGAGCAATATTAACTACGATACAGTAAGTTTCGAGTTCCTAAAGTAGCATAGTGACTGGAAGTAAAATTATTTTTTAAGCTAACATATTGCGCGCGTTTAATTATTAAGATATTTCTTCATTCGTCGGTTAGTTCTATACTTTCACTTCTACATATATTTTTTTATATATTTTCGTATTTAGATTTATGTTGTTACAATAAATAATTGTACGACTTTCAATTAAAAAGATTTGTAAGTTTATTTGATTTTCGCTCTAGAAAAATTATACGCTTAACTATTGCGAACGCGAACTACGCGATAAAAATTCTAGTCACATAACAAGAAAACTGCCCGAAGACAATATTCCGTATCGTTGAACTAATACAATAACCCGATGTCGTATAATTTATATAAAATGTAGACCAATATGTGTATGTTTCATTGTGTAATCTAAATTATTATACTTTATCTCCATTATGAAGTTCATTAATCAGGAAAATCAGTGCAAATTGTCACCCGAAACATAAAAGTGCTTTAGATATAAGTATAGGAGTAAAATTTTGTTTATTTTTAAATATATACGTACCTATATTATTGAAAGATACATATAAGATTAAGATATAAAAAAGGAGACAAATCTAACTGCCATAATTATAGAGGAATCGCCTTATTAGACGTTGCATATAAAGTACTATCCACATGGATAAAACAGAAAATAGAGGTAATAGCAGAAAAATTAATAGGGGAATACCAGGCCGGGTTTCGAAAAGGTCGATCAACAACGGATCAGGTCTTTACCTTAAAACAAACATTGACAGCATGTTATGAATATGAAATACCAATACACCTACTATTTGTCGACTTCAAAAAAGCGTACGATTCGGTAAAACGAAAGGAGGTAATAACATCAATGCAAAAGATGAAGATCCCAGAAAAATTAATAAGACTGACAAAGATGACACTACAGAAAACAATGAATGTAGTCAAAGTAAACGGAAGAATATCAGACGCTTTTGAGGTGGGGACAGGTTTGAGACAAGGGGACCCATTGTCAGCCCTGTTATTCAATATAATCTTGGAAGACACAATAAGGGACAGTGGAATCAATAGGAATGGAACAATTTTCACAAGAAATCACCAATGTCTAGCGTATGCAGATGATGTAGTATTATTTAGTAGAGGGAAGAAGGAATTGATAGACGTAACAAGAAAACTAATAGTAGCGGCCAAAAAGAAAGGATTATACATAAATGAAGATAAAAGCAATTACATACAACTAAGGGTTAACCATGGAAGAAGGGAAGAAGAGCTACAGGTGAAAATCAACGATGAGGAAGGCCTGACATTCAAAAAAGTGGACAGTAGCATGTACCTCGGAACGTTGATAGACGACAAATGCAACGAGGAAACTGAAATAGAGCTAAGAATGATGAGAAGTAACAGATGCGCTAGCGGATTACACAGCATTTTAAGATCAAAAGAAGTGTCAAAAAAACCAAAATAAGGGTATATAAATCTGTTTTAAGACCTACCTTACTATACGGATCCGAAACATGGGTAATGAACAAAAGAACTCAAACGAAGATAGAAGCATGGGAAAGGAAAATACTACGTAGGATCTACGGGGGCAAAAGAACGGAAGAAGGATGGGAAAGACGAACAAACGCGGAAGTATACGGACTATTTAGCGAACCGATAATTAGCGATGTTGTACGATCAAGGCGACTGCAATGGGCGGGACATCTGGAGAGAATGGGGAGCGAGAGACTAGTGAAGACGATAGCATGGAGAGAACCTGAAGGGAAAAGGAGAAGAGGACGACCCAGAAGAAAGTGGAGAGAAGCTATGGAGGAGGATATAAGAGAGAAGCAGATAGAGAACTGGAGAAGAAAAGCAGCGGATAGAAAGAAATGGAAAGAGGTCACACAGCTATGGGCCTAAAGGCCTGCAAATGCTATACAACAACATATAAGATTAATATATAAAGTGCTGAAATAAACAAAAACAATTTAATGAAATAGATGGACCTCGTTTCAAGTGGTGCATAGACATCAAACAAGTCAATTAAAACAAAATTAAAAAAGTCTATCGTTAATATTATGAATACTATAAATGCACTACCATGGCAGCGTCTATAGATCGTTGTAAAAATCCTCATGGATGAAATTGTAGAAAGTTCAGTAGTGAGGATTTTGAGCAGGCACACATAAATCTAGTTTGGTAAAAACTAACCAATGATCAGATATCGGCAAATCATGAGCGACACCACACTTGAGTAGAGGCGTATGTGAAAAAAGTAAGATAAAGTCAATTAATGACTGTGAGGTTGAAGTTACACGTGTAGGATTATCAATAACTTGCTTAATACCCAATGTGTCACACAAATTATAGAACAAGAGGCAATATTTATGGTTAGAGTGTAATAAGTCGTTATTAAAATCACCCATAACTATGCTCTCATGAGTGTCAAGAATAATGTCGGACAATAAATTCTCAAAAATTTCCAAAAATATAGCTCTATCAGACGAGGGAGATCTGTAAACAACACCAATCATGAAACATACCTTATTTATAATCGTCTTTATCCATAAATGCTCAAAATTGGAATTAGCGATGCCTCCAGCACGTTTTCCATCATTCCTATACCATTGGAGGATCATTAAACACCACCGCCGTCAACCATGTCTCAGTCACTGCTACAATTTGAAAACTATTAACAAATAAATAGTCCTTAAATAGATCCAGCTCTGACAATAGCAAGCCCACATAAATGTGACCTAAGTTGAGCATTGTAATTGACGTATAATAGCAATCATGAGCAAATAGATATGAAATAATTGAGTAGCAATATAAGTACAGCGTAAAAAACAAAATAAGCAACTAATTATTTAATAAAGTCGGCACCAGATAAGTACTCCTTTAAGCTGTTATTAATAATTTCACTAAACGCATCCCTCTCGGGTCTTGTAAAAACCATCGTTAAGGGTACGAGGCAATTGGAGGGGATAGGATATTTGTAGTGGGAGTCATTATAATTAATCTAGCACACAATAGAGGGTCATAGTATTCACTTTATCAGCGTTTATAGACTCGCAAGTATTTCGAGCTTTCTATCAATAGATGTCACTGTTGAAAATTGAAATTATAATTGAAAACATTCACTTGGAATTCGTCATATCATATATTCATACAATATATGATATGATGATATAGGTACGTAAGTATGTAGATACGATATTGGATATAGAAACACCGTAAAATACCCAACTATATATTGCCAAATGTTGTACAACAGTCTCTCAACTTGCTAACATATAATTGCTATTTTACATCTCGTTTCTATTATCTCTCTATTTACCTCGCTACGTTTCCAGCAAATTATATAAAATTTAATATAGTTTCCAATGGAATTTTTATTTTTTATTACGAGATTTTTGACAGTAATTATTAATGTAAGAAGCGTTCATTGGAAAATATAAAATATGTTTAAAATTTGGCAGAAAATATACAAATATGAATTCAAAAAGTATAGATTTTGTAGTGATTCAAATTCACATTGAATGCGATAAAAGTAATTGATTCGCATGGTTTATAACGCTACAAAATTCGCTAATTGTACAATATTAAATGTTGGCTAGACGATAGAAGAAATGAAGCCTCTGTGTTTATTCAACCAACACACAAGTTTTTTGCTCATACATAATTATTGAGCGTTTGGATTTGACAGCTGGCAGCTATTAGTAACCGCTTCTGAATGCACTTTGTCCGCTCAATCAATCTTGTGTTTGATGATTTTAGTTTATATAAAGTGTAGTGTTTCATATTCAAGTTTCTGGAAGATTATCGTTTAGGAAACATTTATGTACTATAACCTTAAATTATTTACTTCTCTCACTTATAATTATTTATTGCATAGTTATTATTATAGTTACCTACATTTTTAGTGTAGTATTTGTAAAGATTGTAAATAAGATATACAGGGTGAGGCATATTAATTTTAAAATTATTTTCGTATGTACGGATGTTTCATATTGCCAGGGTAAACCAAACATAATTTTTTTTTTATATGGGATACACTATATATTATTTCAAATTTAAATTAAGCATATCTTCCTCATTCATTTATATAAGGTTTCATTGAGTTATACCGAGTATTTCAGAAGTTGTGGTCAATTATGTCCTGTGCATTCCACACGAAACAACTTGAAATTCTTTTTGTATTGGGATGACCTTTTTATATTGATATAGTTTTATAGCAAAGCGATATTTTGCTAATATTGCGAAAACTGTGTACAGGGCGATTCAAAACACAAATGCATTATTTTCTCATCTTACTTAAATGGAATACCTTGTAATTTATATTAAGAAACAGAAGGACACTGTATGCACTTTCATTTTTATTAACCACTCCCTATCTTTAATTTCTCAGGTATTTAATATTTTCTTAATGAAAAGTTAGCTTTTTCAAAATAATTGTCAGATGTCACATGTCATGTGATATAACGGATTTCACAATAAATATGCAAAATGTCCACCAAAAAGATCAAACAAGCAGCAAAATGTAGGAAAAAGATGTATATAAAAGTCATAAAATTTCGAATCCGTTCGTGTATTTGTCGTGAAGTTCCCGGGAAGGAACGGAAATTTCAAATAAATCTAATCATAAGCAAAACAATGAAACCTTATATTGTCTAGGATTATAATTGGTATAATAGGTAGATATACCTATACAGTTTTGATACAATACTACCTATAATAGTTATAATAATTTTAAACATCCTTTACTGTTATAATATCTGTAAATCAAAGAAAAATTACAATAACAATTAATAATTAGTGTTATTAGATTACGACCTTTTAGCAGCTGACCTTGTATAAAAGAAAAATTGAAGCTTGTTGTAATCACACTTCGGTAAAAAATATGTGCACCACTCTAACAATGGTCGTGTTCAGTTAGCACATTGATAAGTCAGCGGTAAGTAATGATTAGTGAGGTATCGCACTGAATATCTATATGCTAATAGTACAATATTTACTATGTAGGCATTCAGTTCACTAACAACAGTACAACAGCGGAAGATTGCATTAGTCAGTATAATCATTATAAACGACGAAAATTAACTCACTGCTAAGCATTTTTCTTTTTAGGTATAGACAGAGATATAGGCGGTACATTCCTAAATATGACAAATATCTAGTAGTAGTCAGAAAACCTAAACAGCATAATATATTACACACATACGCGCAGCCAACATGTTTCTGGGATGACATTAGGCAAACATTTCACTATGTGTTGTTATAATTCGAATATGGAGGTTTTTATAAATTTTTATTACGATTTATTATAATAAATACTTTTGTGTTTTCTTTTTCTATTAAAACGAGAAACTTATTCATTCATCATAAAGAACACTATTTATTGTTTTTGCTCCGATTTTTACCATTTGTTTCTCTTCGGAATTGCAACATTTGTTTTATTATTACTGAATGTGTCGGCAACATTTTCAGAAGGTTATTTTAAGGCACTCTACTAAAATCTATGCATATTTAATTGTAAATAGTTGAAGAAGAATTGATTCTGTTAATTCTTTCTATAAACGTTGTGGAAATGATGCACACCAATACCAATGCACACAACATCGTTTGTATATACATATTTACAAAAAAATCTAAAGTTGACGTAAAATTATGTATGACGTCATCGACCACTTTCATTAGTTTTAGGTTAAATAAAAAAATGGGTTTATAACAATTGAGTACAGAAACAAATCGCGGTTTAGTTTTAAAACTACTTTTATAATATACCTATAGTTTGTTTTTATGCCGTATTTATTAATAATTTTGGTTGTTTATGGTTTGTTAATTATTTGCGCCATCAAAATTGCTACACTATCCAAAACTCTTCATCTTAAGTAATTCTGGCACATCCCGACGTGCGACACTTTTAGGTGAATTGGCCAAAAGACTGATTTTTGATGCAAGATTTTTGTTTATTTATAACAGATTAATGTAATTTTCTTGTCGTAATCTATAGCCTTGTTACCTACCTAGTACTTAACATAAACAGTTTATGAGTCTGATTTGTAGTTTTCGTAATATAATGCATTTTCTTACGATATACACACAAACCTAAACTTTAAGATTTTTTTCTGCTAATACTTACCACATTTTTTTAATTCAAAATATGTCATTACCTCGGTAACAGCGTGCTAGTTACTCCTATAATTTTTTTTCATCAATCATAGTTGTAATTTTTAAAAAATCTTGCATCAAAATTTTACCATTGTCGTATATGGAGCACTTCTCCCGCCATTTTACTCGACCACGCAACCTTAAACTATAGAACTATAGGCACAAGAGAGCACACACAGACACCAGTCTCACTCGTTACGCTGCGTCGACTCGAATGATTTTCATGATTTCTCGAATTTCGAATGAATTTCAAAATTAGAAATCTAGTGCGAGATGACGTCACGGTGGTTTTTGGTAGCTTTGGATGTTACAGGTTGGAGATAACCGAAATTGAATTTGACAACAAGAATACAGTCAACAAAAATTTCAATTTGCAGCATTTTAAACTACAATGAGCATTGCATCACCCGTCGACGTACTATGCGCCTCGAGAATCACTTCTAAATACAGTACAGGGAAAGAACTCAGTGTCCATAACTGGGTGACAATCCCATTTCAGACAAACAAGTCACAGAAAATTGTTCAGCCAATAGAATATTATAAAGCGTTGTAACTTTTATGTTTAGTGCTCAGACTAAAAAGAAAATTACACTACACTTGGGTTGAAAATCTAGGAATTTGATGGAACGCACTAACGTATTTTATTTTTAAGTTTCATTTTATATCAATAATTCGTTGATTAAATTCACTTTTTAATGTCTTGTAAGTACTAAACTCCCATAGTGTTTTATCAAAAACAAGAAGTATGAAATCATATTTAGCTATCGTATTACTTTATATGTTTTCCTAATAACTGTTTGCGCATCGTTGATAGAGACTTAGAGTTAAACCGCTCCAATCTATGAGGGCAAAGAGAAGACAAATTTATTTTAGGATAAATTGATTCTACAATTATGTAGGTTTCACTGTTTTTGGCTGTTGCTCTGGCATTTCTAATAAGTTCTTCTAGTCAACCTGTCATTCATCTTAACTAACATTTTCTCAAAATTCAGCCCTTTACTATTATGGAGAAGCTAGTGTTATCGACATCTTTCTTGCACACTGTTAATTTCCCATTCCATCCATTTTTAAGTACGAAATAGCATTGCAAACATAATTTTTCAAGAGTCAATAACAGATTTAAGTATTAACCGGCAATCTTGCACCTGTTCAATATTTATAGAAGACGTAAGCATATTTAAAAATATCTAAAAGGCGATACAACAATAGACTCTATCAATGCATTGTTAAAACATGCATATCTGTTGTACTAGCAGCACCTCTGTTCCGTATTGGGTTTCATATAATAGAAGTCGATAGCTAATAATCGATTAGTAACCGCTGCTTAATGTTCTCCCTCTGCCATGTAGAAGATAAGCACTGGAACCGTTCCAAGAAAATAATTCCATTATAACTCGAACATGAAATTGAACCATTTATAGAATAATAATGTACAATGTGTCAAAAATAATAAATGTATTTAATTTCGCAAGATTTATTGTTATCTCTGTAGATATGTAATAATTATTTAATTAAAGGTTCTCTTTTTAAAGTTATGTCTTAGTGTATTAATTTTTATTTTGATACTATATTAATTTACTATTTAGTAGGCGTATCTCAATGGGAGTGATCGTTGTTCCCAGCTTCGTTATTTACGACTATTATTTCTATTATTTCCGCTGCAGCTGAATTCGTCACAAAAAAAGACCTACGTCTAGAGTGATAAAACTTGTGCGGGGCTTTATTGAGCGTAGATGCTGAAACTATATGTAGCATAATATGTGTTTTCATACTGAAGTGTTGATTTTGGACTTTTATACGTGGTGTACAATTATAGTTATTTAACTTAAAAAATCATCATTGTCTAACTTGGTTTATCTGAAGCAATTGTGGAAATATATCTGATGTTTCTAATTATACAACACATACTTTGGACGTGACTACACTACCAAACACTTCATTAACTATAATTATTTCATTTTATTTAGCTATTACTATCTCCCGTATCTCTACAATAGTCATAATGATCACAGTGTTAGCAAGATATCTTCACGGTTGTTCGAAATCTTTTTAAAATAAAAACAGTTAGCCTTGGCTGCAGCGATACGCTCAGCGAAATTGCTAGTTTTACATTTAGTAGCGCTATGAGTTTGGAATTACAAAGAATTACATATCTGAACGTAAAGAAATATCAGACATTCTTTTGTCAATATCACAGCTGTTAAGAGGGCCTCAGACTATCAATAAATGTTGTTAATATGTTATTATTGTCAATATTATTGAAGGTGTGAAGGAATATATTGATTTATAATATGAAGTAAACTCAGTTCATCAGTATTTATTAGCGTGATTGTCACAATTTTATTGTCAATATTTAATGATCGTCTGAGGCCTGCTTTAGATATAAGTATAGGAGTAAAATTTTGTTTATTGTTAAATATATACGTACCTATATTATTGAAAGATACATATCATAAGCAGCACACACAAATTAGTATAAAGAAGTAGAGTCTCCAAACCGAACCATAACTAAGACAATAGGACGATTCCATCAGTTCAACAGTAGTTTTATAAAGTTAGGTAACTCCTGCGTCAGAAATGGCGTTAAAGGAAGTAACAGCTAATGCAAAGGCAACGCTCATGGAAATTTCGGTTAGCCTCTTCTGGTAATATAACCTCGCAATGAATGAATTGTATTTTAAATTTACCAGTAACTAGCAGACGTACACAACAAATTTTATCCGGCAGTAGACGTTTTCTGCGGCTAAAAAGGTTTCAAAACCGCCCTTAAAAGACACACATAAACAGGAAAGACTGAAATTTGCGCAACACCATATGAGTTGAGATAATAAGTGGAATAACGTCATATTTTCTGACGAAAAGAAAATTAACTTAGGCGGGCCTGATGATGGCGGCAGTATAATGGTTTAGACGGCTTTTAACCGTAACAATAATTGAACTTCTGAAAATGCTTCTGATTTTTGGGAAATATCGGAAAGAGAGATGTGTGCCAATAATAAACAATACAATAGCGTCAAAGAACTAAAAGCTGCGATAACGAGGTGTTGATATTCCTATTTCAACATTCAGCAAACTGATAGACAGTATATGAACAGCCGAATGTTTAATGTTATTTTGATTACAGGATCTAACACTCATTACTAAGGTTAGAAAGAATTTTTATGCAATTTGTTTTATGTGTTTACTTTATTTATTCATTTTGTGATAATGGACTTATAAAAGTTGCGCTGTTTTGAGTTACCATTATTGTAAATATTCCCTATATAAAACGTGATACTTTTTTTATTTTATATGTTTTGTTGCATTTGTGTTTCTTTGTAGTCCAACATTAGCCTCAATGCATAATTTGCCAAAGATTATTCTGTTCAAAAGTTCATATGACACTATAGATATTTTGCTGAGCCTACATAAAACAATATTAATCAAATCGTAAAACCAATGTACATATTAATTTTTTTATAAATAGCAATAACAGCAGCACTTCTCTGGAGGGACGGTGACATTTTTTCAGAGGGTTGAAATCCAAATCGACTTACCATTCGCTGTTGGGAGCAAAGTGATTAACAGTGTGGCATTATAAAAGGCGATATGATGCTGTTACAAAGTCATTTGAACACAATATACACACAAAACTACACCGCAAGAGTTGCAGTATAATAGCCAGACAAGTAATATAGCTTACGGAGTCACTGCAACTAAGCACCCATCGCACATAAAAAATATTTTTTCAAATAAACAATAAAATAAGCCGTCTCTATATATCACAATCGCTTCTATTTGAGTGTAAGGAAATTTAGTGCCTGATGTTGACCGGTCTGTACCTCTTATCTTTAGATATCGACCACCACCTCCGCAAACTGCTGCCAGTAATAGTTTCTAATCGTTACAAATTCGCATAAATGAGCAGAAGCTACTCTTCTGCTTCCTATCCGGAACATCTGAATGTAACTGTATTGTGAAAATAGAAAGCAACAATAGCTCATTAACCCATATAGCTGACCTAATTGCAATCACTGACTTCACAAGACATCCTGTTGCATAGTATCTTCTACCATTAACGATCTGAATATCATTCTGCTTTACATAACGTTTAGAGAAAGTCGCATGGTGTCTATATGAGAACTAACTGCAGAGAGAATCATTCCTTTTCCCAAAAGTTTAGCCGATTAACTACTTACTCGACATATTTTAATGCATTGGACGCTATAATATTATGCAAAAGATATCGATCATAGCAACACTCGGGAGACTCTGACTAGCAATAAATAACACTGATCAACACAATTTTTGTTCCACGAGAACTAGTATACCTAATACAGTTTCTTATGATGTTTTCAAATATGTATTCGGAATTTCTCGATCACCCACAGCTTTTTATTATTATAAGCCCCTAAAACATTATAAACATGATGGAATCATATGAGCTAACTCAAGTAGTACTGCTGTAACACATTCCTTGTGAATGCTTTATGTGCTAAATTATTCTGTATTTCATATTTACAAATTTTGTCCTTTCAGTTACCTAACAACCCTAACGGTAATCGTCGTTCTTAATTTAAAGTCTCGATATAAAGTTTCTATGACCATGAAACAATGACTTTTATAATTACAGTTTTTCTTTTACGGGAACATTTAGTATTGAATATGAGTCATCAGTCATCATACTTTTCTTCGATCTGTTAAAGTTAGTTTAACAGCTGCAGTATGTTTGAACGGCAATAAATTCCTGTCAGTATCTGTCGCTCACTCTCTTAGTCCGAAACAAACATAAAAATTTTAAATTCATATTGTAAAAGATCAATATGCAGTATAAGAATAGAACATTCTTGATCTTGGCTATACAATGTACACTCGGTTGATTTAAAACCGACTCACCCGACAAGCGACGTAGACCTAACGTCGCACACAAAAACTTTCAACATTTATCTGGATGTTTGTAGTAATAAAGCAATTTGCTTATGAACAGGTAAAATAGCTACGTAATGCGAAATGAATGGAAAGATCGCTGCAGAAATATATTCTTTTTCAGATACTTTTAATATCTGTATTATTACGTAGTATAGCGTTTGCCAACACCCATTACCATTAATGACATATAAACGCAAATAAAATAATTATTGTATTTCTTCTTATCCCTACTTAACTGAATTTAATAATATGCTACAAATCAATTTTGGAACCATAAGAAAAATTATTTATCAAAGCAGATAGACAGGAATCTATGTTCATCTTAAGTTTGTTTCGTTAAAAACACTGATTTTATTCTAGAATTAATAACAAAACACACAGTCAACGAATAATTATTTATTTCAAATAATAAAGAAGGTAAACGAAAATGTAGTCAAACTGAAAACAAATTAATACACAGAAAAACCTTTTTAATTATTGGTTGGTTCTGAAGGACATTTTCTGCACCATTCGAACATTCATTCTCTAAAGTATATGTAATAGACTTTTATATCTTGCTCCCATACATTTCTTACTCATGTAATTTCTTAATTACATAAATACTTAGAAATATAGTGAAATTGTATGCAATAGCGATTTAACTATATGTATGTTAAGATCATATTAAGAAATTATCGGTTTAGGAATTTATAAATGATCCCTTGCATATGAAACTGGATTTAATAGAAAAATATATTGTATTGTAATGTGAAATTTGATTTATAATAAAATCAAGACAATGTGAGTTTTACTCTTTAAATTAAAATTTGGGGTTTAAACAAATTAATCTCAGGGGTTCGTGAATTCTTTGCTCTACAGCGGGTGTAGAGAACAGAATACGAGAGCTTATCGTACGTTGAACAAAATACCCAAGTAAAAAAAAAATTCTAAGTTAAAAAAAAAATTTTTACAAGACAAAAAGATGTTTTACAAAAAAAAAATTATATTTTATTTAAATCAATAAAACCTATAAAAAAAATTAGTTTACAGTGTGCAGAATGGCGTGACAAGCACCACAACTAAATTATTACCTATAAAGACCCTTTTTGGTAGTTTTGAAATTTTTCCAACTTTTAGTTGGGACTTAGAAAATTTCTGTATAAAAAAAAAATTAAATTTTTAAATTTTTCAAATATTAATTTGGACTAAAAAAAATTTTTTTGTTTTAAAGAGAAAATATTAATTCTTAAAATTTTTGACCTTAAAATTAAATTACCTTATCTTACGTGTGTGTGAGTGTGTGTGTGTTATTTTGGAAGCTTCTGTCTTCGCGCGCCTATAGACGGATGGTGAATGGAGAGACGTCTTTTTCGTAGGGGTAATTAAATTCGGTAGAAGTTTTGGATGTTTATAAGTACTTATTCGAAGATAATCGTTGATTAGAGCCCGCGGTGCACCGGGGTAATTTTAATAAATTTTACGTAGAAAATTAAACGCTCTGTTCGACGATCTATGCAAAAAGCGGAAGTTTGTTGCTCTCGCACGGCTTTTTATAGGTGATTCGCAATTGTCTCTAAATTTCATCAGAAATACCTTTTGATAGTCATCTGTCAATCACGGCAATCAACGATCGTTGATGGATTAATTTATGCGCGTCCGATCGGAATTTTGTTGTATACAGGGTCACCGAAAAGTTGTAGATTTTAATTACCACCTACTTTTTGTTCTTTAAATGCCCCTAACTGGCTGGTCTTTCTTCTTGTGTGTGTGGAATTTAATTGTGTGATTTTGTTACAATATTGGTGTGTATTTGTGTACAAAATAAATGATTTGAAATTAATTAATTACCTTATAAAATATGATGGTCATTATTGTGGTGCATTTAACATCTTTCTGTCTTTGTCGTTGGCTGGACTTAACATAAGATCTCTGCTGAGCAACACCCCCCTTCTGCGTCAGATGGCTACTGAGGCAAATCATGACATCGACTCGCACATATGCAAGGAAAATACCGATGGTGCCAACTTGAAGAGTTGCGCCTCCTCTATCATTTGATAGTGTTGACTTGGATTTAAATGAGTTAATTTTAAACAAATACCTCGCATGTGTGCAATCGTGTTAATGTTACATATTTTATAAAATAGAATTAAATTAAATTGAAGAAATACACAGATCAGATAGTTGGTTATAGTTTAATGAATATTCAATTAATTTAGTGTTTTTTTACTTTTTAGATTACCTACAGCTGGATCATCTGTCAACTGACAAGTGGAATTGTAAATATTGAATAAATTGGACTATAACATTACAGTATATACATATAAATAGTAATTTACATACAGTTGACCATGCTATTACTGCTTTGCATTTGGGTACCGCAATAAAGCATACTTTTATCGGGTTTTATGGCAGTTTGACTCGATTCTAAATCAGCCGAGTGTACTGTTGTGTTTGATGTGAATAAAATAGTAGAGACTGAAAAATCAACTACATCTGGGAGCGGAAACTTCATGCTTTAATAATTTGTGTTGAAGGTTATGCAACACCATCGTAAATATCCCCGAACTACGTATTAAATTGGCGGTAAATCTAAATTGAAAGTTTAATAGATTTGTTGATGTTTTTAATTTTAATGTAAAATTGCTTAACGCACGAGGCTTAGGTAATAGTCATGACATATTTTACATAATAAGATTCGTTACATACATTATAAAAATATTGATATAAAGCACAAAAGTTATGTGAAGTAGTTAATTTTATTTAAGTATGTATTTCCATAAAGTAGAAGATAAAACACAACTTGTATGATTGTCCAAATGCGTAATACATTTTATAAGGTGATGTGAATAAACTAGCTAAGGAAATTATTCAAAGTACAGCATTGACAAAACCAATAAATTCTAACAAAATAACACTGAGCAAAATTTTCAACCGTTCTAGATATACAACACCTAAATTCTTTTTTCGACACTGACTGGTTAAATTAACCTTACACATTGCAACTTTGTGTAATAAGTCGCGTAACTTTTAATCAAGTCGGTACCATCTGTTTAGCATGTTGTTCTTCAATGGCTGCTAAGCATAACAAAGAGAAAAGCGATAAACGATGCAAATATACACACCATATCCAGGACAAAATTGTACTGAATTGAATGCAGTTGATGGAATGGAAGATGTTGACCGTGCTGACTGATAAAAACATATCGAAAACTGTAGATATTACAGAATTCGTTTGGAAGCATATTGACCAACAGCGGGACTACGGTTTCTCCCGACTACTAACGCATCACGTGACTGAGACAACCAATAAAAAATGAGACACATATCGTGCATTTAAGATACCGGCCCATGAACTACATTCGAAAAGCGTGACATAAACGAGAAAAAACATTCATTCTCGGATAAAAGAACGTAAAACGTGACGTATTCTCAAAAACCATGATTTAGTAGGAGTTAATAGTCATGTAAGCCTCAGCAATATTTATTAAGTGTTTTAAAGAACACATAGAAAAGATGTATACATATTCGGACATCTATGGCTCGCCAATACAACTAGAATAATAGTTCTCTCTCCCTAGATACTGCAAAATGCAGACATGTCAGAGCATAGTAAATACATATCTCACTCAAGATTTCTCGGTTTTTTTCTTTAAGATTGGTATTAAATCAAGCACGAAATTAAAAACATCACAACTTTTGTCCTTCCCTTGCCGACGTAGCATGACGTAAATCATGACACAGCTGATGACTTTAATTGAAAACAAACAACAAACTTCTAAATTGCTTCTTGTGTAACTGAATACAAGCTGTCTGTTTTTGTAATCGGCGTTGTATTTGTATTAAAAGCGCCATCTCCTTGTCGTTCTTACTTGTTCAACTAAAAACTGTGACATCGTTCCAGTTAAAATGCGCGTCGACTTCCGATCTAGCGTTTTGCGTTCGCAATTTGCATTATATTAAAAAGGCATAATTGATGCTATTGTCTGAAATTCGTTTTTGAAAATAATTGGTGTAAAAATTCTCGCCCGGAAACGTCAAATTACAAGTCACGTATTGCGTTGAATACGTTTAAAGTTCATTTTTATTTCGAGGCAGAAATAACTTTTCAGCTACGCGTATGTTTTAAAACGACAGAGTTTAAATAGAAATTAATTGAATGGGCGTCTTCTGTTGATTAATGCGTGTAGTAAAACGTGAATAGGTTCAATACTTATTTTCATTTCAAACACATAGGTTCGTCATAATTTATTTATTATTATTTTATATTAATTATGGCAGTAGCTTCTTAGTAATAGAAATTAATTAAGAACTATTCTATTAGTTCTGTGCTGATAAAACATGTTTTTTTCTTTTGTTTGTGAGAGTTTTATCTAATATACGAGTGACACATGAAGCATGACTATGTCGTTTTAACGTTGTCAATTTTAACGTTTTCTTTCTTAGCATTTCGATTAGACTACAAGTTGCGAACGCTCGCTATACAGCTCGCATAAGAGCTCATTCTTTTTTAGTTCAGCTATGGTATTAGATAGAGAAACCCTTTCAATACAGTAGGTAAACTGTAAGCCTACGGCCGCAGTCACTCGACGTGGACACGCTGTATAAGCCGTATTTTGACAGCTAAGCTAAGTCTATCGGAGGATGAAATGGTTGGGTGTGAGAATCCTCTACTTCCTAAAAGAAAATACCAGCAAATGGTATGTGGATGGCTCTAAAACCGACAAAGAAACAAGTGTAGGAGTATTCGGGTCAACTGAACCTGCACTGAAGCTATCAAAAGTAAAGCATCGCAACTATCACCTATAGTCAAGTTGCCATGATGACACTGAGTTGTAACATCATAAGCTCAAAATTAGACTGAGAATGCCGTAGCAGTCTAAATAACCTAGGCAAAGAAAATAGAGTTCTATTATGGGTACCAGGACATACTAGAATTAGCAGCAATGAAAAAGTTAACTTATTAGCAGGAAAGGCCGCCACAACTTTGTTTGTGGGACCCGAACGATTTTGCGGTATAGGGTCGAGCACCTACAAAAAAGAACTCAAAATGGAGATAAGAGGCTGAAAGTATCGCGATGGGAGAACGTCCCTGGTTTGAGACACTCCAAGATATTTCTTGGAGACCAAAACAACAATGGAGCAACAACATTGCTAGAACTAACTAGAGGCAGACTACGCATCCTCACAGGTTTTCTCGAAGGGAATTGCCGCCTTGAGAAACACATGACAAGGATTGATCTAAAACAGAATAGTGACTGCAGGTTCTGCGGTACACAGGATAAAAATCTGACATCTAACTGCACCGCTATTACGGAAATCTGCGCCAATTATCTCATCAAGGACGTCATGGCCGAAGAAGAAATATTTTCCCTGAAACCATCACCATTATTGCAGTTTATTAAAGGTTTTATATTGGATGGGGAGCTCTGCGAGCGGGAAAACCCCAGCAGCTTAGAGGTCATGCGAGGGGGCACAATAGATCAATAGATCGCAATGCAATGTCATCCTCAATTAATTGTAAATGTAAATGGTATTAGATAGAATGATTTCAGTACAGAAGCTGTTTTATTCTAAGAGAAGCATCTATTAAAATTATTCCCAGGTATACATACAGTGTCTTCGGATATTGTGTAAACTTTGACTGTACCTCTTAAAATAGCAAATATCATCATCATTAAGACGATTAATTACACACAGAATACCACTTGGCATCAAAGTTATGTTTTCCAGCCTGGTAGGTGTAACACGCTGAAACGTACTTTCAAATTGTTATTAACTTGCTAAAATGGAACAACTCCCTCAAGGAAATGTAAATATCATATACATATGTGTATATATCTTATATATATTTCGTAAGTGATTCCTCGCTAAAAATAAAAAAGGCAAGATGGTGATAAATACAATTCTTAACACAGCAACAGCAAAAGTAAAAATCAAGGTAGGTATAATGAAAAAACTTCCTCTTATTCCTTACAGAATTTTTTTAAATAATAGTCTAGTACATGTTTCGGCCAAAGTCCATCTTCAGCTAGAATCTACAATTAATTCTTACAAGATAAAATATATAAAGCTGTAAAATATAAGCTTGTAAGAATTAATTGTAGATTCTAGCTGAAGATGGCCTTTGGCCGAAACATGTACTAGATTATTATTAAAAAAATTTCTGTAAGGAATAAGAGGAAGATTTTTCATTATACCTACACTGATTTATTCTAAACCTTACAACATGGATATTTCACAAAAGTAAAAATGCCGACAATATGTTTATTCTACAAATAAAGAGTCGATAGTAGAAGATGGTGATTCTCTAAAAAGACAACCTTTTGCAGCCGAGAAGAAGAGGAAGAAGCAAGAAGTGGTGCTACAATGAATGTGTATGTGACAGAAAAACCGTGTGAATTAAGCAATGATTAAAATATATTTTCTACCATATTAACTGGTTTTAAATATTACGAAATATTGTTTTATTCTCTTTTTAATTTCCTAACATTTTCCTCTTTTTTCAAACTTGCTGTAATAAATTTATCTGGAAAATGATCTCTGGATGGAAAGTGAAAGCCAATATAATTTTTAACTAAGCTGAAAATTATTAATGTGCCATATAAATGCAATTGACCTTAATTATTACAAATTAGGCGAAAATTCCAAGTGTGCTATCAGAGTTGTGTGTTGTAAATATGTATGTATCTTTGAATGGGTTTATTTTAATGATAAATGCATTTAGAAAATAAATGTAGGCAAATATGTTTCTAAACTATTTAATGGAAACAAAATTACGTTTCCTTATTATTTTGTTTTGGAGTTATATAAGAGCAGGACACTCAGGTAGTTGCAAACCAACTGACACTAATGAGAAATAACACTCAAGTTATGTAGGAGACTACTAGACCGTTACTTTCCCTTCTGTTGTGATTGTAGTAGTAATAATGTTCTGAGGCAAGTGTCATCATTGGAATGTGGTATAGGGTTACTGTCCTATGTATGAGGATATTGTGTATATTCCGTACTGTAAACCCCGAAGAACGTTTCGCACTTCATAAATATTATGATTATTAGGTTCAACTGTCTTTCCTTCCATTCTACGTCTAACGCTTTTCTCATCGGATTTCTTCCCAATCTTTCTAAACTACATATAGTATACCATAAGAAATATGTTATATTGACATCCTTTTAACACATATTAACATATACGATTGTCAATAAAAAATTGCAAAATGAATATACAAAACGTTTCAAAAACCAAACATAATAAACTAATATTTTCCAATTGGAAATATAATACAAATAATAACGAAAAAGTCATTTTAACGTCTTGTACACTATTTACTCTGGCACGCAATGTGTGAAAGTTGATCCTGATTTACAAGAAATGTTACTGTCAATAATTAACTGCACTCAGTGTCTTAGAACATCTTATATTGTTAAACACAGTTCTCCCTGTCATCTAAAATTGATTTAGATTGTGAAAAAGTTAATTGTGAAAGTTAAGAGAAATCTATTTAAATATTTCTTTATTGAAAGAAAGCTACTGAAGCTAATTTATTTTATTTTCTGTGATATTCCTGTTCGCATGTAAAATATTTGAGGTTGTGTTTTGATTGTAACAGATAATTAAATTATTTA
The DNA here is from genome assembly GCA_023690525.1 of Holotrichia oblita. Classification (NCBI taxonomy): domain Eukaryota; kingdom Metazoa; phylum Arthropoda; class Insecta; order Coleoptera; family Scarabaeidae; genus Holotrichia; species Holotrichia oblita. The sequence goes on from CM043019.1 coordinate 46,738,937, forward strand.
AATCTCCGATATCCATGCTCATTTAATAGAATTTCTGTTTTTCCACGTATTTGTAAAAAATATTGTAAAAGTCTTGGAACTGAGCTATTCCATTCACATTATTGTTTAATATTTCTATAATTCAGCTGTCAGTTGCAGTTGCTATTTTAAAATTTGTTTACAATTTCATACGATTTGTACGATATAGTTGAATAACTACAGTCACGACATTTTCATCTGAAAAGTGTGGGCGACACAAAGCTGTTCTGTTTATTAGATATACCGAAACGTGTATTCATTTTTTTTCGTTTTGACGTTTAAAATTTACTTTTAAATTTTAAAATTTGCAACAAAAATAGTGCATCTAGCAAAAAGTATGACGACACCAGACACGGTAGACAACGTTGCCTGACAGATGTCATGTATTTCCATCTCCTGCTGATCAATATCTAAAGAAAACGAGCTACGGGGATATGTTTGTTTTTTCAAATTTGTATTACGCACTGACAAAGACAAAAGTGATCGAAGCACATGTCTGTGTGTCACTTCAAACATTCCTTTATGTACTTTGTGTTCACTGTGTGCATTACTGCATCGTAGGAAGCGTCCCAATATTTTTATTAATTCTATTTTGCGTCTTGTAGGGGATGCTAGTTGCAGCAGCTCCTTAAGCGGTATTGCTTTCTTTACCATGGCTATGTCATTTGTGTGTGTATAAATGTGTTCAATCGCCTAGTTACAATCTCTCGTTATTTATAATGCTACATTGTATGATGTGTCAAGACCCAGCGATCTCTCACATCATTGGGTTATGCTCCAGGTTTCAAAAACTGTATATTCTATTAAATGTAGATTTTATATAAAATGATTCTAACAGATGGTTATAAACATATTTAAGACATATTTGTTTATTTCACTAATTGGTAAACTTTTGTATCACAAAATAAAAATAATAAATTTCTTTTTTGAAACTAATTACAATTTCGGTATCATTTACTCCTATATTGTATCCATAAACAAATGTACCCGAACGTCGAACGGAGGTAGTATTACATAATATACATATCTATGTCAATATATGGACGATATAAGTATATGTATACTACTACTCAATGGCAATGACAAGAGCGACAAACTTACTAGATAAGAAACAAATACGCATATCGCTAAACCAGAACCAACCCTTCTTTGATTCGTCTACTTAGAAAGGAAGTCCATTAATAGCAAATCTCCGAAAATCACGAAATCTATCCGCTAATTAAGGATACTTAAACATCTTCTAGCTGTTCACTATCGTTTATGCTGCTGCATAAAATGTTAGTAAAAAGCTAATCAGTACAAATACTGATTATTAAGACTCTCAAATACTTACTGTAGAATAGCGAAGCAAGATTTACCGAGAATTTCAGTGCTTTGTAGAAGCGACTCAGGTTTAATCAATCTTAGTGGACCTGCTGAGAAGATGGGCTTGCAACGACTAAATATATGCATTACTAAGTAAAAAGAGCTGATTTTAAATCTAAGCGATATATAGGTCAATATAATAAAATTGTATTCAACGACTCTGATTCTCATGTTCTCGGGTTGAATTTTTAACAGTTGCAATGATATAACAATTAAATTGGTTAAATACAGAGATATAACTAATAACATTGTATCTCCATTCAGTGTGTTGAATATTTCCAAAATTTGTTTTAGTAATATGTACTGTGTATGATATTAAGGTTTTTATTACTAACAAATAGACTAGGGTCTATTTATAATATACCAATAGATAAGAAATGTGGAAAATTTTTAAATGAGGGCTAAAATTAATCACCGAAGTCTGGCGACGAAATTGACATATTGCAAATTGGAATATGATAGCAGATGTTACACGCTTATTGATTCGCTTGATAGCTTCATCGTGGAGAGAAATCACAGGGTGAGAGACCCCAGAGGAAATTAGGAGTTACAAAACTGCCAACCAATCCTTCCGCTACCCTTCTATCACGTCAAAACAAATTGTCGGAGCAGAAGTTTCTATTAAGCTCGTATTATAAATACAATCTGTAGTACTAAATGTCAGTTTTGCTGTAAAGTTGGTTATGTATATGCAGAACGAGGCAAAAAAGGAAAATATTTCTTTAAGCTCGCTAAAGTGAAGTGAAGGTGGAGTTTATATGACGAATATGTTGGTTGATCGTTTTCGTACATGTGCAATTTCACGGCGGTCAGACTAATTGATTAAATGTATATCAGTATTCTAGAAAATAAAATTATATCTAAAGTGGTTCTATATGAATGTATCTCATGTTAAGGTTGAACAGTTCTCATCAAGACCTAATGAAAAACACAGGAAAAATCTTAAGAAAGAGCTCAACTTCCCAACAAAAATACCGAAACAGTTGGACTTACTTAGCTGCTTGCTTATTTAAATGTGAAAAACTACATGATTGATTTCCAGGAGATTTATTACCTTATTGAAAAATAAACTAATTAAAAATTCTTTGGAAGGAATTCGTTTTATTTCTAATTACCCTTCGCTATTTTCCTCTATCATGAAACAGCATTACATGAATTTAAAGCGTCCGGCGTATAGTGCGCCGTTGTCAAGTGCTTATAGCAATAGCACCTGTGGTGCGAGAACAGAGATCCATCGACCGAAAGATCCGTCCAACTCATTGCTATTGCACATGCCTGAAATATTTGTATAGAGGTATTAGAGTATTGCAATTCCTTCAGATCTTCAACGTATTAGATATAAGCGATATTAAAGCGGCAGGGACATATTATCTAGAGAATAATCTTTCTCCACAGACTTATTGAATTAATGGCCAAATTTCTCACGTTCCATATACGCTTTATTGTTCCTAATATTATTTTTATAGTTCCAGGTCGTGACACAATGAACGGACTAATTCTAATTACGTAATGATTTTTTATATACCTACTATAGGAAATTTAAGCAATTTACACACCCAATACACACTGGCCTTCGGCTCTGTTTTGTTGTATAAATACCTACACAGCCCTCTTGATTTACGTCTAGCAAATACTTTAGTATTGTAATCCATAAATTAGGCATAATTACAGATATATATATAATATCCAAACTCTGTACGAACTGTACTAACAAACCATCTATAAGGCACCAGGTTTGTCAGTAAAGAATAGAAGAGAAAAGCGATTAGGTTCGTCTTAATGAAAGCTGGTGAATGTAGGAAGAAAGGTATGTATATTTCAATAAAGATAATTGAAAGTATTTCTAAGCTTAAAATCCGCTAAGACGCTTTGCATAACAGAAAGGTTACGACTACGTGGACGGTAATTTTACGCGACGTGATGCGGTAGATGTATGTATATCCGAAGATGAGGTTATGACAACCTGATATGTTGCAATGATTGAAACCTTTTACTCGAACAATTGGGAAGCCTTTCTAAGTGGGATGTTCGTTGTCAATTATTCTCCATCATGAAATCACAGGATGATATTGTGTATTACTACGAGGGAGCATTTTTATATTCGCGGAATGGGAGATAAGTGGTGGAAATAAAAAAACCAAATTATTTTTCTTTTCCAATATATTCACCTGCAAGACGGATACATTTTTCACATCTTTCAATTAATTTATTTATACCCTCATAAAAAAATGCCTCCTTGACTTCATCATCGGCAATAAATTTTTTACCCCGCAGCTCTTTTTTCATTTTCGGAAACAGGTAATAATCACTCGGGGCCAGGTCTGGGCTGTAGGGTGGGTGATTCACAATTTCGAAGTCCACCTTATGCAGGGCAGCTAACGCAACGCGGCTCTTGTGGACGGGCGCGTTGTCGTGCAAAAGCAGCACACCTTTCGTCAATTTTTCCCGTCTTTTCTCTTTAATGGCTTCTTTTTCTAATATTGAAGCGTAATATTCTCCGGTTATAGAAACACCTTTATCTTTATAATCAATCAACAATATTCCTTCCGAGTCCCAAAATACCGTTGCCATGAGTTTCCCAGCTGATTGTGACACTTCAAATTTCTTGGGAGGTGCTGTGCCCTTTTTATGCCACTGCATGGAGTCTTGTTTGGACTCAGGTTCATAATGATGAACCCAAGTTTCGTCTCCAGTAACCCAAGTTTCGACTTAATACACCATCCTTGTCTCCATTACAGAGGTCCAAAAATGCACGCGAACACTCTACGCGCTGTTGTTTTTGCGGCGGCGTGAGCATTCTCGGCACCCATCTTGCGCTGACCTTAGACATGCCGAGATGATCGTGTAGGATTTTAAAAATTGTTGTATCGGATACTCCAACCATTTCTGCGAGTTGTTTCTTCTTTAGTCGAGCATCTTCGAGTACAATTTTTGGATAAGTGCTGGCGTGGTCACTTCAAAGCTCCTGCCCGGTCTCGGGTCGTCTTCAAGGGATTCCCTTCCTTGTTTAAATAAACTATGCCACTTGTACACCATGGTTTTTCCTGGACAAGAGTCGCCATAAACCAATGACATCTCATTCATTATGGTCGCGACTGATTTTCCTTGCCTGGTAAGGAACTTTATAACGGCACGATATTCAATTTTTTCCATATTTCACTTTTCACTCCTGATTATGTTACTTGGTTGACGATAGCTCAAAGACTAACTGTCTAATAACAATGAAACTTCGTATTTATACTAACTATGCGTCGCTGCCCAGGCCACGCCCCCAATGCGCCTAATCACCCCCCTACAACCCGCTCATTCCGCGAATATAAAAACGCTCTCTCGTATCTGTACTACGAGAAACATGCAAACATTCAAACTGTAATAGCCATAACAGTGATAAAATAAATGAAAACAACGCCGTGTAGGCAACAATCCACAGAATTAGATATTTTGACAAAATTAACATAGTAAATAGTTTTCCTTGATAAACTAATACTTTGGCAAAGGGTTAACTCCTGATACGCATATATCTTTGCGTTCCATTCTAGAATTGTATGTGGTCGAGCGAGTACCTTTTACTCAACATTAATTTCAATTTTTCTTGGATATGACTCAACTTGCAAGTTTTGATGTTTAAACAAGAAATGTGGAATGTGTTTAAATAAATATACCATAGGAAAACTAGAATTAGATATTTGGGAGGAAGCTACAATATCTATCGACATAAAATGTATGGAATTAGAAGATAAGGGAACGAATCCATCTTTTACACAACAAATCTACGCGTGCCATTTTCGCATTATATTGTTTGTAGATATGAAATAACCAATATGGATGTTGTAAGAAATAAGGAAAGTACAACATTCTATTTCTGTAATATCTTAGATATATTGGAAGATAAATATTGTATTCTTCAGAAGAGGTTCGGCAAGCGAGTTCCAGTTAAGAGATCACAGTATTTCAAGCAAGATTTAATTATTAGGATAACAATATTATTAAAGTTTGTGGTGTTTGATGGATTAATAAATTCAGTTTAAATATCGGCGTATGAGCCTGTAATGCTTCAAAAGAAATTTGATTAATACAATATTAAATTACTAAACAAATTATTCTAATAATCCTAATAGATAAATTGGAATTCATGTATCTGCTTCCTCTATAATTCTTTTTACAGATTCTAAGCAATAACTGTCATCAAGAATGATTATAAAGTAGACATCATTAGCGTAATATTAAGATTTAATTTTGGACTCGTGCACGGAAAACCCGAGCTGTTTGCAGTAACCAAATGTATTTTGTTGGCATATATTTTGTTAGAGATACTATACGCATTGCTACTGACTGAATACTAAATAAAAATTTGTTATTAGGATTTACGTGACGCAACAAAATAATTCGGTAAAATACTTTGTTAACGTAATGGTAAACAAATAAAACAATGGTTTGAACAAAATGTATTTGTTGTTTTCAACCAAGTTTATTTGTTTCAAACTTCGTTAAATTAAAGACATTTTTGGAACTAAATTTGTGAATATTTGCTTAATTCAAAGAAGTATTTAGTTAAAACACTTAAATATAGCCAACAAAATTATTTGTTACCAACAACTATATATTTGTTTGTCCATATTCAACCACAAAATTTGGTGAATGCAAGTAAAATTTGTTTGGGTCAAACAATCCAGTCTTTCCGTGTGGAGAAATATGCAATAAGAATGAATAAATTACGAGTTTAGTAAGAAATATTTAACAAAAACATTTGAGTGAATGATTAAAACATTGAAAATAGGTATTGTATAGTATCTATATATCTTTTGGTTTGTTCACTTTTTATAGTTTCGTAGGGGTATTCCAATATGATGGTAAAATACATAAATCAATTCGGATCCGAATATCAAATATGGAAAGAGCGATTCAAATTAATAAGTTTTTTATAAGAGAACTCTTAACTGTTATAGTTTTCGAGTTCTACTAACTAGAAATGTGTTGCTGTTGCCGCTATTTTCCAGTTCTACTGCTTATATTATCACGATGGTATTTATGTATTTCAACAGCGTAGGACAAACTAAAATATTGAAATAGTCACATAAAGATTAATGACCTTGTGCGCATTATATTAGACCGTAAATTAGCATGTCTAAAGAGGTTTTAAATCACCTCTGAAATGTAGAAACTCTTGACCTAACGATTTTACCTGTATGTGTATGGTCTTAAATGAAAGTTAGGGAGTATTGCATGTATATCGTATATCTTCGACGCGGCTTCGGTGTTATCATATTGTGAAAGGGTCTGTCCACGAATTAAGATTGCCTAGTGTATATACGTATGTACATATCTGGTAAGGTTATTAATTTGCTTGTGGGCTTCGTTGAAACATTCTTCAATCTCTCAAAACTGATTCTACATCAGAATTATGTACATATATTTAGTAATCGTTTTACATATTTAAATTGCTCAGAGTACTTTATTCGATACAGTTACCAATAGATTGGAAATTGACATCTACAGAAAAGAAACAAATACGAATAGATTCATTCTAGCAGAAATCATTGTGATCAACAGAAAATGTCCGCGATTAATTTTTTAATTAATAGATTGGTTAAATTCCCACTAAATAAAGTGAGATTTCATAAGAAAGTAGAATTTATTAAGAAAGTAGCGGTCTATAATGGTTTCTCTTCTGCAGATGTTGAATGCACGCTTAAAAAAGACCAATATAAGAATCACGTCAGAAATTCCACTACTTTAGTCCCATCGAATAACCGGTAAAATAAATTTATTAAGTTAGCGCTCTACGCCATAACAAAGTATTGACTCGCGTTTTTCAACAGTTTAATTTAAATGTTATAAGACCAATAGTACGTTAAAAAAATCCTTTAGGCAACCAGAAAGACAAACCTGAGATGATAACTAGATGCCTACGAGAGTATATATATTTATAAACACGAAAATAAGCTCATGAATAGAGAACTATCGAATCTTGGAAGATCGGTCTCATTCGAGAATTTAAGTAGGTAAGAAAAGATGTCCCTTCTCAACATGTGTTAACGATTAGTCCGGTTAGCTAAAAAATTGCATGCTGTGCTTGTTTATACTAGTAGGAGGGGGATGTTTATAGCGAGAGTTTTTTTTAATTTTATTTATTCATTCGGTATTCGGTTGATGATGAGAACCCATGCGTTCTCGAAACACGTGTCCCGAGTAATTTTAATCAAAGTTGTGGTGTTTGGTGATATCGATGTTTTAATTGGTTAACAATACATTTAGTTGACATAATTTTATTTATTTTAGATCTATAGTACCTCTTAATCAAAATAAATATCTACGAAGCAATTAAAATCAATAACAAAATAAGAAGAAATAATAAAAATGTGAACAGACCCAAAATTAACAAAAAAACACTATCTTGATTTCTACCAATAAACGGGGTAAAGGAATTCCGTTTTGCTGAGGTCTTCGTTGTTTCCATAAATATTCTTATCTCTTGCTACAAACTTTCGGTTGGGATATTAATCTGATTCATTTCAAAACTGTGAATAATATGTTGTTGCCTTCCATTCATTTAAGCCTTTTTCTGAAGTATAGTATGTTGCCAACGAAGGAAATTTTATTTTTCTCTTGGAACAACCGGACCGTACTTTCTTGCGACTTCTTCCCTCGACTAGTACTGTCTCAATGACACTCTTCAAATCCGAGCTCATTGCTTTATAGTATTGCATTCTAGTACTGAGGTGTTTATTATGTTATGTATTTTAGTGCTACTCCTGATCGGTCTATCTTTCGCGTAAACTAAAATTGTTTGTTTTACGAATGTATTGCTGGAAAAATATTTCTGTAGTTATTTTATTTTCGTAAAGTTCAAACAGTATGTTTTGTACGTAACGAATCCTACTTTATAAATCTTCTTATGACACGTAGATCTTGTAATTCCCGAGAGGATTACTTGACAAAACGCTTTAATTAAACGTATTTAAATCTGGGTGATTTTTGTTAATAGTTACTTTTAATGCGATTGTATTTGTGTTTACAACTTTACGTTGCAGTTGGTTTGAGGGAGATTGATCAATTTGGAAAAAACATAATGCAATATTTACTACTTTTTTTGATAACGTCGAAAAAACTAAGATTTACTAGATGCGCCAACTGAATTGGTATGGGGTTCGTTTAGCACGTGTAGTGAAAATATCATTCCACCTATTGTTTAAAAAAATCTACCTTGTCTAAAATGTTTTGAGTTTTCGTGTATTCGTCATGAATATATTTCTATTAAGCAATTATATCTTTAAGGCGATGTCTGCAGCTGCTAGAATTATTGCCATCTAAGAGTAATAACAAGTGCAAGTTTTCCAAGTTTGAAGGATATATACAGCTTTTTGTCACTGCCAAGATTTGTAAGTAATTTTTAAGGTTCGTAAATATGAATTTTGTTCCCAACATTTGCCATTTGCCGAGCAATTAACTACCAACTTTTTGGTAGGCGCCTTGTTTCTCTTTACTACTCAATTTGCCCTTTTTGTTCGTTCCATAATCTTTCTATCGGTTCTTGATAAGTTTTGCCCTACAATCATGTTTTATTAAGATCAAAGTTGGAGTTTCCGTCTTTTATATTGCTGCCAATATTATATTACTTTTTATTCAATTACTTTAACAAATATAATTTTACTTTTAAATAGCAATTTTGCGTAAACATTCTGAAACATTAACAAATTCAGCTTTTTTACTTTATTAGTAATTTGGTTTAATAATAATAATAAATAAAATGAGAGAAACGTATTGGACCTGGTAAGGCAAAAACTAGCAGTAAAGGTAAATAGACTTAGACGTTACAAACAGAGTCACAAAAGGCGAATGCAAAACAAGCTATTCGAAAACAGCCAGAAAACATTCTACAGAAACTTGGAGAAGGCGAACTAAACCAAGCACAAGAAAGAGTAGTCTCAGAGGCGGGAGTTCTGGAGTTCTTGGAAAATTTATGGGAAGAACAGAAGACACACAGAAGTAATGTTAAATGGATAAAGGATGAGATGCGAGCAGTAGATAAAATCCCTAACATGTTAAACAGCGAAATGAGTGTGGAGGACATAAAAGAAGTAATAAAGAAACTCCAAAACTGGAAGGCCCCAGGAGCAGACGGCCTACAAAACTACTGGATTAAAAGATTCCCAGCATTACACCCAACGATTGCAAAAGTGTTCAATAAGATCCTAAGAGAACCAGATAATACCCCCCAGAGGTATGACATACCTACTCCCAAAAACTAACGCACCAGACCTCAGTTTCGATCCATAACGTGCTTAACAACCCTATACAAACTATTTACAGCTGTTTTGTGTAATAAGATATATGCCCATGTGGAAAAACATCGGTTGATGCCTATAAAGCAGAAGGGATGCCAGATAAATAGTTATGGGTGCAAGGAGCAAATCACGATAGACACTCTTATCACTCAACACACTAAAAAAGAGAATGGAAAGCTATATTGGGGTTATGTCGATTACAGGAAAGCCTTCGACCGCGTGCCATACAGCTGGCTACAGAAGGTGCTAGAACTATACAAGGTGGCACCACAAATACGACATGCACTCACAACAATCATGAGTAAATGGGAAACGACACTTTTCTTGAACAACAAGCCCCTGGGGTGCATCAAAATCAACAGAGGCATATTCCAGGGGGACTCATTGAGCCCTTTGTGGTTCTGCCTGGCTTTACGACCTCTGTCCACCATGCTCAATAACAGAAACTACGAATATCAAGTAGCGAATAACCAAAAAATTAATCATCTAGTATACATGGATGATCTTAAGCTGATAGGGCAGAGCACGGACGAGCTAAAATATATGCTGCAATAGGCAAAGAGTTTCTCTACTGATATAAACATGACATTTGGCCTGGAGAAATGTAGGATCAACGGAATGGAGAGAAGCAAGTGGAAGTCAGTGGGAGACTATCAGCTGGAGGAGACGGAACATCTACTAGAACAGCGGAAAGTAATTCAATCAATGGAAAAAACTGATAACTACAAATATCTGGGTGTACTGCAGGCGACAGGGATAGAGCACAAAAAGATTAAAGACACCCTAATCAGCAAATATAAGAATCGACTGAGGCAGATACTAAGGACTAACTTAAAATCTAAACATATAACAACCGCCACAAATACATATGCAAGACCAGTTATCAGCTACTCCTTTGGCCTTCTCAAATGGACCAACACAGACCTGGACAGCATAAACAGACTAACGAGGAAGAAACTGACAGAACATCGCTCACACCAGCTGCACGGATGCCTACAGCGTCTTTACCTCGCAAGAGCCAAAGGAGGAAGAGGACTACTCGATATAAAACGACTCCATTTCAAAATCAGTAACGGTATGAGAGAATATTTCTACAAAAATATGGATGAGTCTCCTCTTTTAGCCGCTATAGTTAAGACAGACAAAAACTACACCCCCTTAATTTGGGAAATAAGAACGCGCAGATAGGAGTGGGCAGCACTGTGCCTGAACTGATGGAAGCATGTGCCAGAAAAGAACTCCACGGAAGGCATCTTAACAGCATACAACAAGAACACATTGATTTCAACGCGTCTAATATGTGGTTACAGAACGGTGACCTGTTTCCCGAAACGGAAGGGTTCGTGTTATCAATACAGGACCATGTAATCGCAACACTGAACTACAGGAGATATATCATTAAAGAACCGAATGTTAAGGACGACAAATGTAGAGTACGCAAAACGAGACCAGAAACAATTGAGCACATAACAAACGCGTGCCCTGTGATGGCAGCAAAAGAATATACCGAACGCCATAACGCGCTTGCCAAGATCTTGCATAGTTGACTAGCCTTGAAAATCGGGTACGTCCAAGAACGCCTGCCCTATTATAAATACAAACCCCAAAATGTCTGCGAAACACCAAAGGCGACACTATACTGGGATAGAACAGTACAGACTGACCATACAGTAATCAATAATAGACCTGACATCGTACTATTAAACACGACAAGCAACCAATGCACCATCATTGACATAGCCATCCCATCACCTGCAAATATGGTAGAAAAATATAAAGAAAACGTAGCGAAATACTTACCCCTCGCTGCGGAGATAAGACAGATCTGGAATATTGAAAGCACTAAAATAGTACCTATCATAATTGGCGCTACAGGCGAGATTCCAAAGTCACTCCTCACCAACCTGGAAATACTTGATGTCCCTAAGACCATCTACATGGAAATGCAAAAAGCGGTACTACTATCGACCGCCAACATTGTTCGGAAGACACTCAACCTGCGTGGTCCCGCTACAGGAAGGTGAACTGAAATAAGAAACTTATTGTAATACACACATTTTTATTGTTATATATTGTTATACTTACCTTAGGTTAAGGCCGTATACAATGTAATATACTTATTTTGTTTAAAATAAAGATACTTTGAAATAATAAATAATAATTTCCCTGTTGATAAATTGAAAATAAGAGGGTGTAAATGACGTCTGTCGTACTACATCTTCAGGGCTGACTGGCACGCGTCACTGGAACTGCATCAGAGGAAAAAAGCCGTTCTTCTGGAGTTACACCTTCATCTTACATTCTAGTTACATGACAATGCTTCTATAGCAATAGAATTGTCATTCTAGCAGTGTAATTCAGTAGTTAATTTCATTTCGAAGCTTTTTACAGATTCTAAATTTAAAAATTAGCAAGCAAAATAATTAAAACTGATATTTGACATTATATTATCTGCAAGCAGCTATTATAGTTTTAGTTATCTACTTATTTGTTTACCTTTCAGTTCAGCAGAAATTTTCACATTGATATTTTTTGTTTGATTTGAGCTAACGTCATTTTACAATGCAAAATTTCATTGGCTGCGATACGCGTTTAAAATCGGTGTCATAAATCAGAGGATTTAATTGAAAATTTCCGATACGTGGATCGCTTTCAAATGAATTCGTTTATCAAACAAAGAAACCTGGATTTATATTTTTCATTTCAGTAGTTGCAGGAACATATATTGTGTGAATATGTAACTGCTGACGTTGATATGTAATACCAACGTGAAACATGCATATACATATACCTATATTTAAGTATGAAAGCCATTTTGATGAGTTCTGGAAGTTTGACACTCTGCTACTATAGCTATACTCTGTTTAAGATTTCTATTAATATAATGTCTAATAATGTGGTTTAACAATTTGGCCTGCAAATACCTATCTGTATAAATTGACGTCGATGTAACCAGATCTGAAAGTATTTGGTTTCCAAACTTCCAAGAAACTAATTTTCTTGGATCCGAATCCTGTTACTTTAATTTTGGATCGGAAATGCAGTACTGATGTATCGGATGCGTTTCTGATATGTAATGTCAACTTGCATTCTTTGCTTCCTTATCTTCCCCGCCCTTGTTCCTATGGACATATGTTTGTCGATATACAAGAAATTTTAAATATCCTCATACAAAATAATATGTTGCAAACAATGTGGTTTAACAATCCCAGCAATCCTACGTTGTATGTTAGAATATTAAAATTTTACTATAGGGGCCTATTTCTTCAATTGTCGGAAAACTTAAGTTACCAAATTATTGTAAAATATTGGAGTATGGTTTGGAGAAAGTGGAGATGAGAAGCTTTCGCTATTATTTGACACACAATCTCTATGATGTAAATTTATTTGAGCAAAATTATAGCTAAGCAGTTGACTGATTTCTGCAGTTCTATAAATTAGTCTAGCCTGAAAGAAGGAAGCAAGCTTCCTCACTGAATCAAGGAACAAATGTGATCTCTATCAACCAATATGACGAAAATGTGAAAACTCAAAATTGAGTTAGCAAACATAAATTGTTTATTGGAATTTTTCTCAGGTGAAAATTTTTTCAGTATTGCACATACTGTGGAAAATCCTAAGTTTCGGTGCTCACAAATATATTTCCAATACATAATTTATTCGTTTATTTTTTTCGTTAAGCACCGAACAATTAGTCTTGAAAATGATCAATTCCGCTGCTCATCGATGCCGAATCATACTGCAGCAACAGTGCCATTTCAAATTTGTCTTATTGGGTTTCGAGGTAGTGAGGGTGAGATTTGTGATGGTGTGGAAGCAACTGTGTTAAAGGTACATACAGTCAGGTGGTGTAGGTATATCTAAACCCAGTAAGCTTTTATCGAGAGCTAGATAATGACCTTTGAATCAAGGAAAATTGGACAGTGACCTAGATATGTAGTATAGAAGTACGTGGTGCCTAACATGACTCCTACCTATTGAATTTTTAACCCTTTTTGAGAGGTTTGCACCTATATAGAAGTTTCGATCGTACGCAGGGCTTGATTTCGTTAGGCATATAGAGCTTCCATGCAAGATGCTGTATGTGTCGTGTGAGTGTGCTACCCCTGTAAATTGTAGCTTGCTTGATAAGAAACACTTGTGGTACTTAGATAAATCCAACCTTTATCCAATGATACTGGGCGACATACCAGACAAATAAGAATAACCTAGCTTAATTTTCGGACTAAGTCTGATTCGAATATTTTGCGCGCAAAGGTGAACAATGCTAAAAAGTCAAAAAAATGCCGCCGCAGTAATATTCTTAAAGTTGAAACGTTATCAATAAACAACTAGAGAAGCTAAATTTTTAATCAGAGACAGAGAAGAGAGAAGTTGAGATCAACAATTTACACATATTTTAAGTATATAGTAATTCCATCCATCTAAGATATTTATTTATTTTCCACTGTATTAAGACAGCTTTAGATTTTCTAATAAATATCAGTAAAACTTGCTAACTTAATTACAGTTAATTTCGTAGGGAGGTTAGAGCAGCACATAGTACAAGGTATGTATAAAATATAAAAGGCGATTTTCGCATAAAATTATACTAGCATTTTATCCATATGACACAAGATATAATAACGAACGGAACGTAGCGAAATTTTAGCTTAGATCAGCAAAAAACCCATGAGCTGACACAGATTGACGATAATCTGCATTGAGTGCGCAAGTAGGATATTTCCCACCAGTCAGAAAATATAATGTAATGCAATAGCACAGGGCTAACCTCTGAAAGATATTGGACAGTATAATCTCTATTTGTACTTCCACACAAGTCCACACTAAGTCGTATTGTCTTGCTAATTCCGGTATTATTAAAGATATACGACCGGCGAACCAGAACCTTATCGTAATCAAGTTTCGAGTGCACTGTTCGATATGCCGTTTATGCAGGATAGTAAGTAAGCTCAGCCGAAGCTGTCTGTATACATGTCTACTCTCCTAGAATTAATTTAACTTTATAATGAGGGCAATTCTCGGTCATATCTTTAGTAGATGTACAAATGAGCTAAAATGGGAACAGTTACAATAAGAACTCATTTAAATGTATTTGGATTTAAAAGTAAATAACAATTATGACGAAATACGAAAACATACGAGGGAGCGCTTTATATTCGCGGAATGAGCGGGTTGTCGGGGGGTGATTAGGCGCATTGGGGGCGTGGCCGGTGCAGCGACTCATTTAGTATAAATACGAAGTTTCATTGTTATTAGACAGTTAGTCTTTGAGCTATCGTCAACCAAGTAACATAATCAGGAGTGAAAAGTGAAATATGGAAAAAATCGAATATCGTGCCGTTATAAAGTTCCTTACCAGGCAAGGAAAATCAGTCGCGTCCATAATGAATGAGATGTCATTGGTTTACGGCGACTTTTGTCCAGGAAAAACATGGTGTACAAGTGGCATAGTTTATTTAAACAAGGACCCAGGTAGCACACAACGTTGGGGAGATGTTGGCTGATTGTCCGAGTTATATTGGACACGCGTTGGGCAACAATGTCGGCAGTATGTGAAAGTGTGAACATTTTACGACATTGGCGTAGTGTTGGCAGCTGATGTTGGACTTTTATCGAAAGGATACA